>CM038795.1:18416613-19060026 GCA_021764765.1 Vicia sativa
TTTTGTATCTTTAGTAGGAATAATTTGGTTATATATATATTAAACTTTGATATAATTTTTTAAACATTTTATTTCATTTGTAATTTTTAATACACTTGTCTTAAAAATATTCATGTAGAAAAATCAATTGCTAGCATATTTGGCCTCTTTCTTGTACCATATTTGGGTATGCCAATTTACTATACAGCCGCAAAAATAAAATATAACACATCATCATACAATATAATATTAGATAAGTACTTTGGCAACTTTGACAATTGGCAATTCGACTCTTACATTATATTTCAAGTTGCTATAAAAAGGAAAGTTTTATTTATCGTAATTCAATTATTTTCTTAAATAAATAAAAATAATAGAAAAAACTTTGTTTGGAGATGTGAAAATTTGAATGTTTGCGCTGTGGAAGAAACAGCGGTCCGACGCTTTCTATTCACTTATTTTATTTATTTCCTCCCTCGTAAATTCGCCTTGATTTTAATTTTGTAGAAATTAATTTTCTCAATTTTCAAATCTTGATTAATGTATTCATCCATTTAACACCAGTGAATCTTGACGAGTCAATTTGGATTTATATGGGATAGTCTAAGAATGTAACATCTCTTCTCCCTATAGGGCCATAGCCGCGCCACCTTTAAAATTCAAGCGTCTCTCGTTCTGAAAAAATTCCGCATATTCATATCGACACTTTTTGTAGAACCAAATTAATTGTGATTTCTTGCTACACCAGCGGCTTGATCCTCCTTCTCCTCTTTTATCACGCCAAACAGACGAATAAATGATTTGTATTTTGCCCCCGAACCTTGGCCTCTACAGTGGAATTAAACTAAAGGTTGTTATTGAATTCACGCATTGTATTTTCAAGTGCAATCTTCATTTTACATCTTTGATTTGCTTCTACGTATTCCCCGATAACCACGGTATCCAACAATATTTAAGTTCAATTATTAATCAATACAAAGTTATCAAAGAAATGACATTTAATTTTGTGGAAATTGACAAGTTTGATGGAGGAAACTTCATCCTTGAGATAGAAAAGATAAAATTCTTGCTTAACAGTGGTTATATACAGATACAGACCGATGAAAGGAAGAAATATAATACAGATACAACAAGAATAAAAAAGGAGGACAAATAATAGTGAGAGAGAGGAAAAAATGGAACAATGATGATTATAGTACATTTATATGATGTATTTAGACATCTTATTCGATATCTATAAAAGACATTCGTTACATAAAGTTCCATTTGATAAATTTGAGTCAAGATAAATTAAAATATACTACAAATAATAAATTTCTTTTTATATTTCTATCATTAGAATATCATTGTAACCAATTTATCATCTTATTATTTACTCACGCTATTGTTGTTGGTAAATTCATTTGGATGAAAGAAAACAATGGATAAATGGAAGAGAGATTTTGTGGAAAAATTACACTTGGGGTCTTAAAACTTAGTTAGTTTGTTGAAATATACAAAATGATAATAAAACAAAATATAACAATATTTTATATTTTTCTTATTTTAGCAAGAAAAGAAATTTCATAATGCGTTATATTAAATGTGAGAATATTTCTTAATTGAGAAAGTTCACGACTCATTTACCAAAATCAAATCAAAATAAAAATAAGAGAAAAGGTCGTTTATTTTCCACTCCTATAAATACCACCACTCATAATATTATTTTCACTCTATAAATACCACCACTCATATTATTCATTGTATCATTTTTATATATTATAAAGTATAGTTATAATAATTATTTATTTGTTATTGTTTTATTTGGTGTCTCATTTTCTTTATTTTATCTTAATTATTTATATTTTTAGAGGTTTTGTTTGAGAATTTGGAAGAAAGAAAAAGGAGAATTTTGATAAAAGCAGATTGAATAAAGAATAAAAAAAATTTTGATTGGAAGAATTTTTAAATTTATTTTTATTCATCTAAAATTCTCAAATTTGATAATTAAACTCAAAATTTATGTTGGAGATTTTAAGTGTTTAGACAAATTACTAAATATAATTTTATTATTATAGTATTTTAAAATTAAAAATAAATTAATGATAAATATTCTTACATTGTTTTCAAAAGATTAATTTTCTACATTTAAATTTTTTTTTTAGCTTCATCTTCCTCAAGGCTGAACAAAACCAAAATATTTCTTCTTTTAATGGTCAACATTTTGTCTATCTTTAGTAAGATACAATTTAGTTTAATATATTTTAAACTTATATATTTTAAACATTTTATTTGTCATTTATAATTTTTTACACATTAAAAATATTCATGTAGAAAAATCAATTTAGCTTTATTTAACCTCTTTCTTTTACCATATTTAGGTGTATAAAAGATCATGTAAAATAAAATATAACATCAATCATTACAATAAATATATAGCTAGATGAGTACTTTACCAACATGTGAAGTTGGCAAAACTCTTCATATATATTTTTTTTCAATTTTATAAAGGAAAGTTTTATTTATCATAATTCATTATTTTCTTAAATAAATAAATATAATAGAAAAACTTTGTTTTATTAGAAATGTGAAAATTTGAATACTTGCTATTGGAAAGAGCAATGAGATTCATTTCTCTTATTCATATTTTATTTTTTCCTCTTCTCAATCACATTTAACCCTTGATTTTAATTTGTAGGTTAATTTTCTCAATTTTCCAAATCTTGATTAATGTATTCATCCATTTATGTGACTGACTAACGATGAGATTTGGATTTATACTCATGGATAGTTAAAGGATCATAACATCTCTTCCCCCTCTCTGCATACATTTTTGGACCCATCTCAAATCAGCGTCTCCTCTAATAGAAGAATTTTCCATATTCATACTCATCATCTGTACTTTTTGTAGAACCAAATTAATTGGCGTTTCTTTCTAGCCATGATCCTGCTTCTATCCTTTTTCGTATCACACTTAGCGAATAAATGGTTGTATTTTTGCAACCCGTACCTTAGCCTCTACGATGGAATAAATTAAACCTAAAGGTTGTTTTGAATTCACATTGATATATAAAATTGCAATCTTCGTTTTACATCTTTGGGTCTTTTCATTCTGATGTACGGTATCACAATATTTAAGTTCAACTATTAGCAATCAGTAAAGTTATCAAAATGACATTTAATTTTGTGAAATTGGACAGGTTTGATGGAAAATTCATCCATTGATGAAAAAGATAAATTCTTGGCACAACCCAGAAAGTGGTATATTGCAGAATTAGCGGATAGTAAAAGGAGAATAAATAATGGGTGGGAGAGGAAAAAATGGAACAATGATGATTATAGTTACATGGGCGTATTCATGAGGATTATAGTTAGTCTTGTATCTATAAACATTCTTACCAAAAGTTCCATTTGATAAATTTGGGTCAAGATAAATTAAAATATACTACAAGTAATAAATTTCTTGTTTCCATATTCTATCATTAGAATATCCGTTTAACCCACAAATTTATCATATTATTTATCTTTCTATTGTTGTTGGTAAATTCATTTGGGATTGAATGGATAAATGGAGGAGATTTTGTGGAAAATTAGGTTAGGGTCTTGGTGGTGGGATTAGTTGTTTAGAATATACAAATATGATAATAAAACAAAATGTAACAATATTTTATATAGTTTCTTATTTTGTGAGAAAAGATTTCACCAATTGCGTTATGTTAATTGTGGGGATGATTTCTTCTTGATTGAAATTTCACAAGACTCATTTACCAAAATCAAATCATAAAATAAAAGAAAAGGTCGTTTATTTTCCTCTATAAATACCACCATCATATTGTTATTTTCCTCATATAAATTACCACTCATAATGTTGTTTGTTGTATATTTTCATCCTTATTACTCTAAAGGTATAGTTATATTAATTGTTTTGATTTTTTATTTGGTTGTCTCATTTTTCTCTTTGTTTATCTTAATTATTTATGTTTTTGAGGTTTGTTTGAGAATTTGGAAGAAAGGAGGATTTTGGATAAAAAGCAGTTGAATAAAAGAATTAAAATTTGGTTGGGAATTTTAGTTGTTTTTTTATTCATAATACACAAAATTCTCAAATTTGATAATTAAACTCAAAATTTTGTTGAGGAGAAGTTTTTAGGTGTTTAGACAAATTACTAAAATATAATTTTTATTATTATCTGATTAGTATTTTAAAATTAAAATAAATTAGAAATTATTAATATGTTTTAAAAGATTAGTTTTTCTACATAAGTTTTTTTTTTTTTTGAAACTTCATCTTCCTCAAACTCGAACAAAACCAAAATATTTCTTTAACTTTTATTGGTAAGTTTTTTTATATCTTTAGTGAGATACAATGGTTTAATATATTTTAAACTTTGATATAATTTTTTAAACATTTTATTTGTCATTTATAATTTTAATTTGTAAAATATTGTAAAAAAATCAATTGTATATTTGGTCTTTCTTGTACCATATTCGGTTGGTTGTCTTGGCTACAAGTTCATGTAAAAAATATAACATCGATCATAGTCATTATATAGATAGATAGTTAGCTTTGATTTGACCGAGTTCTCACTCTATTATATTTTTCAGTTTCTATAAAGGAAAGTTTTATTTAATCATAATTCAATTATTTTCTTAAATAAAATAAATATAATGAAAAAATTTGATACATTACGGTGGAAAAGGGCGATGATTTCTATATTCAAATTTTTATTTATTTCCTGCACTCATCACGATTTTAATTTTGTTTTTAATTTAATTTTCAAATCTTGATTAATGTATTCATTTTATTATGGCGATCTACGGATCAGATTTGGATTTATACTCAGGATAGTCAAAAGAATGTATCTCATCTCTCTAATAATAGTACGTTTGCTTTTGGAACCGTCTAGAATTGGTCTCACAATAGGATTTTTTTCCATATTGTATTAGTCTTATTACTTTTTGTAGAGACCAAATTAATTTGATTTCAACGCTGGCGGATCCTCATTCTCCTCCTTTTGGTATCATCACGCTGGATAAATGATTTGTATTTTTGGCATTAGTTTGCTAGGTGGAGAGTTAAACCTAAGGTTGTTTTGAATTCTACCATGCATTGTATTTTCAAGTGCAATCTTCATTTACATCTTTGTTTCGGTCTTACGTATTCCCGATATAGGTCAAACAATAATTTAAGTTCAATTATTACTTAATGGAAAAGTTATCAGGACATTTAATTTTGTGATGAGGTTGATGGATTCATCATTGATGAGAAGGATGAAAATTCTTGCTTGAATAGAATAGTATATTCTTGTGGGAGGATATAATACGGATACAATAAGACGATAAAAAGGACAAATAATAGGTGGAGAGAATGATGATTATAGTTTGATTGTGATATATGGCAGTTATATTGGACATCTGTTAGATATCTATAAATCATTACGTGAAAGGTTCCATTTGATAAATTTGAGTCAAGATAAATTAAAATATACTAAAGTAATAAATTTCTTGTATATCATTAGAATCATAGTTTAATATTAATTTAATAATCATGATGATGATTTGGTGAATTTCACGGATGAGAAAATCAATAGGATAAATGGAGGATTTTTGTGATTGCAGGATCTTTGGTTGTTCAAATATGCAATCAATGATGATTTTATATATTTTATGAGTTTCTTAGGTAGATTTCACCATGCGTTATATGACCTCGTTTTAATAATTGGGAAGTTTCTGATCATTTATAAAATCAAATCAAAATAAAATGAAAGGTTTTGTTTTTCACTCCTATATACATCATGGTATTATTTTCCTCATAAATACGTTTCATAATATTGTTGTATCATCTCAGGTTAGTTATAGTTGTTTTGTTTGGTTGTCTTGTTTATATTATTTATGTTTGAGGTTTGTTTGAGAGTTTAGAAGAAAAGATTTTGATTAGACGATTGAATAAAAGAATTAAAAATTTGATTGGAAGAATTTTTGGATTTATTTTATTCATAATACAAAACTCAAATTTGATAATTAAACTCAATGGTTTTAGTTAGGAATTATAAATATAATTTTATTATTATAGTATATTTTAAATTAAAAATAATTAGATTGTTTTCCAAAAAGATTAATGAATTTTCTACATTAAAATTTTTAGACTTCTTCTTCCTCAAACTCTGAATGAAAAAAATATTTCTTTTTTATGATGGCATTTTTGTCTATCTGGTAATCTAATTTGGTTATAATATATTTTAAACTTTGATATAATTTTTTAAACATTTATTTGTCATTTATAATTTTTAATACACTTGTCTTAAAAAATATTCATGTAGAAAATCAATTTAGCATATTTGGCCTCTACTTGTATACCATATTTGAATTTTACTCTACTCTGGCTACTACAAAATTCATGTAAAAATAAAATATAACACATCAATCATACAATATAATATAGCTAGATGGTACTTTGCAAACATTGGTAAACTCTTATTATTTTTCAAGTTCTTATAAAGGAAGAAGTTTATTTAATCATGTTAAATTATTTTCTTAAATAAAATAAATATAATAGAAAAACTTGGTTTGTTAAATGAGAAAATTTGAATGCTTTATTTGGGAAAGAGCAACCTTAAACTACCTTTCCTATTCTATATTTATTTATTTCCCTCTCGTCACATTCCAACCTTGATTTTAATTTTATAGAAATTAATTTTCTCAATTTCCAAATCTTGATTAATGTATTCATCATTTATTATGGCAGACTCTGTGATCAGTTTTGGATTTACTCTCATGGATGATAAAATGTAACATTCTCTCCCTCTCTCTAGAGCCATAGCCACGTCCTTTTACAGACCCACGTCTCGCAAGCGTCTCTATAATGAAATTTTTCCATATTTCAACTTTTCTGTCTGTTTGTAGAATAAATTAATTGTGATTCCTTTTCATGATCCTGTTTCTCCTCCTTTTTGGCCATCACCTTGAGCAGATAAATGATTTGTATTTTGCAACCCATTACTTGGCTCTCAGTGGAGCAGATTAAACCTAAAGGTTATTTTGAATTCACGCATTGTAATTTTCAAGTTACAATCTTCATTTTACATCTTTGTTTTAGTCTTTTCATTTCCAATATAGGTATCGACAATATTTAAGTTGTTATTACTTAATCAATGAAAAGTTATCCAAGGAAATGACCTTTAATTTTGTGAGAATTGGACAAGTTTGATGGAGAAACTTCATCATAGATAGAAAAGATAAAATTCTTGCTTACAACTTGAGTGGTATATTACAGGATCTGACAAGACCCCGATTAGAAGGGAAAATATATTACGATACAACCAGAGACCAATAAAAGGGAGGAACAAATAATAGGTAGAGGGAAAAAATGGAACAATGATGATTATAGTTACATGGGCCATATTCTTAACGATTATGTTAGACATCTTGTTAGATATCTATAAAACAATCATTACTGCAAAGTTCATTTGATAGAATTTGAGTCAAGATAAATTAAAATATACTACAAATAATAAATTTCTTGTTTCCGTATTATCATTAGAATATCCGATTTATAACCAGAATTTGTATCATTATTTATTCGCTATTGTTGTTGGTAAATTCATTTCGGATGGGAAAATCAATGGATAAATGGAAGGAGAGATTTTGTGGAAAATTTTAGGGTCTTTTAATGAAACTTGATGGTAGTTGGTTGTTCAAATATGCAAATATGATAAAAGAAAATGTAACAATATTTTATATAGTTTTTTTATTTTGAGAAGATTCACCAAACTGCGTTATATTCTTGACCTTGAATATTTCTTAATTGAAAATTTCCACAAGACTCATTGCAAATCAAATCAAAATAAAATAAAAGAAAAGATGGTTTTATTTTCCTCCTATAAATACCACCACTCATAATATTATTTTCCTCTATAAATTTCACATAATATTGTTGTATCATTTCATCCTTATTACTCTAAAGTATAGTTATAATAATTATTTTATTTTTATTGTTTTATTTGATGTCTCATTTTTCTTTGTTTATCTTAATTATTTATGTTTTTTGAGGGGTTTGTTTGAGAGTTTAGAAGAAAAGAAAAGGGAGAATTTTAAGATAAAACAGGATTGAATAAAAATTAAAAAATTTGATTGGAAGATTTTTAGATTTATTTTATTCATAATACAAAAACTCTCAAATTTGATAATTAAACTAAAATTTATGTTGAGAGAGTTTTAGAAGTTGTTGAACAAATTCTCAAATATAATTTTTATTATTATAGTATTTTAAAATTAAAAATAAATTAATGATAAGTATTATTACATTGTTTTCAAAAATTAAAGAATTTTCTACATTTAAATTTTTTTTTTTGAAACTTCTTCTTCCTCAAACTCTCGAACAAAACCAAAATATTTCTTTAACTTTTTATATGTCAAGCATTTTGTCTATCTTTAGTCGAATGCAATTTAGTTTATAATATATTTTAAACTTTGATATAATTTTTAAACATTTTATTTGTCATTTATAATTTTAATACACTTGTCAAAAATATTCATGTAAAATATTTAGCATATTTGGCCTCTTTCTTGTACCATATTTCGGGTATGCCAATTTACTCTAGCATTTAAAATTCATGTAAAAATAAAATATAACACATCGATCATACAATATAATATGCTAGATGAGTACTTTGGCAACTTTGACACTTGGCAAATTAAGGCTCTTATTATATTTTTCAAGTTGCTATAAAAGGAAAGTTTATTTTATCTGTAATTCAATTATTTTCTTAAATAAAATAAATATAATAGAAAAACTTTGTTTATTAGAAATGTAAAATTTGAATGCTTAACTATTGGAAAAAACAACCTTAAATCCACCTCTATTCACCCATATTTTATTTATTTCCTCCTGCCTCATCACATTTCAACCTTGATTTTAATTTTATAGAAATTAATTTTCTCCAATTTTCCAAATCTTGATTAATGTATTCATCCATTTATTATGACGACTCTAATGATCAATTTGGATTTATACTCATGGATATTCTAAGAATGTAACATCTCTTCTCCCCTCTCTCTCTCTGAAACCATAGCCAGCCTTTTAGAACCCACGTCTCATCAATCTCCTCTAATAGAAATTTTTCCATATTCATACTCATCATCTTATTACTTTTTTGTAGAACCAAATTAATTGTGATTTCTTGCTAGCTTGATCCTCCTTCTCCTCCTTTTTTAGCCATCACACCAGATAAATGATTTGTATTTTTACAACCATTACCTACCTCTAGGTGGAAGGTTAAACCTAAAGGTTATTTTGAATTACCGCATTGTATTTTCAAGTGCAATCTTCATTTTACATCTTTGTTTTAGTGCTCTTACGTATTCCCAATACGAGTATCCAACAATATTTAAGTTCAATTATTACTTAATCAATGAGAAAAGTTATCCAAAGAAATGACCTTTAATTTTGTGAAATTGGACAAGTTTGATGGAGGAAACTTCATCCCTTGATAGAAAAGATAAAATTCTTGCTTACAACTGAGAGTGGTATATATTACGAATACAACAAGACGATAGAAAGGAAGAAATATATACGAATACAACAAGACCAATAAAAAGGAGGAACAAATAATAGTGAAGAGAGAAAAAATGGAACAATGATGATTATAGTTACATGGGCCATATTCTTAACATTATCTTAGACATCTTGTTCGATATCTATAAAAACAATCATTCGCAAAGTTCCATTTGATAAATTTGAGTCAAGATAAATTAAAATATACTACAAGTAATAAATTTCTTGTTTCCCATATTCTATCATTAGAATATCCGTTGTAACCACAAATTTATCATCTTATTATTTATTCACGCTATTGTTGTTGGTAAATTCATTTACGGATGAAAAGCAATGGATAAATGGAAGAGAGATTTTGTGGAAAAATTACATTGAGGTCTTTTAATTTAAAATTAGTAGTAGTTGGTTGTTCGAATATGCAAAATATGATAATAAAACAAAATGTAACAATATTTTATATAGTTTTCTTATTTTAGCAAGAAAAGATTTCATAAATGCGTTATATTATGACCTTAGAATATTTTTAATTGAGAAAATTTCACAAGACTCATTTACCAAAATCAAAATAAAAATAAAAGAAAAAGGTCGTTTTATTTTCCTATAAATACCACCACTCATAATATTATTTTCACTCCTATAAATACCACCACTCATAATATTGTTGTTGTATCATTTTCATCCTTATTACTCTAAAGGTATAGTTATAATAATTATTTTATTTTATTGTTGTTTTTATTTGGTGTCTCATTTTCTCTTTGTTTATCTTAATTATTTATGTTTTTTTTTTTTTGTTTTGTTTGAGTTTGGAAGAAAACAAAAGAGAGGAGAATTTTGAATAAAACCGATTGAATAAAAGAATAAAAAATTTGATTGGAAGAATTTTTAAGATTTATTTTATTCATAATACAAAAACTCTCAAATTTGATAATTAAACTCAAAATTTATGTTGAGGAGAGTTTTGAAGTGTTTAGACAAATTACTCAAATATAATTTTAATATTATAATATTTTAAAAATTAAAAATAAATTAATGATAAGTATTATTACATTGTTTTCCAAAAGCGATTAAAATTTTCTACATTTAAAAAAAATTATTTTTAAAACTTCATCTTCCTCAAACTCTCGAACAAAACCAAAATATTTCTTTAACTTTTTATGGTCAAGCATTTTTGTCTATCTCATCGAATGTAATTTGGTTATAATATATTTTAAACTTTGATATAATTTTTAAACATTTTATTTGTCATTTATAATTTTTAATACACTTGTCTTAAAAATATTCATGTAGAAAAATCAATTTAGCATATTTGGCCTCTTTCTTGTACCATATTTCGGTATGTCAATTTACTTACTTAGCTACAAAATTCATGTAAAATTAAAATATAACACATCAATCATACAATATAATATAGCTAGATGAGTACTTTGGCAACTTTGACACTTGGCAAATTTTCACTCTTCTATTATATTTTCAAGTTGCTATAAAAGGAAAGTTTTATTTAATCTGTAATTCAATTATTTTCTTAAATAAAATAAATATAATAAAAAACTTTGTTTGTTAGACATGTGAAAATTTGAATGTTTTGCTATTGGAAAAGCAATTGACTACCTTTCCTATTCACCCATATTTTATTTATTTCCTCATCATCACATTCCAACCTTGATTTTAATTTTGTAGAAATTAATTTTCTCCAATTTTCAAATCTTGATTAATGTATTCATCCATTTATTAAATGAATCTAACGACCAATTTGGATTTATACTCATGGATAGTCTAAGAATGTAACATCTCTTCTCCCCTCTCTAGAAACCATAGCGCCCTTTTCGAACCCATCTCGTCAGCGTCTCTAATAGAAAAAAATTCATATTAATACTCATCATCTTATTACTTTTTGTAGAACCAAATTAATTGTGATTTCTTGTTACAACCGATCCTCTTTCTCCTCCTTTTTGGCCATCACACCTTCAAACAGATAAATGATTGTATTTTGCAACCCCATACCTTGGCCTCGATGGGCGAGTAGATCACTATTTTGAACATCATCGCCGACCACCACCACACGGTCTCGCTACGGATAATCAAGAAAGATGATTTTAGAGTTGTCATTGTTGATGAACGGGCATGAGAATCGTAAGTGCTTCTACGTATTTCTATTTCAATTCCAATCTATAATGCGCTTTTACTAACATCGTTTCTTTACTTCACATGAAAATTATGCTTGGATCAGTCTAATAAAGGATGAAATAGTTTTCTTATCTCGAGGGTTTCTCTAACGGTGTGTGGAGAATCGGTGGTGACGAATGAGTTGAGGCGTAGGTGGTGTCTTTACAACGTGATTCTTATGTAAACCACAGATCCATTTCGTTTTTTCCTAATTGTTGTGGTTGCTACATTTGTGTTAGTGTTTTTTAGAAATTCACTATGTAGAATTAACAATTGATATTTGATTTTCTATTGAATAGTATTAATTATGTATGATATTGTAACTTTTACTATACCAGTTGAAGTGGCATCTAAAACATCATTTGGGTTTGAGATTAATGGTTGGTTGGATTGAATTATTTGAGTTATCTCTAGAACAAATGAAAGAACTTATTTTTGTGAAAGCTAAATGTGATTGACACTCTTGATATTTTCCTTGGAGATTTGGTGTCTCCAACAGATAAATTTTTCATCTACCATTTAAAGCTTTGCAACTAAATTTTTGAAAAAGAGGTTGAATTGGAGCTAATCAATATTGGGTTTCTTCTTGCAAATTATTCAACTACAATACTATATGTATTTTCAATTTTAAGTTTGACGTTACTAAATTTAAATGAGTTTGAAAATTGTTTGTTTTACGTGCAAATATTCATGTAGAGTTTGCTTGATAGGATATGAAGCAATTATGTGTCTCTACAAATTGATTCGATAATCAATGATGGGAAAGTGGTATTTATTTCACTAAGATTGTATATATTTTACTATTTAGAAATGGATTTCATCTAATGTTAGGCATACCTCTCGATTAATCAAAGGCAACTTGATTCGGTCACCAATGTCTCTGATTGATGAAGGTGGTGAATCCAACACCACCATGAGTTTTCATTTATAGAATAAGTTCAATTTGAATTGATATCGAAGTTATAGCTTATATTTTTGTTATGTAATTTCATGTGACAATGATCTTTCGTTAAAAGGCCAACAATACTTGAGAATGTTTAACTAAATTGTGCAGCCATTTGGAAGTCTCTTGGGTTTATAACGACGAAGAAGGTAAAGCAATCAACGAGTTTGTTTTGTTTAGGACAACCCCACTTGCGGGGATATTGATTCTTCTAATGAGTTGAAACAACTTAAATTAGAAATGGCCAATTATGTGTTGGTTCCAAGGCATTTTACATTGAAGGTAAGTGGTAACTCTAGGTAGATAAGAATTCACCTATTTTTATTGCTAATATATTTTAATAATAATTTATTTGCATAGATATCTTTGGAGCTCATTGCTAGAAGATATAGAAAAATGAAAATAACTTTGCTCACACCTATTCGATGATATGTAGTTTATTTCATTTGTTATCTCATATGCACACATTTTCCTCTACAAGTAAATATTGATAAGTGAAGAATGATGATGATAGATACTATTCTTGGTTTCTTGTCATATTCGATTAAGTAAAAATCTTGATTGCGTACTTTCGTCATTGTTCTCTAATTAACATGAATTTTTATTTTTAAGAATTAACATTGATTTCAATTTTTTATCGTTTGTATTGTTTAAGCAAATTATTGTTTAAGCAAATGATTTAGAATGAGTCATTTGAGTAGAAATTCTAAGTCATTGTTTAAGCTAATGATATTAGTAAGTACCATATATTTAATAATTTTAAATGTTAATAATATATTATTTGTGTATTTTAATGGATCTACATTAATTTGTTAATTATTAATTTTAAAATAATAATATGAAATTCAAAATAAATTAATTTTAATTTTTTTAAAGTATTCATTTTATATGAATGTAAGTAATTATCCTGTAATAAAAATACTATATTCTATTTAAATCTCAATTATATTATAATTATCAATGGGTTATTAATAGTAAATAAATAAAAGTCTAATTGTATAATTAAAAGCAAATACAATCTTGTCTAAAACAATTTAAATATACAATTTTTAGTTTAGTATTATTTATGTAGAACATTATTGACACAAGTTTATTATAATAAATTCTTATTTTTCTGTAAAAAACCAAAAGAAATTAGTGTCCTTTTCTATGCTACAATATATATTTAGATTTTTGATTATTGTTATTATATTGGAAATGCAAACTCAAAATTTTTAATTTTTTAATTTTTTTTATACACATATTTATAATATTTCAATCATTTTAAGTAATACAATCAATTTTTTCTTTATAGAGATTATATAATTATTATATATAATTATCCTGAATGTAAATCAATTTTATTGGGATACATATTTAAATTGAAGAACATATTTTCTGTGTACTATTAATCACAAATATATATTATAATGTTACCATAATTTTATTTGTAAACCATAATTAATTATAAAATAGTTTTTAGTATAAGAAATTTTAACCCGTGTCTACTTGCAGCATACACTACTAGTGTATATATATATATATATATATATATATATATATATATATATATATATATATATATATATATATATATATATATATATATATATATATATATATATATATATATATATATATATATATATATATATATATATATATATATAACTAAACTAACATTCCAAACTACGCTAATGGCGCTCCCATCAATATTAAATTTTAATGGTATTGTCATTAGGTGCATGCCATGACATATCACAAATTCACAATTATAATTGGTAGTAGGGGTAGACGGAATGGAAATCAGTTTAATGTTAGGCGTTAAGGAATTGATTTTATTAATTACTGTATTAGTAAAAAAAAAAGTCATTAAGTATCATTAAAAACTTAAATGATTTTGCATTCAACAAAATAACAAATTCACCATAAACTTGCATTTCTCCATTGCTTTCTTTGCCTCTTTGGATGCTCACCAAAATCTCAATGCTACTTTTACAACCACCACTTAAATTGTAACTCTATATTTTCGAATATAATATAGCATTTGATTCACAAAATTATAACGAATAAATCGACTCGAATCGAGTTTTAATTAAATAGATGAATTTAATTTTAAAAAAAAAAGTAAGCCTAAATCTGGCTATTATCTATCAAAGGTTTTAATTTTGAATTTGACCTGTCACTTTTAAGTCCAATAATCATAGTTAAGTTTTAGACATATCAATAGCAAACATTAAAATAAATTAGACAGTGAGAAGTCTTAAACAATTAATTAACAAATTATTATCATACATTAAGGGAAAAAATCAACGGCAAACAAAATACATAAAATTTTCAAGATTCAAGGTGATAACAAAATCAATAATCAATAAATAAAATTGTTTCAAATCTTTAAGATGATTTTCTCATATACGTCATTAAGACAACCAGACTCACAATCCAAAATTTCAAATAATAGGACCTCAAATTATTTGATCTTGAATTGTATAAATTAAAACTTATAAAATATGTATTGAAAAGTTTACAAATGTAACATTTACAATCTCACGACTATGTATTCTCATATAAATATATTCTTCTCATATATATAATTTCTTATTTTCAAAATAAATAAAAAATCAAATATAAACAACAATAAGATTTAGATCCGCGTCTGCAGAAAGATGAACTGTCACCTTGCTATCAAACTAATATGCAACATAGATGATAGATAATGAACAAACGTTAAAAAGGATATAATGTTTCATTATTTCAGGTTTAGAACTTTTTTCAAAAGTTGCTTCTCTTCACCAAGTGATATAAACTTCATTATAGATAGAGATACTTAACATACGAAAATAGAGTTATACACAATCATTTATTTCTCTATCATTTCAATTATTTTAAATCATCCTTTATTTTATTATTGTATGAGCAAAGTGTAGGAAATATTTTTCCTATAATATATTATCAAAAGATAGGTTTAGTGTGTTTGTGTAATTTACATTAAGGAATCCAAAATATCTTTAAGGGGATTCAGGTTTAATATCAATTGCATGTAATATACAATAATTGATTGAGACGAATTAAATCTAAAGGTTGTTTTGAATTCACACGCATTGTATTTTCAAGTGCAATCTTCATTTTACATTTTTGTTTCAGTGCTGCTACGTATTTCCAATAACCACAGTATCCAACAATATTTAAGTTCAATTATTACTTAATCAATGACAAAGTTATCCAAAGAAATGACATTTAATTTTGTGAAATTGGACAAGTTTGATGGAGGAAACTTCATCCCTTGATGGAAAAAGATAAAATTCTTGCTTACAACTTCGAAAGTGGTATATATTCTGAATACAACAAGACCAGTAGAAAGGAAGAAATATATTCTGAATACAACAAGACCAATAAAAAAGGAGGAACAAATAATAGCTGAAGAGAGGAAAAAATGGAACAGTATGTTAGACATCTTGTTCGATATCTATAAAAACATTCGTTCTGTAAAAATTCCATTTGATAAATTTGAGTCAAGATAAATTATGAATTATGATATGTGAAAATATAGTACCAAAAATATGAATCGATTCTACATTTCATTATGAATTATAATGTGAACATATATTTCCATCAATAGAAAGAATCCATTATATATTTCGTTATGAATTGTGAAATGGGAACGCCCCGATTCAAACACTACACAATATCTTTATATAGCCTATATTTTTAATACGGTGTTGAAAAATATATGTTCATATAACAAAGCTCTTTCATTATACAGACTCAACCAATCAAAATAATTTTTGCAATTTATCCATTTATTTTTCGACTTTTTGAATGAGTTACAAAACTCATAGCTGAGGAGTATAATTTATTTTTCAGCATACAAAAGCTCATGCCAAGGAACATATAATTCATTTTTCATCATAGAGAATTATTGTTTAGAGTGATATTTGTATCATTAGCCGAATTTTAAATTTCCATATAAGATACATAAAAATAGGAGGAAAATCAAAACATATACATATAATGAGGTAAAGTAAAATTATATCTGTAAGTCATCTAGCTCTAAAATGAGAGAATCCATTTGATAACATGTAAATTGGAACCTAAAGAATCATTACTTATATAGTACTACTACTACTTATTTGCCTCGTAATTATAATTAAAACTCATAATTACAAAAGTTATTTCCATCTTAGAATCGCTCAAGAAAAACTCGAGAAAACTAAACTTGTAGTAGTACTTATTTTGTATAAATATAAATAAATGATCAATGTCAAATGGATTGATTTGAAAGAGTCTTCATTCTTTAGATTCACCATAGCCATAAGGGTTTTTGCTAGCCCAATTCCATTGATCACGGCACATATCATCGATGCCATATTTAGCCCTGCAAAAGGAGAATGAAGTTGTCAAAACTTGCACAAATTTCTTATCAAATGAAGAAAATATTCCATATATAGTATCTGCCAAATTTGAAGACACCAAAAAATAACAGAGGAGTGCTTTAAGAAAGGCCAAATGTCACGAATACTTTGGCTTGCTCAAATCAACACTTACTTCCAGTTTAGTTCTTTTTCTGCTTTTGATGTTGATGCATAAACAGTTTCGGCATCTCCAGGTCTCCGACCAGCTTTTACAATTGGAATTTTCTAAACAGAAAAAAAGTTGTATTTTGATTAATTAGTCCTGTACAAATAGCATCTGAATATAATATAATTATATAAATGAGTTTGATCAATATGTTATAGGAATTTAAACTTCCATAAAATGAATGACATTTGCAAAGAGAAGGAAGATGTTTTGTTTACAAACACATTTTGTGACCACTTTCATGTTGTGTCAATGAGCTTGTTTCACATCCATTTCCATGTATCTTAGGGACCAAAGTGAAAGATATTTACAGCTTAATTAAGCATCTATTTGTTAAAAAGGTACAAAGTGTTTCTTCAATTGAAATGGGAGGATGAACTCTAAGGGAGCTAAAAATAGCTTAAGACAATCACTTAATGAAAATAAGCAGACAACACCTCAGATATCATAGGCTCTATTTGTTAAAACAAAACTTTATAGCAGATAGCTTATAAACTCGTATGACTAAAATAAACATGTTTATCAACAAATTTTTATCATGAGCTTATAGTTTTTTTGCTAGCTTACACGTTTCTTGATAAGCAAAGGATAGCACAAGATAAAGGATCATAACTAGTTACCTTTCCCGAGGCCTTTTCAAAAGCTGTAATCATCTCGAAGACTGATGTTCCCTTTCCTGTTCCCAAGTTAAAAACCTCACAACCTGTATATGCAGATGTGAAAACTTTAACAAAACAACATCACATTTTACAGAAAATCCAAAAACGTGACAGTAGAAAAATTATAATTGATTATAGGAATCCGATATCAATTCACAACCATTTTTTATTTCCACGGAGTCTACCAAAATGAATGGGCTGAATAGTACCTGTTTTAGGATCGTCTAGTTTTCGCAATGCAGCAATGTGCCCATCTGCTAAATCGACAACGTGAATATAATCGCGAACCTGAGAAAAAGAAAAGACTTATCATGTAAGATCCTCAAAAGAAATCAAAGGCATATCTTAAGAAATGGGGAAAGATAAAACAGATCCAATGAGGGAAAGAGGGGTTGGCTTGATGGGGAATTGTGCATATATGAATGAACTAACTGTGATTGTGGATGCTCACAATGTCACATACATACATCATCACAAAATTAATCCAAATAGAAGGGAAATAGTGAATAGCGTGAGCTTTAGCATGCAACTTTCCAAAGAAAAATTTGAGTAAAACAAGTCAAAAATAAAGAGGAACATACTCCAGTTCCATCACTTGTACTATAATCTGTTCCAAAAACAGTCAATGCTGGGCGTCTGCCAACTGCAACTTGCTGAACAAAAGGCATGAGGTTGTTAGGTATTCCGCGAGGATCCTCACCAATATGACCACTAGGATGAGCACCAACTGGGTTGAAGTATCTCAACAGTGTTATTTTCCATTCTGAATCTGCATGGTAGATATCCCGACAAATTTCTTCAACGTAAAGCTGGAAAAAAAGCTCTTGTTAGAAATCATTGCTAGATTCTGATAGGATACATCAACACTACTATTACATATACAACAAATATAAACAAGATTGAAAAGGGAACATAGTTTCACCATCCCAACCCAAGTATCTGACCCTAAACAGTTTCCTACACATACCTTGGTTCGTCCATATGGGTTTACAGCTGATAAAGGGAACTCTTCGGTACAAGGAACTGTTTTCGGCCAACCATATACAGTGGCTGAAGAGGAGAACACAAGCTGAAAACATTCAAAAAATATGGAATCGTGTTAAATAATCAGATTACAGCAACCAATCTCACAGTACACTTTCAGGTAGCAGTATTATCACGGCACTACAAGAAGAAATAAATGTCTAGAGACTCTAGACTATATCTTATATCTTACGATAAAGCTTCTACTGAGTCCTCTCAACAAACAATTGCAAATTGATGGCTTGAAAATTTCCCTCTACAATTTACTCAATTTATAATGACCCATTAACATCACTTGAGATTGAACAAGGTGAACCGCATTCTAGTCTTTTATAAAGACATTCCTCCCAGACAATAATTGAAGCCAAATCATTTGAGATTCGGGACTTGAAACTAAAATGGAATACCTTCTTGCATCCGTGGGCGGCCATGACTTCAAATAGAACAATTGTCCCAATCAAGTTGTTGTCATAGTAGATCAGTGGTTTCTGCACACTTTCACCTACTGCTTTTAGGCCAGCAAAATGTATGACCGCATCAAACCTGGAGGAAAAGATGCACATATATATATGAAACATTAATAAACCAATGATCAAGTGAAATTACAAGAGAACTTGAAACATTGACAAATGTGCAATGTATAGTACAAAATGAAAAACTACGGATGGTTCTGCACAATCCTTACTTTGTGGAAGAAAAAATTTTCTCCAATTCATCTCGGTTCCGCAGATCTAACTGCGCAAGTAAAATGAGAAAATGTCTGTCAACATCACAATAACATAATTGTCTACACTATCAACATCAATTTCACATAGGTAACAAATTGAAAAACTATGTAAGGTGAAATACTTTATCAATGTCAATTGCAGTTAAAATCTTAACATATATGTTGTTTTCAACTATGAAGCACGAATACCGGAAACACAGCAACGACGCTAACACGTCGACACCGGTAATAATTTTAAAAAATGAATAAATTAAACGTTAAATCACAAGTGTCGGTGTCGGTTTTTGACACAGACACACTTTTTCTCAGAGGTGTCGGTGATACCGAGGTTTTCCAAAGTAAACTAATCATGTTTGTTTATAAATAAAAGTAGCTTGCAAAATAATTCAACTACAGTCACTGTTTGATTTATATTCATTTATTCCATAAGTACTTATGATTAAGTTATTTTTTGACACATACATGTCATTTTGTACGACCATTAGAACAAGGGAAATGACTTGTATTTTGCTATCCCTTTTAAGTAAGGAGGATTAAAAGAATTGGTATGAATGAAACATTTTAAATCTGAAAGTTGGCTTAAAGCCTAAATCATAAACACAAACTAACAAAACACAACATCTGTAGCAGCAACACTTGAAAAATAACATGTTAATGTCAGTGTTCGAAACCAACAACATCGACACTTGTGATTACTGGTGTCACTCAGTGTCATGTTTCCCGTGTCTCTGCTTAAATCACACATGATGGTAATTCTAGCAAACTCATTTAAACCTAAATTTGCTTAAAAAAAACCAGATTGGATCCAATAGTAACCATCCAACAAAACAAACATCACATCAAAAAGTATGTTATGTACTTGTCGGGCCAATTGTAAAACACACATACATAACTTGAATCTCCCACCGTCTATTTATTTACTGCACCACACAAAAATATACATAAATAACCCACAAAACCTCTCTGGTTGGGTCCACCAGAAGAAAAATTACTAAATCACAAAATCACTAAAATCCAAGCTGTGAATTAAGTGAATTAAACAGTTTTTAATTCAAAACCACCATATTCAGAAAAATAAAAAACAACAACCAAATCATGATGGACAGAACAGACATTACAACCGAATCATAAAAAAAGAAGAAGATAGAATTGAAAAAGGCTGAGCAACAAGAAAGAGAACGAGTGCTTCTCACCTTATGAAAGGTAAGGTTAGCGGCGAATTTGCCGGCGAGAGACTTGACTCTAGCGATGGATTTAGCGGAAGAATTATCGAGATTATCAGCGACGACGACTTTGTAAGCGGCGAGAAGGAGCTGGAGAACGGTGTGGGTTCCGATGTAACCGGCACCGCCGGTAACAAGAATGGTTTTGGAAGACATAATTTTAAACGGTATTGACGATGGAGAGAGAATTGAGGAGAAAATATATATGAATGCGGAAACGATGGATAGATTTGATATAGAAAAAGTAGGGGTTATGTGTTTTATAGGAAAAGTGAGAGTTTGTTACGCGCCATGACGATTTTTTTATTTTTTATTTTTTATTTATTACTTTTGCGGATTTTGTGTGTTATTTTTTGATATTTTATTTATGTTACAGATCATTTAAGGAAAAATGGAATGGGACAGGTCATCCATGTGGATTTCCAGTGTGTTTAGTCTTTGGGTTTTCTTATTCTTTCCACGGCAGTTATTTCAAGGAGTATTTTTCTATTTGCTATAATTGCTTCTTTTGATTGAGAGTGTGGATGATTTGTGAATATTTTAAAAAATATATACTAGCTTGGATTAATTATTGGGTTATAAAAAAAACATGTTTATGACGGTTATACTCTTTCGTTTGGTGTAGTTTAGTTGAGTGGTTAGTGTTATAAATTAATTAATTAATAAATTTTAAGAATTTATTTGATACAAGAATAAGACATACATGTAATATCATAATAGTTTATGATAGAATTCACTTTTCCGCACGAATTCTTGAAATCATGATTTCACATAAAGTTACGACGACACTGACGATTGAGCAAACATAAACATGTCAACAATAGACTATAATATTCCCATGTTCGGAAAGTCATGAAGTGTAAGCTTTTCACGTTAACCTTTAAAGAAGGTGTCATAGTTTGGTTCAAAACCCTCCAAAATTGGAGCATAGACTCGTAGAGGGAACTGTGCAATATGTCCATTACTTAGTTCATTGCTCAAAAGCGATAACCTACTATAATAGTCGTACTCATAAGGATCATTCAAAAGAAGAAAGAAATCTCATGTGAGCATACAAATAGATTTGCCAATGTAATAGTAGAGGTATGAGGTTAAGACGATGGACTAAAATGTTGGATCTTCAAAAGGGACTAAGACGAGACTGCATATTTAGAGAAAAATTAGGGTTGAAAGGGACTTGCAATTTAAGTGACTTTCTAAATAGGGATAAATCCTAATTAAATAAGAAAGTCACTCATATCTGAAGAGAATATCCAAGGAGTGAGAAACCTCAGACATAGTTTGGATCCAAAAAAGGTTAGTAATTATTGTAGATATGACGGGGAACGAGGACCTCAATCTATATTTTATGCATACACTCATTAAATACATCGAGGGAGAAAGTAAAGAGAGAATTTGTGAATGCTAAGTTCAAAGAGGCTGAGATCATAAACTCATTTATAGCTAGAGAATTAGCGAAGACAAATAAGTCGAAGTAGTGTCATTTCGACAAAAGTCATGACAATGATACTAATGAACACAACCACCTAGAAGATACAATTAAAGAGTTGATAAAAAGGGCAGCTCATCGGGTACTGTAACACTCGAAACATTATTTAATTATTTAAACGAATTATTAAGGAATTATTAGTTGGAATTTAGTCGAAGAAGAAATTACCGGAATAATTATAAGGGACATTAACGGATTTATAAGTCGATTTAAGAGGACTAAGTGAATAATCAGTTTAGTCGGAGAATTATTATTAGGAGTAGTAATTAATTAACTAGAATATTTAGTGGGTTTTATTATAGTGTGAGAAATAGCAAATGAGGAAGTATTATTTAATTGGCCAATAAGAATATATGATAAAATAATATTTGATTTATTAAAAGAGTGGAATAATTAATTTATTTTATTAATAGAGTAAAATATTAGGTTGGTATATAAGTGAAAGTAGTAGTAGAAATTAGGTTTTACGTAAGAAAGAAAACCAAGTGAAGAGAGTGGAGGCACAAGGGCTAGAAGAGGATACAAGAAGTGCACAACCGGAACCGGAAAATAGGAATTTGATTGGAGTTAGAGCAACCGTCAGATCTAAGGTAAGGGGTGGGGTTCTAACTCTCTAAACGAGATTATGATAAGTCATATGTGGGGATGGAATTGTATGAAATTATCTTTGTTTGTGTAGACCGTGTGTGGATTAAACGGTTGATTTTATATTAGTGTTTGCTGCTGTTAATCGAAGGATATGAATAATGATTATGTAAAGAATTAGTGTTGCAGTGATCGATTGGAAAAAAAGTTAATCGACGGTAGGTACAGGGGTGGGGCGGGCGCCCCTTACACCATAGGAAGAGGAGGCGGACGCCTCAGGGCAAAACAAAAACAAAAGTGGAGACGGGGGCCTTGGAGGAGGAAGGCGGACGCCCTCTAGGGGGAATGGAATGGAGGCGGACGCCTCCCATTGGCTAAAGGAATGGGACGATCGTCTCATGTGCTCTAAGGAGGGACCACTTGTAACCAATCTGTGTAATTATGTTCCGGCAATGATTTCCTTTGGCAGCAGTACAGTTTCAGTGAAATTAATATACCTAGAATTAAATTAGTAGTAGGTAATTACACAATGAGTAGTTTTGAAATAGTAGTACAAAAGTGGTGTGGTAGCAGCAATAAAATAGCAGCAACATTAATTAACTGACCGGAAGAGATTATTAACACCTAATGGCGAAATCACTGGTACATGAATGAATGGAACTGATTTAATTTATGACAGAAGTAACTAGTTAGTATTAAAACAAGTACAACAGGAATTAATTAATATAGTAGTATTTTTCCTACGTGATTTAACAGTATGGAAGAATAGCAGTGTAGTGAATTTAGTGAAAGGAGTATTAATTTTGTTATTTGAACTGGCAATATGGTAGCATAATTAATTTAATTTTAGGAACATAGTGGGTAGGGAATTAGCAGCCTTATAATAATTAATAGTAACAATAGTACTTAAAATGAATACCGAATTTACCGAGTTAGTAAATTAAGCAGTGTAAATAATTGTCTGAAATTAATTAGGAATGTACGGAATGATTCGTATATTTTAGTAGGTGATTACGACTGTTTTGTTTTGTTGAAATTGTGTGAATGCATCGTGTTGTTGATTTGTTTGTGAATTATTAGCGATGAATACGTTGTTGGATATTGTTGTTTATGCAAAGTTGCAGGGTGTTTTAAGTGACGATGATTACCTCTAATTATTAGTAATAACAGTGATATAGGCATATGCCTCGTGAAGTGAATTTATGTCGTTGTTGCATGTTGTTAGCATCACATTTCATTTGCATCGTGAAGGTCTGTATTGGCGGAATTGTGAAGAAGGTTTATGCCTTGTGCCTCTATTAATTGGCAATAGTGAAGGGAGCTGAAGCTCTGTTGGTACCACATGCATATGCATTGTTGTGTCTCATTGAATTACATTTTGTTAAATGTGAAGTAAAATTGTGCTATTGCTAACGATGAAGTGGTTTTGTGTTGTTGTTAATTGGGAAGTTGTTGTGATGTGTTAATTGCGATATGATAATTTTGTATGATTTAATCCTAATATATTATTTATCACACACTTGTTTATATTGGTAGATATCTCACCCTTTCTATGTTGTTGGTTGTTACCTTTATATTGGTAACGTGCAGGTAACGAGGAGTAAAAGGATTTAGTAGCTTATGGCGTTGTCGCTCTGATACGTAGCACTCGGGGGGAATGAACGCTTATTGATTTTATATTGTTTTCCGTTACACTGTTGATGTTGATACTTGAGAATTTGTTTCCTTTGAATTAAGTTGTTTAAAAGATGTTATATTTCGTTTGAAGTTTTGAAATATTACGAATCCGCTGCGTAGTTACTGATTAAATATGAAGTATTTTTGAAGACTAATTAATTGTTATAAGTTCTTTGGATTAATATGTGCTATGTATCTATTATGATAGGCTTTTTATGTTGATAGTTTTGAATTATGAATGTAATGCCTCATATTTGTGGAATTTTTTGCACTCTGATTTTTATATAAACGTTGGGTAGAATTGGGGTGTTACAGGTACACCTAAGACATAGGGCGAAGAAAGGACCTAGATCAAAAGAAATGTCACAGAGGACGTGATGAGTCACTAAAGAAGAATCAGTCCTTTCGAATAGAGAAGATTTCACCAAAGAAAACTATCAAGATTGTAAGCAAAACCAATAGGAATAAGGACATTAGCAACAAAGAAGAAGAAAATTGAAAGGGGAAAAGACAATACATCACTTCCATCACTAGGGGTCTTCCAGAACAAAAAACATCTCCAAATGGACTATGAAGATGAGAATTTTTTAGGTCATGTCAATATCCAAAGAAGAAGAAACAACCTCTGACATGAAGCTAAATGAACAATCCTCGGGTTTTGGGATAGCGGAAAGGTGGGTGGAACTGCGAATGAGATTTCCCCTTGGTGATAATTGTGACTAATGTTTTAAAAACCGGATTGGACATTAAAACAGTGAAGGTACTGGGTCACTGGTTTATTGGTCGAACCATTGGGTCACTAGTCGAACCACATGACTAAACCGAATTAAATCAGATAATTCGGTTGAATAAACTTGTCATTATAATTAAACTATATAGGTATAAAACCTTTCGAACCGAATGATTCAATATCTACAAAATATAACTAGGAATTAATTTTTTTTGAAAATTTCATATCATATATAAACTCACAAGTTTATAATTTAAATTCAAATTTTAAACATAGGTATCATATATAACAAAATAATACAAAATTACGAAGTCTAATTGCAAATAAAGTCTAATTGCAACATAATATAATTGAATAGTTTATAACAAAATAACTTCATTGTCTAATAAACTTAGTTTCAAGGAGGAAAGATTGTTTCAATGTTGAGATCTCCTTCTTCATTATCAAAACCATCTGCAAAAAAATCAACAGCATTTGCAACATCTTTCGCGTCAATAATATTATTATTATTTTTATTTTTATTTTTTATTTAAAATTTTTAATAAAATAATCAAAACGGCGTCGTTTTGATTTTTTAAAATTAAAAAATATTTAAAAAGCAATTAAACCATCGATTTGGGTAAACCTCCGATTTTTCCAGTTTTATCGATTTTCAACAATTCGTATCGGTTCAATGACATGTCCGATCCAACAATTGAACCAGATCGATTACCTAACCGGTTCCCAGTTCGATCGGTCCGGTCCGGATTTTAAAACACTGATTGTGACAACTGACAATGTTAATGTATCAAATATCCTTATTGATGGGGAAGCTCTTGCGACATTATGTACGTAAAACATTTTGATAAGCTTGGACTAAAAAGAGATAAGTTATTGCCTTATAAGGGATCCAACCTACATGCCTTCAACGACACTATAACTAGGCCATAAGGGTATGTTGAGCTCATAGTCACCATGGGAGAAGGATAAGACACCAGGATGGTCGACCTACAATTCCTGGTAATTCCCTCCAAAAGCGTCTATAACTGCATCACAGGAGGACTCTTCACGATAATGTTGAACGCCATGGCCTTTTCAGTTCACCTCAAATTGAATTATCATAATGTTCATTACTAATTCGTTATGTTTTTATATATATATCCATAACACAAAGGATACATAAAGCCTTGCAACGCGATCCGAATGGGAAAGACAAGGAGAAGGATATGGAAATCAATATGGAATTTCTCACCAATCATCTATAAGGATTGATGATCAAACCCTCAAAAGAGAGGATTATACATCCCAAGTAACATAATTTGAATGGTTTTAACATGAGATATGTAGAGGAAAAAATGGAGTAAGGCTCGTCGAATAATGTTGTATTACCATAATTGGAAAAGAAGACCATGATGCTTGGTTAAAATTTCCTTTAATGTATATGCATGTAATACTCATTTTTCAAAATAAATGAACAAAGTTTCACTAAATTCTATTATTTATTATTGTAAAGGAAAAAAACAAATCAGGGATAATGTTGCAAATGTCACAAGTGTGTGACAAAAGCAATTAAAACACCACAACAAACAAATAAGGGGTGTTACGCATTCGCCATGGGCGTACGACCAAAATAATCAAAACTCCGTGCAAACGTGGGATTGATAAAAAATAATGAATCACAAAGTGGTAATCCGGGCACACTCTCGCTTGGTTGATAACCACTCCAAAGGCATAAGTGTGCCCCCACTACGTCAACCTCGAACCAAGTTCAAACTTGGGAACAAGGACTGAGTACCAACCTTTTTCCAAGAACGGTCCCTGGAGATGTCCAAAAAACTTTTAAGCGCAACCTCAGATGTCAGTAAATTCCACAGAAACTAACTCGCAAAACTAAGCAACACCATAAGAGGTAAAAGTAATGGTAAGTAAACAAAACAAAAAAACACCATAGAACAACAATTATAACCAAATTTATGACAAATATTATATTGGATAAACTCTCACCAGAAAAAGGATATACTATGAGGTAGAATCGTCCCCAACAAGGATTTGTTTCTTATACACCATCTCCAGATCAGGAAGGACTTTCACTCAGGAAACGTGCATCGTGCGAAGAAAGAATTCCACTTGTTGAAGGGAATTTTCAAAAGAAACTTGTAGAACAAAAAAATATCTCAATGACTTTGCACACTATTTGAATAGCTCAAGATTTTCATAATGCATCTCCCGAACATTGTCCTTAGCTTTCTTTTAACCTTCATGAGCCTCATTTAGGAACATGTCCAAGTCTTCCACCCTTTTATAGGAATGTTCCAATTCATTTTTTACCTCTGCAAAAGTATCCTCAATTATGGATAACATTGATCGTGCAGACAATGGGTTTTCATAATCTTCTTCTCACAAGAGATTGCGTCATCTCAACTAATAAGTAAGGGTGTCCAAAATTCTACACTTATATCCACATCTCTCTCAAAAAATCATTTATCCTTGTAAGCTCCTCTAGATACCGTTGTTGCTCGATAGTTAGAGTGTTGAGACGTTTCTAAAGCACTTTTCTCTTTCTGAAGATAGTTGAACAAGAAGACATCTCCCCTTCCAACATCAACAAAGGCCAAAACGGCGGACGTCTTACGAGTTATGTACGCGAGTTTAACCAACTCCTCGTGAAAAATAGCCTAATCTTTGCGCAAATAATATATGTGATCCTCATCGGAGATTGAGGATCGAAACTCCATAGTTATATGCAGACCAGAACGAGCCAAAATGAAGGAAACAACATAATTGTACGTGTTTGATGTTGTACATAACTGGTCATATGAGGTTGATGGTGGTGGTCAATATGAATATTATTGGTCCCTAGTCAACATGGTAATTGACAATGATTAGTGCGGTCGTTGACAATAGTTAAAAAGGTAGTTGATGGTAGTTAAAGTGGTAGTTGACGGTGATTTTGGAGGTGATTGATGATGATCGTAAAGATAGTTAGTATTGGTTATACTATCGATCATAGGTGGATAAAATGATGATCAAATGTCATCATAATGGTGATAAATGGTAATTGAAGTGATGGTTGACCATGATTAGTATGATGATTGGTGAAAGTCATGAAGTCATGTTAAT
The DNA here is from genome assembly GCA_021764765.1 of Vicia sativa. Taxonomy (NCBI): domain Eukaryota; kingdom Viridiplantae; phylum Streptophyta; class Magnoliopsida; order Fabales; family Fabaceae; genus Vicia; species Vicia sativa. The sequence continues at coordinate 18,445,000 of CM038795.1, forward strand.
GGTAGTCAAAATGAAGGTTGAATTGATAGACAATTGATGATGGTATGTAACTTTTATTTTGTAAAAATCAGATATCTTTTGTGGACAACTGCAGATATTAATTTCTCGAGTCGAATAAACCACAATAAATGGCAAGACTCTCTCTTAAGAAATTTAACATTGTTGCAGCTTACATGTAAAATCTCATATTTAAGACAAAAACATTAATTTTAAAATCTATTTTTTAAATTTTAAATTTTACTAAAAAAAACTATTTTTTAAAGTAAATAAAAACAACTCAATTTTAATTTTACGAACAAATTTTAGTAAAAAAAAATCTCACAATCACCGCGGCTAAAAGAATCGAAATCCAAAAGTTCCTTCTTCTTCTTATTCAAATCCAAAATTCCTTTATTTATTTGACTAAAATCCAAAAGTTCCTATAATTTCATGATTTCAAAGCTTCAACTCCTTGGTGTTCAAGGAATTGTATTGTCAAAAAAAGGAAAAGTTGAAATGAAATGAATTGGTTGACAAAAAAATGGCAAAAAGCCTAAAGAGTCGCTTAAGCAATCAAATCCAAGTGCAGACAAATTATAGTTGTAAGATTTTATTTTGCTTCTGTCTGTTGAAAGAAGTAACATAAAGACGGATTCATGGATATTCAGAAATTGCTAATAAAATCAATTTTTATATAATGACTGAAATATTTTTCAGTCTAATAATATGATGCTTATTTCGATATTTCAAAAATTAGTCAGAATCAATCGGTCGAATCAGAGTCTAATTTTTAAATCGAATAAATTATTAGACTAGTAAAAATTAACTAAAATTGCTTGAAAATGACAAAATAGAAGAATCAAGATTTTAAAAAATTGACGACTTTAATGTTTATTTTTTTCTTTAGATAAAATAATATTATTTTAATTAAAATTAAAATCTATTTATTATTAATTTAAGATTGTAGTAACAAATTTTAACCTCCGTAAACTGACTCAACAACATCATTCAAATATTCTTTTCCTTTCGGAGACACTTGCTAAATCTCATAAGTTAGAGAGTATTAGAGTATTGCAGCGTTTTGATTCTTGTTACTATGGCTTCCCTGAACGTATCAGAAGACGGCAAGTTTGGGATATGTTACGTGACCTTTGTGATATGTCACATGTCTCGTTGTGCATTGTTGGTGATTTTAATGATTTGTTGTCGCAGCAAGACAAATATGGTATCCATAGTCATCCCAACTGGTTATGTGTCGGCTTTCGTCAAGCGATGAATGATTGTAATCTTACATATATCCACCTTGATGGTCATCAATTCACAAGGATTAAAAGTCATGGTACCGCTTATGCATTGGAAGAAAGATAGGGTAGAGCTCTCGCTACCTCCGAATGGCTAGAGCTTTTCCCAAACATATAATTAAAAAACTTACTAGCTTCTCACTCTCACAATAGCCCAATTTTACTGCATTGTGATCCTATTCAAAGGCGGAGAAATTGCTACAAGTTTAGATTCGAGAATAACTTCCTGCAAGAAGAATACATTGAAGAGGTGATTAAAGATGGTTGGAAGAAGGTAGGTACTGGTGATGTTATTGCTCGTATATCAACTTGTGTGAGTGAGCTTCGTTGGTGGAATTCTTGTAATCATAAAAAACATAAAGAAGAAACAGAAGGTATCTTGGCTACTATGGAAGCATATTGTAATGCTCGGTATGCGGAGTCGACATCGAAATACTTGGATGCTCAAAAATTGTATAATAAAGTTCTCATTCATGACAAAATTTTCTAGAAGTTGCGTGCCAAAATGCACTGGCTGAGAAGTGGAGATCGAAACACATCATTCTTCCACCGTTCCACTTGATAAGTGCCAAAATATAGTTATTTTATACATATGTTTTGTGGCACTTATCTATTATTTTGTTTTGAATATCATTGAATAACCTCGCTTTTTGTTGTTGATACGTTTTATTGTGTTTTGTGTATATATTGTACCGATTGATTAGTTCTGTGTATATTTTGTAGGTATTTGTTGCATTATTGGAGCAAGAGGAATAAAAACTCCAAGATGCATTGTTGATCAATAATGGAATAAGGCAAAAAGAGAAGTCATTCCAAGTTATGCAGAGAAAGCAACAAAAGTTGCTTTTCTGGTGTCCATCATCGGGCAGTGAGGTGGCGATGACAAGGCGTTGTGAGCGTCGGAAGCTTCGTCGGGCGGTGCAGGAGCGAAGCAACTTTGTCAAAATCCAATAATTCTTGACTTTGGCTCTTCAGCAGCTCACTGGACGAGGAAGACTAGCTTCGTCGGGCGGTGATATTGGTCGCTGGGCAGTGTGAAGATATTTTGCCCAAATGCTTACGTGGAGCATTGTGGGCCAAGTAATAAGGGACCAGCGTCGGACGGTGCAATTGGAGCGTCGGGCGGTGGCTGCGAGACATAATTTGTATATAGTTTCATTTCATTTTTGTGTTTTATGGGTTTTGGGTTGGATTTTTGCTCCCAAATTCCACCACCTTATAGTTTTTTGATAGATTAGCTTAGAAAACAACACTAGGGTCTTGCTTATGGATGATTGGAGGTTGATTTCTCTTTGATAGGCGTTGACAAACCAGTGTAAATGAGTGGTTTATCTCTTCTCCTCTCTATGTATTGCTCTATTTGTTGTGTTTTGTATGTATATTTACTCTGAACTCATGTATATTCGTCGCCCTTGGTGTTGTATAAAGTTTGCTTTACGAATTTGTGTTGGTAATTGTCTTAGGTTTTTACTCTATGTTAGGGATTTGAGCTTTGCTAGACATAGATTGCTTAGATTCTTACCTAGGATGATTATCTATTAGTTTATGAATGCTAGAAATGGGTTTAGAGATGACATTTACTTAGAGTATCTGATCTTAATGCCCCTGTGTTGGTTGTTTCGAGCTAGAGATAGTCATTACGAGTGGCACGGTTGACTTCTGTGTTGTTGAGGTATACCAGACATGGATACTGAGGTGATGCGGTAAAATTCTTAATTTGGGTTAGAAATAGCTTAGATTGTGAGAGGTATGTGATGACACGGACAAGTATCGTAGGCTGAGTATGACATGAATGATAGATTTAAGTCTGTGACGGGTAGTATGTATTCGTTTCGGACAAGCTGTCTATCCTTTATAATATTTGTTCATTTACTTTTTATCTTTTATTTTCAACTCATTTAATCTCAAACTCATTAACGATAGAATTGTCGAACGACGAATCAATAACCAATCTTTATGGACACGATACGATATAACCTAACCGGTATATATCACCCAGTAAAAATAAATAGCTAACTCTTTGCTTGACTGCTAACTATTGCAGCAACAAGATGGCGCCGTTGTCGGGAATTGGTTTTATTGTTTATGTATTGTGATAATTCCATTGTTTTTGAGTTTTGTAATTAATGTATATGTTGTATAGACTTTGTATATGAACTTGTATATTGTTACGTGTACATGTTGTGTGTTTACTTTCCATACTTGTACATATGTGTGTTTTTCCTTGTTTTCAAGTATTGTTGCAAGTTGTTTCGTATTCGTAATGTTTGTTGTGTGGTTGTTAGGACACTTTCTTTAGGTTTGCACGGTATGGCAATACCATGGCATGACGAGAGGAGGTTACTAGCTCGCACAATAAAGGTGTCGAGCTTATGACGTAAAACAAGCATGTTTTGTTTATGTTTGTTTGTGTGTGTGGTGGCTTGTGTTTTAACAAGTTGAAATATGACTTGCTCTTAATTTCAAATCTTCACTTTTCAACTTGTTAATTCATTGTCACCAAGTTTTCGTATTGTCATTTGTGATTATTTTGTTTTGTCTAATTGTGTTTTTATCAAGCTTGTCGTGTTTAGCTTGAGGAGTTTTGTTCCTTGGGAATAATGTAAATTTTGTTTTTCTAATTCTTTTGTTGTTGCTTGGACTCAAATTTTGGTCAGGTAACTTGAGGTTGCATTTGGTGATTTTCCGAGTTTGATCCTTTCAACTCGCGAATGTATGGTAATGATAGTTTCAAAGTTGGTACACGTCAGATACTCGTTTATCGCTTTCTATAGAATAACATGTTTAGAAATTTTTTCATTTGTATAATTACCATGTCATTCATTCTTTTTGCATTACTTGCTCATGAATTGAATCAATTTAGTTCCCTTTTTACAATATATGTGAGGAAGTTTTCCATTGTTCACATATGAGAGGCCACAATTCTTGTTTTAACTAGATTTTATTATGCTTAATCTTTTGTTTTGTTTTGATTGTATGAATTCATGAAAAGGATCAAGGTATTTTGTTTGATTTTGAGCACAACTACCTTGTCCAAATATTCAATTCACCAGGTGAGTGTGTGAACCTTTGTTAACCCCCTTTGAACTTTTATCAATATTCATGTTTATTTGAACTTGATGCTTGTCTATGAGTGTTGAATTCACCTTTTTTATGGATGTTGATTTCTTTGTTTCTTGAACCCTCAACTATTTGTTGTTGTATGAATTTTTACCTTGCCTTAGAAAGTAGGGAGCATTCACACATTAATGTTGGTTGAATTCAAGTTGGGGAGAGAAATATTTATGTACTTATATTGTGGTTGATATGAGGTTAAGAGAAAAGAAAAAAAAAGAGAAAAAAAAAGTTTGAAAAAAAAAAGAAAAGAAAAAAAGAGTATGAATAATGTTGTGTTAATAAGTGAGGTGTTTTGGTATTTGTGATGAAGAATAATTTTGATTGAGATTTTATGTTTGAGTCTTTTCGAGTTGATCACTCCATTAGGTTTCGGCAAGTTTTTTTCTCGATTAGCTTTAGAACTTATCACTTGTTTGTTAACCAAGCCACATTACAATCTTGAAAAGCCCTTGTGATTCTTGCATTTGTATTTTCAATACGTTTTTGGATGAATGCATAATTTAGTCTTTTGTTTGCAAGATTGTGGATGAGTGTTTTTTGTCCCTCACCTTTGTGTGTTCTTCATCTACCGATAAATTTTTGCTAGGTGTGATTCATGATTGAGTTTGTTTTGTTTTAGAATATTTTGCATGATTTTTGTACTTCAGATTTGTTTCGTTTATATGTTATTGTTGTAGTATTGTCGTAAGTATGTATTTTGTCATGTACATTTTTGTTTGAACCACACATTTGTGTTCCTATTTAAAACTTGTTGATTCGTGATTCTTTGATTATCATTCTTTGTTTCTGTGAGTTATTTGACTTTGCTTGAGGACAAACAATGTGTCAAGTTGGGGAGAGTTGATAAGTGCCAAAATATAGTTATTTTGTACATATATTTTGTGGCACTTATCTATTCTTTTGTTTTGAATATCGTTGAATAACTCCGTTTTTTGTTGTAAATACGTTTTATTGTGTTTTGTGTATATATTGTATCAATTGATTAGTTCTATGTATATTTTTTAGGTATTTGTTGCACTATTGGAGCAAGAGGAATAAAAGCTCCAAGATGCATTGTTGATCAATAATGGAATAAGGCAAAAAAGAAGTCATTTCAAGTTGTGCAAAGAAAGCAACAAAAGTTGTATCAATTGATTAGTTCTGTGTATATTTTGTAGGTATTTCTGGTGTCCACCGTCGGGAGGTGAGGTGGCGATGACAGGGCGTTGTGAGCGCCGGAAGCTTCGTCGGACGGTGCAGGAGCGGAGCAACTTTGTCAAAATCCAATAACTCCTGACGTTGGCTCGCAAGCAACTCGCTGGGCGAGGAAGACTAGCTTCGTCGGGCGGTGATATTGGTCGCTGGGCGGTGTGAAGATATTTTGCCCATATGCTTATGTGGAGCATCGCGGGCTAAGTAATAAGGGACCAACGTCGGGCGGTGCAATTGGAGTGCCAGGTGGTGGTTGCGAGACAGAATTTGTATATAGTTTCATTTCATTTTTGTGTTTTATGGTTTTTGGGTTGGATTTTTGCTCCCAAATTACATCACCTTATAGTTTTTGATAGATTAGTTTAGAAAACAACACTAGGGTATTGCTTATGGATGATTGGAGGTGGATTGATCTTCGATAGGCGTTGACAAACCGGTGTAAATGAGTGGTTTATCTCTTCTCTTATCTATGTATTGCTCTATTTGTTGGGTTTTGTATGTATATTTACTCTGAACTCATGTATATTTGTCGCCCTTGACGTTGTATAAAGTTTTCTTTATGAATCTGTGGTAGTAATTGTCTTAGGTTTTTACTCTATGTTAGGGATTTGAGCTTTGCTAGACACATATTGCTTAGATTCTTACCTAGGATGATTATCTATTAGTTTCTGAATGGTAGAAATGGGGTTAGAGCTGACATTTACTCAGAGTATCTGATCTTAATGCCTCTGTGTTGGTTGTTTCGAGCTAGAGATGGTCGTTACAAGTGGCGCGGTTGACTTCTGTGTTGTTGAGTTATGACAGACATGGATACCGAGGTGATGCGGTAGAATTCTCAATTTGGGTTAGGAATACTTAGATTGTGAGAGGTATGTGATGACATGGACGAGTATTGTAGGATGAGTATGACATGGACAATAGATTTAAGTCTGTGACGGGTAGTATGCATTCGTTATGGACAAGTTGTTTATCCTTTATACCTTTTGTTCATTTACTTTTTATCTTTTATTTTCAACTCATTTAATCCCAAACTCATTAAAGATAGAATTATCGAACGACGAATCAATAATCAATCTTTGTGGGCACGATACGATATAACCTAATCGATATATCACCCGGTAAAAATAAATACCTAACTCTTTGCTTTCTTGCTAACTATCGCAGCAACACCACTACAACTCATAAAAAATTCCATCAAATTGAGTTGCTCTTGGATGATAGTGGGAAAGAGGTCTGTGAACAAATTGGTATGTGTAATATTGCTAAGCAGTACTTCGACAATTTATTCCTATCAGGACAAGGTGTTTATGAACTTGTTATGGACCATATTCAAATGAAAATTTCAAATAAGGATAATAATATGCTTTTTTGTCGAGTGACCAAATATGAGTTATTTCAGGCTCTATCTATCATGCATCCAGACAAACCTCTCGGACCAGACGGTTTTAATCTAGATTTTTGCCAAAAAATTGGTACCTTTGTGGGGATGATATCTGGTTAGCGGCGAATGACTGGTTAGATAAAGGTTTTTTCCCGTCTTCTTTAAATGACACAAAAATATGCCTTATTCCCAAGTGTGCTAATCCTCATTCCATGAAAGACCTCTGGCATATCTTTCTTTGCAATGTTGTCTATAAATTGATCTCAAAATTTCCAACTAAATGATTGAAACATTGTTTGGACAAATGCGTGTCAAAGGAGCAATCCACTTTTGTGGAAGGTCGTTCCATTCTTGATAACACGTTGATTGCTATTGAGATCATTCACTTTTTTAAGATGGGAACGAGAGGGAGTAAAGCTAGCATGGCTTTGAAGATTGATATAAGTAAGGCATATGACATGGTAGATTGGGGCTTTTTGCGAGGTATGCTTAGTAGAACGAGTTTTGTTGACAAATGGATCCAGTGGATGACGTTGTGTGTTTCTTTAGTGAACTACTCGGTTTTGGTTAATTTAGATAATGTCAGACCTTTTCTTATAGGAAAAGGATTGAGAAAAGGAGAGCCATTGTCTCCATATTTATTCATTCTCATTGCAGAAGGCCTATCTGCTCTCATAAAAGGAGCGGTATCCCGTGGGGACATTCATGGCGTCCAGGTCTGCAGAGGGGTACCAAATGTATCCCATCTGCTTTTTGCTGATGATTTTTTTTATTTTGCAGGGCTTCTGTTTCGCAGGTGACACACCTTATGGAGCTTCTTAGGATCTATTTTCTGGCATCTGGTCAAGCGATAAACCTCTCAAAATCCGAAGTTTTCTTTAGTCGTAACATCAACATTCCGGCCTAAGAAGATATTGCTAAGATTATTGGTGTTCATCTGGTCTTAGGTACATGTACCTACTTGGGGCTTCCCTCTATGATTGGCCCCAACAAGAGGGAGATCTTCGCTTTTGTTAAAGACCGTATATGGAGGAGAATTAATTCTTGGAGAGGTAGGGCGCTATCTAAAGTAGGAAAGAAGGTTATGATTAAATCAGTGCTACAAGCGATATTGTCTTATATTATGAGTATTTATCTTATTCTAGATTCAGTAGTTAAAGATATTGAGAAAATGTTGAACTCCTTCTGGTGGTGGGGGAGGTACTAATAATAAAGGTATGAGATGGTTGGCGTGGGGACACTTATCTTGTACGAAACATGAGGGAGGTATGGGATTCAGGGACTTCAAAGCATTTAATTTGGCTATGTTTCCCTAATTCCTCTTTTTTAGATGCGAAGATTGGTAACAACCCTAATTTTGTTTGGCAAAGTCTTTGGAAAGCTAGATATGTTTTAATGCTTGGGTGCATGTGGAGTATTGGCGACGATAGTAGAATAAAGATTATGAGTGAACCTTGGCTGAGAAGAAAGGATGGTGGTTACATGGTTGGTCCTCAAGTTTAAGGTGTGTATCATCTTTATGTGAGCATCCTTCTTTTCCATAACTCTAAACAATGGGATATCCAGGTTATTCATTCCTTATTTGATCATGCAGTGGCATGTGGAATCTTGAAGTGTCATTGTTAGGAGAAGTGACAAAGGACGACATGATTTGGAAAGAAGAACAAGACGGGGAGTATAGTGTGTGATCGGGTTATCGGTTATGGAGGAAAACTCATAGTCGTCACCAGGTTCGGAATAGCGAGGTAACGTGGGATAGTATCTGGAACATCATGGCCCCTCCTAGAGTGAAGCACCTTTTATGGAGAATTTGTAGGAGCTGTTTACCGTCACGGACTAGACTTCGTCAACATTATGTCCAATGTCCAGAGGTTTGCCAAAATTGTGAAGTTAATGTGGAAGACGATTGACATGTGTTTTTTGGATGTATAAATGTTATACAGTGTTGGTGGGAAGCAAGTTTACTTCACCTTATAGAACCCAGATTACATTCTTTTAGTGATGCTAAAACACTTATCTTTGATGTTTGTAGTAAATAGGATAGGTGGGAGGTCGGTATATTTGTGGTATTAATTGACACTTTTTGGAATAATAGAAACAACATTGTTTAGAATAATGAGAGAGAGGATTTATCAAAGGTTGGTATTTAAGTTTTTTTCATCTAAAATGAATGGTTTACCTCTCAGGAGGTGAAAGAGGTGCCTAATGTGACTCCTAATAACATGGTTTGAATTCCGCCTCAGGAAGGCTGACTCAAATGTAATATAGATGATGGCTTTAATAATCGTCTTAAAACAACAAACAGGGGCTGGTGAGTGCGAGATAGTATTGAGAATTTTATTTCAGCGAGTACGAGTTGGGACCATGTCTCATGTCTACTTTGGAAGCTGAAGTGTTGGCCTTAAAAGAGACAATTCAGTTTGCTATTGATAGGAATCTAAACTTCATAATCTTTGAAAGTGATTTCCATATGACGATTAATGTTGTTCTTTCTTATCAAGGAGGTTGCTCCGAGTTTAGTCGTATTATTTTTTCCATTAAACATTTACTTTTTTTATTCACAACTTTGAGGTGAAGTTTATTAAATTTCAAGCGAATATAATTGCTCATTCATTAGTGAAGGGGTCAATTCCTGATCTAGACGTAATGTTATTAATTTTATTTCTCTTTGTATCGATTCTAATGAAAGAAGTTAAGTTTACTTTTGTAAACAAAAAAAAAAACTCTAACTCTAACTTTATACTTAGGAGTTATATTATATTAATCTAAACTCAACTCTATTATTTTCTTGTTATTTCCTTAAATCATATTCCATATTATTTACAAATTTCTATGCACCTAAATATAATTTAAAAATTTCTTTGCATTTAGATATGATAATATAATTATTTTTTTAAAAGTTTTTTCATTAACTTTTACAAAAATTATAGATATGCAATATTTTCCTATTTTTTATATATAATCATTTACAATCCACTCATAAACACTGCATATTATTCTTAAAATTCTATTTATTTTCAAATTCTTAAAATTCTACTTAAAAAACATTTTATAATCAAAATAAATGAATGTTTTTAAAATATTTTTAAATAAAATCAATAATTCATAATTTCATTGAGTTTTTATATTTTCACATATAATAATATTAATATATGAAATTTTTATCATTATTTTATTATTATTTTGTGAATTTTTATAAATTTATTAATAGATTATAAAAGTGAAAAAATATTTAAAAATATTTGAAATCTGTTTATAAATCTTCCATATTGTGTTTTAAATTCAATTTATTTTCAAATGGATTTACAAACTATAATAATTACTTTAAAAACTAAATAACAAATATTTAATAATTCATATTTTTGTTGAATTTTTATAATTACAAATATAATAATATTAATATATTTAAATCATTATTATTATATTTGACTCTTTATATGTATCCAAAATAAAATAATTACTCATTATATTCATTACTAATTACTTAATTCACTCCAATTCATAATTTTTTTACTCATTACTTATTAATTCCTCCCCACAAATTCTTAACATTAAATCAAGTATGCATTAATACATTAATGCTAATTTATGATTCCTTATTTTATTACACTCAATTCTCTAATTTATTTACTAAAAACACATATTTACATTCGGACCTAGCGTAAACATAAATTTAATATTAATTTTTTAATTTCTGTGTTCATTTTTATTTCTCTACAATAACATATAAATATTTTAATATTTTTATTATTTTCTATTGATGTGAAAAAACATTTCATTATGACAAAAAACATATCATATTGATATATTAAATAAATATTGTTGATAGCAAATAAAAAATAATATAAAGTAATAATATTTTACAAAGAAAAAAATTTAATGAAAATTTTATTAAATTAAACCACGTGTACATATATATATATCTTGTACCAGGCTTCTTCAATTTATTATTATTTCTTTTTATTTCTTCAATTTTTTTAAAAATATTTAAAAAATTATTGACAATACGTACAAAGTTTTGCAGGAGATCGAACCACACTCGATTCTTACTAAATTCAGAGTCAATCACCAATAAATCAATTAAGAATTAGTTTTTTTTTTTTTTTAAATATTCACTCTACCTTCAATTTTAATTTTCAATTTCATTTTTAATTTTTTTTTTGCATAGCTAATAATAAACTCGTCATTGAACACAATGGATTATAAACAAGATCGAGGTCGAATTGGTCCATCTTTTGATTCAATTGATTAAATTTACGGTCGAACCGTTTATTCATTAAATTAATAATATAAAACTAAATTTTATGAATATATGACATAATCATATATTTATAAATTAATAAAAAAATCTGTTACATACTTAATATTATGATATTATGAGATGAATGATAGACATAATTACACAATATAATTTACTATCATCACTCCATTACAAATGAGTGAATATAAACTTCCATCAATGCTCTTTATATTTTGTTTATTTATACACTATATAAGACTAAAACAGTAATAAACTAATAAGTAAATTAAACCCACATTGCATTTGTAAATATTATATTCTTCTCTACTTTCAATCAATCAGCATAATTCTTACGAGACTCATTTAATCTAAATTAATTAACATTTATTTTTTCACCTTTTCATTAACTAATCAGAATGAATTTATGCATCACAATGACATGATGAATTATAAAATAATCAGAATTGTAATATTTTTTAACCAATCAAAATTGTAATATTTTTTAATAACAAATATTATTTTTCATAAAATAATATTTACGCTTTATTTTATACAAATCACAGTTTTTATAATAAAATTATATTATATTATATTTACTTATTCTTATTAGTATAAATTATTAATATTTATTAATAACAAATTTTATTTATAAGTAAATTTTATTATTTTGTGTTCAAATAAAATCATATTATATTTTTTAATGCACATTATAAAATTTATATATTTTATGATTATTTGTCAAAATAATATAAAAACTCATTTATGTATATATTTTTAGGTTAATCATTACTCATATTCTAGATATATTTTGAATAGATGTATGATAATTTTTTAATTGATACAAATATACTTCATATATTTTTAATGAAGTAAATTAGTGGAAAACTCATGCGTTCGTACGTGTACAAGAAGGTACCGTATAATTAATTCAAATTAAAAAGGTTAACCTTGTAAATATAATGAAACATCGTCATACCTTGAAAGACAAAAATTGGAATAACAAAAAAAAAGAATGAAAAAAGTATTTGATGTAGAAGAAGGAATAGATAAAAAAAAAAGATTGGGTAATGGATCAAATAGGTGAAATTAGTAAAATAATTTTGAAAAAGTTGAAATTGAAATACATTTGAGCTGGTGTTACTATGAAAAATGGTAAACAACCACTGGTACTTCCAAAGTCTTAAAATTAAGGGTCACTCGCAAGATCGACCAATTGATCTTAAGACATGTGCTAAAATTTGTGAAATTGTACTGATTCTGTTGAAATCCTTGCCTAAGATACGGTTTCCTAAGACTAAGGGAATAAGTACAACGACTTTCCACACAATAGTTCAGGTTCGACCAACAGGTAACTCGTGACCAACAGAGACAAAAACCTAAATAACTTGACAAATCTGAGTATTCACTATATTTTGACCTACTATGGTGACTCGTGACCGACAGAAGGCTGTGAATTCAGGTCTGTTCTAAACGAAATAAGGGTCTAAAGACTCTTTTGTCAATTCGAAACTTGTAACAAATAGAGCATCAACATACACGAAAACACAAAGTGATTGCTGAAAAGTAAATAGAATGCAAGTAAAAGTTTCAAAGAAAACAATTGAAATGTAAAGGTTTTGCATTGAAATAAAGGTGGTGATTCACGTACATCAAATACTTTCACAACTCTTTCTTCCTGACGCTCGAAATTGGGCAGAGTTTTTGCAAGTACTTTGAGTATACAAGTGAATACACTAATTTTACATTGAGATAACTTATTTATAATGTATTCAAAGTAACTGCCTAAAAACAATCTACGGTTGGCGTTCGAAACTTGAAGAAACCGCTACACAAGATTTCCCCACCTGTTTGGCGTTAAAGCAACACAAAGCTTTGATAACTGCCCACAATCTTGAACTTTGAATCTTTCCCGCTTCTGGCTTATAAAAGTAAACCTCTCCTAACCTCGACGCTTTCCTTCATCGAAGGCAAAGCAATGAACTTTGTCTAAGTCTAGAATCCTCCATAATCAACTGGGCCCAACTTCGACTATTTTCTTTGCTATTTAATATTTTGGTCGAATCGACCAATTTCCACGTTTTTGTCCCTTTGGTCAACATGCCTCTTTTTCGACATCCTTATCTTAGTTTTTTCCTTGGTCATATATTTCAATCTTCTGAAGAACCCTTACTCTTTAAGGATCGACCCTTAACTTACAAGGACGTTTGCATTTAATATGTAGTTTTGAATACCTTAAGAAATTTCAAGGTAACAAAATTCCCCCAGAGATGCCATTTTCGAATTTTCACATTTCAACCATATGAGATAATGGCATCTATGAAGTGTTGCGCTCTCACTCGACCAAGTCGTTTCCACTACGCCAAAAAGTGGGTTACTGTTCCGTTCTTTTCGTGACGTAACACAATCATGATAACATACTACACTTTTTGCTTCGAGACCTGGGACCATTAATGTTGTCATGATTACACTTTAGTGGCAGACATGGTCCTTCACAACTTCATCAATGGAAAACACTGACGACATCATCACCACCTCTCTAGCTATAGAACTTAAACTACGTCTCATCAACGACAAACCCTACGTGCCGGAACCCCTATTTGCTGAAGAGAAAACCAAAATCTGGCAATCTCAGGTACTAATTCCCTTTACTCTTAAAGGAAAACCCTTAGCTTTTTCAGGTCCTCTTCCTGCAGACACACCCTCTGAAATATACGTAGATGGTAGATGGACTTTTTCCCCCACCAGTACTGCAATGAAACCCATAGTCACTTCTCCAAAACCTATTACTTTAGAATACATTTATAGGAATTTCAGAACCACCCCTCCCCTAAACTGTCCTAAATTCAACGCGTGGATGATACGCCTAGAAACCGACAAAAAGGAACACGAAGAGGCACTGGGCGTTGAAACACTGCTGGAACTCTCTCATTGTGCCTAAATCTACTCTAGCAACATTTTATTGGCTGCTTTACATTTTTGGGAGGGTTCAACGAACACCTTCCACACTAGGTTTAGTATGATTACTCCCACTTTGCTTGATGTTACTGCTATCACAGGATTGAAACCTAATGGTAAAGTTTTCAACCATACTGAGGTCGGCCCTCTGCCTATCAGATTCGATGTTGGTGAAAGTAGAAGCCCAACATACAATAATTTCATCAACCACCATAAACAAGAATCTGGACCCATCATAGATGAAGAGCACATAGCGTTTTTGACTTTATGGCTCTCACGTTTCATTTTTTGCTCTAGATCAATGCAGATGGCCAAAAAATTTTTTTACCTTGCTACTCAATTACATAATGGTGAGAATATTCCTTTGGGCCAGCTGATTTTGGCTTCCTTATACACCTCCCTAACTGAAGTTTCCAACCAAATCAAAAGACTCGACCCTAAGAATCCAAAGAGAATAAATGTTTTGATCCATGGTCCTTTTTGGCTTCTACAATTATGGTTGAATGCCACTTTTGCTGAAGCTCTCAAACCCTTCAAGAGTAGGAAAATAGTCTGCCCCGAAAATCAAATGCATATAGTTTGGCAACGTCTCCTTCCACTGACCCCGATCGACAAAACCTCTCCAAACCCTGAGATCTTCAAACTATTGTTCAACATTATATTGATAAGGGTCGACTTTACACCTTCAATGGCTCCATTTGCTGATGGAAAAAGTGGCCCAGAATGGCTTACCAAATAATTCCCCCCAGTAGAAGAAGAAGAAGACAAGAAAAGATCTTTGATTTGCTGGAGACACTTTTTGACTCCCTAATTCTTAACTTATGTGATTGTCGGCCTAAACTCAGGTCTAGTTTCTTATCATCCTAACTTGAGGGCCCGACAATTTGGTTTGTTCCAAATTGTTCCCAAATATCTGTTCAATTCTCATGAATTTTTGGCCGACATCGTCTCCGACCAACCTTGGGAGTCTGTGAAAGAAGATGTTGAAAGCCTATAGGCAGAAAGGCGTATACTTACCTTTACCAATTTTAAGCCATCCTTCTACTGTACCAAAGAATTCCAGACTTGGTGGTAGTCGTATTATATTACTTTTGTTGGTGACTCCGACAAAAAGATAACTAAACTGACTGTTGCTCTTGACAATTTTCAAGGCAAGCCGACAAAATGTAAGGCTACTATTATCAAGAAGATTCAAGCATTCCAAAAATACTTTAGGGTGGTGTACTTACCATATAATATTCGTCGAACCATCCATGATGCGGCCCAAGAGCTAAAGGAGAAGGTAACCGAAAGGATTCCACAACTTAAAATTCCTGGTTATTCGAAAGACAAGTACCTTTACGCACTTCACTTTGGAAAAATCAAATTTTCTCCTTTGCCGACTAGCCCGCTAGCATTGGATTTTCGCTCACCTATCCCATATTGGTGGTATAGCTCTTGGTCCAATGTTCAAAATGCTCATAAAAAGAAAGCCGACAGGGTGGTTCCGACGATGCATTGGTTGCACGACTACCCAGGTTTTCTGCATATTGATCTTAAATATGTGAGGGAACTTGTTGTAGTACCCAACGGTAACAGTTTCTGGAAAGCTTAATTCCTTTTTTCATTTCGACTCATACACTTATTTGACTCAGCTATTTTTCTTCTAGCTATTCCTCTTCAACAATTAGTCCCAAAGAAAACTCCTGCTATCAAGAACCTGGAAGGCCCGTCGACCTTACCTATTGACAAAGAAGGTCCTTCGACCTCAAAGGTACGACTTACACTTCTGTCCATATGATTTTATGATCCAGTATTTCTTACTTAGCCGACATCTTACAGTTCACCAGTATCCATACCCCTTTTGATGATGAACCGATTTCCTCTTCTCCTAAGAAGATTGATTCTTCTGTAAGTATATTTTCATTATATTCAACACTATATGGCTTGAAAGATACTAATGTTTCTTTTGTGTACTAGAGTCAGAAACGCTCAACGAATTCGCCTGCTCCCTCCACCAAATCCAAAAATTCCAAGAGGGACAAGAAACACCGCTCTGAGAAGACTGAGGTAAGCATTGTCTAATTATATAACTTCGACCAATGCCTTGGCTTTGACTTATACATTTTTTTATACTCATCCATCACCTGATGATCAGTATCTTCAACATCCCCAAAAATCCAAAAGCCACAAGAGGAAGCAAACTTGCTCTTCTGAAGACCACGTGGCAAAAAAGGAGAAAAAGAAAGCCCTTCAGGCCCAAGACCTTGGCACGAAGGTCGACGACCAAATTAAAGCAACAACCGACATCGACGATCACCCTCTTGTCACAAAAAGGAGAGGTAAAGTGATCTTGGCTAAATGTTTTGAAGCCGAACTAAACCTAGATACTGATAATATAATGATAAATACAGGCTTCGTCACTCCAACCCAAGTCCCCGTAAGTGACGAAGCTAAAAATCCAGTAGGGAATACTATTGTTGCTTCTGTCGAAAAGGGTGAGCCTGTAAATCCTAGCCCAAAGCCACAAGTATTTACTAAATTTTTTACTTCTTTTTTCCCCTTTTGTTTTCCATATTCATCTGGCTAACATCTGTCTTGTTTTCCTTAGGTAGAAGCTTTTGACCCTCAACAAAGCGTGGTAGACTACACTCCCCTGTCATAAGTTTCTTCACCTCATCCTCATCAAGTTCTCGACGTAGCCGCTGGTGAGTTTGTTGACTTGACTGTTCCGGCTACTTTAGTGACTCTGATTCGGTCACTAGTCCTGTCAAACATAAGGGTTATAGTTCGACTAGCTCTGACTTTAGAAGTTGAGATTCCCTGCAGGATTCATAGGCGACCAAGAATGTCACCACTTCTCAACATTCTCCTCCTCCTAAGCTTATGCTTCAAAATCTTACTAAGGAAAAGAGGACCGACTTAGCTGGCCTTTCAGGAGAAAAGAAAGTCAATTCACCAAAGCCCTCTACAGAAGAGAAGGTTGACTCGTTAGTGTCGACCGAAGAAGATATCGATGCTTCTATACTGGAAGCACTAACAAGGTTATGCAACTTCGTGAATACTCATACTCTCTCTTCTGGTTCCGACTAGTCCCAAAATCACAAGGATAAATTAGGGCCTGAAGCTACAAAAGTTAAGAAATTGATGGACAAAATCCGAATTCACACTTTGAGCCCTGATCTACCTCACTTGCTCCACGAAGACTCAACTTTTGGCTCAGAACTTTTAGATGATCTTACTCAGCTGAAGGGACTTGAGACTTCTGAGTCATCCAAACTCATGATGGCAATGTTTGTGAAAATTCTTCTTTCTTTACTTGAAAATGTCAATTGTGCAAAGAAGAATGATGCACTGGTCGTGGATAAACAAGCTTTGGTGAATGGAAATGTGAATGTGGTGGTAAATGCCAAAGAAGTAATTGAAGGATTAATGGCACAAATTAATCAGAAACGGCAAGAGCTAACTCCTACAAGGAAAATAGCTGCTGAAATACGCAGTCGAATGGCCGAATTGTCCAAGGAAATGAACGTTTTAGGCGAAGAACTGAAACTTGTCACTAAGCGAGAAGAGGAGATCAACCAAATTATCACTCCGACTAAAACAGAAGTGCACAAGATGACTATGGACATTGTAGCCGTTAGTACTGCTACCTCTAAAATTGAAGCAGAGATAGTGGCGCTTAAGGCGAGGGCAGAAAGCTTTGAAAATTGTGATGTACGCCTCCATAGTGAACTAAAGTCTTTCCAAAACAAATTCCAATATTTTTTATTAATGTAACCACTATTTTATGGCATTTTTATGTAAAATTTGAACAATGACTTTCTATCCAAATATAATGTAATGCTTTTTTTTTGCATTTTTTTTTTGCTTTACATCTTTATCTTTTACACACATCTTATGCATGCCTGATTTGCTAGTTTCGACATAAATTTCTCCAACTTTTATTCGACACACGTTTACTCTGTAACTTCTTGAAGAATAGGTTTGTACTTTTTTAAGTACTTACCGTTTACCCTTAAAATTCGTCGATCTGGGGCTAATTCTTCAAGTTCATAAGCATTGTTTGAAAATGCTTGAATTACGTTAAAAGGTCTTTCCCAATTTGGGGACCATTTTCCTAAGACTCTATCACTCCTATCCATAAGTAATATCACTTTCCAAACTAGGTCATCGACATCAAATACCTTATCTTTCACTTTTTTTTATTATAGGCTTTGCCAACTCTTTCCTTTTGTCTTCTCAACGAATCGAGAGCTAGCATCCTCTCTTCATCTAAGTCGACTAGTTTGTCTTCCATCATTTTCCAATTGTCTTCAGATGGTATCGTATGTTGTCTTTGAATCCTTACAAATTGAACATGTATTTCAACAGACAACACAACATCGTGTCCATAAGCAAGTCGAGAAGGAGTAACTCCTGTTTCTTCCTTGGGAGAAGTCTTGCATGCCCATAAAGCTTGATGAAGTATTTTATGCCAGTTTCTTGGCTTCTTTCCTACATGCTTCTTAATAAAGCTAATTACCACCTTATTGGTCGCTTTGACTTGGCCGTTTGCTTAAGCATAGTAAGAGTAGAAGTTAATAATTTAATCGTTTCTTGCCCATTCTTTGTCGATTGTAATTGTTTCTGGAAGTCCAAACCGACATATGATGTGATTTTGTATAAAATCAATAACAACCTCTTGGTCGACATTTGTCAAGGCCACAACTTCGACCCATTTTGTAAAATAATCAATACCGACTAATATGTATCTTTGTGGTTTCGATGAAGCTGGTTTTATTTCTCCAATCACATCTAAACCCCATCCTCTAAATGGCCAAGGTTTTCCAATGGAATGCAACTCACTTGCAGGGACATGTTGTATGCCCTCATGCATTTGGCATTCTTGGCAGCCTTTTGCAAACTCAATGCAATCTTTCAACATTGAAGGCCAATACACACCTAAGCGCATCAAAAGCCATTTAATTTTATGTCCAACCTGATGTGCTCCACACGCTCCACTGTACACACTCGACACTGCTATATACGTCTCACTCTCTCTAAGGCATTTGAGTAATATTCCTTCAGTAGTTTTCTTAAATAATTCGTTCTCAATTAGAACATAATTGAGGGCACAATATTTGATTTTTCACTCTGTCGAACCCGTAGGAGAACGTAAATAATCGACCAATGGCTTACGCCAATCATTATCTTTCCCATTGTCAATTGTTAAACTTTGAATATTTTCAGTATCTACAGCCCCTAATTTTATAATTGACAAATCTGAAGGAGATAATAAAGTTGCTCGAATCTTCTCTCTTACCTAAATAGGTTCTTCATTTTGATATTTCTTGTACCCTGAAGCTTTTTATGCTAAATCATCCGCTTCTTGATTTTCTCGTCGAGGTATGTGTCAAAGACTCACTTGTTCGAATTGCTTAAGCAGTCCAACGGTAATCATGAAGTACATTATTAGATTCTCTTTAACACATCTATACTCCTTTGAGACTTATTTAATCACCAATTCCGAATCTCCCATAATTTCGATGTTCCTTGCCCCCAATTCTAGCAGTAGTTCAAGTCTAGTTATTAAATCCTCGTATTCTGCTTCATTATTAGTGCAAATGTCGTCGATTGTGTACTTGAACTTTGCTGGAATTCCATTGGGAGAAATTATGATCCTCTTATTCCAGTGCCATCTTTATGGCTAGAACCGTCGAAGTACAACTTCCATGGCACTAAATCGACATAATTTTGGGGCATAACAACCATTGAATGGTCGACAAGAAAGTCTGCCACTATTTTCCCTTTCATTGTTTTTAAAGGCAAATACGTTAGGGAATATTCTATCAGCGCGAGTGCCTATTTACCAATTCGACTGTGCAAAATTGGTTTAGACAACATATATTTAATAATATCAAAATGAGAAGATACATACACATCAACTGGCTTTATATATTGCTTCAGTTTAATACAAGAGAAATACAAACACAACCATAGTTTTTCTATAACACTATACCTAGTTTCAGGATAATTTAACATTTGACTAAGGTGATATACAGGTCTTTCGACACCATTTTCATCTTCTTGAACTAACATACTTCTTATAGTCGTATCTGAGGCTGCAATATACAACCTCAATGGCCTATTTCTAATGGGATGCACTAAGATTGGAGGCTTTACTAAATATTCCTTGATTTTGTCAAAAGCCTCTTGGTGTTCCTTTTGCCAAATGAAGTCTTCATTCTTCAGTCGAAGTAGTGGTGAAAAGCCTCTGGTTTTCCCACTCAAGTTGGATATGAACCTCCTCAGGAAATTTATTTTACCCAACAAAGAATGAATCTTTTATTTGGTCGACGGAGGTTTGACGTCCATGATGGCTTTGGTTTTGCTTTGATTTACTTCTATGTCCTTTTTGTGCACCACAAAGCCAAGAAAATCACCTGCCTGTACACAAAAAGCACACTTTAATGGATTCATTTTCAATCCATATTTCCTCATCCTTTCAAAGGATTTTCGAAGATGTTGCAGATGTTTCGATTTATTGTTCGACTTTATTACAATATCGTCAATATAAACCTGCACAAAATCCTCAACAAAATCATGGAACATAGAATTCATTACCCTTTGATATGTTGCTCTGACATTTTTTAGGCCGAATGGCATGACCACCTATTCATATGTTCCTAATTCTCCTGGGCAATGAAATTCCGTCTTCGACATATCTTCATGCAATAAAAATTTGGTTATAACCAGCAAAACCATCAAGCATACTTAAATATTCGAAACCAGCTGCAGAATCGATCAACATTTCTGCCACATGCATAACATATTCGTCTTTAGGAGTGACAACATTTAAATCTCTAAAATCAATGCACACTCTTAATTTTCCATTTTTCCTCATGACTGACACAATATTTTCCAGCCATTCGACGTACCTTGCGGTTCTTATAAACCTGCTCTTTAGGAACCTTTCGACTTCCTCCTTGATCTTCGACATTATTCCTGGAGCAAAATGTCGAGGTGTTTGCTTTATTGTCTTCTTTCCAGCTTTTATTGGCAGTTTTAGTTCGACTAAATCCCTGCTTAAACCAGGCATTTCATTATAGTCCCAAGCAAAACAATCTTTAAATTATTTTAATAAAGATATTACCTCAGACTTAAGTGTTTGGTCGATGTTGGCGCTGATATAAATTGGTCGTTTCTCCCTATCTTCGCCAAGATTTACTTCTTCTAAGGAATCGTGTGGCTGCATCTTTTCAGGCGCCATAGGATCCTTTTCGTAACCCAAAGGCTCATCATCATATATGCAGTCAAAACACTGCTCATTGACGTATTCTTCGATTGCTTTATTCTTATCTGATGTTTTTGGATCAATAGCCAAAATGACATATCCCTCCAGAATTTGTGTTTTATTGGCTTCAACATCCATATTTTCTTCAGCTTCCAATGCCAAATTTATCTTGTTTTCGGCAATATACGCCAAAATCTTTCGTAGGGCTTCAAGATCAAACATCATTATCACTGATGTCACCCCAGCTTGTTGGCCAATTCTCAGCATGTGGATCCTCTAAGGGTTCCTCACCCCATATGGAACCATGGGTTTCATGCAATTTCAAGGAAACAAATGCCTCGTCTAAATTGGCATATAGTTCTGCTGCAGGTTGGCAAGGAGAAATGTTAGCCAACTTTTTGTCGAATTCTTTTCCGACATTATTTATATCGGCCATGAATTACCCTTGGTCGGCCTCAATATTCTCCACTATAACATTTTCCCTCCAGATTATTAGACGCTGATGCATGGAAGACGACACAACTACTATTCCATGAATACATTCTCTGCCAACCAGCATATTATAACTTGGCTTTCCTTGGATTACCATATATATGGTCGGCCTTATCATTGAGCCGATAATTATGTTTACCTGAATCACTCCCATAGTGTTCCTGGTTCTGTCTCCGTATCCTAATAAGACTATATTATGGGACCTAATATCAGTGTCGAACTTATCGATTTTCTTCAAAATATGGTGTGGCATGATATTGACAGTCGCTTCACAATCCACCAACACCTTGTTGATAGCAGTCCCTTTGACTTTTTCCCTGATCAACAAGGGCTTTAAATGGACTCTCATAGCCATGTCAGACCTTTCGAAGAAGGCATCTTGGTTCTAAATCAAACAATTATTTATGACAAAGTAACAAGTTGGCTTATGTAAAGCCATTTCTGCGGCATCGACATCAGTAGAATCTTCCACTTCTGTCAGACAATTATACTCCACAGGGAGAATCGATACCATATTAACCAAGATGTCGAGACTCTCTTCTGAGTCAGAAGCAAAATCGTCAGTTGCCTCTTCAGAACATTTGGCAACAGGTCGGTTCAAAAATTCTTTGATTTGTTCTTTGACAGCAGGATTGACTTTCACCCCGTATTATTTCTGGTTGCTCACTTTATTTGTGGACACTTGTCTCGCAGCAGCTGCGGCTTGTCTTTCAGCTTGCTTCTTCCGTTGAAAACGCCTCCACTGAGTTCTGCTCATGGGATTATTTTTGCAGATAATTCTCAGATATGTGGCTCTTCTTCTCTGATATGAATCCATGTTGGTAACTCATAGCCGACTTTACCTTTGGATCTCTCACAGCAACATCAGTATTTGGTGCCCCCATTTTCCCTTGAGGCTTAATCCATGTGCCCCTAGGAGTAGTAGCAAAAGGGATGAAACTCTTTGGCTTTCCTTGAGAGTTCCATATGTTTCTCCTATGATCCCTTAGGTTAGGGAACATTTGGTTGTGGACTTTGAATTTTCCCTTCCCTAATTGCAGCTTTTGAAAATTTTGAGCAACAACTTTGTCAGTCAGAGCCCCATACCTAGGGCACAAATAAACTGTCGAACCCTTGTTTTTGCAGCGGTATAGGAAATCTATCAAGTTCTCATATGGCCTGGGGTAGACATCAGCTTCAGCTAAGCCGACATTAGCATTCTCCCCTGTACTCTTTTCAACCATGTTATCTGGAAATTCAGTAATCTTGACCATATTGATCTCGACGTTTCATCGAAGAAAGCTTCCTCTTGCCTAAGAGGGTCAGTGTCGATCTTCATCTTTCTGGCAGCGAATTTCAAACGACCCTCTTGCAGTGATTTCTGAACAAGATCCCTAAAAAGAAAACATTGAGAGGTTGTGTGACCAAGATAATTATGATATTTACAAAAATCTCTTTTCTGTCGTTGTTCTAATGGTGGCATTTTAGCATTAGGAGGTACTAAAATTTGTCCATCTTTAACTAACAAATCAAAAATTTCTTCACATTTAGAAACATCAAATGTATAAGTTTTTGCAGGAAATTTAGAATTGTTTTCGAAACAGTATTTTTCCCTTTAGAAGAAAATAGAGATTTACATTCATACGCAGACCCTGCCTTCATTTCAGCCACGTCGACATCTGCCTCGATCGGCAAGATATAGTCGGCGTCGTATATGGGATCTGTATCATCATAATCTATGTAGGCTACTTTCTCTTTCTTAACTTTAGCCTTATTATGCCTAACCTTCTCTAGTCGTAAACGCTCAAGGTGTTGAACCCTATCAGCTAGTTGTGACATACTCTTAACAAAAGTTGGGTCGATTTTCTTTCTAATAGAATAATCTAATCCTCCAGCAGCCATTTGAACAAGTTCATGTTCTGGCAGCTGGGTAAAATATCTCACCTTTAATGACCTAAATCGATTTAGAGAATCATCTATGGTCTCAGCAAACCTCCTCTTGATGTTTGATAACTCTACCAAACTAATTTTCGAATGTCCCTCATAAAATTGTTCATGAAACAACTTTTCCAACTTAGTCCATGAATCAATTGAATTAGGAGGTAATGTGGTAAACCACGTGAAGGCTGCCTTAGTGAGAGACGAAGGAAAATTCTTTACCTTTAAACTTTCATTATTCCCCGTATCACCAGATTCTGTTAAATATCTAGCAATATGTTCAACTGTCGATTCACTATACTCGCCCCTGAACTTATTATATTTAGGAATTTTCCATCCTCTACGGTTTTCAGTATGTAAAATATACTCTGACAAAAGGGACGAATATGTTGGCCTCTAGAGTGTGGTACTCATACCGTTCCTATCCATATTTCTCTCGACAATGCTAGTTAGATTATTTTCGACAGCTAAATCTTCTTGTCGAAGTTGATCAAGAATTTAATCAGCCTCTTGTTGTCGATTAACTAATACCCTAGAGGGTTCAACAACAACATTTCTATGAGGCCCTACAACTTGTCCTTGATGGACAATTTCATCTTCTATTGCCCTCATGTCTACTTGACCAGGGAGATTTAATCGAACAGGTAGCGCCTGTCGAACAGGCGCTGGGGGAGCACCCAAAAAATTACACAGACGTGTTAATTGGGCAATCACCTGTCGATTTGTTTCAGCGGACTGTCTATTAGTCTCAGCCGACTCTTACACTATAGGGTTAAATACATTAACCATTTGGTTAGTCAACATATTAACTAACTCATGATTTCTATCATCCATTTGATGCCTCAACACTACCACAAAAGTATTAGTTAGAGGCGACACTAGTTCTTGCGCAGGCATTCCTCTATTTCCCCTACTGCAGATCCTTGTAAAGTCGTGTTGTTTAGTGGGGAAATGGCGCAACTTGAGTAACTACTGGGTCAGATGTACCCAATGTTCGTGATGGAATTTCCTCCACGTTTGAAGTAGTGTTTGACATCCTAGGTGTACGTCTCCTAGTGGGTGGTCTCTTATACTCTTGAGTTAGGCTTCCACTTCTAAGTCTCATACACTTATGACATCTAATAATAAAAACTTAGCACTGGTCCCATTGGGCGTGCCAATTTATTTACTGTGGAAAATGGTAAACAACCGCTGGTCCTCCTAAAGTCCTAAAACTAACGGTCACTCGCAAGATCGACCAGTTGATCTTAAGACATGTGCTAAGATTTGTGAAATTGTATTGATTCTATCGAAATCTTTGCCTAAGAAATAGTTTCCTAAGGCTAAGGTAATAAGTACAATGACTTTCCACACAATAGTCCAGGTTCGACTAACAGGTAACTCGTGACCGACAGAGACAAACACCTAAATAACTTGACAAATTTGAGTATTCACTATATTTTGACCTACTATGGTGACTCGTGACCGATAGAAGGCTGTGACTTCAGGTATGTTCTAAACGAAATAAGAGTCGAAATACTCTTTTGTCAATTCGAAACTTGTAACAAAGAGAGCATCAACATACACGAAAACACAAAGTGATTGCAGAAAAGTAATTAGAATGCAAGTAAAAGTTTCAAAGAAAACAACTGAAATGTAAAGGTTTTGCATTGAAATAAAGGTGGTGATTCACGTACATCAAATACTTTTGCAACTCTTTCTTCCTGACGCTCGGAATTGGGCAGAGTTTTTGCAAGTACTTTGAGTATACAAGTGAGCACACTAATTTTACATTGAGATAACTTATTTATAATGTTTACAAACTAACTGCCTAAATACAATCTACGACTGAAGTTAGAAACTTGAAGAAACCGCTTCACTAGATTTCTCCACGTGTTTGGCGCTTAAGCAACACAAAGCTTTGATAATTGCCCACAATCTCAAACTTTGAATCTTTCCTGCTTCTGGCTTATAAAAGTAAACTGCTCCTAACCTCGACACTTTCCTTCGTTGAAGGCAAAATAATGAACTTTCTCTAAGTCCATAATCCTCCATAATCGACTGAGCCTAGCTTCGACTATTTCCTTTGCTATCTAATATTTTGGTCAAATCGACCAATT
The DNA here is from genome assembly GCA_021764765.1 of Vicia sativa. NCBI lineage: Eukaryota > Viridiplantae > Streptophyta > Magnoliopsida > Fabales > Fabaceae > Vicia > Vicia sativa. The sequence goes on from CM038795.1 coordinate 18,470,927, forward strand.
TCCACGTTTTTGTCCCTCTGGTCGACATGCCTCTTTTTCGACATCCTTATCTTAGTTTTTTCCTTGGTCATATATTTCAATCTTTTGAAGAACCCTTACTCTTTAAGGATTGACCCTTAACTTACAAGGACATTTGCATTTAATATGTACTTTTGAATACCTTAAGAAATCTCAAGGTAACAGTTGGGCCATCCTATAAGATAGACATTATTGGGAAAATAAAAACCCAACAATGTCGAAATGACAAAACGAAAAAAAGAGTAACGAATATACTTGTTTAAAAAATGATAAATGTGAAAATAAAAAGTGGGTTCATAGCAAGGGTGACTATATAGCTACCAAGGCAAGGCAAGTGAAAGACATATAGGAAATAGTGTTAAGCAATCCAAGTACGTCAAAGTTCTGAAACATCCATCCCTATTCACTGTTCGTGTTTCGCTGCAAGCCAAAGACGACAATGGTCGACTATCCACGATAAGCAATTATAATTGACGTTTTTGTTAAATTTATCCAAGTAATGTTAACTTATCTCTATTTAAAATGTTAGTTTGATGCATGATCATTGTTAGGTTAAGGTTTAGGGTTGGGAACAGAATGGACCTAGAACGGTATGTAAATAGGTTATGTTAGGATTTTGACGTTATTGTTAATAGAAATATGTAGCCGTATGCGCTGATGGTAGGTTCAAAATCAATCGGTTAGTGTTTTTCTTATTTGTACAGCAGAAGGATCCCTACCGAGGAAGAACGAAAAGGTTTTTGGGAACGAACTGAGGAGGAGTAGGACCGGCTAGAGAAGGTAGAGAGAAGAGCTGAGAAGAAAGGGAAACTCAAACTCACCGATGGAAGGCATTACATTCATTGGACATGGTATGTTGACGAAGAAGAATTGAAGTCTGGCTCTGCAAGTGGTGGAGTGATGAAGTCCAATCAAACCGTTGAAGCAAATGACAGAGGAGGGTCGGGGTAGAGCAGCGGTTCATGGCAAATAAGGAACTTGGAGGAAAGGTGTTCGGTGCTGTAGAAACAAAGGAGCAACCTCAATAGGATGGTAAGGATGACACATTGGTTGATGTTGAAGCTCAGAAGAATAAGGTGGCGCATGAGGTTATCTGTATATCGTCTGAATCGGATAGATAAGACGTAGTTATTTAAAATAGAAAGAAAAATTACCCATATAACATATGTTTTTTGTGAGGTTGTTAACTGTGTGTTCCCCCTGTAACATGAGAGCAGGGAGAAAGTTGAAATGGAAGACGACACTGTGAGCGGGGCCGTGGCTGAGGGTCAGATGGAGGAAAGGTCATAGACACAGATCATTGTAGACCCGCATGTGATGTGCTTAAATGTTCTGGTAAGATCTTTAAGTACGCATTATTACATAGTAGTTACGCTGCGTAGAATGTTAAAATAACGATAAATGTGTGTCAATTTTCCAGCAAATCCCGCGCGACATTAGAAAGACATGCGTCAACAAATTAGAGGATGACATTGAGTTGTATGACTGTGAAAAGAAACTTGGAAAGCAATGTCTTTTGAAGAAGAGAAAAGTTTGATCTGGGTCGAAGAAGAAGAATGTAGTTGGGGAGGTGTTTGTAGCGACGGATGGTACCAGTTTGTGAAAGATCTGAAGCTGACAAGTGGAGATATCCTAAAATTCAGTATTCGTTACCCTCCCGCACCGACGATTATTTTTTTATTTTGAAAATGCCAATTTTAGCATGAATATATGATATTCTATGATATTTCCTTTTTATTTTATATGAATATTCTATGTATTTCTATATGAAGTAAAATTTGACTAACTACCATATTTAGCTTAAATAAATTTAACAATATCAGAAAAAGAAAGGAAATCTAATAATTATTTACATATTTAAACATTTTTCTTAGTTAAATATACCAAAATTTTATTATAGAAAACAAATAAATAAAATGCTAAAGCTTAGCGATTTCCTTAAATTTTTTAAATATTCATCAAATCATTCAAGACATAATATGTTTAAAAAAAAATTGAAAATCATAAACGAAAAGAGAATGTTCAAAATAATGCAACATAAATGAAATTTCCTTTTGTAGCGTGTTTTAAATTAATTTATGTGTATTTTTAGTATTAAATAATTTCTATTTTATTAAATCATAATTTATTCTTCTCTTAAAATAAAGAGTGAAGACTCATTTTAATTCCTTACGAAAACTACATGACTCAACCAAGCACTTGAGCTCTATTGTTAAAGGAGCTCCTGGTAAAGACACAATCTAGAAAATATCGGGTTCGATTTTAATGTGGGAATAATACTTGGCCAGTGCCCGTACCTCTAAGCACGAGCTCTGGATTACTATGACCTCATGCTCCTGATTTAACCCAAATTAGCCCTTCACAAAAAAAAGTCATGATTTAATCCCTTACAAAATTTAACCTGTCATATTACTCCCTTTATTAATATTTTTCTCAAATAATTTTTTCTTACTTTTAAACCATGATTCGACTATCAATAGGGTGTTCGGTGCGGTTTTGCGGTTTTGACGAAAAATCATCCGAACCGCGAGAGAAAAAGGCATGCGGTTTGGTTTGGTTCGGTTGACTTTAAAAAAAAAACCAAACTAAACCAATGCGGTTCGGTTCGGTGCGGTTGGTTCGGTTTTTTACAAATAATTTGTTGAGTCATACATTCACATATATATGACAACATAACTTTATATTTGGTCATTCATACATGATACACTACTAAATTATAAACAAAAAACTAATCATATTTGGACAATAACTTCTCATTTAATATATAAAAGTTAGATTAGACAAAAGTGAAATAATAAACATAAAATAATATCATAAAACAATATAAAAAATATTATAATTAAATAAAAAAAAGTAGAAGAGATGAGAAATTAGTGAAGATGAAAAAGAAAGAACATAAGAGATGAGAGATTAGAGATAAAGATGTGCGATAAAATGAAATTGAAAGAGAGAAAAATTGTATAAAAAATAAGAATGTGCAAAGGAAACAAAATAAGAGAGTAGAGATTAGATAAGAAGAGGCAAGATGTAAGTGGTGAAGATGAAGTGATAATGTTAGGAGATATTTAAGAATATTGAAACTGAAATCATAACTGTAAAGATGAGAAAATTGTCTGTAATCATAAGGCTAATGTATAATAGATTTAGGTTTGGGTTAGATGCGAGTTAAGTAAAATTTAGGTTGTAACATAATGCGGTTTAGTTCGGTTTGGTTCGGTTTGTAAATTACAAACCGCAAACCGAACCAAACCATGCGGTTTTGTTAAAAAATGACTCAAACTAATCCGAACCAAATGCGGTTTTTTACGGTTTCGGTTTGGTTTGGTTTAGTTTGCGGTTTTTTATTGGGTTGGGTTGGTTTTGAACACCCCTAACTATCAAATTGGATTTTATTTTTTATTTTTTATTTTTAAATACTAAATTGATTTTTAATTTCAATTTCAATTTTATTCTTAAACAATTCATATTTGAAAATATCAAAAAATGAGAAAATTGGTTAGTTGAAAAATTGAACCCATGATCTTTAAGTCACATCCTAAGTCTTTACCACTAGGCCAATATACATTGGTGACAAATAATTCTATGAATATTCTATGTATTTCTATATGAAGTAAAATTTGACTAACTACCATATTTAGCTTAAATAAATTTAACAATATCAGAAAAAGAAAGGAAATCTAATAATTATTTACATATTTAAACATTTTTCTTAGTTAAATATACCAAAATTTTATTATAGAAAACAAATAAATAAAATGCTAAAGCTTAGCGATTTCCTTAAATTTTTTAAATATTCATCAAATCATTCAAGACATAATATGTTAAAAAAAAAATTGAAAATCATAAACGAAAAGAGAATGTTCAAAATAATGCAACATAAATGAAATTTCCTTTTGAAGCGTGTTTTAAATTAATTTATGTGTATTTTTAGTATTAAATAATTTCTATTTTATTAAATCATAATTTATTCTTCTCTTAAAATAAAGAGTGAAGACTCATTTTAATTCCTTACGAAAACTACATGACTCAACCAAGCACTTGAGCTCTATTGTTAAAGGAGCTCCTGGTAAAGACACAATCTAGAAAATATCGGGTTCGATTTTAAGGTGGGAATAATACTTGGCCAGTGCCCGTACCTCTAAGCACGAGCTCTGGATTACTATGACCTCATGCTCCTGATTTAACCCAAATTAGTCCTTCACAAAAAAAAAGTCATGATTTAATCCCTTACAAAATTTAACCGGTCATATTACTCCCTTTTTAAATATTTTTCTCAAATAATTTTTTCTTACTTTTAAACCATGATTCGACTATCAATAGGGGTGTTCGCGGTGCGGTTTGTGCGGTTTTGACGCAAAAAATCATCCGAACCGCGAGAGAAAAAGGCATGCGGTTTGGTTTGGTTCGGTTGACTTTAAAAAAAAACCAAACTAAACCAATGCGGTTCGGTTCGGTGCGGTTGGTTCGGTTTTTTATAAATAATTTGTTGAGTCATACATTCACATATATATGACAACATAACTTTATATTTGGTCATTCATACATGATACACTACTAAATTATAAACAAAAAACTAATCATATTTGGACAATAACTTCTCATTTAATATATAAAAGTTAGATTAGACAAAAGTGAAATAATAAACATAAAATAATATCATAAAACAATATAAAAAATATTATAATTAAATAAAAAAAAAGTAGAAGAGATGAGAAATGAGTGAAGATGAAAAAGAAAGAACATAAGAGAGGAGAAATTAGAGATAAAGATGTGCGATAAAATGAAATTGAAAGAGAGAAAAATTGTATAAAAAATAAGAATGTGCAAAGGAAACAAAATAAGAGAGTAGAGATTAGATAAGAAGAGGCAAGATGTAAGTGGTGAAGATGAAGTGATAATGTTAGGAGATATTTAAGAATATTGAAACTGAAATCATAACTGTAAAGATGAGAAAATTGTCTGTAATCATAAGGCTAATGTATAATAGATTTAGGTTTGGGTTAGATGCGAGTTAAGTAAAATTTAGGTTGTAACATAATGCGGTTTAGTTCGGTTTGGTTCGGTTTGTAAATTACAAACCGCAAACCGAACCAAACCATGCGGTTTTGTTAAAAAATGACCCAAACTAATCCGAACCAAATGCGGTTTTTTACGGTTACGATTTGGTTTGGTTTGGTTTGCGGTTTTTTATTAGGTTGGGTTGGTTTTGAACACCCCTAACTATCAAATTGGATTTTATTTTTTATTTTTTATTTTTAAATACTAAATTGATTTTTAATTTCAATTTCAATTTTATTCTTAAACAATTCATATTTGAAAATATCAAAAAATGAGAAAATTGGTTAGTTGAAAAATTGAACCCATGATCTTTAAGTCACATCCTAAGTCTTTACCACTAGGCCAATATACATTGGTGACAAATAATTCTCATGGTTTATAATAATATTTAACAATTCTAAGAGTTTGTTTGGTAAGACAAATTTTTGAGCTTATGGCTTATAGCTTATAGTTTATAAGCTCATATGATATTTTAGACATGTTTGGTAACTGTCTTTTGATCCCAAGCTTATAGCTTATTTTGCTAGCTTATAGTTTATTTTTCAGACGCTATTTCAAATAGTATTTCAGCTTATAACTTATAGCTTATTATTCCCCCCCCCCCCTTTTTATCCTTATTATTTTATTGAAAACTCACTTTTATCCTCAATAGTTTATTTTAATTTAAAATAAAATAAAATAATTAAAATAAAATTTATTTCATATTATTTTACATTTATAAGTTAGTTGAACCGCTAATGTTACCAAACACTTCAATTAACTTATCAGCCATCAGTCTCAACCATCATCTATAAGCTATCAGTCACCAACCATCAACTATAAGCTATAAGATATCAACTAGCTTATCGGTCAACCACTATTTTTATCAAATAGACCCTAAATTAAAAATATAAAATTTGTACCCATGGGGTCTCAAACAAGTCCCTTCAAATTTCATAGACTTATCATATGACTCACAATATGAGTATACCATGTTTGCACTTGACTTATGTCTTCTTTAGGTTTCATTCTGAAAAGTTCATACTTGTGAGTTAGTGTTCCCAAAAATCTTCTCCTTACTTCAGTAGTTCCTTCCTGGATAATTTGGAGTAAGTCCCTCATTTTTTGTAGTCTCACAATGAGAAACTTGCTAGTGCATGATCGTGGTAGTGATGATAGTTTTTACCTTCAAATTGCACTGTGCATTTTTTTAATAATCTTTGGTCCAATTTTTTCATGTTTGTTTACTATAACACCATTAAATTTGCGTGTAGGAACAAATGGACATTCCTTTGTAACCTTCTAAATACCACGATCCATCTCTTTTATGAAGAACTTATTTTCTCTTTCCACAAACTACACCTTTCTCCATTAAAGGATGGCAGTTTATTTAGTGAATAGTTTGGAGTTATTTTCCTATTGGGACGATTCGTCTTTAGTAGGAGTTAAAAAAAATTTGGAGATTTTTGTTTGAAAATTTTTTGAAATAAAATTTTAAATTTATTTGATCTTTTTTTTTTTAAAAAAAATTATTTATTTATTTATTTTAGATTTATTTATTAATTACTAATTTATATAATAAAACCAATTTATAATAAAAAGTGATTTTAAAGTAGTTTAAACCTGAATTTAAATTGTTTTGATTAAATTTTTCAGTTTTTTTATGGTTCAATTTAATTCAATTTAAACATAATTAACCATATTTTGGACACCCCTACTTAGAACTGCTGATGTTTCTTTAAAAAAGGTCATAATAGTTCTTCTAATGAGTGCAAATGTGTTTTTGGTGATGCTTGTCTTCAAAGTCTTTACTTTGTCTTTAGAACTATGAGCAACAACTCTTCTGATGAGTAAGGCTCGACTTCTGATGAGAAAGTCTCGACTTCTGATGAAAGCTTGTTTCTTGTGCAATCTATTCTCTGATCTTGAAACTTGAGCTCTTCTTAGAAACTCATCGAGATTCTTTTCTTGTCGAACATTCAACATTCAACATAATTAGTGATGTTTCATTAAAAACGAACTCAATGGTTTTTCTTTTGAGTGCTAAAGTGATACTGATGATATATTGATTAAGACTATCCAGAATTCTAATATCTGCACACTCAATAAATTTATTAGAACTAGAATTATTTTTTATAATATATATATATATATATATATATATATATATATATATATATATATATATATATATATATATATATATATATATATATATATATATATATATATATATATATATATATATATATATATATATATATATGTAATTGTTTACTAAATAATAAAGTAAATAAAATTTTAAATTAAGTTAGAAAACTTCCACAAACCTAAATAATTTTATAAAATATATGTAACAATGAGGTTTGTCATTTGTTATTTTGAATATAAGCTAGGATATGCCTTTTATCTTACTGGAGTTGCACTTTATGATCACAAGCCATCTGTTTCTTTTCAGCCAACCTCAAGATACCAACGCATATTAGACATTCAAACTTCCAACTTTATGGTTGTAGCCTTGTGGGACCATTTCTATAATGATTTCTTTAATTAGTAGTACCTCCAAAATCATAAGAGAACATGGAATATGAACTGCTGTTTTTTCGTTCAATCCCTTCTCTCTGCTGGGAATAAAACGAAATTAAAAACAAGGATACCCAAATTAACAATATAAAAAGGAAATCAACGAGGACTAATAATAAAACATGGAATCATGTTAATAATTTTAACAATCATTGCATGAAAAATCGACCAACATGCTGGCGACGGCTGTCGGTGGTTAATCCAAAAAAAAAGTAGTAAACAATTTGTGGAATCCTACCTAAATTCAAGTGATGGACGACACAATGTGCCACAATATCTATCACATTTAAAAGAAAAAAATTATTTCAAAATAATTGTTACTTTTAGTTTTCAATACAACATTGTTTATTTTTTAACTGGACTATTAATTAATGTAACCACTTTTAGGTTGTTATTACTCTCTAATTTGTGTTTATGATAATAAAAATATATTAATCTGAAATCTACCAATTGATCAAGTTTTTCTTTTAGGTATTAGTCTGAGGTATCCTCACCGCGCAGCTGCGATACTAATTCCTCGAGCCTTGTATGATCATATAGGTGGCCCAGGTCTCTCCCAAGAGATTTAACACTACTGCATTCCCAAGACAGTGGATACATTCTTATCAAGTTTTAACATTATATAATTAGCATCTTAAGAATTCAATGGATACATTCTGATTAATTGATTACTAAGATGATTAACAGCGAATTTACAACATAGTGTCATATTTATGATCATATACAAGGCAAGGCAGTGCTTCTGGTGATTGTTCTAACATAACAAATTTCAAAATTTGCCTGCTAAAAAGATACATGGGACAGGAAGCTGTGCTCTTTTTGCTCAGTCAAGAACAGATCATTGAACAGGGAAGAAAGGCTTCAACTAATGATGTAGTGGTACGAACCGGATACATCCATAAATTTTTAAACTTCGTCCAAGGGCAGGGGCTGGGAGCTAAGCAGTCTTTCGGCCTCATCATTTGCTTCTGCTTGCATTTTCCATCTCTGCATAACCAAGCGAAACAATATAGTTCTATCACAACACAAAGCAAGGGCAGTGTTCATTATATGGATTAAATTGCTTCAATCACATTAAATCCAAGAATATAAATGGTTTCAATGTTGGCTTTCTGCGTGGTAATCTAAAGATATTTATTATAATTTTAGGAGGAATTATTCGCAAGATTTGGTGAAAGAAATTGGCCATGTTCAAGATTACAACGCCAGATAATAGGCTTGCATTTTAGGAGAGAATATACCTCCTCTAAATTTTCAAGCTCCATGATTTGCTCTATCTGTTCTGAAAAACCATCCTGCCAAACAAAGAAATTTCCAGCTAAGTAATTAAACTTCTATAGCAAGAAGATTCACGACACAAAGGAAATATTGATCAAGTGTTTACCACATCACTTGTCGTTTCAGCAGCAAGAACATCAGTTTCCATCTCCACTTCAATTTCAATCATTGAGGAGATCTGACCAAAAAACACTATCAAGTATCAACCCTCAATTGACTTTTTATTTTAATATACAAAAGTAAACAGGAGAACTATTTTTTTCTGTATTTATAAGATGGAGAGAAGGTTTCCTATTCATACATTTAAAGAAAACATACCCTAGCAAAGCTAGCAATCAATTCAATTCGCCCCCGGAGGGAATTCTGCAAGCTCTCTCGGACCCTTTTGACTTTACTAATCCGAGTCCTACATATAAATTGATAATAGTAACTTCAGACAAGATCAAAGTAAGAGAAGCCAGACAATTAGCAAAACATGAGGATATAGATCGCTGTTGAAGAAAATTATTATTTCATCAGATATACAAGAAATAGATATGCATGATGTTATTGCAATTTACCGATAAGAAGGTTCTCCAACAGCAGAAATTTTATTTTCAAGTTGGCACATCCGGGCTAACATCCAAACCTACAAAAAAAAACTCATTGAATTATATAACTCAAACAAAAGGTATGTTTCAACAGAAGAAGAGGAAAGAAATTATTATCTTCAAAATTATTTTCATACAATCTTACTCTCTCATCATGGAAATAAGATATAAAACATAAATTTTTCTCAAATAATTTCAACAGGATGACAATTGACAGTGACATTTTACAATTTTTCTATCAGCAACTAACAACTAGGTCCATTTTTCTATCATTTAAATTGTGAGCATGTTTTGCATTCATTTCAACCAGTCTACTTTTAATCTAGAGCCCTAACGGCAGCATTATGCATGGGATTTCATACAAATCAGACCCCAATATTACATTGTGTTTTTCCTTTTTTTTCTTTCAGATAAGGAAGGCTTGAAGGCTTGTGGAGCAAAACTTATGTCAAAATGCAGAGTGATTAAGAGTGGATTATGTGTGCATATTATCAATTACAAAGCTTTTTGTTTAACAATGTAATGTTTCTGTATGAAAAAGGAACTCAACCACAGAGAGGTTTTATTAGCAATAATGCACGTCTGAGATGAAACATTTCTCCCTTAATGAGCTAGTGAAGTTATCCAAGACCAAAAGAATATACACTTGTTTGTGAAATATAAGAGGTTGGAAATTAGGATAGATAAACTGCTAAAATGTTGCCCAACCGCCCCCTTCCGCAAAAACAAGTAAATAAAGGTTAACAAACATCACCATGCTAATTACAAATCATGCAAAAGGCAAACCTCTTTTTCAGCAGCTTCTTTTAGGCCATTGATGCGAGACTGAAGCACGTCATATTGAGATAAAAGACGCTGTTTGATAGCAACTACTTCCACTGATCTTTGCGGAAGCTGTAATCATAAATAATTGTATATGAATTTTATTATGTCTTTTTTGGAGAGGAATTATAAGAATCACTTTATTTATTTTAAATGTCTGTATTCAAGGTTGTGCTGTGAAGAAATGAAGCACAAACCCTTCTGTTTGGAATAAGAGGTTTTAATCACTGAGAGCGATGAAAGAATCTTCGAAGTTATTTTTTTAGAGAAAAATAAAATTATAAGGCATTGTCAACAGAAGATTGCTTCTTGAGAAGTAAAACAAGTTAGAACGAGAGAAGATAAATTAGCATCTATCAATAGGAAAAAAACTGATGTCATGTAATAACTACAGTACCTGATTAAGCTGGGGGATAACAAAGGAATTTAAAGCAGAGCCGACAGCAAGAGAAGAAACTGCAACAACTGAGAGGAATTGAGGTAGACTGGGGTCAATAAATCCAGAGGCAGCATCGCCGGTGGCAAACAAAGCAAGAAATGGAAAGAGGATGGAGGGTTTAAGTAATGATGAATTTTCATCTTTCCTAGGGGCTCGTACAAGACGTGATTCCCGTCCATCTTTGTGGTTTGTTATGCACATAGCCTCACCAGGATAGAAATTTGAAGCCCTTGGACTTAATTTAAAGGGGCCTAGATTCCTATATACATTTGATGGAGCTGCCACAGCAACAGTAACCCTTTCGCCTTCTTGTGCTGGTAGATCAACTGTCTCAGTTGCAAATCTGTGAGTACGAGCCATACCCGAAGGAGTCTCCACCTAAGTGGCAGGAGAAGAAAAACATGTACATGTGTTATGAGTGAGACATTATAAGGAAATTAGGAATTGACATGAGGCTATTTCGGCGACAAGCTATGAAACACTAGTTTGAGTTACTCATATCTCAAAACCATAGCCCATTTTCAAATTGATAAAAAAGTACCAATACACAAACATTTATTTACTTGTGGAGCTAAAACCGAATCGAAAGGATAAATGAAGGTAGGGGACTAGGAATCATACAAAAGAAAGAAAATGACAACTTGCTGACTCAAAAGAAATGTTAAAATTACTTAAAGCTAGGAATGAAACTTTAACCAGTACAGGTACCTCCAAGTGAGGTCCTGTGTGGAGTGATATCATAGCAGAAGTATTTTTAACATTGAGCAGAAGGACTCAATATAGGCATATAAAAACTTTCAAAATGGTCTTTTTTTTATGCAGAAAAAGCTCAACTACTATGAGGAAGACATGAATTTATAGAGCTCAAAAGGCATCTGAAAAGGCTTATTCACCAATAGGTATTCATGTTTTACCGGCTTCTCATAACTAACCAACTTATACCCAAGTTATATATAGGTCCCTGGTTAAAAATCCTGCATGATTATATGATCAGAAAAGGACCTCACAAATGAGAGAGATAAGTGCAGTGTATATACCACAATCGAGTGAACAGCAGAAGGAATCCTCCGCTTCATCAGTTTCAGGAATCTTAACCCCTTTTCCCATGCTGTAATGTCCATGCTGCGTTCGGCAGGAGGAGATCCTTAGAAAAAGTGAATACTCCATGATCAACACCGTACACATACATATTGCTAAACTAAGAAAAGGGGAAACAATGGTTACACTAAAAAGGGGAGAAAAAGAAGACATATACTTTGAACAAATCGGGTATGATGTTTCCCATGTCAGCCACATGATTCATAGGATAGTGCAAACTCAAAAGTGAGTTATTACGTAACAATGTAATATATCATCTGGTTAAAAGGAAATACATAAAAAGAAATACTAGCCATGCTAATTAATTTTATGTAGTTTGGGTTTTTTGATCAATTGCTGAGATGAAAGAAAATCATAGAGTGAATGATATGATTAACCAACCTGATTTCTTCTGATTGAATACTGACTATGTTTCCTGAAACAAGTTCATATTGGTAGCGGCACTTTGCACACGATACTATCTGCAATAACAATGTTCATGTCTTCATTTATCACCACAGAAGAATAAGACAGAAAATACTCCACACTTGATGAAAACAACTTATTCTTAGTTCTGTACGAGCTAGGTATTAATCTTCATTGATAAAATGTTTCAATCCCATCAAGGATTCTCGTTAATGGGACAAGAGCTATCCAAAATACTCAAGTAGTAGAGCATATAAAAAATTTCTTAGAAGAAACTGAAGCCTTGGTAGCTTTGTTATGGGAAACAAACATTCACTCTCCAAACAACAAAATATAACTCTTTACAAGGCGCTCTTCTCATAACTTTGGATTAAATGCTATTGCTACCATTCCAATCATGAAATGGAAGCTTGAGAAGGTAATATAGTAGTTGAGTTACTGTTCTAATGCAGTTGAATTTTGCACCAAATAGAAACTAAAGGACAATCTCACCATCCTCAACTTGTCCCAATGATTCAGAGGTAATAAATTACACAATTCAAATATCTCGCCCAAAATTGAACTTAGTAAATTACATAGGAAAATCAAACTAAGAAATGATTATTAACGGATATAGACAAGGGAACAATAAATACCTGAATACCTTGTTGTGGCTGTGCAACTGCAACAGCTATCCGACAACTAGGACACCTCACTATCTTCCCAAAGGGTACCTGCAACAATTCTCAAAAATCAAAACAGGTCCAATTTTCGTAACATCCTTGACACGAAATGACAGACCGAAGAACAACGAGGAAACATGCAAATTCCTTTAACCGTACCTCTTCAGAAGGAGACACGCCCACCTCACAGATATACTTAACCACACTAAGAGCATCTGAAACCCTCAAAGATGCAGCCAAACCCTGAATCAACATTGTATAAACACGCGCATTTGGCCTCGACCACTTCCATCTCTCAACTAAAGGACCATTCTCATCAACTGATCACAGTGCACACAAACACACACATCGTCATCAAAATCAAATTCTAACTAACTACTAAAACAGCTGTTTCGATGAACAACTTAATTAAGCAATTATATCACATTAACATTATCATACAAGTGTTTATGTATAAATTATTTCTATAACAGTTTTCATTTAAGCATACATTACATTTTTTTTCCATAAGCTATCACGAAAACAATAGAGATAATGTTAACATTCTTGATATAATCTATAAAAATTGTAGAAGAGAGAAAATATATAAAAGTGTAATAAACTTTGTATTGATCAAAACGAAAGCTTAATTCATTGAAGTGATAGAATGATACTTATAAGTTATATAGACTAAGAGTATACCAAACTCATATAGTGTAACCAATTTTTAACTAAGTGTAACTAATAACTAACTCTCAACCAACTTGTAACTAGCTTGTAACTAGTAACTTCTCAACCAATCTGTAACAAACTTGTAACTAATAACTAACTCTCAATCAATTTGTAAGTAACTTGCAACATATGAAGCTCCGACACGCCAATTAGAAGGCGTCTCCCGCACCGGACATGTATCGGACACCGACACGCGTATGACACGTATCAGACTTGAGTTTGAACTGTCTAACGATTCAAATATCTCGTCCGTGTCCGAGTCCGAGTCCGAGCTTCATAGCTTGCAACTAATTTGTAACTAATGCTAATATGTGTACCAAAAACTATTGCACAAGTTAAAGCTGTTTTGAGAAGCTCTTCCAAAATATCTTAAATCATTAATACATAATAAATCAATTAAAACTTACTGCAAAATTGAAAACGATATAGTAATAAACATGGAAACATGATAACCTTGATGAAAAGTGGAGCGCATGGAGTAGAAAATGGACAAAGCGAGTTGGTGATTATTCCGATCAAGCGAGGCGGAGATGATAGAGCAACAATCGGAGGTAGAAACGACGCCGGAAGTAGCGGAAGAGTAATCGGAGATTAACTGCAATGCTTCGTCGGCGTGTTTGGCGGTGGCGGAGATTCGGTGAAGAAGCTGTTGATCCAATAGGTCGTTGGCGTTTGAGGTTTCATTATGGCTAACGGAAGCTGTGAGGTTGAGGAATTTGGATGATTTGGAAGTGGTGAAAATGAGAAGATTGTTGTTGCGGTTGGAAGAGGTTTGAGAGAGTTTGAAACAAGAGTGAGGAAGTGAAGGAGAGAATGAAGGAGTAGAGAGGTTTAGAATCATAGCTGAAATCAAATGCAAAAAAGAAAAGTTAGTTAGATTGTGAATTAATAGTATCAAATGAAGAAGAATAGAATTTGTGGTGGCTATAGAATTCAAACGGATAAAGTACGATTAAATAATTTAATTCAAAAAAGTGGAGATGCGGGGAATCGAACCCCGTGCCTCTCGCATGCGAAGCGAGCGCTCTACCATATGAGCTACATCCCCATTGATGTTCATTCACCGATTTGTTTGCTTATCAAATATTTAACCAATCTCTCTGTGAGTGAAAAAAACTCTGCTCGGCCATTGTTCAACAAACAAAGCACATAATAACATTGATAAAATCTCCAGAAATAAAACTCCGGCTACGTAGTAAATTTTGGCTGGGTCCATTTTTTAACAAACAAACCTTTCGCACCCTTCAAACTATACAAATTTTAAATTGATTCACAATTACTATGCTCAACAGTTCATAAATAGAATTACAACGTTATATCAGTCTAAACTGATGAACAAATTGAGGACATTGTATTTTGGGAATCAGACCAATATCATAATTTTCCTCACCAATATGTCTGAGGTTCCGTTGAGTATCATTCATGAAAAGGAGGAGGGAATTGTTACCAACTATACTCTATGAGAATTTAATCTACCACCCATAAAATTATTCATGGCACTTCCATATTTTTGTATGGAGAAAAATGTCCTTATTATTATTTATCTTAAAAATTTATATTGCTTAAAAAAATTTAACTATGAACATGCATAAAATCAAAATTTCCAGTACCTCAGACGAAAATTTTGATATTCATTTTTACGTTTTTATCAGAAATAGTGTGTATCTTTCAAAAAATTTAATGTTGTTATAGAAAATCAAAGAAATATACTAAATTTTTTTTTGAAATTTCTGGATAGTAACAAAATCTTTCAAAAATGTGATTTTTTGATAAATTGGAAATTTTACATAAGTTTAAAATTTTTGGTATATCTGTAGATAATTTTTTTTACTTGTATGGTTAAGAGCCGACAACTTCTATGAAACTAATAGTTTAATATTTATATGTTGTAATTGACATATATTTAAGTTCTGATTTGAAGTTTTAGCATGGACACAGGCTACTGATAAAGACATTAATAGTATGGAAGTTACATGTTCGTTTAGGTTGAGATCTATTTCAAGTGGTATCGGTTGAAAGATGATGGTTAAATGCGGGACGCATAATCATAAACTATATGAGGATTTGGAATGCCATGACATATTGTGGCGTCTAAAAGATCATGAAAGAAAGCTTGTGAATGACATAATGAAGTACAATATATACTTATGGTTTAAATAAAATTTGAGACATGTATTTCTATTTATGGTTTTTAGGGTGGAGTCTCCTCATTGGAGACTAAAAAACATGTTGACCTCAAGCCGAGGAGATTTGTGTCGAAGTTGGAATATAGTGAACACCATGTTGAAGTTCCAACTAGATTCACTTTGAGTGTCATTTAAAAAAATATTGTCAACACTGAGCATCAATATAACACTCTATTATATGCCAATTTGCACAGTTTTGTCTAAAGACAATGTATAAAATTTGTTGGTTTAAACTAAGAAAGATGTGGTTGTTTCATTAGATCAACACATGGGTTATAGTGTGTGTCAACTTGCCAGTTTCTAAATACTACACAATCATGTTCCTTTAGACTTAATTCATGTATTTTGGATGAAATCGCACATTGCAGAATATGAGGTCAGTCATGATGAGAATGGTAAAATGTGGGATTTGAAAGTAGCGTGTGAAGACTAGAAGAGATATTTCAGTACTCTAGATATTGCAGATCAGATGATGTTGAAGTACAAGCAAAATAGGGGAGTTAAGAAGAGTAGGAAGAGTTAAGAGAGTGATGTGCATCGTGATCCTAGCCAGTGGGAGTATGGAGATGGCTCGCAGGAAATTGAGACTACAAAGAGATCATGCACAAAATCAAATGAAAGTCAACCGCCACCGCATCTTTAAGGCATCTTTACTTGTCCTAATTTCTTGATTTCCTACATCCATACATTGATGATATTATTGATGTTGGTGACGACAAAAAATGTGGTTTCTGTTGCATTGCATATATACTTGGATGGGGAGAAGAGTCATGATATTTGATTCAGACGTAGTTAGATGCTCAAGTTCATCAATGCTCTCAATTATTTTCCAAGATGTTCTATGACACTGTCTCTACACTTAGGAATGCAAAAAACATGGGAATCAACATATGGGTTGCTTTAGTCGATAGAAAGACGTAGTTACGAAGTCATCGTAGTTTGTTTTATATTCTTGTGACAATTATTATATGTATATATTAAGTCGGATAGCATTTTTACCGATTCAGTTTTTTGAGAAAAAGTAATAGAAAAAAGGAGAAAAACCTTACTAATGCTATACCAGAACTAATGCTATACCAGAAATTTCAAAATTCCAGAAGAACAACTACTTGTTACAATAAAATTTTCGATATTTTTTTGAAATTGCCTATACGCGTATGTGATTTTCAAAATTATCAGTATTTTAGTATGGGTATTCACGTAAAAGCACAAGAAAATAGGGGTTCCAAGTGCAACTTCGGGGGTGGAAAGTTAAATCCTATTGCTTTAAGTATTATGATAAAACCCTATTTTGTAACCATTTAGGCCATATGCTTTCCACATATCTGTATCAAACATTACCTTTTGAATTTCTTAATCCCTTTGGATAGAGGATTTAATTTTCCACCCCACAAATTGAACCTAACACCCCCTTTTTAATGCTTTTACGTTGATACCTTCATGTAAATAGCCACTATAAGAAAAACACGTTTTAGCTGTAATTTTTAGAGTCAGCCCCGACTCTGACTCAAGTGGTGTCGCTGAAACGTCCCACTAAACTGACGCTAACCGAGCAACATCATTTGTTTTATTTTTTTATTAGGCCATAAATTATAGCGTCGGCTTGAACCGACGCTAAACCTGGAGTGAAAAGGTTCATTTTCCCACCTATTTTGTTTGCCTCCATTTTAGTTATTGGTTTAAATAATTATTTACTAATGTTAGTGACAGCTCAAGCCGACGCTACTGTTTGTGTGAAAATTTCATTTCCCTCCATCAATTTCGTTTATCTTCTTTTTAAGTATTGTTTTAATTAATTATTTATTTTTATATTAGCAACAGAGAAATCCCTCCATCAAATAATTTGTATTCTCCACTAAATTCTTTTTTTGTTGTTTTAAATGATTTATAAAACTATAAATTAAAATTAAAGTTTAATTTATAAAATAAAATTTAGAAATTAATAGACTAAAACTAAAATTATATCAAACTCAATTTATATAATAAATCGATATTATAAATTAATAAAATAATATTTAATAATAAAAGCACCTGGTTACCAAATTTTTTGAAAGAATATAGGACATTTTCATAAATTTTTATTTTTCACCGTAAAAGGTGGGAGTTCACCGGATATTTCAAATGTCTAGTACTGTAAATTTAATATTTCCAGTAAAAAGATATAAATTACCAATTTGTTTTGCTATTTTCCAAAGAGTTCTAGAAATTTAAAATTTTCGATATAATGGCGACCTAAAAGCGCTGATGGGGTTCAAACCCTTGGTGGATGCCTCGAAGCATCTCCTAGCGGCTTCGATATCCTCGTGTAAAGTGGCGAACGATCCTTTTAGGGTGTAGTATTTCATCTTCATGTGCACAATTGAGGGCACGACTATGAGTTCGGCCAAAGTTGGCCTCCCCATAATGCAGTGGTATAAAGATGGGCAGTCTATGACAAGGAACTGGGTTTTGATCGATATAGTCGTCTTAGTCGCCCAAAAAGTCACGATTAATTCGACGTAGCCCCAAGGTGTAGTTACCGCATCGTTGAAGCCTTGTAAGCCTGAGCCCGCGTAGGACGTTAGGTGAGACTCATCGAGCTGAAGGGTGGAAAACAGTTGGGAGTACATAATATCGACCGAACTCCCTTGGTCGACAGGATGCGTCGTACGTCAAAGTTGGCCATCTGAGCCCTTATAAGTAGGGGATGCTAGAATCTGGAGATCTGTCAGACATTTCTCCGTGATAGAATGTGATGGGAACAAAGTTTCCTCGAAACTTTTAGAGGGTGGCGTTTCTATTGAAGCTCGCATCAATTAGCTGCTCGAACTTCCTTTTTACTTAATCCACGATCAATTTGTTGAATCCCCTGCCTAATATGACCATGGCAGTGGGGAATGTTTCCTAGGGGTTATGTATGATGAAATAGAGGGGAATGATAGCCTCGTTCGAGATGTAGGAGTCTTCTGGTTGTGAGATGCATATGACGACCTAGACGTTAGTGTCATCCGAGGATGGTTTCTCCTCTTCGACCCTCTTTGTCTCTGGGCATCTTTGCGTGCACCCTCTTTTTTCTTGTATTTTTTAGATGCCCATCACTATGTGGGTGCAGTCTGTGCTCGAGCATGTATTTTTTTCACATCATTTATTGCGGAGACCTGAACGGCCTCACGGTTGAATCTTTATATGTACGCCCGAAGGTACTCATCATTCCCTTGGATTATTGCCTCAAGTGATGCCTCTGATTTCATGTGTCAGCGAGATGCGGTGAAGTGCTCGAAGAATTATTTTCCGAGGTTTCTCCAGGATGTAATGGACTCATCTGGGAGGTTTTTGTACCATGCCATAGCCATTTCCTCAATGGGGTGGGAATATCCCACACTTTATGGCACCCTTGATGTAACACTCCAAAAATTATAATTATTTATTTAGTTAGTTATTTGTAATTATTTGGGAATTATTTTGATTTATATGATGCATCGTGGTGTTTGGCGATAATATGTTATGGAGTAATGTTGGAATAAAAAATATATGAGGAGTATTTGATTAGTTAATAATTATTTAGAAATTAAATAATTATTTGAAATTTAGTGGATTTAATAATAATATTTATAATTAATATTATTAATAAAATAAAGAAAACATGGTGTAGAAACAAGAAGTGCTAAATGGTAATGTTGTGTGAAATAAGTGAGAGTAAGAATGAAATGACATATTAGGGATCCTAAGGGTAAAAAGAGAAAACAAGGAAATGATTGTCTTTCTGTACGATCGTATTTTTGGAAGAAGCGGTGAAAGAAGAGGCTAGGGCACGAGGAATTTGGGAATCATCATAGAGATCGCAAATAGAAAGATCAAGAGCTAGGAATCTAAGGTAAGGGGTGTTTATCATTGTGATCATAATTGATCTAAGGTTTAGATAATTGTAGGATTGTGTTTGTTTGATTATCTTGGATGAATATTGATGAAAACATAGGATTTCAAATTCTGAAACCAAAAGTTTTTATAGAATCGAATTCGGAGGTCCGAAAGGCCTCCAACCGCTGAAAATTGCAGGAGGAAAATGTGCAGAAAATTTAGCATACGAATAGTATGCGTTGATGCAAACAGGGAAGCGGTCGACACAAATAGGGAAACGTCATCACACGCAACAAGCATGGGAGCGTTCTAAGCAACTAGGGGAACGGTCGGTGCAAAGTGCCAGCGAGTAGTCGACACGAGCAGTCCGGAGGAAGTCCAATTTTTGACATATTTTTGTAACGACCATAACTTTTGAAACTTAACTCCGTTTGGTGCACCGTTTGAAACATTGGAAAGCTAACATGATGAATTATGTTATGATTTAATTATATGAGTGATTTGATGCACGATTCCAATAACTATGTGTTTATAAGATTGACTTGTTATGTGTTGTTGTACTATGAATGTGCTATTTTGATCATAAACATGATTACATATGAAATGATGTTAATGTTGTTGTGACTTAAGAGATGTTTAGTGGTGAATGTTGATTTAATGATATGACGATGTCCAAATTTGATTTGATGTATTGAATGTTATTAAAAGAGTCATAACTTGGGTTTTATAACTTTGATTGAGATATCGTTCGAAGCCTAGGGTGCTAATGTAACGAACTTTAGTTAGATGGAGTAAAATGAGATACAAGAAGTATTTCCCCAATAACTAAGTTGAGATATAGTTAGGTTCCCTGTGTTGACTTACATTGATGTTTTTTTTTGTATGATGTTATGTTGATAACACTTCGATATCTCGTTTTCTAAGATGATATGATGATTAGTTGATGTTATGTCTGTATGATGTTATGATGACGATGTGATGGCTTTGATGATGACATGATGATATAATGGTGTGACGATAATGTTTTGATCTCATGAGTATATATATGATGATGTACGTTTAATTAAGATGATATGATGATGTTATGATGAAGTCATGAATGATGATGTGTTTTGACTAGTCATGGTCGTTTTTATTATGTTGTTGCGCATCATGCATTCATGGCATAATTTAGGAATTTGGTCTAGTGATGGTAATTAAGACTTTGGTAAAGTGATGATTTAGGACGTCGATCCAGTGATTTGGTCTTAATCCCATTGTGTGGATCTGGGATGACTATGATTTGCTTCGGTCCCAAGCGGGAATCGATCCTATGATTGGGACCTTTGGAGAGTGATGGCCCAGTGTCCATCAAATGATTTGGTACCACATGCATGAGTCTATGTCCTTGCACTACATCTTATGTGGCATTACATAGTTGTTGATTCAATGATGTTGTATTATGTTGTTGTACTCGATGGTGATATTTGTTGAGTTGGTTTTGTGATACTTGTTGGTTTATTCTACTATGTCTATTCCTTATGTCTTTCATAATGATTATGATTTACTCACACTTTCTGCTTGAATGTTGCCTCCACGTGGGTAACACGCGGGTGATCAGGAATAGTACGTTGAAGCTTAGGTGGATAGCTTTATGGAGTATTTATTTAGTTTCGTCGAATAGAAGGTGTCTTGCTCTGATATGTAACATCGGGGTTTGGGAAACGTATGAATTGAAACTTGTGTTTCTTTTATGATTTATAAGTTATTTTTAATTGTTTAAGTTCTTATGAATCATGACTTATGGTTGATGGAGTATGACAATGTTTTCTTTGAGAAATTATAATGATACTATGTTGAGATTATGATTCCGCTGCGAAGTTTAAAAGTATCAAATTGTATTACTAAAGATATAATTTTTTTTAATTTATGAAAACTCGTGTTACGGAGCAAGATGTTTGTTTAAATTTTTTATGAAGCATGTGACACCCTTGTTGGTGCTTTACTCTGATTTAATTATTAAATTATTCGTGAATTATTCGTTAGGTTTAGAAGGGTGTTACACTTGACTCCTCGGTAATCGATTAGAGCGTCAATATTCTCAAGGTGGTCTCCTAAATAGGTGGTTCTGTCATACATCCCCGTGTTTGGAGGCTTCTTCAGCTCGACGGGGAAAAGTTTTTCCATGATTTCTCATGACACTAGACCGCGGGGGTCATCATCATTACTTCAGCTCTTGGTTCGAGGCAGAGAATAATTGTTTATTCCTCGACATAGACAATCAATCCGTCGGGGAGACGGGCTACTCAGGTGGGTTTTCGTCTTTGGTATAGGTGAATGGTAATTGTCCGCCTGTTGCTCGCCCCTGGTCTTCTTTGTTGCAGGTGAGCGGTGGTCTATAAATGGATGAGTGTGATTGCGTTTCTTGATGAACGCAAACTCTAATTTTTCTTGCGATGGTCGATGGCCAGGGCATTGCAGTAAAGGACTGTGTGATACGCGTTGTTGGTGTCTCTTAGGAGGAGATGTTGATTGTCATTTTTTTCTCTAATGCTCTGATTATGTTGTTCTAATGAAGGATTAGGGTATTGGTCTGATTTAGAGCAGCGGCCATAGCTTCCATGGTCGGATCAGCGTTAGGTGGTACTAAAACCGATTGAAAAAGATCATTAGTTCTTCTTGGATTTTCTTGGATTTGTGAGTTTCTAAGACCTGGACATCACCGTACTCATCTTCGAAAGAGGAAGGAAACATGGTACCACTGTCTCTTTTCTGGGGAATGTGTTCAAGGAGAGGGATTCCCTCGTCATCGTCTTCCTTGCAAATAAGGGAGATGACAGTTTTGCCAACAAGGTGGTTTTCATCTCGATGGACCATTATCTGAATCTTGAAATTCCGCTTTGATCTTTAGTTTTCGAGGAAAATTAAGAGGGGATAAGAGTTTCCCATAGACGGTGCCACTGATCTTACCAGTGATCAAAACCTATAATTGGCCGAAATTTATGCCTGCAAAGCTGTAATCACAGATTGAAAGGGAGTACATGCAAGACACTCTGATGCTCAAGTAAGTAAGATTACAAAGAGATACAAGAGAGAATATAGGGTTTTTGAAGTGAATATTTAATACCTGACCCTCGCAAGTGTAAGGATTTATATAATGCCTCCGAGGTTTGACCATTGGTTCCTATTTTCGGGCCTAGATATTAGGCTCCTAAAAATAGATAGTTGTCACGTGGAAGCATGAACGTGCATCTAGTGCTCGTTATACTAGGGGAGGTGCCCACAACTAGTCATTGTCATGAGCAGAGGTGCCCGAAATTAGCCGTTATGACGGGCAAAGGGTCAGTCATATCATGTGGTAAATGTTGTCGGACAAAATGTAAATGTGTCTTCTATTGACCGTGAGCCGATTGGGCCGTTCTAGAGCATGAGTGGATTGGGCCATGCTTTGTCACTAGGCCAGTCCAAAATACCCCTAAATTGTATTGATTATATCCTACAACAATTGAGCTCAACTGAATTTTAAGTCAAACAAAAGGGCAAGTGCGTATGAAGTCTTGCAGCGCTCCACCAACTTAACTCCGTAGCCTCTCTTATGTGACTATTATTGTTGGAGGTCACTGGGAAATATTGATACATAGTGTAGGACTAGACACTTTTGTGAGAGACACACCACATATTCATCCAAATGTGATACTATTTTTCCATTTACTCGCACTTGCATTATTATCCTAACACTCTCCCTCAAGTGTGAGTCCATAATGCTCCCCCTCAACTGGAACTTTTTTATCCACTGTTCTTGCTAAAAAAACCTTATCTGTGATGTTTAGGGATTCAGAGGCTCAAGCAAGTTATCTTGATCTCCAAGCTATATGTCTTGCGTACCCCTCAACCGGGAGCCCTATTTTTAGTGGTGCACGAACCTTATCATTTACTGCATGTAACCGCCCCGACCCTTCATCATACGTAACTGAGTTTCCATAAAGCTCTGTAACGTATCTCGCTGCCAAATGATGGCTAATAGCGTAACGTGCGTCGTCAAGATTAAGTAGGTAGTTACATCTTGGAGAGGACGGTCTTGCCATAACGTGCTCATAATTGTCGGGCTGGTAGTGACCCTTGGATCTGGGATATAGGCCCGACAATTGTCCCTTCGTGTTCTGTTAAACTTGAGTCACCGACACCTTCGACCTCATAGCTCGGAGAAATCCAACCCTATGAGTCGGAGTGTACCCTTGGTAGAATTACCTTATTCCTGCCCGGCCAACTACCCGTATATCTTGGTTACTTCTATACTTCGGGCAGTAGATTTTATGCACGAACATCCACATACACTTATATCCCTTTCTCGAAACTAAAAACTCGTGATACCATTTGTTAGTGCTACAATCGAGAGAGGATCAAACTAATATTCTATTTTGTGGGACTTTCCTTTAAGTAACACACATTTGTGGCACTTGACCACCAATCACTTTAAAATTTTGAGTAAATATATAGTGTGTTTCTCAAAAAGATGTCTAATTCCACACTTACCTTATTATTTTAACAATTATTATTCTAATAATTATGAGTCATGTGAGTTATTTAGGTTCATATGTTAAATCAATATATAACTCTGTTATAATAAAATTTATTTAAGATAAGTTGAAGTGAATAGTTAAGAATTATTTTCCAGAACCAAAGAATTAAGACTAAAAAAGATAAATAATACATTCTCGTAAATCATCTTTGAAAAAAAAAAACAAAAAAGTTCATAATGGTATAACACATGTAGTGACTCTATTCTCAGTATACAACTACATTAAATATATACGACTTGAAGCATGTCTACTTCATCGTGAAGATGTCAACGGTGAAGAGTTTGGTGATAATAACAATGAAGAAAAATAAGGAACCGTAGAAGAATAAGCCTCTGGTGAATTCCTACATATAGGACAAGTGCCATTCATTTTAAGCCACTCATCAATACAAGCAGCATGAAAATAATGGTTGCATTCAGGAATGCTTCTCAATGTCTCCTTAGGTTGATATTCAGATAGACAAATTGAGCAAGTATTGTCACTAGGCTTCAACAAACGCCCACTCTCTCCAATAAGAATTTTGGGATACTTTTCAATAGTGGCACCATCAAGGCCAGTTACAAATGAGGGGAGAGGTTCAAAGGAAGTTGTAATTGAAGGATGATTTGAGCTTCTTTGGTTATGAGGTGAGATTGTCCTCATCTTACCACGTATAAAACAGGAAATTACAACTAGACAGAGAAGTCCTGGTATTCCCACTCCTATTGATATGCAATATTTGGCACTTGTAGACAAACCTGTATCAAATATGTTATGTAAGACTATGTAAAAGTTTTTATTATTCAGCATTATAATAATTCAACACACATTCAATTTTTACTTATTACAATAGTTTTGTTTAATAAAATTTAACATCCTATTCCACTTTTTTTATTTCATAATCTTATTTTCTTTTTATATTTTCGTTTTTATGATTATATATTAATATCAATTATCAATTGAAATTAAATTAAAATAATTAAAAATTAATTAATTTGTTTTTTTAATTTAATAATTTATTTGAATTTTTTTTCTAATTTTATATTCTTCATTAATTTTTTTCCTTGCAAGTAATAAAGATGAGATAAAATAACAAAAAAAAAAAACTAAAAAAATACAATACAATACACTAAACACACAACATAATTTAATTATTAAAATAGTTTATGGGAAGAAAAATAGAAAAATTAGAGAGAAAAAAGTGAATTAATACCGAGACCACCTTGATTACGAGGCTTGCAAACAAATTTCTAACTCACCTAATATATCGTCCGTTTAGTCTCACAACCATGCCCTAAAAATTACTTTGGATACAACGAATATTAAGTAACACTTTAGATGGTGCTTTATAGAAACATAAATAATAAATAGGGATGGCATTCAATACCGAGTCCATTTCCAAACAGCCGACTTGTTCTTCAAATGCTTGATAAAATAATTCCACATAAACAATCTTCTAGGGCTATCCCCAACTTTGAAACCAAGAAATTTGAAAGGCATGTTATCAATATTGCACTATAGAAAAGTCGAGGGGCAACATCCATATACAGATCTCCCACTTGAATGCCATAAATCTTACTTTTATGAAATTTAACTTTTAAGCATGACATCATTTCGAAACCCCTTAAAATAGTTTTCATGCTTCATAAGTTCTCACTACTACCATCCGCCATAATGATTATATTGTCCGTGAAAGTTCTTTAGTTTTGAGGATTGACATTAATTTTTGGAAAACAAATAATAGCAGCAATAATGTAATGTACAATAGGATGTATAATGTGAATAAGAAGAACATGTACAACACGAAGTCTTATTGGAATGTCAGAACAATTGTGTTGAACTTATTCAGCAACTGAAATAACATGTCGAAGAAGATGTCCTAACATGAAGCATTTGACACCGTGCTTATTAAACTGATGAATGAGGTTCATTTCTATTTTAAAGAATGCAGAATATTCAGGGAATATTATGCAACCTTTATGCGCACTTTTAAAGGTCTGGAGGACTCAATCAGAAATCAAAGAGACTAATCATGAAACTGAAGATTGAAGACCTCACTTGTAGCAAATGTTTTCTGCAGTTTATTGCAACTGGTATTCTGTAGTTTGAAGTCCCAAATACAATTGGGTATAGGTTATAAATAAGGATTTGTAACCTAGTTTAAGGAGCTAGCCGAAACTAGTTAAGATGTAATCATTAAGGCTAGATGTAGTGAATCACCCGATTTGTGGGATGGACACCATACTCCTCTAAACTCGTAGGTAAGAGGCAGTATGTATTGTTCTTGGAGGAATTTGTGCAGCAACTATAAGGTGTATCCTAAGTTAGAAGCAAAAAGTTTTCAGTCTTAGGTAGTTTGTGATAGAAGTGAGTCTTCTGTCTTTTGTCCTTATTATTGTTTTATCACTGTGAGTGATTGAGGGGGAGTGAAAGGGGTTCTCATATCTAAAATTTCTTAGGTAGAAATTGCATTAGGTAGTTATTAAGTGAGGAGTTGTAAATGGGGGAGTTTAGCTCTGAATTGATATTGCTGATAGTGGATTTCATCCATGGCTTGGAAGCCTCCAGATGTAGGTGTGTTGCACCGAACTGGATAAACAATCATGCTGTGTTATTTATGTTTTCTGCACTATTTTACCTTTCCTGTATTTTTATGTAAGATCAGATGTCTCAATATCTGTATAAGACATCTGAGTCTGTTGTACCAGAATTTTAATTGGTATCAGAGCAGGCATCATGTTCTGTTCTGGATGAGATCCATCGAGGATACTTTCGGGTTATGTGCGAGGTAGAAAATTTGTACTGAAGAGTTGTTTGAACAAGGAGGGTTCATGTTTTGTTTATATGGTTCCTTGAAGTGGGGGTGGACCGTTTGTGACACACTAAGATGTGATCCTGTTTGAAGGTGTAAGGCCTGGTAGTTAGAAGCAGGCTATTGTGTTTCTGTTTTGCTGGTTTGATTTATTCTCAAATCATATATGAACTAGTGTCACCTGTCTAGTAGAGATTATCTATTAGGGTGACTAAGATATGATTGAAGATAGTTGAAGAGTTTTCTGATTTGTCCTTTTCTGCTGCATCTGTATTTGATGAAAAAATCATGTTGTTTGGTAAGGGCCTTAGAAAGACATCGTATAAGATGCTGGAACATCTTATTAGGTAAGTGTGGATAAGCCTGATGCTTTAAGGATTAGCATAGTCGATGCTTTGGGTTATAAGCAAATGTGTTATGAACACATATGTTTAAAACTTACTCTTGGTCTAGAAGAGGAGGCATCTAGCATGTGTAAGTTGATCAGGACATAATCAATTGTGTTTCTACCCCATGGGCGAGCTTACCTTCTACAGAAGTATGGAAGTCGAGCTCCATGTTCTCGAAAATATCTCATGAAGGTTCCTCCACTAGAACCTTTATGTATATTTGATGAGCTCGTATCTGGAAGGCTCTCTTGATCAAAGGAACTAGACTTATGAAACTCTGCTTCTGGCCATAGAATATACTCTATTTGAAGATAAGTTATGTAATCCAACCACAGTATTTGACTATCCTCTATATAATTTCATACATGATGTTGGGACATTTTGTGTATTGTTTTTGAAGAATTAGGGGAAATAGACTTCATTGAAAAGTATACATTCTTGTTTCATGCGTAGCTAAGTCTTCTCTAGAAATTTATTAGAGGGAATCTCCTCTGTGGGAACAGACAATGGCATTCCTCATCTCAAATTCATACATGAGATCTGAAGAAAAGCTTATTGAGATGTAGCCCATGCAATCCCCTGCATATGTTGGTAGTATGATCTTGAAGATGGATCAATTGTTGTTGGTATGCTTCCTTGTGAGGTACTATGGATGTTACCACACAACTAGAGTAAGAATGAATGACGTCGACTCAGATGTTGGAACACCATTTCATCCATGAAAGTGTATATTTCTATTGGTTTAAGGTCAAGCCACAAACCTAATCTGGAATGTCTTGGTTGCCTATCACAAGTGTGAAGAAGAAAGTTGTCAGTTTTACCTAGTAAGTACTTTGACGGGAGACTGAGTATTTATTAGAGTTTTTGTATGACTGTCTATGAATACTCTGTCTGGAGCTGAGTACTTGTATGATATGCTTCTTCACAAGTCTATTATGTGTGATAGCTTCACCTATTATAAAGAGTTGGTTCTCTAAAGAAGATGTGCATACGAATGATGGCAAATATCTTGACGGGAGCTGGATATTTGTTAGATAAATGTATGCAACCCGCACCGTGCATCAGAAGGAATGTGAAATCTTCATTGGCCATGTTAGTTTTCTTTGGTTCTTAAAAGATTCTTTTGTATAAAAAGTCTTCTGGATAATGTACCAAGAACCAAAATGGTTGGGTTCTAGGATATGGAGAAGCTGATGTTTATATGATGTTGTAACATCATAGTTGTTGAAGATACTAGATGAAGCTCAAGAAGAGGCATCTCTGGTTGTATAGATTAGAATGCATGGATTCTGGTCTTGATGATGATAACATGTGAATGGAAGAAAGTATCAGACAAGGTGATATGAACAATTAATACGGTTTCTTCCACTACGAGTGATAGAATGTGGCAATTTGGATCTTGTATAGCTAGTAGACTAAGGACAATTGCCTTGGAATATGTGAGAAATTCCAAATCAAAAGTGCCTATAGTACTGTGAGGACTTTATCGTATGTTTCCTTATTGTGTGTATCTCAGGAAATTTAAAATAAAGGTGTTCAACAGAGATGCTCTTGCAGATATGTGAAGTAGTTGACGTCCACTAAGAGAAGTTGAAGATTCTCGTGTACACTTGAATTGTGCCCAAGTAATGATGTTTAGCAGAAACATAGCTTATCTTTGATAGGGAGAGTCAAATGACTGTCTATGAATATGTGTTGTTGTAGTGGAGTTATGATGAATCTTAGATGAGACTCAAGCATGGGAAGAGTGTGAGATAAGAAATAACTGCTTGTTCTTGTCAGCGTGTATGTGAAACTAGCAAGGAGAAGCTAGTATGTACTGTTATACTCTAAAAGACTGTACGATTTATCTACATATCCTTCCATGCAATGCTAGATGGCACCTAGTATATGGTATGTGTGGAGATAATAATTGTGATTGCTTAGTGTCCTAAATTGTAGATCTCCTGAAGAGTGAAAGGAGTACAATTGAAGATCAGTGGAGACATTGTGTGCATGATTATGTGCCTATGAATAAGTTCGGGAATTATCTTATATCATGCTTATGAAGAAGTTTGTTTGGGCAAGTCCCTTATTCACACTATTATGGCTAAAAGGAGGGAGTTTGTTGAAGAATATTTTGGGAGTTTGTTAAGGAGCATGAATCGAAATAGATTCCTTAGATAGTAACCTCATAACCAAGGCATATAGGTTTTGTAGTATTGTTGTAGATGTCCCAACTGATGTTGGAACATCACATTTAGATTGTGAATCTTAATATTCAAACTTCACACTCATCAGTGGCAATTATGTCTATCGTGATGAATAAAGAGATGTTGAAAAAGTAGTATGCTCAGACAATGCATAACTACTAGTTTGGTTTAGAAATTTCACTAAGTATCAACAACCATTAGTGAAGAATCTACACAGAAGAATAATTAATCTACAAGGTATTGAAAAGGAAATTCTTCTATTAAATACTCTGAACATTAGTAAATTTTCATTTGTACACTAAAAAGAAGTTAGTGATGAGATTCAGACTACAATAGCATGACATCTTAGACAATCGAAATTCATGACAATGTATGTATACTTGGAAGATAAGTCAGAAGTGTCCTTGAAAGGTTTACTCTTCTGAGGAAGTCAATATTCATGAGAGAATAATGTCAAAGGAACATGTTGTGACATATTAAAATTATGAATAGTCTTAACACAACATTATTGTATGCGAAACCAAGTAAAGATCAGAAGACATCTATTATAAGTCACTAAGAAGGACATTGAGCATCCAACATGGAAAGGTGGAGTATTAGGTGAAGCATCCAAGGCTGGTGGAAGAAGAGGAGTTGATCACAGTCAACATAAACCAATGTTTGACTAAGTGTCAGAACATTACTCAGGACATGTTCCTGCATGGACAACAAGGGCGGAGTAATCGATGCATACATTGAGACTGATTCAGGTCAGCATAAACAACCTAGAGCTATTAAAGGTATTCAAAGATAGCTTGGACGGTGCACGGTGAGTCATACAACAGTTTCTCAGCCTCAATTAACGCTTTTTTGACCAAATTAAAGAAAATCCTTAATTCCTAAGAAACTGGTGAGGTATTTATAGAGGCCCCTCTACCTCTATTGTCAAGTAAATAGTTCCAGTCTATCCTCACCGTGAGTTTTGTTAGTATTTGGGAAAACTGTGCTTAAATATGGTTTTGTGAGGGTCTCCTTTGCCAAGTTTTGGCTAAAAAGGGGGAGAAAGGTTATGTCACTCAGATGTTTAGACAGGAGAATGTGAGGTTATGCCTACAAATAATGTCCAAACATGCTATACCAAAATGTTTTATCATGTTCCTGTTTGGAATCCCTTTTGTGACTTGTGATCTGAGTTATGAACACAATTGTGACCTGTGTTCTGAGTTACCTGGGAAAATTTTAGGATACCTCTTGAGTTTCCTCTTATGCTGCTTAGGGGGTAGTTTATCTTCCATGGTCCTCTTTTTCCACCACCTGTGATAAGAATTGGTCTTGGCTTGAGAGGGAATGCAGGGTATATTCTTCCTCGTGTACGTCAGGACTTTCCTTCCATTTACCCTGCATGTTTGGTGTCTATTCAATGGAGAACCATAATGATACAAAAAAGACGTCGAACAAGATGTTAAGACATTATTGTTGTATTGCTGATGAAGTCTTTGTTCGTCTTCAACTGAAGATTTGTAGCTGTGTGCAGTAGACACTGGATGTTACTACTGAAGGAGCTTTTTGTTTTGCTGTAATCTCCTAGATTGAAATTTAAGTTGTAATTTTTATTTATTTGTTTTGGCCAAAATTTGCCAAAGGGGAGATTGAAAATTCCTTAATTTTGAGCATTGACATTAATTTTTGTAAAACAAATAATGGTAGCAATAATGTAATGTACAATAGGATGTATAACGTGAATAAGAAGAACAATTACAACAAGAAGTCCTATTGGAATGTCAAAACAGTTTTTTTGAACTTATATAGCAACTGGAACAACATGTCGAAGAAGATGTCCTAACATGAAGCATTCAACATCGCGCTTACTAAACTAATAAATGAGGTTCAGTTCTGTTTTAAAGAATGCAGAATATTCAGGGAATATTATGCAACCTATATGGTGTACTTTTAAAGGTCCAGAAGATTCAATCAAAAATCAAAGATACTAATCAGGAAACTGAAGATTGAAGATCTTACTTGTAGTATAAGTTTTCTGCAATTTATTGCAGCTGATATGCAGTAGTTTGAAAACCCAAATCTAGTTGGATATAGGTTATAAATAAGGATTTGTAACCTACTTTACGGAGCTAGCCAAAACTAGTAAAGATGTAATCATTAGGGCTAGATGTAGTGAACCACCTGGTTTATGGGATGGTCACCATATTCCTTGAAACTCGTAGGTAAGAGGCAATATGTATTGTTCTTGGAGGAAGTCGTGAAGCAACTCTAAGGTGTGTCCTAAGTTAGAAGCAAAAAGCTTTCACTCTTAGGTAGTTTGTGTTATAAGTGAGTCTTTTGTCTTTTGTCCTTGTTATTATTTTATCACTGTGAGTGATTGAGAGGGAATGAAAGGGGTTCTCATATCTAAGAGTTCTTAGGTAGAAATTGCATTGGGTAATGATTAAGTGAGGAGTTGTAAACGTTAGTAAATTTCATCCCTGGCTTGAAAGCCTCCGAATGTAGGTGTGTTGCACCGAACTGGATAAACAATTCTGCTGTGTTATTTATGTTTCCTGCACTCTTACCTTACCTGTATGTTTATGTCAGATCAAATGTCTCGACATCTCTATAAGACATTTGAGTTTGTTGTACGAGAATTCCAGTCAGCAAATTGCAAGATATTTCTTTCTCCCTCTTTGTTAATCTTAAATCCTCTAAAGTCTCCTATCTCCACAGTCTTGTTCATAAGCTCAGTTAAAACCTTCGCAGTCTCATCCCAATTTAGGAGTGTCTTTGAATTTTGTTCAGAGATTATATGTTCAAACTCAGCTATAGACATACAACAATTTAATTCTCTTAATGAAGAACTTTTCCACCTATTATTATAATTCTCTCTAATTTATGATATTAGTCTCTACAAAATTACGGGCATAGAATTAATACTAGTGTGTGTATATATATATATATATATATATATATATATATATATATATATATATATATATATATATATATATATATATATATATATATATATATATATATATATATATATATATATATAAAAAGGAGGGGTAGCTCAATTTTTTTCCCTCAGACGAGTTTAAGTCGTTCTTTTAAAGTTTAATAATTGTCAATAATATTTTTGTTTGTATTTTTAGTTTAAAATATATATTAATGTAAACAAAAAAATAAATTATTTTTAAAAAAAAATGTTCAAACGTGTATTTCCACATAAATTGATTTTTTATGTTCAAACGTGTGTTTCCACATAAAAATTGATTTCTTATATGTTCAAATGTATGTTTCCACATAAAATTAATTTACGTAATAGATGGGTTGAGTGTCTTAAGCCTGGAAAGAAACTAGTTGTTAGTCATTTGCTTTCAACATGTCATAAATCATACTTTTATTATTCAATTATTTTATTATAAGAAGACCTAAAAATTAATCGAAAATGATGTGTTTTAATTTTCTTTCTTTCTTGTTTCACAAGTCGATCGGTCCTTTATTGGGTTTAAACATAAGAAAGTATACATCATGAAAGTTGATTTGCCACATCCAGCCACTCACAAAGTTCCAAAATTTTATGGACTTACACAATCACAAATTTCTCAAAATAATTAAACTTTACTTCATTTTGTGGCCTTGATTAATTTTTAAGAAAACATCAATTACCAAAACCAAAACAGCTTATGAAACACACACAGTAATATATTGGTACTACATAGTTCATGGTCATAGAATGAAAAACCGAAGCCTAAGAAGAACACATACCTCTATTGGAAGGATTAGGGAAACATTGAATTTGAAGACTATTTTTCTCATAATCATCAAACGAGAATCCACAAAGTTGACCATTGAGTGCACATTTCTCACATCTAGGGTTGTTCCACACCAACTCCACATCACTACTAAAATCAACCAAAAAAGGCCACATAGTCAAATCCATCCACCGTAACGGAACAAGGCCTCTTGAAATCACCTCACATGTTTCAGACAACGTTGTATCCTCAATAGGCTCTCCCCATAAAACACCAACCAACATGTCCGAATCATGTTCTTCTCCGTCGCTTAGACAAGGAATCGGTGTTAAAGGCAATTCAGATGATACTGTAAAGTTGTAAGGACAACGAAGAAAAGTGAGATTATACATCTTGTAAGTCTCTGGATTTAGTTTAAAAGGTGAACCAGAAAGGTTGAAATTATTTTCCATGTAACGTTTTGGGAGACAACCTTTGTGGTCGTTGACTTGGATTGTTTGTGTTTCATAATCGATTTTGTTAATGATTAAGTTGTCTGTTTTGGGGAGGTTAAGGATTGTTTGTGTTTGGTTGTTGCATGAAAGTTGGAAAGAAGGATTTGGATAATAGCTACAATAAGGATTTTGAATTTGATTAGTACTACTTTGTTTAAAACCGAAAGGAAAAGTGATATCAATATCACCACATGATAAGGTTTTGCAGATTGTTGGTTTGGCTTTAGAAGTTTGAAGGTGGAGAATAATGAAGATGTAAACTATAAGAGGTGTTAGAGTTGAGGAAGCCATTAGTAAAAGAATTTGAGAGAAAAATATCATATATGAATGAACGAGAAGAGAAGAAAAAATAGAGTAGAAAATTGAACAAGGACTTTATAAGTCAATAGTTATATGAGTATTTGTGAAGAAAAGTCAATTGAGAGAATTGAATAGAAGAGGTAGCGTGCGTAGAATGGACCAATAATGTTAGACAATAAGAATGGATCAAAAACGTTAATGTTGTGGTGGAGTCATTTCTGACCTCAAAAAAT
Source organism: Vicia sativa (assembly GCA_021764765.1). NCBI lineage: Eukaryota > Viridiplantae > Streptophyta > Magnoliopsida > Fabales > Fabaceae > Vicia > Vicia sativa. Next base: position 18,505,276 of record CM038795.1, read on the forward strand.
GGCAATGCAATTTCAAGAAGAGTAATATTGCTAGCTTTGATGAACAAACATTTCATAACAATGATTTTTTTCCCTCTCCAATTTATCCTAGGTGTCTCCACGGGAAGTGTTTATCTTATCATAAATCTTTAATAATTTAAATGCATTGGATAAGTTTTTCGGAGCATTACGTTGAAATCATTTAATTAAAAAAATATTTTTGAAAATCTTGAATTTGGATATTTCGCAGAGGAAATCAATTTCAGTGTTTGGGAAAATCGATTTCCATAATTAATTTTAATTTTGGATTTTTGTTTATCGAAGAGGAAATTGATTTTCATGTTTTGGGAAATCGATTTTAGGTGGGATAATTTGTTTTTTCAGCTGTTTTTAGGATCTGTTTGGTTCCAAGTAGTATTTTGTTTTGTATCGTATAAGTAGTATTTTGTTTTGTATCGTATAAGTACTCACTCATGTAATGTTGTTTAGTTTCACATTTCTCCTCAATTTTACTCAATTACTCTCTCTCTCTCTCTCTCTCTCTCTATCTATCTATCTATCTATCTATCTATATCATACTCTCAATATCTCCAAATTCACTTAATCTCTCCAATTAACTACTTTTCTCCAATTAACTCACTCAATTAACTCACTCAATCGTCCTTTCCATGGCTACATCTCCCCTAATTCCAAATTTAGAATTAGGATAATTTCTTACTTTTCAAATGTATGATTACAAGAGAAGTGTTAAAGAGCATCCCTACAAACCCTAATCGTTTGATGTTGATTCAACCCCTTATCTTCTTTTTATTTTCAACAAGACCAAGACACAATAACTGCAAAATTGACTATCTCGATCTTGCTACTTCTTTTCATACTTTATCTCCAAAGCTTCCGCACACTGTCAATTTCACCTACTGTAACACAAGACTTCAATTTTGATCTACCGTTCTCTCTCTACTTCCTTTGCGTTCTTTATCTCCAAAGTATCCTTTGTGCATCCTTTTTTGATAGTCTTTCACGCAAAACCCCCAAATCAATCAATAATCTTAGAGGACAAACCCATGGTTTTTCCAGATCAAGGCCCCTGCAATTCTCAATGCAATATTCTCGGCTACATAATAACCTAATCGAACATTATCAAACCACGTCTAGGTGGCACCCCAATAAATAATCGTTACAATGATTTGTATGTGTATAGATTGGAGGTCGAAGATGAAGAGCAAATGGACGCTAATTTTATGGTATCATCAAGTTGAAATGATGCATGATTGATATATTTATAGTTCAGGTATTTTTAGGCAAATGAGGGAAGTTTCAGAATGAAAAAATGACTCACAAAATAGTATGTGCCGACCTCAAAAGGTTATGTGCCGACACATACAAAATAATAGCTACAAGCTTTAATAATGCAGTACATGTGTCGGCACATAAATCGTATGTGTCGGCACATGTGCCTCTGTTTTAAAGCAGAGATGCTAAAGGCTTTAATATTGAAGCACATGTGTCAGTGCATAAATCATATGTGTCGACATATACTGAAGATTTTAAGAAGTTGTAGAAATGTTGATTTTATGTGTCGACACAAACATGTTTTTTTGTGCAAAAACTTATTTTTCATGATTGGGACTAAATTTAAATTTGTTTTAAATGATTCCTAAGACCTCTAATGAAAGGGAGTGTCACAAGACATAGATATACCGTCCAATATACAAAAATTCTAAGTTTTCTTAGCTTTGACATCATGCAAAACATCTAATTGTGAAGTTGCACTCACAAGATCAATTGACATGAAGAACTTGTTAAACAGTTACAATAAGAATGTATGGGGCTCGACATCATTGTCAATGCTACTGTGCTTAAAATTTGAGGTTAAAAACTTCAATTCCTATAAGTATTGAAAAATTAGATGCTTAGTTGGAGAATCATGCCATCATGGGCCGGTGAAATCTAGATTTCATTGATCCACATCAAACTCAATAATAACACTTTATAAAGAGCAGAAAGTCAAGTAAAACCCAGTTGTGAGACCTCGTAGAAGTCATAACCAAATCAAACTGAATGGGAAAGCCTTGTTAAATTTTCTAATTAACTCTAATTTTATGTTAATATTTTAAATAACTAATTTTTTTGTTATTTATTTATTTAATTATATTAATAAATAATTTTATCATTTGAATTTAGTATTTATTAATATAATTTAAAAATTAATATATAATATTATAATTATAATTAATAATAATATACTTAATAATCATGTATATTATTAATTAACATTATTTTAATTGATATTTATGTATTATATAATAAAATTTATTCATTTTATTATAAATATCAAGTTTATTAGTTATTAAAAAAATTCACTCAATATATTAATTTAATAAAAATGAAAAAGTTGATTATTTAAATATATGCTATTTTTAATTTATCCAAATATATTCACGTCGCTAAAAAAAAAATTATCTCGGGCCCATCGAGAATTTTACCTCACTTGCACAAACGAGGTAACGAAGAACATCATAAAAATATGCTACTTTATTGCTCGACTTCTGATTAACCAAGAGGATAGTTGAAATAGGCATTGATTTAATCCCAACAATATCATTTTTATATTTTCAAAACTAGCGCCACATACCTCTCAGTTTCTGTCAAAAATCGAGGAGAAAAGAGATTTTTAAAAAATACAAATTACATTGTTAACATAAAAAATTAAATTACATTGCTTACAATTATGAATTTTTATTAAAATACAAAGTTTATATTCTTGGAGAACAACAAATCCATATTTTAACAAATTTAACTCATCATCGTTGTTGTTATTCTTGGAGAACAACAAATTCTAATTTTTTTACATACCCATTGTTTTTCAAGTTGAATGGTTTTGCATGCATCTAATTTATGATATAAAATAAAAAATAGTTAGATACATAACATACAATTCTAGTTAAAAGATAAGATTTTAGGTAAGAACACCAACCTTAGAACAATTTTTTTATCCGCACATGCAATCCATCTCAGAGATTTGTTCCAAGCTTTTATTATCAATGTCTTCATTATTTTCATGACAAATGTTATATTATGGAGTATTTTCTTTGATTGACAACATAGGAGTGTTATTAAAAAAATATAACAGTGATCTTGGAAGAGGTGGAAACAATATTATTTGAAATAGATCGCAAGAGCAGAAAAATATTTTGTACAAGGTTGGTGTTAAGAGAACAACATACTACACAACCTAGATTTTTTTTTGTCTTGCAATCTATCCCAAAGAATGATATGTACGAGTTCAAAGCGACTATAAATGAGCTAGGTTTGTGGTAAAAAATAATTTAAGAGCGCTTTTATAGTAAAATTTGATTATCTAGAAATAAATCATTTAATTTAAAAATAAAAAATAAAAGAAAAAGAAAGTAACCAGTTTTAAAGAAATAAAAACATATACTGCATTTGCTGAGATTTAAAGCATGTCCCAAATTTGTTTTCTGCTCAGTTATTTTAAAAAACTGAGGGAATATATGATATTTTAAAAATAAAACATGGCACATCCTAAAATTATACCTCAATTTTTTGTTGTGCGAAGTGAAAATTTTGCTATGAAATATATTATTTGTAATAATGCATCAATATGATAAAATATATTCAACAAAATTAACCCCCTTTCATTCTACTCTAAATCAACACTTCACCTAATTTTATATTATGTTATACTTTTGTTAGACTTGGAAAGGTATGTCACATATAATATGTTTGATCCTAATATAGATAAATAGTAAATATCTTACATATTTACGAGTAGTAAATAATTATAATTACAATAATTATTACGAAGTTGGAGATACAGGCAAAACCGAAACAAACGAAGTAGACATCTCTGGAAAATTTCTACACAAAGGGCAAGTAGCATTTGTTTTGAGCCATCCATCTATACAATTAGCATGAAAATAGTGATTACACTCAGGAATAGTCATCAATACTTCATTGGGCTGATACTCACAAAGACATATAGAGCAAATATTATCATTAGGCTTAGGCAATCGTCCACTTTCACCAAGCTGAGTTTTAGGATATCTTTCAATTGTTGCCGTATCAAGGCCCATAACAACAATTGGGGGGTGAGGCATAACCAGGGTTGAAAATTCAGTTCCTATTTGATGTTGTCGTTGTGCTTGATTACCTGTATTCTTATTGTTGCATAGCATCCAAGTAAGTATAATAATACCTAGCAGTGCAGGTATTGCCAGACCCATGCTTAAACCATACTTCACTTTCTTTGATAAACCTACATCTATATTCCCCAAAAGAATAAAGAAAAAGAAACAAATAAGAATTTGTTAAGTAGGATCCATAAGACTAATAGTGCAAATTTCGATAAATACGATAAATAGTATACATGTGAGTATTTATGTCATTTTATGCGTCAACAAAACATATTAATTGAAATTAACCTTTCGACATTTGACCCACTTTTAGACAATTTTTTTAACAAGTAACCCCTTGAGTTGTCGAGGATGACAAAAAACCATCTGTTAAGGAGTCTTCTAATGGAGCGGGTCCAACTAGAGAAGTATATTCAAGTTGTTGGTGAATTGAAATCAAAGCTTATAATGGACCAATAGAGCATTGTACAACTTCCAGAGAAAGTGATGACTTTGATAAACTAGAAAGAATATTTAAAGACCCCACTCAAAATGGTGGCACTAGAGGCACGAGCTTACGGTACCGCAAAAAAAAGCCTTATGTGGTCTCTTGGGGGAGCCCTAAACTCTGAAGAAATTCTAAGAGGAACTCACTCACTCAAGGATGGCCTAGTGGAAACCTCTGACCAGTACTTCGAGCGAACAAAAGAGAAGATGGTCTTTCTCTATGCAAAGTGAGATTTAAGTCAAATAGATTTGTTCTACGTGGTAAGTGACGTCCAACTAGTGGATGGCGAGGAGGTCTCGCTTGATATTGGGGTCACCCTAATTGATGACAAAGTGATAGAAGGCATTGTTCGCCCAGAGAACACTTTGGAGAATCTGTGATCTTATGGCTTACCTAGTCATGCCTTTAGCATTTTTTATAATGGTGCCCAAAGGGATTCTGTGATTATTTTTTCTCCCTGTCCCTTAAATCCTCTTTAGTATTTTCCCCCTTTTAGGTGTTTAATTAAGTGATGAGTTTGCATACCTATACGTGGCTTACTTCACAATATGGTGTGGCGTTGTCATGACTTTGTAATGCCAATGATCCTTTCACGAGGAAGATTGTGTTACCTTAAGGGCGAAAAAGATTTCTACCATGAGGATCCATAATGTGTGATTACCTCGAGGGGTGACAAGGATTATTTAGTGATGATCCAACACATGTAATCAATTCACAATGTAAGTAAGGATTCTTGGTAGGATATAACATATATGGTCATCTCATAGGGAATTTTTGAGGAAACCTCTTTCACTCTTTAGTTTCTTGCAAATAAAGCAACAATATTCCCAACTTATATAATAATGTGAGAGGCTTCATTAAAAATCCATATTCCTCGTTGACGATATAGGTGAAAATAGTAATCCCTACCAAACAAAAAATGTCATTAATTTAAACTTACAAGCGGAAGATATTGTAACTCGCCTATATAAACCTAAATATTAAATGAAACTAAAACATTTCTTAACGCCTAAACAATTAAAAAGTTTTAACAAAGATTTTCTCCAACTGCCTTCGTGCTTTCTTAGAGTGGAGTGGTGAGGTCTTCATCCTCAGGATTTTTCTCTGGTGGCTTGGACCCCAAATTTACGCCTACATCGTTCACCCCTAAGGCCACGCTCCTAGTCTTCTTCAACTTCAGACTCTCGATGTAGCACTTCCCTGAATTACCCTAACTCGTCCCTATAGGAGTGAGTATTTCATGCAAAGATATAATATAGATAGAGTAGTTGTCAACTAGTTGAAAGAGGGTCACCCTACTATCATGTTACGAGGAGAGCGCACCTCTAACATGGTACCTTACCTTTATCTGCCTAGAATTTTCCTCTGCTCCAAAGGTGGTCTTTAGTGTTATATAAACCTTCAATTACACTTTTTTTCTTTAAAATCCTACCAATTATCCTTGAAAAGCTTTGAGGTCATATAGATTCAGGCAAAGGCTTTCTAAATCATTCCAGTAGAGGATGTTTACAGAGCTACCTCGATCAATCAGTACCCTCTTAATCTCACAATCATCACACTTTACAGTAATGACCATGGGTTTGTTGTTGTAAGTGTGAATGCTTGTAGTATCCTTCTTAGAAAAGGCGATATCAAAATTTAGGGCTTCCGAGTCATCTGCATTAGAACGGGTGGATGATTCATTAATGGTTAGGATTTGGGGAGTGTATCTTCTATGGGAAGAACTAGTCTCAATGCCCCCAACAAATCTTCATGTGATGGTATTAAAGGTGTGGCATACAACTCCGTCGTAACTCATTTTGCTTATTTTTTTTTCCCTTTTTGGACATGAGACTCGCAGAAGCATCTCACACGTGAGAGTTAGATCTGTCACGCCTTTGAGAGGCGTCACCCTTGGCATACTTATTTAGATGCCCCCTTGGATTATATATTTTACCTATTTCCTGAGTTGACAAGAGTCCTCAGTATGGTGCCCCGTGACTTTGTTGAACTTGCACAATATTCTAGGCTTAGGCTTACAATGGTTGACTTTGAAGTTAAAGGCTGAGGAATGTTGTGCATATGAATGACTTCTCGCCATATTTGCTCACAACGAGTGTTTAGGGGCGTGAAGCTCTCTGTAAATTTTTTGCTTTGCTTGAATGTCGTCATGTCTCTGATGAATAAGGTGCATTCATTCTTTTGTGACTATTGTGAGATGTCAGTATTATAGTATGATATTTCACATATGGCCTTCTTTTGAGAACTGCTTTATTTGTCATTTATATAACATTTTGCATGTGTTACCGCCTTAAATAAGGAAGACGTGGATTTTAGGCGAGGGATTTATTAAAATGTCTTTCCTTGATACCACTTTGAAATTCTCCCACGAACATTTTGTGGTTTAGGTGGATGACCTTGATCATGGCCTTATTTAAGCGGATGAGATGCTCCCTTAGAGATTTAGAGCGGTATTTAGAATTTTTGAAAAGGCTGGTGGCAATCATCTTAAGTTCTTGTTTCTTGAAAACTAATGGACTAGCTTTTTCACCCAATCTTGATCAATGGTGATGGAGAGTCGAGGCATAGTCATATACCACCTCAGGGTCTCATCTCTAAATTGTTCCATAAATGAGTTTGCATTTCAAGGAATCAAAAGCTCAAATGGTTAACATTTGCATTTTGATGGAGGCGACATATTTCATATGAGAAATAGGTGGTAGTCCAGTATATCCATATATTCTATTGGGCTTACCTCATGCCGACATTATTGGATATGAAAGATGTTATCCTTCAAAATTTGGTTATAGTGATGCAAGTGGTCCATGGCACACCGTCTCTATGCCATGGCGCTTTCCTCGTCGTCAGACTCATTGTTGTTTAAAGTTGTTACCATTTATTCACCATGAAGGTCAACGAGGTTGAACGCAAGGACAATAATATGGATGAATGTTGTAATGGTGGCTCATATCAGTTTTGTCAGGGTTGCACGATTGGCGCCAATTGTACTTTCTAAAAGTACAATACATGACAATCCCTAATGATAAAGGATTGTCCAAAACTTTTAGGGTTTATTGTAAAAAATTAGAGTTAGCTCACACAAGGAGGTGAGAAGCTCTGTATATGTGGTATCTACGTATATGAGACTGAATCCTTCTAAACCTCAAAGTTGAGGTATTTATAGAAGTCACTGGGTCTGAATTTCAAGCTCCAAAAATAACCACCACTTCAAGGAGCGTGGGAATAAGACAGTTAGTTCCATATTATTCAGAACAATGACATATATTCCTCCTTGACTCTCACTCTACATTGTTGTGGATTGGGAAATGTCACTTCCACACTTCTCTTAAAAGGAAACTAATTTGAGAAATGGACACCCTATCAAAATGATGGACCCTCAAATTAATAAACTGACGATCAGAAAGTTATTTAGGCAATATGTTACACCTTTCCCCTCTCACTTCTCTTGCCATTTACAAATATACCAATACACGTTGACTAATCTAAGCTTACCTATTAACATAAGTTTTATGAGACTATTTATTTTTTAATACATTTGTAAAGACAACTTATGACATTGTTCATAAAACATTTCAACTTATTTCCATAATTTTTCAAAAGTAATTAAATTTTATTTTATATTATAATTTAAAGAATAAAATTTAATATGATAATAATAATAATAATAATAATAATAATAATAATAATAATAATAAATTTATTTGTATTTATTTAAAAATATTAGAAAAACAATGATTTAAGGTCTAACCTTGACTAAATACAGTAGATTTTTAAAATAATATATGTCTTCTACTATCTACTATAACATATACTAAAAAATTGTTCAAACTACCTAAACTATTCTTTTCTAAAAAATATTTTATACTACACTTTAGACATTTTAGTAACAAAAAAAATAACCATTATCTTTTTCAACTTTTCTTATTTCATGCATCAATTGTCAACTTCTCATTGGTCCAAACTAAACAACTATTTTCCCCATCTTATAGTACTTTCTCTTTTCTCTCTCTCTCTCTTCTCTTACAATTAAATTATTTACAATTAAATATCTCATTTTAAACTTACATTTTAGGCAATGCTTTAAAAACTGGATTGAACCGCCGGGTTCAATCTTGAATTATTGTCTAATCCGGTTCAGTTTGGACCATTAAACGGTTAGGTCAATAAAATTGGGATAAAATTCTTTGAATCGCCAAAAATCAAAATAATTATAAAATTAAGACCGATTATTGGGTTTACATTGCATTCTTCTTCTTTTATATACTTGTTTATCAGTATTTTATTTATTAAAAAATTTTATTTTACAAATTCTGATATAAATTAATTAGATTAGAATGTTTAATAATATATTATTTATTTTTTTAGTTTATATTTCATATACGGTTGAACCCCGGTTTAACCGGTTGAACCGATTGAACATTCACTCGTACGTCTTAACGATTCTTTGTCCGATTCGGTTTTTAAAACATTGATTTTAGGACATATTTTATCTTTTCTATTTGTTTATTATCATTGAAAATACTAATTAATCTATTATTTAACTTTAATAAAATTAAAAATATATTTTATGAAATTTAATAATACTACATATTATTCACACAACAAACTTTTTATCTTTCTGCTCACTATCAAATTATTACTATTATTTTCAAATGTTATTTTTTTTCTTTCTCCATGTCACAATTTTTTTTTTAAAATTACTTAATACAATGAGTTTATTTTAACATTAGTAATTCAATTTAAATTCACATGTGTATCTAAATACATTATTTGTCAAGTTTACCATTATATTTTGTATAATCATATTATTTGTTGTAATATTTTGATTTCATAATTTTTCATTGTACTTTCTCATTAAATAGTAATTAATCTATTATCTACTATCTACTATCTAACATATACTAAGTATATGTTTGGTTCCACTTTTATAAGTCCCAGAATCAATTCTAGAGGTGTAGAATTGATTCTTGGTAATTTTGAGGTTTGTTTTATCAAAAGTAGAATTGATTTCTGACTCTAGAATTGATTCTAGTTGAAGTTAGAATTTGTAGCTTCTGCCTCCAGAATTGATTCTGGATGATTTTTACACTGAAATTTATTATTCAACTCACTTTTACATAAATGTATCCAAACATAAATCAATTATACTAAACTCAATTCTATTAAAATCAATTCTACTAGAATCAATTCTTTCCACCGTCAATCCAAACATACACTAAAAGATTGTCCGAACTATCTAAACTATCATTTTCTATAATATTTTACACTACACTTTAGACATTTTAGTAACTAACAAAATAACTCTTAATTTTTTCAATTTTTCTCATTTAATGCACAAATTGTCAACTTCTCATTGGTCCAAATTAAACAACTATTTTCCCCATCTTATAGTACTTTCTCTTTTCTCTCTCTCTTCTCTTACAATTAAATTATTTACAATTAAATATCTCATTTTAAACTTACATTTTAGGCAATGCTTTAAAAACTGGATTGAACCGCCGGATTCAATCTTGAATCATTGTCTAATCCGGTTCAGTTTGGACCATTAAACGGTTAGGTCAATAAAATTGGGATAAAATTCTTTGAATCGCAAAAAATCAAAATAATTATAAAATTAGGAGCGATTATTGGGTTTTACATTGCATTCTTCTTCTTTTATATACTTGTTTATCAGTATTTTATTTATTAAAAAATTTTATTTTACAAATTCTGATATAAATTAATTAGATTAGAATGTTTAATAATATATTATTTATTTTTTAGTTTATATTTCATATACGGTTGAACCCCAGTTTAACCGGTTGAACCGATTGAACATTCACCCGTACGTCTTAACGATTCTTTGTCCGGTTCGGTTTTTAAAACATTGATTTTAGGACATATTTTATCTTTTCTATTTGTTTATTATCATTAAAATACTAATTAATCTATTATTTAACTTTAATAAAATTAAAAATATATTTTATGAAATTTAATAATACTACATATTATTCACACAACAAACTTTTTATCTTTCTGCTCACTATCAAATTATTACCATTATTTTCAAATGTTATTTTTTTTCTTTCTCCATGTCACAATTTTTTTAAAAAAAATTACTTAATACAATGAGTTTATTTTAACATTAGTAATTCAATTTAAATTCACATGTGTATCTAAATACATTATTTGTCAAGTTTACCATTATATTTTGTATAATCATATTATTTGTTGTAATATTTTGATTTCATAATTTTTCATTGTACTTTCTCATTAAATAGTAATTAATCTATTATCTACTATCTACTATCTAACATATACTAAGTATATGTTTGGTTCCACTTTTATAAGTCCCAGAATCAATTCTAGAGGTGTAGAATTGATTCTTGGTAATTTTGAGGTTTGTTTTATCAAAAGTAGAATTGATTCTAGTTGAAGCTAGAATTTGTAGCTTCTGCCTCCAGAATTGATTCTGGATGATTTTTACACTGAAATTTATTATTCAACTCACTTTTACATAAATGTATCCAAACATAAATCAATTATACTAAACTTAATTCTATTAAAATCAATTCTACTAAAATCAATTCTTTCCACCGTCAATCCAAACATACACTAAAAGATTGTCCGAACTATCTAAACTATCATTTTCTAAAATATTTTACACTACACTTTAGACATTTTAGTAACTAACAAAATAACTCTTAACTTTTTCAATTTTTCTCATTTAATGCACAAATTGTCAACTTCTCATTGGTCCAAATTAAAAACCTATTTTCCCCATCTTACACCATTTTCTCTCTCCAATTAATTATTTTTCAATTAAATATATCAGTTTAAACTTACATTTTATGACATATCTACTATATATTATCCAACATATACTAAAAGATTTCCCAAACTACCTAAACTCTCTCTCTCTCTCTCTCCCTCTCTCTCTCTCTTACATTCTTTTACAATTAAATATATCATTTTAAACTTACATTTTTAAGACATATCTACTATCTATTATCTAACATATCCTAAAAGATTGTCCAAACTACCCAAAATACCTAAACTTTCTCCTCTCTCTCTCTTCCAATTATTTCTTTTACAAATTAAATATATCATTTTAAAGTTACATTTTAGAACATATCTACTATCTAACGTATACTAAAAGATTGTCCAAACTACCTAAACTATCATTTTCTAAAAAATATTTTACACTACACTTTGGACATTTTATTAACTAACAAAATGACTCTTAACTTTTTCAACTTTTCTCATTTGATGCATCAATTGTCAACTTTTCATTGATTCAAATTAAAAAACTATTTTTCTCATCTTACACTACTTTCTCTTTTCTATGTCTTCTCTTACAATTAATTCATTTACAATTAAATATCTCATTTTAAACTTACATTTTATGACATATTTTATCTTTTCTATTTGTTTATTATCATTGAAAATACTAATTAGTCTATTATTTAACTTTAATATAATTAAAAATATATTTTATGAAATTGAATAATATTACATATCATTCACACAACAAACTTTTTATCTTACGGGTCACTATCAAATTATTATCATTAGTTTTAAAGGTTAATTTTTTTCTTTCTCCATGTCACAATTTTTTTTAAAAAAGTTACTTAATACAATGAGTTTATTTTAACATTAGTAATTCAATTTAAATTCACATGTGTATCTAAATACATTATTTGTCCAGTTTACCATTATATTTTTTATAATCATATTATTTGTTATAATATTTTGATTTCATAATTTTTCATTATAATTTCCCATTAAATACTAATTAATATATTATTTAACTTTAATAAAATTAAAAATATATTTTATGAAATTGAACAATACTACATATCATTCACACAACTAACTTACTGTCTTACGATTCACTATCAAATTATTATCATTATTTTCAAAAAAAAATTTTCTTGTTATTTTTTTTTTAAATTACTTAATATATTGAATTTATTTTAACATTATGTTAATTTAAATTTAAAATAAAAAAGATTTTGATTTAAACTTGTGTAACCTAACAAGATTTTTTTAGGCGATTTGTTTTATTTTTATCGGCGATTTCTTTTATTTTTATCGGTACTCCTATCTCTGTACTTAACTTTCCTATTTCTTTATGTTTTGATTCACGTACCAAAAAAATATTTTTAAACACTAAATATGTCAAACAAAAATCCAATGACTGTACCCAACGCCTATATAAAATTCTAAATAATCAATAAGCCATTGATGCAGACTGAAATATTTTAAAATATCAGCCTAAAATAAATTATTTGATCAATAATTTAACTCTATCAAAGAAATATTTTAGAGTTTAGCCCAATAAAAAATCATAATTCTATAAAATTATTTATTTTTTAATTATTAATGAGCGTGAAATACAGGTTGTTTATTGGATGAGGGTGTATAATCATCGGTATATATTTTATTATAAATTTTTTATAATTTTCATGCACAGTCGTTATAAGACTTTTAGAATATATTATAATATTGTAAAAAATTAAAATTAAAATTAAATATTTTGTAATAAATTGTGGGCTTATGATTAATTTACGATGTAAAATTTTGATGTATTATTTTTTAGATTTTTTTTAACAGTAAAAATTAAAAGCAAACAATTCTAAATTGGAACAAAATGAATGAAAAAGAATGATTTGACCTTGTGTGGGAAGATCATAACAAGCAAGACGAAGAACATCTTCTCCAACCAAACCACACGTTCCTCCACGTTCTTCACAAGCTCCACAATCTGGATTATCCCACTGCAACGGTATATTAGAGTAATAACCATTCCACAACCAATTCGTATCTTCAACAGGCACCATAGCCGACGTAATAAACTCACACAGAGCTACCCATGGAGTAGCAAACGGAAACGGAGTATCATCAGACCTTATAGCCAACACCGGGTAATCAAGGTTCAGACAACTGATGCGATGTACCATTGATGACATAGTTGAATTCAAGGGACATTTAAGGAATGAAACGTTGACAAAAGTGTAGTATTCACTTAACCGAAAGGGTGAATCTTTAAGGTTTGACATGAAATCATGATGTTGGTCGGACATGAAACGTTTGGGAAGACAATTGTTGGGATCGTTGATCCAAACTGTTTGGTCAATGTAAGAGATGTGTTTTACTACAAATGTTTCTGAGTTTGGAAGAGTGAGTAACGGTTCACGCAAGATGGTGTTGGTGCTGGTGCCGGTGGTGTTGTTGCATGTGAGTTCGAAACCGGGGTAACTACATAGATTGGTTTGATTTGGTTGATTTGTTGAAAACGGGAACCGGATTTGAAGTCCAAAGGTTTCGCATGATGTTGTTCCACATGTGAAATCTTCACTTTTTATTGTTGTATTGGTGAATATTGTGATGAAGATGAATAAGGAAATTAAATATGAGAAAGTGGCCATTTTTATTTAGAGTGTGTTTGTTCTGGTTTTAATGGATGGAGAATTCATATGGTTGGAACTTGCAACAAAAAATGGTCTGGCCATGACTTGGGAGAGGAAGGGTTGCTAAAAAGTCTTTTGACATCAATTTCACCCAAAACAATAAAACAAACACTAAATCCAAGAAAATATATTTGATGATTTGTTTGGCAATTTCTCTCTTTTTTCAACGAATGTACTCGTCTGTCTCTAGTCTATAATTAAATTGTATAGGAGTAGTATGATTTCTCTAGAAACTTTGATGTGCATGACATTTTCTTAGCTTTGTTTGCGCGTTTAATGATAAGTTTTGAAAATGTCTTACTAATTGAAGTTGGTTTTACGGTAAAAATGGGTTTAAACAATGTTCAAAGGTTTAGTTTTAAAAAATGGGTTTAAAGATTGTTCAAAGGTTTAGTTTTAAAAAATGGGTTTAAACAATGTTCAAAGGTTTAGTTTTAAAATATATAAAAAAGGTGAATTTCTTATTCACCCCATAACCTTCTTGCGCACCATACGAATTTCCTAAAATGTCTTTTAAAATCGAAAATATATTTTTAGTCCGCACCCTATATCATGCAAATCATATTGAAAAGGGTTGGGTGTAAACCTGAAGTATAAATCCGATTATAAACCGTAAGTATATTTTCGGTTCCTAGACGCACTTAAGGGCGTCAGAAACTCTTCCCACCCATAATAACAACTTATTTCAAAAACAAACATAAATTCTATCAAACTCTCTTTTTGAACTCTTCTCTCAAAACCAATTTTTTTTCTCAAACAATCAACACAAATCATCAAGTATTGGATAAATATAACATATAACGGAATCAAGCAAACAACAACCGCTACCAATCAATCAAGTAAGTGATTTAAGATATTTTTAGAGTTTACGTAATTTCTATTGAAATTAGTGAAATAGAGTTTTAAATGTGTTGTTTTATGTAGTTTATATCATTAGGAGTCATTAGAACATACTCCCTCTGTTTCAAAATGACTGTCGTTTAAGGTTTTTGCACACAAATTAAGGAATGCAATGATGTTGTCATAAAATATTTCATTTTACAAAAATAACCCTATTAATATATTGGAAGTAGTGTAGAAAGTAAAAAGTAAATGACACAATTGGAAAAGTGTAATCATTACTACATTGAAAAGTGAAAATGACAGTAATTTTGAAACAAAATAAATTTGCTAAAGCGACAGTCATTTCAAAATGGAGGGCGTAATTTGTAAACTTTATTTGATGATCAATACATTTTTTTACACCCATCCGCGTAGCTCTGTTTTTACAGAAGAAACCAGAAGTTTACTTCCGGTTTTGTGGAAGAACAAAACCAGAACTATACTTTTGGTTTCTGTCTACATTTTTTGTGTGCTTTTTTCCCACTTTAATCCATATGCCAACGTTTTTTTTTCTTACTTCTACATGAGATATGAATGAGAGACCGTCACGTTTGAGGCACAAGAGGGTTGCACAACGTGCTTCTGTGTGGAGAGAGAGGAGTCAGGCAACATAGCCTCCTTCGACATTTGTACCTTCGACATTCGGACATGCCATGTCAGATGCACATTCTTCTACTTCTGATTCTACTCCTTCTATATCTTCCTCCCGTAGCAGACGGGATTCTCCAGTCCATCATTCGTCGCCTCCGTCCTACCGTACACGCATATCCTCACCACCTAGGATTTTTGAGACGAGATCCTCATCTGGTACACAAGCGCAACCATCTGAGGTGAGACCTGATGCTACACCTCCCGAGGCACCAGTGGCACCCGAGGCACCAGTGCCACTCGAGATACCTGAGGCATTAAAGGCACCAGCGACACCTCGGGCCCCTTAGATATTTGGAGGGGGACCTTCTGACTTATTCATGCTCCCTCTTTATCCCACCCATGTGGCTATATATATATGGGATTGAGAGGTATGAAACTTACATTTATATTACAGTTATGAATTTTCTTATGAATATTATTATGAATTATAACAATGATTTTTTTTGCAGGATCATGATATAGTGAAGGTCATAAACCATAAGAGGAAGATCAACAGACTAATTACCCCTCCCGAGTCATAGTTTGATGATCTTCTACGCCTTACATGGTTGAGAGATTTGACCATTTGTGGATATAGCATGGTCAACTAGAGGATGATCAACACTTTTGTTGAGAGGTGGCACCACGAGACGTCGTCGTTTCATCTACCACATGGTGAGATGACGATCACACTCGATGACGTCGTGTGTCTACTTCACTTGTCGATTAATGGGGCCTTTCTGGATCACCAGAAGTTGGACAATTACAAGGCCATTACTTTGTTGGTAGAGAGACTTGGAGTTACCATAGATAGTGCCTTGAAGGAGGTTGATAAGACACGTGGTTGCCACATAAGACATATGAAGCAACTCGATTTTTTTCAAAAAAATCATTTAAAATGAATTTTCAAAAATAGTGAAATCGCCACCTAATTTTATTTGTTCTAGAAAGAACGGGGAAATATAGATAAAACCCACGAGAGAAAAGGATAAGACGGTCTACAAAATTAAGAGATATAGGTTCGGGAGTTGGTTATGCAAGGGGAAGGTATTAGCACCCCTCACATCCATCGTACTCGATGGTACCCATTTAGTTCAAAGTGTAGTTGTGTGTTAGTGTGAAAAATTTTACGATCTTCTAAGTTTTGAAAAGAGAAAAAGAGAGAAGAAATGTTTTTATTATTTTTGAGTTTGACACGGTTTCGAAACCGCGTGCCTACGTATTCCCTCGTGCAATGGGAAAGTCAAAACTCCGTAGTTCTTCTAGAAAATGATTGTTTGTTGATTGATTTTAAATGAAAAGACAAGTCGTCATTTTTAAAGGAGAAGACTCGTCTAACGTCCACAAGGTGTGATAAAGACATAAAGGACTACGCACCAACATGAGGGAGGGTTTGAGAACACCTCTAGTACTCAAGTGGAGAAGTCGAAAACCTTGGGAATAGAGGAAAGAACATCTCAATTATAAATGAATCATGTCTAATCTTGAAAAGGGTTTAAAGGTAAATGGTGCTTGGAGCGCACAAAAGAAGTTTGAATGGGTTGGAGTTGATTTTAAACTGTGGATGACAAGTACCAAAACGTTGGGATATCCTCTAACGATTCAATACTCGAGATTGGTGATTGAGGTCAACCGATCATCTCTCATCCAAAATATTTATTATGAAAAGAGTGAGGTGAAACAAAGTTCACTTTTATTAAGTGTATGGAATAAATTATTTAAGTCATTGGGTTACCCTCTAATGGCCCAAATACTTTACATTTTAATTAAATCGTCGGGATATCCTCTAACGGTTCAATTAAATACCATAGCACCATGTTTTTTTGTTTTAGAACATGGATTTGAAGTTTCTCAATTTATTGGGTTATCCTCTAATCAATTAGAAACTTCGATTTGTTTTAATCGTTGGGCTAACCTCTAACCATTAAAACAAATCTTATCCAAGTGTTCTTTTTTTTTGTAGAAAAAATTGATTTTTGAAAATAACTCGACGTTGGATCAAGTTTTTATTGAAAGTGTTTTAAATGCTTGGTGAATGGAGAAAGAATCAAGATCGAGATAATTGTAAATAACAAATAAAAATCGACAAAGCCCATACAAGGTGGCCAACCTAAGTATAAAATAATTAAATTACATGTGTACTAGCAAAGTGGGCTAGTCTACTATAACGACTAATTGGAACAATTAATCGAAATAGGCTCACTGTAAGAAGGCCCAGGATCAAGCGTACATGTGTGCATGTGTGGTCATCGCGACGCTTCATAGCTTTGTCGACTTACGGGTTTTAAAATGATTTACAAATATTAGTTTTAAAAAAAGATTTTTGTTTTTTGTGTAAGTGAGTTAAATTAAAATAAAATAAATGTGCACTAGATAATTATTACAATAATTGTTTTTTGGGAGAGGGATACATGAAATATAAATGGGAATTAAACGGTAAAATAAAGATGGAAAGAGGTAAAATTATTTACAACGCAACAAGGGGGTTGGGATACAATTTTTCGAATGGGGATAAACCGAATTAAAGAGAAACTGTAAAGTAATTGTATCTTAGCAGAATAATAACAAAAGTTAAATGCGGAGAAACTTAGTTATTAATTAATTATCGTATTTTATTTTATTAATTAGACTAAACTATAAATATTGATTCTAAGAAATAAATATAATATACTTGTGTTCATACATATTCAAAAATTAAATTGAATTAAAAAATTAAAATTGCAACACAAAGAAGATTAGTATAATTAAATTCAAACTTATTTACGAATTAATAGATAAAGTATAATAATAATAGTATGTATATAATATATATTTACAATACTAAATATATGAAATAAAAATAATACTGAGTATAATTATGTTTACAGTATAAAAAATAAAATAAAATAAAAATGCAAGTATATTGTATGTACAATATTAAATATTAAACAGTATCATAAATATAAATCAAACAGCATATGTAAAAAATGTATATAAATGCGACAATATAAAATGTATGCTTGGATTATTCTTGAATGTTTGGAATGATCTTTGAATATCTCTTCACAAGTAACAAATGCATTAGTAGCATAGTGGTATAAAAGAAATAAAATTGCGATAAATTAGAATATGCATTAGTAACAAAGAAATAAAATCAAAAATGTAATTAACATGAACTATGTATACGGATAACCAACGGATTGTAATTGAAACCAAAGAAGTGATGAACAACTTAATATTTACAAAGTACTAGAATTAAAATGAAACCAGTATGTATGTACATGAACGGAAGGACTAAAACAATTAAATATGCGAGTAATTCGATTCACAAAGGAACCAAAACCAGAGAAATTTACACTATTATTTACTTTAAAATCGAAACAAACTAAAAATTAAACCGAACAAATCCGGGCAGCAACTATATATACTTAATAACGCTCAAGAATTCATCTCAAAAAGTGTTCAAACAAATTAAAATGCAACGATAGAAACAAACGGATGCCTCATAATTTTCTCGGTCAAATTCACACGCAAGTAAATGCGGTATCATTGTCAAACCATCATTGAAACTAAACAAATATCGCTTTACTCAAAATTCCTCGGTTAGATGTACACGCGAGTAATGCGGTATTATCGTTAAACCGTCATTAGAACTAAACAAATAAATACCAAATGGCTTCTCGGTTAGTTTCTACGCGAATAAACGCGGAAACAACATCACCTTCATCGAAACCAAGTCAAACTTCAAATACCCATCAATCGTAAAACTTCAATCGAAATTTAAAAATGAGAACAACACCATAATATGATATCCCAACAGTTTCTCGTTCGCATCCTACGCATATGAACGTGTCGATGTTGAACTCTCATCGAAACTATACAACTTTCACAAACTTCAATAAAAATGAGAATAACGCAATAACACGGTGCTGGCCCCAAATAGTTTCTTGGTTATGTCTTTCACGAATAAACGCGATATAGACATCAAACCATCATCGAAACCGAAATTAAAAATGAGAAGAATATAATGTCTTAATGGTTTCTTGGCTAAATCGTACGCGGATAAACGCGACATCGATATTAAGCCATCATCGAAACAAAAGCGGGATTCTTATCACCAATTCAAAAGAAAACAAAAAAAATCATGGCTGCCCATGATAGTTCCTCGGTCATATCTTTCACAAATAACGTGATATAGATGTCGAACCATCATCGGAACTAGTCATGGAGACCTCAATCAATTACTCGTCACAAAACAAAACGAACACTCCGGTTAACTTTAACTAAGTTGCATCCTATCTAAAATCAGATCAACAGCAATCAGAATGACACACAAAATCAGTGATTCAACAATATCAAAACATTAAAAATTGATACCAGATTTTGTTTAACATTAACACATCAGAACAGTTTTGCAGTATTCTAATTCAAACAATCAGTAAAACCCCAACACAAACACATACTTCTACTCAGCAATTATCACAGAATTTCTCAACATCATAACCATTTAACTTGAATAATCACAGTCTCAAAAAGAGGAATCAAAAGATACCTAGAACAGGATGAAGCTACTGGAAACAGCAGTATGGCAGGTGGTTGAATCGGTAGATACGTTGTGCTACTGATGAAGAGTGTGCGGTGGAGTGAGAGGGCCGGCCGTTGAGGAAACAGGGGGTATGTAGCGGCGGGATAGAGCAGCTGAGAATGGAGACGGAAACTGACAGCAGTGGAGGTGAATGGGTGACTGTTTGGTGCTGGTACGGCGAGATTGAGGTTGAAAAATGAAGAAGATGAGGGTTACGGCGTGGAGACGAAGGGAACTGACACGAAGGGAGTTGCGTTGGCAGCAGAAGTGCGTGAGGAACGAATAGGAGGAGAGACGGCGGGAGCAGTGGAGAAACAGAGGGTTAAGGTTGTCTCGGTGAGAATGGAGGTGTAAAGGAACTGAGATTGAATGGACAGAGGGTATGGCAATGGAGATTGGAAGGCAGAACGAAGAGTGTATTGACGAGGGAGGCGAGAGTGCAACAGGGTATCGGCGGGAGGACAGAAGGGAACGGAGTGAGCGATGGAGAGAGACAGCGGCGTAGAGAGATGACGGTGAAGGTGACCGATGGTTAGAAGGGTGAAAGGGTCACCAGGATGGGGTTGAAGTTAACGATGAAGAAGATACTCCTTCCGAGAATTTTTTTATAATTTCATATGTTGTTTTTTTTTTTAACCTCCGCGGTTTTAAAATTTTTCAATTGGCCTCCTCTATCTTTTCAAACTCGCCTCCGTTTTCAATTTTTTTTTGGTTCCCCCCTGTGAACAGTAGCTTAACACATATATATATAGTAATAAATTAGGTTTAACATATTTTTTTAAATGCCAAAAACGCCCTTTTCATGAAATGGGCCACACAAATGGTTTGGGTAAAAAATAAAAAGCCCAATAATAATTTTGTTTGGATTTTTTGAGATAAAAATTAGACACTTAAAATTGTCAAAGACGGTAAAAGTTCGGACGATAAATTATCCGAAAAATAATATGAACACATTAAAATAAACTACGGGTCTTATAAATTAAAGAAAAATTATTGAAATGGTTAAAATTGAAATAAAATGATAATAAAGAATATCCGATTTTAAAACGTTTACGGTTAAAAACGAGACTCAAAAATGTATCGAAAAATTAGGGAGAGCACATTTTCATGATCTACGCGACACGTAGATTCATAAAGTAGTGAGTAAAAGATAAAAATTTGAAATATTTTTCCCGCTAATTTTCGCACAGTATCGAATTGCTTTTAACAGTCTGTTTATAAAATCGAAATATCGATATCACCGACATATAAATAATTTAAAAATCAATGCAATAAACAGAGAGACGGATAAAAATTCATGAAGTAACATAACAGGTATTTTACAACTAAAAACGATGCAAACATCAATTTAAACTAACTTTTGGTCAACTTAAATACGACGAAATGATGCAAATGCAATGTGTGAATGACTATTTTTTTTAATTTTAAATATAATGCAAGTAGAAAAATAACAGGGTAAAATTTGGGGTGCAACAACATAGCTTGTTGAAGCAGGTTTTTATAGATGAGCTTGCGCGTGCTACAGTTGCTGATGGTGATGTCGAGCAGGTTACCCGTCACATGGGTATGCCATGAGAGCATACCTCTTGTATCTTGTTGGCACACAGATATTTATAGACACCAGTGCCACTTACACTAACATCATGTACCTTAGGTACTTTGGTGATTTTGAGGCGATCAATGGGTGGAACTAGAGGGTTGCCTCCTTGGTTTATTTGTATAGCAAGTTGGATAAGGGGATTAAGTGGAATACGAGGTAGATGACAGACAACATTTCACTCATGACGGTATAAATTATTTCTCTTAGTGGTCTTTGTTAATTGTTCTGATTATAATTCTAACAATTTAATTTTGTTATTTCATGGATGAATCCTACAACACTTCCCCGTATTTTAGGATGGTCATTTGTTGAGGGTTATACGGAGAATATATTGCATGTGTATGCATATGAGCCGCTCAGAGGGAACCATACAACAGTGTCGTTTAGGGTTTACCTGGACCGAGTAGTGCATGAGGACATTCATTTTAGTGCCTACATCGACCACCGTGAGGCGATATCATTTGATGAGGTTTCGCTATTTATAGGCTGATTGGCCTGCGAGACTCGCAAGACTGCTCCTTATATGCCTGAGCGGGTGATGCGTCAGTTCGGGTTTACCCAGACTATTTATCTGGATCCTGCTGTATGTGCTCCTTCGACTGTGAAGAGGAGGGACATGGATGCTCTATTTGATGATTTCAAGAATCATCTTGTACCCGATGAGGCCAAGAGTATCGTGGCTCCAAACGAATGGAGTTACGAGTATGATTACATGATATAGTTTTTCAGGGTGTCTCATCCATACATGGTAGAGGATGCTCCAGGAAACCCACTCAGGCCAGTTCATCAGGAGATCCTAGAGGAGGAGGAGGCGATGAAGGATCATGCTCATGACGTGCTGCCTATGTATCGTCGTATCATAGAGCTTGCGAGGGATGACATTGACAGAGGGTTGTTCCCTAACGGATCTGATGTCAAAGGAGTTTTGGAGGTCATCTTTTTCATACCCCAAAATTTTCCCTCCTACTTCTCAAGACATTTCATACATCTATACTCAAGGATTCCTCAAGGGTTGATCAGACAAACCCTCTCCTAGACAATCAACCCAACTTAGGGTTTGGATATCCTCAGATCAAGATGGACTTCCAACATCTCCAATGGTCATCATGCTTCCTCATATGCTTCAAAGATTCTCCATGTCAAGTTTTAAGCCTCACAAGTCAAGTTTCCTCAGACAATTGCTCAGATGGTTGAAAATCAGTTGTATTGGACAAAAAGTCAACTGTGGTCAACATACAGTCAAACTTCCTGATTTGTGGTCAACATCCTCATTTGATCAAGGGTTGATCATGATTCATCAAGAAAACTCAGGATTTGCACAAAAGCCAAACTTTCCAAATTAGGGTTTTTCAATGAAAAGTCAACTGAACTTTGACTGAGCATAACTTCTTCATACTTTCTCAGAAATTTTTCCACCAACTCTAATTTTGAAGAGAATTCAATTCTCTACAACTTCATGTCTCACAAGAATGTTCAAAAAATGCTTCATTTTGAAGATATGGATCAAAATATTACAGGTCCTTTTCAAAGTCAACAAAAAGTCGACTTTTTGTTTTGAAGATTTATTGAGCATGGAAACTCCAATTGAGATGAAACCAAAGAGGTTGGTTAGAGGACACTTAGATCTTTCTAAAAAGTCCAAGAACACTCAAAAATGTGGAAAATTGAGCAAAATACACCTTGTACAAGTTGGGCATTTTTGGACAATTGCACAAAGAGAGATATTTATCAAAATCCAATTTTTTCCAAATGGGCCTATAATTTTATGATCCAAACTTGTTCATAATATTATTTGTGACCTATTGATGCCTTGCCACAACCACATTCTATTTTTTTGATTATTTTTGAATTTAAAAGCATTTAATTCAAATTTAAATTATATAAAATATGAAAACAAGGTATATTTTAAAATGGATTTGATTTTTATCAAACTTGAGGTCCAAGATAGCCCACAAGACTTGCCAAATTCGTGCTAGCTCTCATATGGAAGAGAAAATCAAATTTTCAAAAGATTTGATTTTATTTGAAAGAGAAATTTTTTGCATTCAAGAGGAGATCTTTTTTCATTCTTTTTGCTCTCATTCCTCACTCTATAAATACCCAACATATTGCACAAAGCCAAGGACGAAACCCTAGCCCTTACAACAACCCTTATTTTTCTCAAAATTTTTCCAAAGTTGTGAAATTCGAATTCCAATTTCCAACAAGTTTCAAGGTGTTCTAGCCATCCAAACGTGTTCCTAAGGTTCCCAGGGTTCAAAACTAACCCTTACTCGAAGCCAAATCATCCTGAATCGTGCCATCTAGCTCTCACCGGTTTGGATTTTTTCTCAATTTCGATTTCTGTATTCCATGCATTGCTAATCTTTTTCATGTGTTTATTTGAACTCAGGATATTCTTTAGGGTGTGTTTGAAGCATTACATGTGAGTTTCCACGTAGAAATCGCAGATTACCATTGCTAGGACTTTTAGGGCTGTGAGTTTCGAAACACGAGTTCCAGGCCGTTTCAGTGGAAAAGGATAGCACCATCGTGCTCGCAAGGATCGAATTAGTCGATTTGGGCTTTTGTTTCGCTTTGAATGATGCGTTTTGCAGGTTTTTCAGGTTGATGGGCAATCGGAGAAGATGACCGGAGCCCTAGCTTCGGCGTGGACTCCGACGTTGAAGGTTTGACCTTGGCGTGGCACAATGGCATGCTTCGATTGGCTCGCGCGTTACAACTTGGACCCCACACAGCTGACTGTGCTTTGAATTCAGAAATCCATGGCACATTATCATATATAATACTATGTTTCTATTTTCCAAACACAAAAAGCACGTTGGTTCAGTGGTAAAGGCAGGCAGATTGGAAGATTCTCTCAAAGGTCACTGGTTCGAGCCTGGTCAGGACCAAATATTTTTACAAGTTTGCAAACTAACTTATATTTTTCTATTTTCTTTAATATTTTCATGTTATTTTAATTTATCTTCAAATATTTTTATCATGCATCTAAAAAACACCAAAAATATTTCTTTTGCATTATCATAAGAAAAATACTTATTTAATTTTTAATATAAAAATTATTATTTTTGCATGCATATTTTATTTAATTTCTAATTAATCATTAATTTGACTTTTAATTGTTTTTAAATTATCAAATTGATTCCAAAAATTACCAAAAAATTATCTTATCATATTAATGTCATCACTAATCAAAAACCATTTTCCTCATTCAAAAATCATGCTTTTTACTAACATTTTTCTCTTATGCAATTTTCTCGTATTTCTGATTATGTATCTGTTCACAGGTTGTAACACTTCGGACGATTTTTTTCGCTTTTCTTTTTCAATTATGTAACTGCCTATGGGATGTAATAGTTTAATTAGGGCTTTTATTTTCCGCATTCTCATTATGTAACTGCCCCAAAGCCATGTAATAGCGTAGGACATTTACTTTCCGCAATTTACTTTCTGCACCCTATAAACTGCTAGTAATTAGGCGTGTATGGCAAGAAAAAAAACAAACGTAGATCACTCATAATTCCAAGATAACATATCTGAATTGACACACTCTCTTCACACATGCACCCCTTAGGGTAATTCTCTCTCGTTGCGTTTACGAATACAAATGGTCATGTCCCTCAAACGTAGAGGTATCCTAGCACCGTTGCCTTCAAAACAAATCATCATAGTCTCTTCGATACAAAGATCATAGACCCACGACGTCGCCTACGAATACATGATCTTGACCCTCGATTGTCGCCTACGAAAAATGATGATAGTCCCTTCGAATGTGCTAGGATACTTCCTACAAGTTGCCTTCTATGACCATCTGATGTCCCTTCGAATGTCCCTTCTACATCCAACGAATAGGGTTACCTACCAACTAATGGTATGGATAACACTATTCTAAAGGAAAGTAAAACAACATGAAAACGAACATTTCTGAGTAGGTAATAAGACTTTTAGTTGTTTGCTCAAACAAAATACTTTTCACACCACACACTTTTGTCAAAGTTCAAACTCTTTTTCAAAAAAGAAACATTTCTGAACACTTTGTATACATTCCTACATGAATCATTACAAAGTCAAAGCGAAATGCCTTTTCAAAACATTTTTTCAAACACACAGAAAGCACAATTTTAAAGTGATCTAAGAGCAACTAAGAGCCCGTAGATAACTACGGATGAAAAGGGGTGCTAATACCCTACCTTTTCATAACCTTCTCCCTTACTCAGAATCTAACGAAGGTCTTTTCCTGTTCTTTTCACCTTCCCTTAATTGGATAAAAGAAAAGTCGGTGGCGACTCTTGCTATCCGCAACATTTGCGATAAAAAGCAAAACAAATCTCAAAGTCAGTTCTCTCACCGTATTACAATCATGGCGGAGGCTTAGGGTGCCTTGTCATACAAGAGGCAACGAAGGGGCACCTCGAAGGTGACAGGTCGACTCATCACCCGTCATACCCAGTAGTGTAGGTTCATCATCCACTTGTATTTTGATTTTAGTTTTTTGATTTTGTATTGTATCAAATTTTTATTTTAGATAACATTTTTGGTCTTGTGTTCAATTTTTAATTTGTATAATTTGTTAAATTTCTAATTTGTATAATTTTTTTAATTATTGATTTTGTTCAATTTTCTGCTAACTGTTATGTCCAGAACCAAAAGTATACAATTAGTATAGAACCGGAACTATACTTTCAGTTTTAACACAAATATTTTAGAAAATGGTGCGCACCGAAAGTATATATCTGATTTTAGAGAGGCATTTTCAAAAATGCATAGGATTTTCTCCCATGAGATGGATTAAGAAATTCTCTAAAAAAAAAAAAGTAGTAAAATGATGATTAAATTTACGGGAAGTGAAAAGAAAGGAATTGTAGAGTAAAATATTAAAATTTAAATGCTTTGAAATATAAAAGATTTAGACTTGTAAATGATTTGAAATATAAAAGCTCGAAAAGTGTATCTTTAATCCTATTTTAAATAATAGGATTTAAAATAGCACATGGAAGACTGAAGAGTACATGTCATGAAAATAGGTTAGCCGAAGTATTAAAAATTTGTCCAATAGTATTGAGAGTTCGTCTAAGCATAAACGCTCTACCAGCTATCAAGAGATCTCGCCGAAAGGAGCATCTAGCCGAAGTATTAAATTTTTTAAAATTATTATATCATAAATAAATTCACAAATTCATAATTTAAATTCAAATTTTAAACATAAGTATCACATATAACAAAATAGTATAAAATTATAAAATCTAATTGCAAACAAAGCATAATTGCATCATAATCTAATTAAATAGTTTATAAGAAAATAACTTCATTGTCTAATATATTTAGTTTCAAGGAGGATTTTTTTTTTTTAAAATTTTAAGATCTCCTTCTTCAATATCAAAACCATCAGCAACAAATTCAACTGCATCTGCAACATCTTTCTCGTCAATGATATCATTACTTTATTTTATTTTTTATTAAAATAATCAAAACGACATAGTTTTTATTTTTTTAATATTAGAAAAAAACTTTAAAAAATTAAAAAAGCAATTAAACCACCAGTTTTTCTGATTTTAGCAGTTTACATCGATTTTTACTGGTTCATACCGGTTCAATGACAAATCTAATCTAATAATTAAACAAGATCGGTTCCCAGTTCGACCGGTCCGACCAATCGGCCCAGTTTGATTTTTAAAACACATGACCAAAATTATCAAGAGCTTGGCGAAGAGCTTATCCAATAATATTAAGAGCTCGTCTGAGTAGCAAGAACTCACCCAACTGTCAAGAGTCACAATCCTACATGGCCTGACAAATTTATTCCTCCAATTTTTTTGACTGTCTCAATTTCTCCGCTTTTCATATTTGTTTAAAGTCCAAGTTTATACGGATCAATCTAGTATCTTTTGCTGCAAAATATTATTGGAAATGCTCAAATATGACCTTGGTCGTCTCTTCCAATTCCTTCATCTTCATTTCATTTACTTTGAGTTGTAGAATTTCGCTATCCCTTCTCCTCTTATTGATGCAACCATGAAAGTATTTGGTGTTTGCGTCTCATTCCTTTAACCATTTGATTATAGCCTTTTGACACTAGATACTATAGTTTATATTTGAAAGCTTGTATAACTCAACTACTTTATCCCTTATGTCAATTATTTTCTCATTTGACAATCTGGTGGATTCTTCTTAGGTTTCTATGTGTTAAGATCTTCTTTGATTTTCTTAATTTTTTCTTTGAGATTTGGGAGATGGTTTTTGTGCCACTCCGTTAACCCTTGCTCTAGATGCTTGAATTTCTCTTTAAGGACAAACATGCCCCATCCTTCTAATGATATATTCCTTATTTTCTCTCTGACAATAGTTATGATAACCGTCTATTTCTTTCCAACAAAATAACATACGAAAAGGTTTGGGCCCTAGTTCTGTCTCGATTCCCTCAGAGATATTGTACAATGATTCGATAATCCTTTGTCGATACAACTTTGTTTACATTCGAGCCACTTATTCAACCATGTTTTTGACACTAAGAATCTATCTATGTTGTTCATGGACGATTCTCTCGCCCTTGACCATGTGAATCGTCTTACGTGAAGTGGTAGGTCTTGTAAATTTGTCTCAATGATGAACTAATCAAAGTCTTCCATCTCTCTGCATCTTAAATTTTCATTACTCAATTTTCTTTCTAATTCTTCTCTTATCGCATTAAAATATTCGACGACACACCACATATATTCACTCTTAGTTTAGATCTCTAATTTCAACTCATGCCAAATAGACCTTTTCCTGTTAGCTTTGCACGGTGTGTATACATTCACGATGTGGACATATGTTTTTGACTCACCCCATTCGCCATTCAGCCATATATATTATCTATGACTTTTCTCATTTTTGCACATAATTCCTTGTTGTCCCATATTGTGAGAATGCCACATGATCTTCCGTTTAATGGTTTAAAATGATAATCACACTTTCTTGAACCACACAACCATATACACAAACTCCTTTCTATATTTTCCATCTTCGTCTCTTGAATGCACAACAATTTTGGTTTGTGAGTTTACACTAACTTCTAGATTTCCGTTTTCTTTGCTAGACTCTTAATCCCTTTACATTATAACTTTTAATATTGATCATAATCAAATGGTTTTGATTCCCCTATTTTGGCACCAATTTTTCACGAGTTGTTCTCATTCCCCTTTATCCTAACCCCCAATTCTTGGATGATTTCTCTTTCTTCTCATTTATGAACTATATCGTACTATTTTTCTAAATCCCAAATATCTCTTGAAATTTCTTTTGCATCCCCATGAAGTAAAACCCAATTCCTCCCCTCAATATCACTAGCAGTCAAAATAATATCTGATTTAGTGCTAATCTTTTTGTCTTGGTGATTTTATGGCTATAATTACAGCTTGAACTCGCTTTCTTTCCTATTTTCCACGTACAATTGCTTAAATTTTATTAGTAATATTCTCCATTCATGATATAATACATGGAGTTAATGTCCCATATTTTAAAAAATAAATGTACGACAAGCTCATGTTTTGGTAGAGGATCCGAATGTAACATTAAGTTTTGTACAAATGTCACCTTATAAATGAAGAAAGCACCAACATAATAATTGGGCCTGTACCTAAATTTTATCCTAAAATTAATACTGAAAATTTTATATCGTACTCCTACAATTATACCCATACCTTACATGATTTTTTTGGACTAAAATACCCTTGTATAAATAGTTCATATTTTGAATTTTTTTAAAACTTTTTTCTCACATTTTAGAAAAGCTATCAGAACATCCAAAAATGTATAAACCGGAACATTTTTTAAACGTCATCCGACAATTTTTTTAAATATTTAATGTACCGGAACACTTGGAAAAAAATTTGGTAGTCAAACTTTTCAAGTTACTTACCAGAATAGTTAGTTAAAGTGTTTCGGTAGACTTTAGACAACAATTTGAACACGTTGCTAAAAGTGGTATATTTTATTTTGAAAAAACT
This sequence comes from Vicia sativa, assembly GCA_021764765.1. NCBI lineage: Eukaryota > Viridiplantae > Streptophyta > Magnoliopsida > Fabales > Fabaceae > Vicia > Vicia sativa. Next base: position 18,535,015 of record CM038795.1, read on the forward strand.
GTGAGCTAGAGTGTTCAAGGTTTAAGCAATCACTTTAGGAAACGATTTTTCTTTGATGGGCTATTGTGTTGCCTAAACTTGTTTTGTTCGACGAAACACATAAAAGAAGTCATCTGGTGTGATTGTTGCGTTCCGAAACACTTTCATAAAGTCATCCAGAAAACATCAAACAAAACAAGTTTAGGCAGCATAAGAAAATTGTTGCATAGAGTGACTGCTCAACAAAGAAAAATTGTTGCTTAAAGTGATTACTTAAACCTTCTCCACTCCGACTCATGCTTTTTACAAAATACACCACTTTTAGCAACGATTTAAACCGTTGCCTAAGGTCTTGAATTTTATTTATATAAATTAAATCACTGAAACATTTTTTTTTGTTTCGTGGTTAAGAGGAACGACTCACTCGCTAAGTCTTGTTTCCATCAAGAATCAAACTTGGTTAGTATCCGAACGATTCATCCTTAGTGAAACACTTTAAATAAGTGTTTCAGTATGCAACTCGAAAACTAACAACTTTAAGCAACTTGAAAACTATCTTAACACTTTAACTAACTGTTCTGGTAAGTAATTTGAAAATTTTGACTACCAGAACTCTTTTCCCATGTATTTTGGTACCTTCAAAATTTTAAATTTTTTTACCGGATGACTTTTTAAAAGTATTATGGTTTATATATTTTTGGGTGTTCAGAGAGCTTTTATGAAATGTGAGAAAATAATGAAATTGTTTAAATATGAACTATTTATACAAAAGTATTTCACTCAAAATGTTTTTCCGTGTAGGGTTATGAGTCTAATTATAGGGGCACGAGATAAAATTTTCATTAATACTAGTACTAATATCACTTTAATAGAAATTAATGTAACTTTAGTAATACTTTTCCTTCGTAATTATTCAACATAAGTATTTGTAGACACTTAATTTACTTTATTTGATTTTTAGTTGTATTTTTAAATTTTTATAATAGAGTAAAGTTTGAAAATGCACATCTAAAACCACTTTTCGTAAAAAAATAAGGTTTATTTGGATATGCATATCAGAAAATACTTTTTTTTCTTCGTAAATTTCTGTGGAATAAGAGTCTGTTCGGAGATGCATATCCGAAAATAAAGGACATTTTTGGAATATCCCCCAAAGGCCTCTTGATTATTTCCCTTCCTTGTTTTTCTTGGGGATTTTATTTGTACACCTCTTATGGGGGAGAGAAAACCCCGAAAACACCCTTTAGAGATATACCTTCGAACACACCCCAAATCAGGGTGTTTCGGAGATGCATCTCCAAATACACCCAAAATAAATTTTGTGAAGAATTTAGAAATGCACTTTCGGAAAAACCTTGCTTCAAGTTAAACGTTAAATTTAAACATTCCGACATATTTTCGGAAGTGTGTTTTCGAAATCATGCAACATATACCACCTTGTTGCATGAACTATTTCATTCTCTTCAACTCATAACCAAAACCCTCTAAAAAACTCAATCCATTGTCTATCAATTTTTCATCTCCAAACCAAATTTCAAGTGTTTTATCATGTCAAAGAGATCATTAAAAGCTGCAATTTAAGGTAAACTTTCTTCATTTCATCTCTCAATTCCTTGCATTGATGCTGATTTTTTAGATGAAAAACTACATCACTTCGAAAATGTATATCTGAAAGCCACCTAACATATTTTAGAAATACATATTCGAAACTAGTTGTTATAGAAATATAATTATTAACAATTTTTATGTTCTTGCCCGTTTTAGATACGGTGCACCGCGACATGATTCCCATGGATGTTCGAACAATGTGGCTAATGATTCTAAGCCAGATAAGGTAAAAAACAAAATTAAATCGGTTATTATTGACATAGATGTTGGACACCGATTTGCAAATGATCAAATTTTCAATAATCAACAACATTTGCTTGATTGAGTTTGAATGAAAGCTAACAAACTCATCTTTGGTGTTGTGTTTGAAGGTATGACAATGACACTAGTAGAAGGCAATCATTTGTAACCATGAGGTGCGAGAGAAGTGGAAAATATGTTCCAAAAGTTCAAAAGTTAAAACATGATGACACAAGATCGAGAAAATGTGAGTGTCCATTCAAATTGTGCAGATCATGTAGGGTATATGGCACATGGAGGTTTTCTGTCATTTTTGGTAAACATAATCACGCGTTGGACATTAAGCTATAAGGTCATACAATTGTAGTTCGACTTAAGCAAGAGGAGAAGGAAATTATTTTGGAAATATTGATTATCAAAGTTGCACTATGAAACATACTTGCAGATTTGAAACGGAAAAGATCACAAAACATTTCAAATATCACGCAGCTATACAATGGATGTTATAAACAAATTATTGCAAGCAGAGGTATGAGGTCTGAAATGCAACAGTTGTTGAAACTTTTGGACGATAACCATTATATTTCAAGGTACAGATTGTGTGATAATAAAGTTAGTGTTTGTGACATTTTTGGACTCATATGGAAAGTATCAAGTTGATTAATTGAAAACATAATGATATTATAGAACATATGAATTAGCATTTCTTTCATATGATAAATGGTAACAGCAAAATAAGCCGAATGTAGGAGGTTAGTAGATAAAAACATAAATAAGTAGACTTAAGGAATTTGACAAAACTAGTATTTTGATAGAAGGTTTGGATTGTGATGACAAATAATTGGTGGGTAGAAATAAGTTATATCAGGAGAATAATTAACAGGAAGCTTGGACAACTGGTAGTAATAGTAGTGTGGAAAAACAACATCGAGTTGGCCGAAATAAGTGGTATAATAAATTGTCCGGAATTAAGTAAAAATTTGCAGGGTAACTAATATAAAATAGTAGGTAATTATAATTGAGTTATTTTATTGAGAAATGTTGTTTTGCGGGTAGAAATAAATTAAGCTGATTCGTCCGGTTTATGGAAGTATAACGAACGTGTGTGCTATATGACTAAAGTACATAATTGGTTGTTTTGTGTTTTCTTATTGATAAAGTGATTATGTGATTGAATATGTGAAGTGTTAGGCTTATTGCCAGTGATGCATGGATATAGGCGAATGCCTCGTAATGAAGTTTGTGGTGAGTGATATGTATGTGATGTTGTATACTACATGAGTCTCATACATTTGCATTTGTGAAGGCCTGTATTAGCGGATTTGTGAAGTAGGCTTATGCCTTGTGCCTCTATTAATTGGATACTAGTGAAGAGGGCTAAAACCCTATTGGTACCACATTCGAGTTGCATTTTGAATTGTTGATGATAATTTGTGATTGTTTACTGATTGTTGTGTGTTGTGGAGAAGTGGTGAAATTTATGATATTCTTGTCCAATATATTAATTATCATAATCTTATTTATATTATTCGATATCTCACCCCTTTATTTTGTTCGTAGTTGCCTTTATACTGGTAACGTGCATGTATTCAGGAATGAATAATTAGTTGCTGTTAGTTCGAGTCAGTGTTGTCGCTTTGATACGTAGCACTCGGGGGGATGAACGTTTATTTGATTTTATGTTTTTTTAGTTGAATCCAAGTTGTTATTGTTTTCTTTGAATTAAGTTGTTTAAAAGATTCTATGTTTCTTTTGAAGTTTTAAAGTTGTGAATCCGCTGCGTAGTTATTAAATAAAGATGAAATAATTTGAAGACTAATTATTTGTTATAACTTCTTTGGATTAAAATGTGCTATGTATCTATTATGATAAGCTTTTATGTTGTTGGTTTTCGAATTGAGAATGTAATGCCTCATGTTTGTGGAAATTTTGGCACTGGTTTTAATATAACTGTTTGGTAGATTTGGGGTGTTACATGTATGCCCTAGCGGCAGCCTGAAACCTACGTGCCTCCACCAACGCCTTATACGTAGTCCTCAACCAAGACATGGGGAGGTGAAATCCCCGAGTCTCTCCAAACTCCTGTAAGACCTCCACCTCATCCACATCCAACGCATCAACAACCATGCGCACTGTTGTTGCCTGATCCCTATGAGCTAGTGTGAAAAATGTACCATCTATCGGTAGGTTAAAGAGAGCATCCACATCATCCAAAGTGACAATCATCTCCCAAATGGAAGATGGAAGGAAGATGTCTCTGGGTGCCACCTCTCAACAAAAACTGATAACAGGAGGGCATCCAACATCGTCAAAGAGCATCCAACAAAGTCCTCCAGTATGAACTCCTCAAATATCCTCCTCACCTGCTCAGGCATCGGAGTCTCGGGGAAGTTCTTCAACTTCGACCCATGAGGAGCGACCTTCAGAGTATGACGCTCCTAAAATCAACAACACAATTACAACAAATTAGTATACATAAAATAGTGTAATACACATAAAAATTAAGCGTTAAACCAAACCAATAATACTTACCTCGCTCTGCCATATCCTATAAGCGACATGGTCAGCAAATCCTGTCAAAATGGACCTGTCAGAATATTCTCTAGGAAAACCACCATCAGTACACATTGATGGCTCAGTAGATGCAACATCGTGGTGTCTGTATCAACACGAGACACCACATCCACGCTCTCCTGGAACGACACCTGAACCTGCTCCTGAACCTGCTCCTACATCACCTCCTAAACCACCTATGGCACCACCTCCCGAACCACCTCCTGCACCTGCTCCTGCACAGGCTCCTGCACCACCTCCGGAACCCGCTCCTCAACAACCGACTCCTGAACCATCGTAGGAATAGGAGGGTCTGCAACTGCTGTAGAAGGTTTGGCAATCCGTCGGCGAGGTGCATGAAACCCTATCACAGCCTGCTCAGCCATCCGTTTCCGGTGAGAACCGGTCGGACGACGACGATCACCCTGCTCCTCTAAGGTCTGTGCCTCATCTGCTGCTCGAGCCACAACATCTATTCGATCAGTAGTCCGGTCGGAAATAGAACCGTCTTTGCGTCTAGTCTTCACCGCAAACAAAGTTAAAAATAATTAAAATCACTAAAATCATTAAAACTTAGTATTTTTGGAAAAATAGAAAATACCGGAAATTTTAAAATTTCCGGTATTTTAGACATACCGGAATTTTTGAAATTCCCGGTATCAGCTTCAAATAAAAATACCGGGGATTTCAAAATTTTCGGGCGAAAATACCAGATGTTTTAAAATTTCCGGTAGGAGATACCTAAAATTACAAAATACCAAAATTTTTAACAAATCTCCCGTAAACTTACTTGTTTTCGTGAAAATTCCGATAGCGCTCTCACATTACCAATATCATTCAAATTTTTTCAAAAATACGGTATACCGTAAATTTCAACAATGAATGAGGTTTGGACAAAATTGTCTTTTTATACAAATTAGGGAATGCTAGGTAAAAGTAAAAGTGGGGTGGAAAGAAATATTCTCCTAATTGCGAGTCCAACAAAAAAATAAATAAAACTAAACACTTGGGCCAAAATGGCCCATTTAACAAACCTTTATCCATCTCACACACTTCCCTAGGACCATTTCCCCCAACTCCCACACTGAACCCTAAAACAAAATCACTCGCAATTTCACTCCGATTCCGCCACGTGACGATCTCAACTTCATCTCCTTCACAATCACTTCCTCAAGGTTTTTCGATCTACTTTCCATACTTTTTCTCTGTATTTTCGTTTGTTTACGCGTTGCTACAATTCTTTCCCTTCGTTGTCATGTTGAATAGTTCATCGCAATTTCGATATAATTACTATCCATATTATGCAGTAATATTAGGAACCTTCCTCGTTGATTTCTAAGCTTATTCCTTTACTTCATGATTTGTTTTCATTGACGCAGGTTGGATTTGTCACAGGGTTAAAATTTGGAGGAGTTCTTCAATTTAAGTTGAGGGATATTCTGTATGCCAGCCACTGTTATGGCTGTACATACAAAATATCGTCTGATTACTTACTCGCCGGAGATTGTTGATGGGCAGCCTATTTTCGTTTCGTCGAATTCTAGTCCGGCGAAGGCGTTGAAATACGAGCCGGCGGGTCATTCTTTTCATTCTGCTGCGCTTAAACTTCTCGGTGTTAAGAAAGAAGAGAATAAGGATGGTGATAGTAAGAAAGTGGTTGATGATAAGGATCAGGCTTATTTGCCGTCGGATTCTTATAGTAGTAAGAGTAAGAAGAAGAAGTCTGGTGAAGAGCAGGAGCAGGATCATTATGCTTTGTTGGGGATGAGTCATCTTAGGTATCTTGCTACGGAGGATCAGATTCGGAAAAGCTATAGGGAGACGGCGTTGAGGTTTCATCCGGATAAACAGGCTGTGCTTCTTCTTAATGAGAAGACTGAAGCAGCGAAGCAGGCGAAGAAGGATGAAATAGAGGCTCATTTTAAGGCGATTCAGAAGGCGTATGAAGTGTTGGTTGATCCTATAAAGAGGAGGATTTATGATTCTACGGATGAGTTTGATGACGAGATTCCTACTGATTGTGCTCCGCAAGACTTTTATAAGGTGTTTGGACCTGCTTTTATGAGGAATGGGCGGTGGTCTGTTACTCAACCGATTCCGTCGTTTGGTGATGATAAGACTTCGATAAAAGAGGTTGATAATTTCTACAATTTTTGGTACTCGTTTAAAAGCTGGAGGGAGTTTCCTCAATCTGATGAGTTTGATATTGAGCAAGCTGAAACTCGTGATCATAAGAGGTGGATGGAAAGGCAGAATGCGAAACTGTCGGAAAAAGCTAGGAAGGAAGAGTATGCTCGGGTCCGTACTCTTGTTGATAATGCTTACAAGAGGGACCCTAGAATATTGAGAAGAAAGGAAGAGGAAAAAGCTGAGAAGAAAAGGAAAAAGGAGGCCAGGTTCATGGCTAAGAGGTTGGAGGAGGAAGAAGCAGCTAGAGTTGCAGAAGAGGAGAAGCGACGAAAAGCAGAGGAAGATAAAAAAGCTGCTGAAGCTGCTTCTCAACAGAAGAAGGTGAAGGAGAAAGAGAAAAAGCTCTTGCGGAAAGAGCGAACACGCCTTCGCACTCTCTCTGGACCTATTTTGTTACAACACATACTTGATATTTCTGAAGATGATGTCGAAAAGATTTGCATGTCATTCGATATCGAACAAATGAGAGGTTTGTGTGAGAAAATGGAAGGCAAAGAGGTGTTAGAGCAAGCAAAAGCTCTAAAAGACGCACTGAGTTGCAAAAAAGATGTGGTTGATGAGAAAAGTAATCAACAAAATGGCTCCGTCAAAGCTAATGGCAGCATTAGTATTCTAGCAGTCAACGTAGAGAAAAAAGAGAAACCTTGGAGCAAAGAAGAGATCGAGCTATTGAGGAAAGGAATTCAAAAGTTTCCCAAAGGAACTTCTAGGAGGTGGGAAGTTGTTTCAGAATACATTGGTACCGGAAGATCTGTTGAAGAAATAATGAAAGCCACTAAAACTGTTCTCCTCCAGAAGCCCGAAACATCCAAAGCTTTTGACACATTTCTTGAGAAAAGGAAACCTGCTGCCACAATTGCATCTCCTCTGTCAACCAGAGAAGAATTGGAAGGGGTACCAATATCAACAATTGCACCTGAAAATAACGCTGCCAGCTCAACTCCAACAACAACACCAAAACCGGCAACAACGTCCGCAACAACAAACAACAGCAGTGCAGAAGATTCTCCAGGAGTTTCAGAACCAGAGGCTTGGTCTGCAGTGCAGGAAAGAGCACTGGTTCAAGCTTTAAAAACCTTCCCAAAGGAAGCTAACCAAAGATGGGAACGAGTAGCTGAAGCTGTACCTGGAAAGACGGTGATTCAGTGCAAGAAAAAATTTGCGCTGATGAAGGAAAATTTCAGGAACAAGAAAGCTGCTGTTTGATTTAATCATTCATAGCCCATATCTGTGGTATTTTTTTCTTCATGCATTTTAATTATACAAGTCTAATTATCCATTTTAGAGGTCAATTATTTTCTACTTCATACCAAAGTTTGAACTTGGAATTCATTTACTTATTTATTTGTATTGATTACGAGACCAAACTGAATATGAGCTGCCACTCCCTCTCCTAGCTAGGCATATCTTGACCATTATTAAAACCAATATTCTATCGTAGTTCCAGATATATGTACCATTTTTGGTTTGAAAGGGAACTTTGCTTCTTTAAATTTGTATTATCTCATAGCTGTCTGAATCAGAAATGTTGCTTTGGTATTTTTCATACTTTATATTTTTTTCATCTTAAAAAGTCTACATTCTACAAAGTTGACATATACAGCTAGTATCATCCTTAAATCTAAAAGAATTAACACACCTTTTAATTGTCTCGAACAGTTGTTCTTTTTTTCTTAGCTCTAGCAGCATGCTATATGCAGGCAGTGTGTAGTGTTCTGATAAATAGTTTTGCATAGATTGATTTTGGGAGCAAAAAAATGACTGAGTTGGAAGTTGGAACTCAAATTTGAGAAGTAAACCTGAATGACAGGTCTGTGTTAATTAGGTTCTAGGTTATGTGTTTATGAGAATCTAGGTTCTGAGTGTTTATAAAATCTTGTCACTGAGTGTTCATAAAATCTTGTCACTGAGTATTTAATTCCCATTGATCTTTGGGACTGAGTGTCTATAATCTTACTGGGTAGTTGTTATCTACTTTGGGTGGTAAGTGAATTTTTTAGTTTGGTGCTGTCATTTTTATGTACCTTTTGTTATTTTAGTTAGGTTCTGTGCTTATGTACCTTTTTTGTTTAGTTGCCAGTTAGGTGTCAGATGACTTCAGTTTAGCTCCTCATTGTTTTGAAGTTTCTCTGTTGAATAGTTTATGCCATGGATAGGTTGCTTGTAATAGCTAAGTCACGTTTTTTCGAAGTATGGTTAGTTATCTGATATCAGTTTAATTAGTAGCTGACTACATTATCATTGGATTGATGCTTAAGGTGACTACAATAGGATAGTAACTAGTATTGAGTTTACTTCCTTCTGTCATGGTGTAAGATAGAAAGGAATATGATGTTAGAGAGCTTATTATCAATGTCTTAATTACTATTCACTAGAAACACTACCATACCAGCTTCTCAATTCATTTTTCTAGAAAACACTACTATCAATTCAAAACAACACATCTGTGATGCATCTTCCATCTTCAATACCAGAAACACTCTAGGGACATATTACTGAGATGTTATTCTGGAATATGCGTTCACATAATAGAATAATCTGTCATACCAGTCCTTAAATGACTGATAATAGGCGAAGTGTTAATTTTGAATTTTTGATCATGTCAGGAGTTAACATGTCCATACTAACACTCCATCATGCTCCGCCCCACGCTCAATAAAATATCACTCAATTACATCTCATACAACTCTATTTCATCACATTCTATAATGTATCACAAAAAGTCTTAGATCTCAAAATAATGTATCACTATTTTAGAACATTTTTTCAAGTCTTTTATTAGATAGGGTTAGTGTTTGTGTAATGTCTTTTGAAACAAAGTTGTATGACAAAAAACACATAATTTAATTTGTTTAATTTGTTTAACATAATATTTCATCATAGTATACTCTTGAGATAAATTGTAAATACAAATTTTAGTTTTTGAAAGGGTTTCAATTTAAACCTCCTAGTCCTTCCTTGTGATAAATACTTATACTTCAAACTAATCATCCTTGTCGTCATCTTTAACACCATTATTTAACATAATTTATTTCAAGTACATTATACTCCGTAATAGATTAAATATCAACAAATCCCAAATAATTAATTAAGTCTTATCATTATTTATTTATTCTAATTACTCATCACATAACATTGTCATACGTTACACACTTAATCGTTTATTTTTAACATAATCAATTATCTTCACAGCCTAATCAATTATCACATTATTTTATAATCTATTAATAATCAACATCTTAATTATCCCTCTGTTTTATAGACCATATTTTATTTAAATTGTGTGCAATTCTTAAGAAAAATCATTAGATACCTAACAGACACTTAATCAATTATTTAATAACCTTTGTTAGTCACTAATTCCCTCTTTTTCTACAAATTCATCATTATTAATACATCTTTTCTCAAACTCTTCATTGTTTTCTTCTCCTGAAATGGTTGGTTTGGAATCAACAAATCGAACCCTTTTTTTCGACTTGCATGTAGGTTGCTTTTTGGTTAACTCGTATCTATACATTGTTTTTGTTGCTCTAGTAATTTTATCTTTTCTGTGATGATGTTTCTTTAAGGCAAGCAAACATGGTTAGAATATTTTTCTTAACTAGATACAATTTTTGTTTGCTCTACTTTTACCTTTCTATGCGATGTTTTAATTTTAAAGCAAGCAACCATGGCTCGAAACTTTTTTAAACTAGATAAAGCTGTTAGTTTTTTTCAAAGGAGATAATAGACAATCCAAGAATGAGTCATGTACTGATGAATGAGGAGGATTTTGAATATTGTTTGTTGAGGCATAAAGGACAATCCAAGAATGAGTCATATACTGATGAATGATGAGGATTTTGAATATTGTTTGTTGATGCATAAAGGACAATCCAAGAATGATTTATATACTGAGTTGGATAAATGTGAAGTGTCAATTGGGGCACACAAAAATAATAAGAATATTGACTGGTGTTGATTAATTTTACCAAGTAAATTTTGTTAGCAATGGCAAAGGCTATTATAAACCAAGACGTTTTATAGTCTAGTCAATAAGCTATTTAGTCAGGTTGAAGTGATTGACTCCTAAGAATAGAAAGCGACATGAAGAATGAGTAGCACAACGCGGTTTGCATAGAAATTGAGTAAGAACTTAAGCTAGGCTTATATGATATGATAACCATGGTTAGTTTTTTCTTATGTAAAATGCTAATAAATATATGTTTTTCAATCACAATTTAGATAATATTTATTGATTTTTGAGATGCAAATTTAAATTTGTGATGGTTCATTTATTTAATACTTAAACAGTATCATTTATCGTCATTTGAACCTATCTACTATGAATAAGTGATTTTACCTTAGTTTAAAAATGCGTTTTATTCCGATTTGTTGGTCAAGATAAAAAAGAGTGTTATGGAAAGTGTCTCACTTTTCTTCTTGGTTGATATATCAACTAAGTGGAAAATTTATAGTGGTTATGAGTTTGATATGCAACAATTGTATTTTTGTATTTTCAAAACGCACACAAATTTATCTCTCAACTTCTTTTAATACTCAAGATGAAAAGTTAGTATTTACCTCGGTTGGAAATTCCTACAGAGAAGAACATTTTTTTTTAATAATACATAATTTTTTATTTTGACCTATATACACATATTTTGTGACATAACTTATATTCACATGCTGTGACAAAAACTATATACACACGTTTTCAGTAGACAGAAACATATACACATTTTGTGATATAATACACATATTTTCAACAAGGAAACACATACCTTGTTTACGATCAAGCCAAAATGAAACATTTACACTTACATCATACTAATTTTGGTTATTAGACAACATTACATAAAAAATTAGCTTAAATCATGAATAATATTGGCGTGAGTTGTCCATTAATATCACAACAGCTATAATAGAAAATATAGTTATTAATTATTAATGACTCTAATTTGATTATAATTAGAAATAGGGTTTTACATGACTCTTGGCTAAAATACATGTTTCATATTTGAAGTTCAACAAGTGTGTATTTGAAAATAAATTGGGGAGCACATGTTTCAGGTATCCAAACAAAGAATGGCCTAATCAATAAGAGAGGGGAAATTTACTATATGGAGGATTTTATTGTAGGCCGTGTACACCGCATGCACTATCCTAGAAACAACAAAGTGGAACAAATTTTAATTTGGCATTATTGATTAGGCCATTCTTTGTTTGGATACCTGAATCATGTGCTCCCCAATTTATTTTCAAATACACATTTGTTGAACTTCAAATATGAAACATGTATTTTAGCCAAGAGTCATCAAGTCAATTTTCTATTAAGTATGAATAAAAGTAATGTTCCTTTTGATTTAATCTATTTTGATGTATTAGGTCTATCCCCTAAATCTCCAATCTCTAGTTATCGGTAGTTTGTGATACTGATATTTGTTGATGATTGCATTGGAATGACTTGCATTTATTTGTTGAAACAAAAAATAAATGTTGCACATATTTCAATAATTTCATAAAATAATTTTTAAACTCAATATTCATAGAAGCTTAAGATCATTCGGTTTGATAATGGTATGGATTTTGTAAACCACCAATTCAGTAAGTATGTCAAAACACACAAACTTATTCAAACTTATTCATGAAATCACGATTCCCCAAACTTCGCAACAAAATGGTGTTGCAGAGCAAAAACAATCGCCACATCCTTGAAACTACCCGTGCTCTTTACTTGGAGGACATATGCCTCACCTTCATTTGACCGATGTTGTCATTACAACAATATATCTCATTAATTGGATGCCATTGAAGGTTCTTGAATTTAAAACTACTACAAAATTTGTCTACATTTGTATCCTTGTCCGCATACAAATGCTTCCACCTAGTGTATTTGGTTTTGTCTGCCTGCATAAAAACCAGCATACAAAGATTGATCCTTGTGCCATTCGATGATTCTTTTTGGGATATAGTATATACCAAAAATGATATCGTTTCGATGAACTTATTACTCGATGCATATATGTTACTATGGATGTCACATTCTTGGAATTCAGCCATTTATATTCCTGTGCACCATCCAATTCTCCCCTTCAAGGGGAGACACCATAATAAGAGTTTAATTGGTTTATATTTGACTGACTCAAGGATATTGATACACCATAAATTGAAGCTTTAAATGATTCTTGTCAAACTCAAATAGATATTCTGGGAACGAAAGTAGATGTATTCCCTCATGAAGTTGAAGCATACGAATTTCCCCTCTCTCTAGTACCCATTGATCTATATCCCAAAAACATCAATGAGGTAAGCTCTCATATCTCTACTAGAGGTCCTCGCCAAAAGAAACTCAAGCAACATATCAGGAACTTGCCCTAGGAAAACATTATCCAAACGAAGCAGTATGAAAGATGAACATCGAACAAAATTATCCGATTAAAGTATTGAGTCCTGCAGATATTGAGGGACTCGCCTTAGGCAATGTATGAGGGGATGAAACCGTCAATGTCTCTTGGGGCTAAACGTCGAAAGGAATCTTTGCCAGATCATGGTGTTGTACCCCAAAATTTACCCTCTTAATTTTGAGGTTTATGGCTTATAATCACATCATCATATGGTTCCCAGGTTCTTTATACCTCAATTTGTGGAAGAAATTGTGCGTTTCGGCTATCTCAGATCTTTTTGAGCCAAAAATCTATATTTCTCGGTTCGTATGGCTATCACAAGATTTTCTGGTCAAAAAGCTATTTTGGTTTGATTCTATGAGCATTGGGATCATATCAATTTATTCTCCAGTTTATCTGTTTACATCGGGGGCCGTTTCGTCAAAAAAAGAATTAATTTGCTTATTTCTCAATAAAGTGAATTTTGGGTTTTTAGTGTGTTCCGGGAGGTCCGGAAGGCGTATCTCTCAACTCATCGAATATTTTCTGATGATTTTTGACATGAGAGTCCCTCTCATTATTATATACAACTTTCGTTTGAAATCCAAAAGCAAATTATGTGAAGAAAGTCCCCAAAGAAATTGATATCTCAAGTGGATTAAACTGAATTTTTGTGTTGTACCGTGCACTAAGTACACTAAAACCTTCGTAATTCCTAGATGGAAAATTGAAACTGAGCGAGGCTGGTGTCTAAACTTCCATATTGAAATCCTCTACAACTTTAATTTTCAAGTCTGGAGCCAATTCCTCACCAATCAATATCAAAATTTTATTCTCCGGAGTTGATTTTGAGCTGAACCGAGCAATTTTCATCTGATATGCGAAGTTCGAAAAATCATATCTCGCTCATTTTTATCAAAACGAGGAGGGACCGATGGAAAAAGTTCATAAATTTTGTTGGCTTCATTTGTCTCAGAGATACTCAAGTTCAAATTTTGATCAGAAGACCCTCGTTCGAGGCAATTTCTCCAAAGTGCGCAAACAAAATTCTGATGTGTCAGACGCCTGAAAACTGTGCTGAAAATTCAAAAATTCATATCGCCTGGATCGTTTGCCCGATCGAGTCGAAATTTTGGTTTTCTCAACTAAAATCGCGTTCCGGATATTTTTTGTTTGCATTCCGACTTCAAATTCTCGACGGATCGGGCTGTTTTGAATTAATTACGTAAATTATTCGGATAATCGCGATTTGAGTTTAATTGTGGATCCAAGGCACTGTAAGGCCCAAATTTTCACACTATAAATAAATTTTTGCCTTCACAAATCACAACAACACATGCATTTTCTTAAATTTCACTCCCAATCACTCTCAATTCTCTCTAATTCTCTCTCAAACACAAGTGCAAAATTCAAAGGAAATTGAAAAGAAAATTTTTCCCTCTCTCTCTCTCTCTCTCCCTCTTGACCGACCAGCACCTCTCCTCCTTCCTCAAGACAGTCACACGCCTCCCTTCCTCCGGCCACACCTTTCTCTGCCGGCTAGCTTTCGCCCGACGACTATCAGCCTCCGCCCGGCGACGGCCTACAGCGTCCGATCTCTCTCTTCGCCGCGTCTGATCGGACGCTCTCTTCTTCCTCTCTCTCCCGATCACCTTCTCCTCCCTCCAATCAAGGCTACCGGCCTAAACCTCTTCTTCTCCTCTTCAATCCGATCGGTGCAAGTCTAAGAAGGTCTTCCTCCTTCAATCTTCATCAAATTAAAGAGGATCAAGATCTTCTTCATCCTTATTTCTCCATTTCTTCAAGGATCAAGCTCAGATTTCGATTATTATCATCAATTCGATTTCAATTCGATATTTTCTTGGAAGAGCACAAGGAATTCCTCTTCAATTTGATTCAAACGTCAAGTTCAAGTAAGTGATTAATTCAATTAAGCACTTATTTTAAGCTATTTTTTTGACTTTTAGCTTTTCTTGAAATTGAATAGTCGAATTGATTCTATTTTCCGTATGGATTCCGATTCTTGAATTTTTTTTGTCGAATTCTTTGATTTGATTGCATTTTTGAGACATTAAAGTGTGTCGATGTGAAGGATTTTTGTACATAACACACACATACACTTGTGTAGTGATTTTCCTTTGCATATAGGCTATTATTTTGTACATTTTGCATCATCTATCACATGCTCATGCATCATGAAGCATATAGGTTGATTAAAATGCATTGAATTATGTGAATCAAAGTTTGTTTTGCATATATATTTGTGTAGAAATGTAGAACTAAGTGCATATTAGGTTTTAGGTGCATTTCCACTGTACATAACACATATACATGCACCTAATTCACATTTTAGGACATAGTTTGCATCATTACATATTCATACATATGTAAATAAATTGATTGATCCAAATTTATGTGTCAGTGTTCAACTTTCATGACATTAAGTGTGTCGAAACCTCACATGTACACACTTTTTCACATGTATGATTTCACAACACCAACACACATCACAAACTTGATCAATACATGACATAATCCATGAAATGCATTGCATTTTATGTATGATTTACTTTGAGCATATGTCATTAGCATATGGTATGAAACGCTTGCATTTCATCCATTTAAATGTCCTAAACATGAACATGAAACATGCATAAACATGCATTTTTACACATTTTTGAGTTTCAATTTCAATCAAGCTTGTACATAACTTGTGTTGCATTTTTGTTTTAGATTTTTTGATTACATGTAGTGAATTAAAATATGACTCACCTCACATTTAAAAACTAAACAAAAATCGAATCGGAATTTAATTCAAAACATGAATTTTACAATTCCATAAGCATTTTTTTAGCAATTTTGTACATCAGAACTCATTTTTCCTTGAAAGTCCGAAGTAACGGTACATGTTCCCTATACTTTGGCACATTCCGGAACCGATTTTGGAGGTTTTGGAACCAAATTTCAAATGCAACGTACCGAAATTGAGTGGCTTCCCCGTCACTTTAAGGTACGAAAAATGCCACTCCCACTCGAAATTAATTAAAACCGCTCACGTTTTTGAATCTGTTGACGCTTTTGAAAGCAACCATGTGATTTTTAATCGATTCCGAGAAGTTGACTTTTTCGCTCCGATTTCGGAAAACCGCATTCCCATTCCAATTTTTGTGATTTTATTTCACTTCTTACATGCTTATGCTAGATTATAATCATATTTGTAATCGGTTTGGCATTCAGTGCTTTATTCCTAGCACCTGCTTTGTTAATTTTGACACTTTATTTCATGTGCAAGGTACTTTGACCTCTTTTACATGAGATGTGGACTTCTAGCTTCCTTTGCTTTGTGCTTGCACATATACATGTGCATTCTATTGTCTGTTTTCTTGGAGTGACACCTTATTACAGGTTATCCGATCTTGAATGTGTACCAACGTGCATTCTAATGCTTGTATGCGTACGAACGCGCATACTATTTACATTTTGTTTGGATTGACACCTTCTTGCAGGTTATCCGTTTGTTTGAGTGCGTACGAACGCGCATTCTACCGCTTCTACACGTGCGTGTACATTCTATTGTATGCTTGTCTGGTGTTACTCCATTTTTGCAGGTACCTTTATCTGAATGCGTACGAACGCGCATTCTATCGCTTGTACACGTGTGTGTATATTCTATTATCTGCTTGTCTGGTTTTACTCCACTCTTGCAGGTGTTTTATTCGAATGCGTACAAACACATATTCCATCGCTTGTACACATGCATGTGCATTCTATTATCTAGTTATTATGGGTTTCTTGCAGGCACTTTGTTCGAATGTGTATGAACGCGCATTCTAATCCTTGTTTGCGTGCAAACGCGCATCTTATTGTCTGTTTGTTTGGTTTTACTCATTTCTTGCAGGTGTTTGTGTATCAATTGTATACGAATGCACAATTTGATATTTGTTTTGTGTACGAACGCGTAATACTTTGTCTGCTTTGTCTTGATCATTATCTTTTGCAGGTTTATTGATTCAGATGCGTACAAACGCGCAATCCGCATATGCTTTGATGCCTTAGTGCATTTCTCACCGATTTACTCTTATTGCTTGGCTATAGTACTTGAAGTTTTCCGGAGTACTTTTAGCTCGCAGTGCTCTTTGGATTGGTTATCCGTTTGGTACTAGTTATCCCTTGTTTATAACATTCATTTACAACTTTCCTAGATATCATGAGAAGTAGGGGTTTACCGCTTTATTTTCCATGATTAGGATAAGAGCGTTGGGCTCAAAGTCATTGTTTAAAGACCTGTAGTTAGGCATTCCGCAAATTGTGTGCTAAATGTGTTTGGTTTGTTTAAAATCCTCCACCGTGCATAGAGAGGTAATTCTCAGTAAGTGTTTACAAAGGTCTGAGTGGTTAGGCAACCCAGAGTGGCACCACCAAGAGAAGTCTCACTTTGATACTTATTGATACAAATGATGATGATATGATAGGCACGTGGAAAGGGTCCACAATTGACCCCTGCACAGTTCTAGTCCGTGTCAGCTCAGCACATGCGAATCATGTTGCTTCCTTTATGGAGTCAATAATAAAAGTGGCAAGAGTCCCCTATTCTAACTCTCCATGCTTTCTCGGGGTTTGCATTTATTGCTGATACCTGCACTCATTGCTCTTCACACTTGACAATTTATGTCGTGAGGTGAAACCCTTCACGAGAATTGGATGTGTCGGCTCCTAGTTGACTCACGGTATGCTCGTTACCGTTCACAGACTATGAGACTTCCTCTTTTCCCACGCTTCTATGACATTTGTTTGCGCATTGCATTGCTTGTGTACTTCTTCCAAAGCACTTGATTACTTCATCCCTTTGCATCCCTTGGTTCTACAACCAAGATGAATATAAGATAACTTTTCCTTAGGACTGCTCGTCTAGGGTAGCTCTCGAGCCTAGACATTAGGATATACATCCTTGACATGTCACATAGGTAGAGATTCCCATTCATCCTCAACCATAGGTCCAATATTTGCACGACAACATTAGGGCTAATACTAGTTAGTCTCCTTTTTGTTTTGCTTCTCTCCTTTGCATCCTTGCACGTAATAAAACTAAAACTTGCTTTATTTTTTTTCTTTTGAAAACTAAAACACTTAATAATGGTTCAAACTCCCTTCTTAAAGGTAAAAGCAACCAACTAATGCAAACTCTTTTTCGCCTATGGGCGATTCCTTTCGTGTTTAAAACCTTTTTCATAAGTAAAAAACACAAAACCCACCAAAAAAAGTGAGCCGAGCTACGACGCTCTGACTTTCCTATTGCACGAGGGAATACGTAGGCATCTTGTCACGGGGCTCGACTGATCACAATTTTGTAACTACTTCCTTCTTTTCCTAGTGGTTTCTTTATTTTCCTTTTCTTTTGCATGCATTATAGCGATTGAGTGATAGATAGATAAATATAACACACCCCTTAGATAGAAAATAGAAGTGGATACCGTAGAGTACTACGGGCGTGCGGGGTGCTAATCCCTTCCCCTCGCGTAATAGACTCCCTTACCCAGATCTCTCGATCGTAAGACCATGATTTCTTCCCTCTTACGTTTACTCCATGTTTTCTTTCTCCTTTGCGAGATAAAAGACGTTCGATGACGGCTCCATTGATACACCTTATCAGTCGAACGTTCAGTCGGGTGATTTCACATTGAACAACATAAAATCATTAAATGTACCCCATAATATGGGAGTATTATCATTAAAGAGTCTAATTGATGATGTTGCAAGAAAACCTCTAACGGGGAAACAATGCATATTGTACAAAAACAAAGACTTAAGAGTGGTAAAGAGATATTTAACCGTCTAAGTCTCACGTTCAGAACTCAACTTTATGGGTATCATCCATAAATAAATCATCTTGAGCATTGAACAAGATATCCCTCCAAAGCGGCTCTTGTTGTGGATACCTGAGAACTCGCGAAACACTTGAAATAAATCACTTTACCCTATTCTAATACCTCATGTTTAAAGGATTGTGTATTGAGATAATTTTACTAGATCTTAAGAAGGAAGGCCCAAAGGTGCATGACACAAACTCATTATCTTAATACCGGTATGGCGCCCAACGTGTGGTGATATGCCGCCCTATACAAAGCATGACTTTCCTCGACACATGATAATAGGCCATCCAAATTTGGGTGATAGGCCGCTTATTTGAACTTAGACCGCTCGAACTAACTCCCACAACCTATTTGCTCAATAAACGTGGATGATGATGTGTCTTAGGGATGGTTGATTGAAGAGAGAGTTAATACAAAAACTATCTCCTCCATAATTCAAGAGAGAACGAACCTCCTTTTCAAATTTCTAATATAGGAGTTAAGGTAACTCTTCTTTAGTCCAAACACAAGAAGTCTTCTATACATACCGCATTCCTAAAAAGGGAGAGAGACATCCATTCTCATTCAAAAACTAAATACAAAGTGACTGAGCTCTCACCACACTCAATAAACATATAACCCTCACACATTTCTACACATCAAAAGGTTGTCTCTCATTGTACTTTAAAGTGAGTAGAATGATTCTTTTTAACAAAACGGTATAAACCTCCATAGGCCTAGCAAATGCTAATGTGATAGTTATGATTGATGTAAAATTCCCATGTGTTCCTAATAATTTAGAATGTGTTGAACTAAGTCTAGCTATTTTATTCATGTATATTGTAAACAAATTGTAATTAACAAATGAATCATTGTACAACCTTAAAAAAAATCATTATACTAAAATGAAGCTAGCTAACTAGAAATTAACTGTTTGTACAAATGCTAACTCATTTCCCATGAACAGAAAGTAACTCACGAGCAACATCCTTCAATTCAACAACACTTCCATTGCATTTTGATAACAACTCAACTGCTTGTTGCTTTGTTAATCTAATAGTCACTCTAATCCCCTCTTTTTCTACTAATCCATCATTACTAATACATCTTCTCTTCTCAACTTCTTCACTGTTTTCTTCTCCCAAAATGGTTGGTTCAGAATCCACAAACCGAACCTTTTTCTTCACTGTCTTGCATGTAGGCTTCTTTTTTGGTGACTCATATTTATATACAACTTTTGTTTGCTCTACTTTAACCTTTTTAATTTTAAAGCAAGCAAAGATGGTGCTTATCATTTTCTCTCCCGAAATATACTTGAGTTGTGTGATCAAAGAAAAGATGAAAAAAGTTATATGACTATAGAAACTGATGAATTTAACTAGTTTAGTGTTGATTTTTTGTGTGGCAAAATGGACAATACAAGAATGGTTTATATATACTAACCATTTGGTTGAACGTGAAGTGTCAATTGGGGAACACAAAAATATTAAGAATATTGATTTTGTTAGTCAAGTCATATATTTTTGTGGAGTTAAAAGGTCTTTGTCTTTTTGCTATAAGTAAAGAAAAAAAGTACACTTCCATTTTTTCTTCTTATTTTTCTAAATATTTTTTTAACTCTTTGAAAGATGAAACCACACAACTCCTAAGAATAGAAAGTGATGCGAAGAATGAGTAACACAACGCGGTTTGTCATTTTCGTAACTAAACCATTTGAATAAAAAGAGTTGGTGAGTGAATTTAGAAATTAAGGGAACCAATTAGTATTGATGTATTTTCTTTAAAATTGGTGTAAAAATGTGAAAGGTGTGATATTCTTGAGTTTAGTTGAATTATTGAATGAAGCTAGTTTTGATATTCCTTACCTCATTAGTCTTTTGTAATACTTGATCTCATTCCTTAAAGCTTTTTAGGTTTAACTTTAGTGTTAATCTTGTTTGCAGCTTCAAGTTTTACTACAAATTCATTTATGTGCGGAAGTTTTTCAACACCATCAAGTACGTCGATATATGTTGTACGTGTTGAATCTAACCATGACTTACTTCCTAAGTCCCTTCGGATTGATGTGGATGTAACTTCAGGTTGTTGTGTAAGTATAATATATCAATAGTTTTATTAGAATTGATTACTTTTATCAAATTTTCTATTAAAAATAGTAAGACATTTTTTTATTAGAATTATTTTTTAGGATAATTAGGTTTTGAAAAAAAAAAAACACAAATAACTACGTTTCATAAAAAATTATACAAAGAATCATGTTTCAGAAAACGTTAACACGCAATAGTCAAGTGTATTGGGCAAAGGTTACACAGTAGCTAAGTTAGATGACACGTCCTCTTGTTTTTTTATTCTTAGGCGTCATCCCACATGGCATTTACACTTTCCACAAGGCATGTGAGATGATGCATGCTCTATATATTAAGGAGTAGGTGTCATATGTGATGGCTCATATGTGTAATTGTGTTTTTTATAAATAAAACACCTAGTTCTCCATCATTCTTCACAACTTTTCACATTCTCTTCACATTTTCTCTCTGTTTTTTGCGTCATGACATCTCCCATAATTTTCACGAGAGATGGGTACGTCATTTTCTCGGCCACCAAACCTCCGATGAAAATGTAATTTTGGCACATTCATACCATTAACAAACTGAAGAAATAATTGATGTGATGGTTAGAAGGGGACATCGAAGCTGGAAACACATTAGAAGGATCCAAAGAAGAAGGAAGAAAACCCCATATTTAACTGCAAGACCTCAAAATTGGTTGGAGGAAGTCAAAACAGACAGAGACGTAATCGCGATGTTGCACAGAGATGATGAAATTATTTTGACGATTGTAATTTCTTAGATATGGTTAATGTTATTTTGATGTGGCATAAATGTTGTTGGTTTATCGAGTCTTTATCCTGTTGTTTTAGTCGTTATGTCATTTTATGTCTTGATTGTGTTTGGTATGTTGTAAGAAAAGTTCGTATGAAAAAAAGTCGCTACGATATAAAAAAGGTGCAATTATTGTGAATACGTTTTTTATAGCTCACACACAATATTCTTTTGAATGAAATTTGTCTTTCTTTTTTAAATTTGCACCTGATTGCATGTACGAGTTGTAGAAAACATTTGATGACGAGTCATCTCCACCCATTGTTGAAGTTTTTCATGTTCGATGGTGGTGTGTAGATTTCGTTTGAAGGTATTTCAGGTAGATCATCGTCCTCAGAATCATCGTTGGCCATGTTATAACACTCTAACTCTTCATCTTCCTTTTCTTCGTCCACAACATCTACTTCACCTTGTTCGTCTTCGACGAGATCAACCACTTACGACTCAATTGGTTGTGACAACTGAGGCTCCTGGAGCACAATGTACAACTCAATCGAGTCGTACCCAGCATACTCATGATTAGAAAACATATTTTGAAGGTCCTCGTCATCTTGAACATCCACCTTATAAGACACTACTTGGTTCTCACCACTAAAAATCGGATGTTAGTAGAAGATGTGTGACACTATACCTTGTTCAAATTTGACCTCTAGTCATTTTTTGAAATATGAGAAATTAGCCCTTCTATTTAAACAAAATCATACATTATTGGTGTTTCAAAATAAAAATCCAAAATCATCACAATGGTATGTCTCATCCAGTGTCTTAGAAACTAGACTGGCCGATCAAACTGGGAATCGGCCAGGTGACCGGTCTTGTTCAATCGTTGGATTGAATTTATCATCGAACCGGTGCGAACCTCTTAAAACACGTGTAAATCGGTAAAATCGAAAAAATCGATGGTTTAATTGCGTTTTTAATTTTTAATTTTTAATTTTATTTTTAATTTTTAAAAATTAAAATGACGTCGTTGTGATTATTTTAATAAAAAATTTAAATAAAAAATATAAAAAGTAATGATATCATTGATGGGAACATGTTGCAGATGCGATTGATCTTGTTGCCGATGATTTTGATATTGAAGAAGGAGATTTCAGTATTGAAATAATTTTTCCTCCTTGAAACTAAATATAGTAGACAATAAAGTTATTTTGTTATAAACTATTCAATTAGATTATGTTGAATTAGGCTTTGTTTGCAATTATACTTTGTAATTTTGTACTATTTTGTTATATGTGATACCTATGTTAAAATTTGAATTTAAATTATGAACTTGTGAATTTATGATATGACATTTTTTTAAAAATTTAAGTGCTAATCATATTTTATAAAGAGTGAATCATCCGATTTGACTAGGTTTATACTTATATAGTTTTGTTATAATGACCGATCTATTCAACCGAGTTATCCGGTTCGACCCGGTTTAGTCACGCGATTCAACCAGTGACCCAGTGGTTCGATCAATAAACCAGTGATCCAATACTCTCACTGGTTTGATGCTCTGTTCGATTTTTAAAACACCGGTCTCACTATTGAAATGTGTACTGATAACATATCATGGTACATGTGACATTTTGTCTGAGTGTTGATAACATAAGATTTGCGTAGAAAAATAAATAGGTGTAGTTGAATTGAATAAGACAAAATTTCCTGGCCAACCATACTCCAAGTGGGATGACGCCTCCACATAATTCTAGCCTTAGGCACCAAGTGAGATGGCGCCTCCCTTGTAGGTCTATCACGTAGCCTGCTTGCACATATCCTGCACCATAGATCGCACTTAAGCCTGTCACGTAGCTTGTCCCACGCCATATTGAATGGCGCATCCTTTGTTTCATGCAAGTAGGCACCATCCCACTTTGCTTGTGGATATACGTAGCCTGCATGCAGATAACACGCAACCATCTCATTATCATGTACCGTTACCCTGGAGGATGTGTACATGTTAATGGATCTCCGTATTGATGGTAAGGCGATAATGGGTCGATTTAACGATCCAATTCCATGTGCGAGGAAATGTTGGGTAAAGATATGGTGGGTGATACTGTTTCTAGGGGCCAAGGTTTTTTACTAATCGAACTTAAAGCGCATTATGGGTCTCTTTCCTTGGATGGAAATTCGTCCGAGCAAGCTAAAATAATGAAGGCTAGAAATTATATTATGATATTATTTGGTAGCATGTTATTCCTCGAAAGTACAGAGAATAACATCAATTTTATGTATTTAAGTTTGCTTAGGGACTTTGAAAAAACAAAAAGTATAGTTGGGGTCCCGTAGTTTTAGCCCATCTATACAGTTGTTATGTAAAAATGCAATAAACGAAAAATGCACTTTTTATGGTTGCATTTTCTTGCTCCTAACATGGGGTTGGTGGAGAATGAAGTCACTTAATCCCGTCAATGACCAACCATTCATGTTTCCCGACACAACAAAGTAAGTCTATACCGCAAATAATTTGTTATTTTTATCTTCACTAAATAGATGTACATAATTAATATAAAAAATTCATTCATTTAAATTTTGTATAAGGGGTACGGATTACAGCAAGAATCTAAGACAAAATGTTGTTCTTTATCGCAATCTTTTGGATCACCTTGACCTAGATGATGTACGTAATACCTCTAAACTTTTCTTTTTTTAACTTATTTATTTTTAAAGTTTTCATTATTCTGATTTTATTTTATCCACCATTTATCTATAGACCATATTTGGGTTAGGACCATAAACCCAACCCCGAGGATGCAACCGTTTGGACAACGAAGACTGCAATTACATGGTTCAATGTTGTAGAGATACACCATAGACCATGTGGTGAAGCAGTAAAGCGAGCAAGCAAAAAGTAAAGTATTAATTTTACTGGGTGATATATACCAGTTAGGTTATATCGTATCGTGTCCACAAAGATTGGTTATTGATTCGTCGTTTGACGATTCTACCGTTAATGAGTTTGGGATTAAATGGTTGA
Organism: Vicia sativa; assembly: GCA_021764765.1. Lineage (NCBI taxonomy): Eukaryota > Viridiplantae > Streptophyta > Magnoliopsida > Fabales > Fabaceae > Vicia > Vicia sativa. The sequence continues at coordinate 18,559,646 of CM038795.1, forward strand.
AAATAAAAGACAAAAAGTAAATGAACAAAAAGTATAAAGGATAGACAACTTGTCCGGAACGAATGCACACTACCCATCACAGACTTAAATCTACCGTCCAGTTATACTCAGCCTACGATACTCATCCGCGTCATCACATATCTTTCACAACCCAAGCTATTTCTAACCCAAATTGAGAATTCAACTGCATCACCTCAATATCCATCTCTGGCATATCTCACCAACACATAGACATTAAGATCAAATACTCTAAGTGAATGTTAGCTCTAAACCCATTTCTAGCATTTAGAAACTAACAGATAATCATCTTAGGTAAGAATCTAAGCGATCTATATCTAGAAAAGCTCAAATCCCTAACATAGAGTAAAAACCTAAGACAATCACCAATACAAATTTGTAAAGCAAACTTTATACAACGCCAAGGGCGACAAATATACATGAGCAATAGTAGATATACATACATAACCAACAAAATAGAGAAATACACAAAGAGGAGAAGAGATAAACTACTCATTTACACTGGTTTGTCAACGCCTATCGAAGAGCAATCCACCTTCAATCATCCATGAGCAAGACCTAATGTTGTTTTCTAAGCTAATCTACCAAAAATAAAGGTTGATGTAAATGGGGATCAAAATCCACCCCGAAACCATAACATAAAAAGTGTTGAAAATGAAGTTATAAAACAAATCTCAGCAGGTCCTGCTCAGCGGCGTGAGCCCGCTCAGCGGCCTCAGATATTTACACGTTAAACCGCCTTAATCCCACTCAATGGCATTTTTCTCAGCGGCATGATCCCGCTCAGCGGCCTGGCCTGAACAAAACTTTCCAAAAATGGACTTTTATTGCGAAAACGCGCATCCGGAGCCGTGTCTTCGTCACTATACTTTTCGATGCTCCAAATGTGCAACAAATACCTACAAAAATACATTAAAACTAATCAAACGATACATTACGTACACAAAACACAATAAAACGCATTTACAACAAAAAGTGGGGTTATTCAAAGATTATTAACAAACAAGAATAGATAGGTGCCACAAAACATATATATACAAAATATATACATTTTGGCACTTATCACCGTGTCAAAATACAGTTCGGATTGCATCAAGAAATACCCGTCGATTCAACTTGTTTGTCACCTTGGCATCTCAAAAGGGTCGACGCGCAATGAGGTTTTAAAAATTACAAGGATTTTGCTCTCGAATGGTGTAAGATGTGGGATAGGCGTCACCAACATGTCTTACAATTATCTGTTTTCCTCACCCCTGATAATATGCGGCACACTGATCAATATATTGATTGGTACATATCAGTTACTAACTTACAGATGTTGTGTCTGACCCAATATATTGATTGGCACACTGATCCACCCACGCACGCAATGGGCACAACCCTCAAATCCACAACAAAACTACCAACAACAACCCCAACAACAAACCCAATACACATCAACCTCCCACCAAGCACCACAGCGATACATATCCACCAACACAGAATCTCAACCACAACCTCATTACCAATACACCCATATACCCCACACTCAATCCAATATGAACCTCAATACCAATCCACCCACATACCCCACATACAATTCCAGTACACTAAACTAAGACTATACATCCAACATCCCAATATAGGCCCCTCATCATCTCGTCTTAGCCCAGATTGACCAATCTGAAGAGTATTTCCCAACCGACCCATCATATCATCCATCATCACATCATCTTAGCACCCAACAATCATATGGGTACCAAAGTTGACACAACCAATTTCTTTTTCACGCTTGCTATTCAGATGACTAGTGCTATCAACCACCCATGGAACCCAACCCTCCACCGAGACGACCAAACCATGAGAACATAGGTACCCGACTCTACAAAAGTAGGACTTCCGGAGATGTTGATCTAACTGATTTCATGGAGGTTGATCGTATAGACTATACGGGGACATCGATCCAACCACAACATGATGAGCGTAGAATGGGAACATGAGTTAGGCAGGACACGGTTGCGAAACCACCTGTCGTTATCGACTCCCGGGATAACAATAAAAAATATGTATCTTTTATTCATATTTTGTAACCGTTTTATGAATATTTAAATTCGAAGTTTTATTATGCAATATCGTCTCGTTGTTGTATTTAAAAAAATTAAAATTACCTTCAAAATACACTTAGACGCCATTTGAGATGGGTTAGGACAAATGTATTGCACTTAGGCGTCATCTCATTTGACGCATCCATACAAAATAAATGTGCATGTGCTATCTGAGTTGGCTCCTGCATGTTAATCTTTTCTAAATTGATTATTTGCATAACTTTTTTTTTGAGACGTGATTATTTGTGTTTTTTTTTTCTCTTTCAAAACGTAGTTATCCCTAAAAAAAAATTCACGAAACTCTCTTATTGATTATATAGTGATTGCTAATAGATTGTGGTGATCGATGTATAATTAATACCCTATCTAATAATTCAGAATGCAATATGATGTTAGTTGAGCTGGCTAGTTTTATTCACATATAAAATATATTGTAATCAATTAATCATTGTACAACCTAAAATATATATATACAAGAATAAGTTAGAAATCAAGTGCTTGTAGCAATGGTGACTCGATTTCCATGAATAGAAAGTAACTCACGAGCAACATCCTTCAATTCAAGAACACTTTCATTGCATTTTAACAACAACTCAGTTGCTTGCTGCTTTGTTAATCTAATAGTCACTCTAATTCCCTCTTTTTCTACTAATTCATCATTACTAATACATCTTCTTTTCTCAAATTCTTGACTGTTTTCTTCTCCCAAAATAGTTGGTTCTGAATCTACAAATCGAACCCTTTTCTTCGTTGTCTTGCATGTAGGTTTCTTTTTTATTAACTCATATTTGTATACAACTTTTGTTGCTTTGCATGGCTCTACTAACTTTACCTTAAATGATGATGTTTTTTTAAAGCAAGCAAACATAGTTGAAACAAATTTGTAACTATATAGAACTTTGAGTTTTTTCTATCAAATGAAGGGTGAAAAAAGTTGTATGACAATTGGAAATTGATGAGGATTTTTGAGTTTGTTGAAGCATGATGGAGTTATGATTTATATACTGATTTCCTTGAACACGAGGGTACACGGAGTATCAATAATGAATAAGTCAAGCTTAACTGCTTAAATGATCCACTGTAGCTTCTCTCTACGTGTGCTCAATTTAATTAAATAAAAGTCTTAAAAAAACTTAAATACCAAATAGTAGTACTATTTTAGGCAATTAAATTTATTAAAAAGCATATTTTGAAGTATTATTTTCTTGTAAAAAAAGTATTATTATCTTTAACTGCCTGACATATTTTAAAGAAAAAAATTCCACTAAAAAATGTTTTATCATCTATGCACAGACATAAGCAACATATTCTTAAGTTATAGGAAAATTTTAATTTAACTATGATAAAACAAGTGATAAAGTTTTTACAAATTCTATTTAAATAGATTTTAATTATGATAAATTTTGAGTATGTACAATAGTATGTCTTTGACATTCTCAAAGACGAATGTATTTAAATATTATGATATTTGAAATTTTAATATAATATTATTATTATTATATTATTATTATTATTATTATATTATTATTATTATTATTATTATATTTATTGGTGATAAGACCACGTGTAAAAGGAATATAATACTCAAGAGTTGCCAATAAGTTTGGCCAGTTCAAGAAAGTTATTTTGAAGAGAGACATCCTTGTCACCTTCAACTCCAAATGAAATATTAATTTGTAAAAGTTTGTTTCTTACTGAGGAAAACGTTGTTTTATTGGTTAGTTTTCAATTTTCTTCTTTTTCTGTCAATTTTGAAGATGAAATTACTCAACACTCTTTAAGAATAGAAAGTGATGGGAAGAATGAGTAGTGCAACGCGGTTTCCATAGAAATTGGACTAAATCTTAGACTAGGACTATGTTTGGTAGCATTAGCCTATAGGTGATAACCCATGATGATCGATAATTAATAAATTAATTTAAATGTTTAATAAATTAGCTGTTAATAACTACAAAATAATATAAAATAATATTTTTATTAAAAAATTCTAATTTATTTATATTATTATATTATATTATATTAATATATTATTAAATTAATTTTTATTTTGATTTAAAATATATTAATAATAATATATAAAATAACTTTAATGTATTTGATAATTTTAAAATAGCATCAAAATATATTTAAAATAATTTTAAAATAGCATAAAACTTGAATTCAGTTAAAGTAATCTAAAATAATGAGAAAAAAATAAATTTATTGTTTAATTATCTCCCATAAAAAAATAATGAATGTGAATTTTTTTCATCTTAGTTGATTTTATTGATTCTCCTGCAATAGTTCACTAACTTAAGAATTATAAACACTATTTCGAAATTTATCATATAATTTAATTTTATTTAAAATATTAAACATTCATCCTCGGGCAAGTTTTTGTTAAAATAACAATAATATAAATTAAAGAAAAAGTCACAAGCTAATTGATGTCCACGAAGATTTAAATGTAATGGCAAATTAGTTATTTTTTCAAAAGTGTCTCATTTATATTTTTTATCAGTCTCGGAATAATTTTTCATTTAGAATTCCGATAAATCATTTATTATTATTTTTTCACAATTATAAATTTATTTATTAACTTTCATTTTATTCAACCACTCCATTAACTACAATTAATAAGGATATTATAATAAATTATATTACTTTTTTCATTAAAACCAACCCACCTAATATGTTTTTAAGAACCGTGCATTGCTAAAATATAACATTTTTTATGAGACAGAAGGAGTACTAAAACGAGGCATAAAGAACAAAGGATTATGAACGCTTGTGACACCCCGATTTAATTCGAATATTAAATAATAAGGAATTTAATTAATTATTTAATTAAAGACTTAGGTATTAATATTTTCGGATTTAATTGGATTAATTGAAGAAAGAAGGGTTGGAGGTGTGAAGAGTAAATAGTGGGTGTGAGGAGTAAATCACTCTACTTTTACTAATTATTAATTGATGTATTTTATTGGAAATAATAAAGGAATAAAACAAGGATTATAAAAAGGAAAAGAAGGTCTTTTTGGAAAAGTCATTTCACGTAGAATTGGAGAAGAGAAGTGAAGAGAGGAAAAAAGCCAACGCCGGGAAAGTCGAAGATCATCGCGAGGTAAGGGGTGATTTCGTTCGGTTTTAATGCCTTATGGGTTTTGGGAATCAACCGGGTGATTGGGTACGTTAGGGAATTCGAATTAGGTGATTATAGGTTTGTAGGAATAAACCCTATTTTGTGTCGGAATATAGAATTTAAGACTGTTAATGCGTCGAACGATTAATAGGAAGGATGAAACAATGATGTTTGATGTTGTATTGGCGAATAATGGTCGTAAACTGGTGTTTCTAATGTTATAAGTTATATGGAAATGATTGGAAGTGATGAAGAATACATGAATGCTGTCAAAATAGCAGAAATTGATTCTACAGGTCGTGGGAACCGGTTCCCTGTGGGGAGGAACCGGGTTCCCAGTGTAAATTTTCAAAAATTGGGCATTTTTGTACGTGGGAACCGGTTCCCAGTAGGGTAGGAACCGGGTTCCCATACAAAATTCCAGGGGCGTGACTTTTTCAAAAAGTGGGAACCGGGTTGTACCAGGGTAGGAACCGGGTTCCACTGTGTAATTTTTCAAAATACTTAAAACTTTAAAAATTCATATCTTCTAAACCGTAACTCCGATTTGGGTGCCGTTTTCGGCAATATTTCTTAAATTAAAAATACTATCTTTTAAAAAGAGAAAAATATTATTTTGTGAAAATCATTTTAAAAAGAGTCGAGCTTCCGATTTTTGAAAGGTTAATCGTTTAAGGACAACAGGGATAGGATTTGGATTTCCTGATTTAATGAATGAGGAATAATGCTTACAATGTTGTGTTGGATATTCATTATAATTGAATGTGATACATTGATGATTGGCATTATGTGAGTTATGTTGATATCGTAATCTGTGAATTGATGTTGCATGCTTTTATGATGCATGCATAAGCATTGTTGATTGGTTCATTCCCATTGTGTGGAAGTGAGCTTGCATAGCCAATAAACTTACCAGGATTGTGAGGTAGTGAGGCTAGATTCTTGACTCAGTGTTCTGGGCGAATCATGGATTTCCGCTGTTTCCAAGTGTGATGGAACAGAGGGTGAACTCGGTTCACGTTTGGTACCACATGCATAGAGTCTGCATTGCATATGGGATTGTAACATGCTAGGATGGTTTCCAGTGTTGCAATTTCCATTGATTGTTTAATTGCATAATGAATTGTGTATAATGCTCTTTTGAATTGATCCATGAATGTGTTTTGATAGTGGACTAACGCATCGAATTATTTTGTTGTATTGAAAAACGTATAATGCATTTTATATTGAATAGAGATCTCACCCTTACTTTAATGATTTCAGATCCGAAGTGATTAGCGGCTTGGAGTTGGTGAGGATAGTGTTTAGAGTTGAGTCCTTTAGTTAAACTGCGTGTCAGTGTCGTGCTCTGGTAGATGTAACACTGGGGAAACGTTTGAATTGAGATCCCTTATGGATATTAAATAATAGTTTTGGTTAATGTTCGATTTATTATCCTGGAATAATTATGAATGATGTATTCAGGATTTGTTATGTTTCATTTCCGCTGTTAAACATAACTTTAAGTCTGTTTTATTTAATGATTGATTCTTCAGTGAAAGCATGACAACTGTTCTGGTTGATTTGAAATATTTAAATTGTGACGCCTCTTGAATTGTGATTAAAAACTCTGATTAATATTTATAAAACGCGGGTAATTAGAAGGGGTGTTACAACGCTCATGGTAACCATGCATGTAAAGGTGAACGCTCATCATAAATATACATGGTACTTTACTGCAGTTTACGCTAGCCCTAACACAAATTATCTTAAAGTGTTATGGGAACACTTGAAAGACATTAGTGAAAACATGGCAAACCCTTGGCTAGTAGCTAGGGACTTTAATGACATTGCTTTCTCACATGAAAAGAAATGAGGGGCTTTAATTTTTATAAATAAGTGCAACATATTTCATAAATGTATTAACCACTGCATGCTCTTAGACATGGGGCCATTGGACCAAGGTTCACGTGGAGAGGCCCTATCTATATAGATGGCAACGCATTTACAAAATATTTGATAGGGCATTATGCAATGATAATTGGAGGTTGTTTTGGCCTGATGTTTTTGTCCGTGTTCTGAGCAGGCTTAATTTTCGAATCATCATCCACTACTTATTCGTCCTAATGGCAATGTGAGGAAAGCTAATAAACCATGCTTTCGTTTTAAAATTGCATGGTTGGTTGAGAAGGAATATAGCAAAATGTTGGAGTCTATTTGGGACAAGAGTGCTCCAATTGGGGAGAATTTTACTAAATTCCAATTAGGGGTAACAAACTAGCTAGGGTACAAACCTAATTCATTTTTCCTCAACTTGATCTACATGTAATGAAGAGGCTTGAAGTGAATAATAATATAAGTGATGAAGAAGTGTAGCAAGCAATTTTCAGCATGAGTCCTTGGAAAGCTTCATACCCTGATGGTTTCCCTGCAAGGTTTTTCCATAAATCTTGGGATATCAATGGGAGAAGTGTTTGCAATTTTGTCAAGAAAGCTTAGGAGTCTCCTACTAAATTGGTTAAGCTCAACCAAACATATATCTGCCTCATCCCTAAGAATTAGCAACCAGAAAAATTTAACCACTTTAGACTAATCTCCTTATGTAAGGCGGTTATTAAGGTCATTGTGGAGAGGTTAAAGCACAACATGCCGAAGTTAATTTCATTGTATCAGTCATGGTTTGTTCCTGGTCGTAGTATCCACAAAAACATCATTGTTGCTCAGGAAATAATTCATAGCATAAGGGACAGGAAAAGCAAGAATGGGCTATTTTTCTATTAAGGTTGATTCATAAAAGGCATACGACAAATTGATCCGGGACAACATTTGGAGGGTTCTCGAGGAAATTCACTTACCAAGGAAAATGATTGATATTATTTTGCATGGAGTTGCAAGTATTAAAACGAATATAAAGTGGAATGGTGCAACCTCTGATTATTTTCGGCCATGTAGAGGGGTTTGTCAGGGTGACCCAATTTCACCATATTTGTTTGTGTTGTGTTTATATAAGCTCTCACATTTGATATCTCAGGCAGTGGACGAGGGTAAGTGAAAAGCTATCAAAACAGGTAAACACGAACCCGTCATTTCCCGACCTTATGTTTGGTAATGATCTTTTGTTTTTTGGGGGAAGCAAATGATGATCAAATGGCTTGTCTTACTACTATTCTGGATCAGTTTCGCAACATATATGGACAAAAGTCAACTAGGAAAAAACCAGAGTTTATTTCTCTAAGAATGTTAGTCAAAGACGTAGTCTTGAGCTTGTTAATTGTTGGGTAAATTCCGCAAGTGCACGAAAATATCGAAGTAATATAAAAGATTCTCGAACTACAGAGACCAATGTCAACCTACTGTAACCTATCGTTACTTTGTAAAGCTAAGGCTGATGAATAATTGGATTTTAGGGGAAACTAAGAACTAAAACTGAAATAAATGAACTTAGATAATAATGCTAAAACAAGGTCGGGATATGATTTCCGTGTTCCTAGAGGACTTATATAAAACATGTACTAATTACGACTATAACCTAGTTCCATAGAATATACTAACTTAAAGACTCCACCTCACGCTCTCGCGATATTAACCAAAGTCATACTTCCTAATCCCAAGATTTTGCTCTCGCTCGGCCGATAACTAAGAAATATATTTTGTAAGCCAATAACATCCTAAACGCATCTAAAGCATTCTCGCTGTATTTAGATCTGTTGCCTAATTTCCACTATCTGGTTCGATCCCCATGCTCTCGTAGTGCCGACTCTCACCTTAATTGATTTCTCACTCTCGTGACAAAATCATGTTTAATAAAATCTCACTCTCGTGACAAAGCTATTTAAATTAGACTTGGAAATTAAAACCAAAACAGAATCCTAATCATAAATTCGCACCTATTATTTTCTACCGAGTTCCGTTGGTAACGACGATCCTCATACATCAAACTCTAAACTATTTAGCTAAACATGGAATCAAGTGTAAACAAACTAAACATAACGATCACAATAAAGAATAGCATAGTAGTTAAATTAAGCAAATGAAACGATGAAAATAAGAAATGCGATAAATAGAAACCTGTAAGAGCATAAATAAATGAAATTGAAATTAACTTCTGAAATAAATTTCACGTGCATTAGCAGAAACTGAATTTAGAATATGTCAGCGTGCTTGATAAATCAAATACAGAATTTAGATAAAAGAAAACAACACCTAAAACTAATGGTGTGGTAGTTCCTCGATGTGAGAAACTACCACTTTGACAAACGTAGTTTTCTGCCTAAAACATAACTATAAATAATGTTCTTGCAAAAAATGGGGGAAAAAAGAAAAAGAGAAGCGTGTGAAAAGGTGAATTTTGGCAACCTATTTATAGAGAGTGAGGCGTGACTTGAAAACGGAGTTGTTGCGTTATTCTCGCCTCCTATATCTCCTTCGTAGCGATCACTACGGACGATTGGCTAGGGCGTGACGGTCGTCACGTTTGCTTCACAAGGAAGTCTTCACTTCGAAGCTTGTCGTGACCGTTACTAGGCCAGATGGAAGGCGCGTGGTAAATGGGTTGGGCCTTGCTTCTCATTTCATTCTTTCTAGCCTTACTTCTTTTACACCCCCACTTCTTGTCATGCACCCATATTTTCTTTATATGTTATTCTTATGTGGGTTTTGAGTATGATTTATCCGTCTTTTCCCGACTTTCTTCACACATGCCTTATAATTGGTAAAAAACTGAAAACATAGAAAATACTGGCATAATACAAATAAAGAGTAATTTAATTAATTGAAATGCGGATAAGATCTATGTAAATTGATCCAAATATGTGATACATTTTCGTGTTATCATTAACATGTTAGGATTTGTAGAAACTAATAGTCTTGGGAAGTACTTGGGTATGCCTTTAACAGGAAGAACGACCAAGAGAGAGGATTATCAATAAATTGTAGATCAAGTTAGTAAAAAACTTACTGCATGGAAAGGGAAGAAACGTGCATTTGCGGGAAGAGTTACACTTGTCAAGAGTGTCACTAAAGCGCTTCGAATCTACCCAATGGTGACAACTTTTATCCCTAAGAGTTGTCTTGAAGCTATTCATAAACTCCAGAGGAGTTTAATCTAGGTAGAGAATGGTAATAGTAAGAAGTACCATGTTGTAAACTAGAGTATCATTAACCATTATGGAGATGTTGAAGAGAATGTGCTTTATGTGTTTCGAGATTGTCCTTAAGCTTTGACGATCTGTTGGCCGCGATTTTTACTCACTACGTCCGTACATGACCTTAGACAACACTTTTTTTGGCTTTAGGCAGCTCTTTAAAGCACTGCTTAAGCCTGCGCTGCTATAGGTTTAGGCAACGCTTTTTTTAATGCAAAAGTGTTGCGTAAGGTGGCCTTTAGACAACGTTTTTTCCAAAAGCGCTGCCTAAGGTGACCCTTAGGCAGTGATTTTTTAAGTCAAAAGCGCTGCTTAAAGAGGCCCTTAGGTAACGCTCTTTTAGGCAACAAAGTATACTTTAGGCAGCGCTTTTGGAAAAAAGCGCTGTCTAAGGGTCACCTTAGACAACGCTTTCTTAGTCAAAAGCGCTGCCTAAAAGTAAACAAATTTTTTTATATTGATATATTTTTCCTGTAATTCCATTACAAATATTATCATTATTGGCCTTTAATTTATTTCAATAAACAAGTCTTTATAAACATAGACATTATAATAAAAAATATGTACACCATTATAACAAACAAGCTAAATTATATACACCATTAATCAAAAATATATACACACCATTATATAAGTACACATGAATATTTAGAACAATCTCACTTACGTATCAATCATTAACTTCATTTTCGGATAATTTGTCTAATCACCATCTACCGAATTCAGATAATGGACTACTTCTTTTATAGGATCCACAACAACCAACAACTAATGACGTCTATAAATTAAAATAAAAGTTTAGATGGAAATTTTCTCTATAAAGTTTAGAATAAATATCTAACCCTGTAGGAATAGTATTATACGCCCAAAGATACAAGATTTCTGTATTGCTGGCCATGAATATCTCGACTAAGTGTTCTCTTACTAAATCTAGATCGTCAACAATAGACCGTTGGTTGACACGGAAGGAAAACACAAAATAGAATCGGTTTGACAATTGATTTTCGCGCATCAATTTGTCATACAAGAACCTTAAATAAAAACATAATAAACATTAGACTATTTTCATTGAAATGTGTAAATAAATTGTTCGGCTAATTAAATAATAGATTGATCGCATTACCGAATGTATAATTGTACAATACCGACGCCTAATTCTTGATGCAAGAAAATTTGATTCATGTCCTCTTTTGCAATTGTTTCGGTGCTAGAAAAACCAAAGATACCTTCCTCCATATCCAATTGACGAATAACATCATTCATCAAATTTGATGTTCCCACTAGTGTTTCAAGACACATCCGGAATCGAGGTATTATTTTTCTTGGCATGTTTTTTGGAAGATCTCTTTTCTTGCTGGGTACGCTACTAATTTTTGGCTCACTTGTTGTGACTCTTGAGCAGGTACCTAAAAATCATATAACTTAGGTAAATTATAAAATCATGCAGTTTTTGAATTCGGATCATAGAATTATATTAACACTTTCAATGTACCTCTTTTTGCAATGCAACAGACTCGTTGTGCCCCAAATTCCCTTTATCCTTAGGTGCAGATTTTGTAGGAGTCTAAAATTACCATATAAAAAAAAGTAACATAACGGTTTAGAATTGACATTTCAATACTTAAAGATTCATAATGGTTTTTAACATACCTGGTCATATATGATAATGAGGTCTGAGGGCCATGCAACAAACGATCCGATTGCATCTCACAACAAGGTTGTCTCTGAGACAATGTCAGGTATCGGTAGCAAGGCATCCAGATCTAATGTAATATCAACCGACACTTTCATATGTCCATCAGGGAGTGCTCTATGGTGAAGTAAATCTCCCATAGTATTACATACTTTTCCCTTGTCGACCATGCGATAAGTCAGTGACGACAAATATAGCTGACATGATGAAATGCCCTGAACCAATAATAAATATGAAATGTGTGTGTGTGTGTGTGTGTATATATATATATATATATATATATATATATATATATATTTCTATTAAACAAATTACACAAATTTAATTTCATAATTATATATATTACCTCAGGAAATTTCATTTGAAAATCACAATTGATACTATTTTTTCTCACTAGTATCCTTGTGTTGACGCTAATCGAAAAAAATTTCGATTACGAACAAAACAATGAAGTCGTCACCTAATTTTATTTATTCCTAAAGAGGAAAGGAAAAATATAGATAAAACCCAAGAAAATGAAAAATGAAATGAAATGGTCTTCGAGACCAAGAGATGCGTGTTCGGGAGTCGGTTATGCAAGAGGAAGGTATTAGCATCCCTCACATCCATCGTACTCGATGGGACCCATTTAGTTCTAAGCATGTTTGTGTGTTTAAAAAGTAAATTTGAAATCTTCTTATTATTATGCGAAAAGATAAAAGAAAAGAACCATGTTTTAATTTTTTGAAAGTATGCTCGCTAAGATGTTAGAATCTCGTGCCTACGTATTCCCCAAGTGCGATGAGAAAGTCAGAGCTTACGTAGTTCTCGGTTACGAGAACATTTGTTGGTTGATTGATTTTATTTATGAAAATAGGAGCTTAATCGTACGTGGACGATAAGACATCACTAGTGCAATTCGCGTGTGAGCGAAGGAAGATCGTGTGTGAGCGATGTGAGTTTGAAAAATGGACTTGCACGTGGGCAAGGTTTGATGAGTTGAATTGATTTTAATTGTGGGTGAAAAGTACCGAACAATAGGACTAACGTCTTACGACTCAAATACTAGAAACTAGAGGAGCTATTGCTCATACGAGTCGTCTATCACCCAAAAGGTTTTCTCATGAAAAAGGGAAGTGAAACAAAGTTCACGTTATTAATGAGTCTTTAAACAATTGGTCTAGCGTCCAACGATTTAAAAACTTGGAATTTATTGTGAAAAGATTTTTGAAAAGTCACTCGACGTTGGATCGAGGTTTGGAACTTTATTATGAAAGGTCTTAAAGATGAGAAGTGAATTGATTTGGACTATGATTAACCAAGAAAGTTTGATTAATCTCGAGAGAACAGACAAGTGTCTACTCCCTACCATGAGGCCCTTTGGATGAAACTTGGTATATAGACCAAGGCGCGCAGATGGAAATGAAATGGATAACTATATACAAGTATGAAATATAAGCGAGTAAATTAATTAAAAGCCCATACAAGGTAGCTAGCGCAAATGATAAGGCGATTGATATTGTGTAGGTGCATGCGCGAAATAAATTTAATCGACTACTTAAACGAAATTTAATCAAGTAATTAGTTTAATAAAATTAATTAGATGGACTAATCAATTTTGAATAACCTAATTCGATAATTAAATAATGTTTAACTAATCAACTAAGGTCTCATTGTAAACCCAAGAGCAAGCGTGGTGTGTGCACAGATGTGTGGCCGTTGTGATGCTTCAAAGCTTTGTCAATTCAAGGGTTTAAAATGATTCACAATTATTAGTTTGAAAAGTTTTTAGTTTGTGCACATGTGAATGAATAATTAAATAAAGTAAAGCAATAAAATATTTACTAACTATTACATCATGTGGAGAATAGGGGTACAAATTTACAAATGGGGATTGAATCGAATAATTACAAGTCCTTATAAAATGTACAAATGAGAATAGAAACAATTCAATGATTAACAAAAATAAATCTAAGAGATAAATAGCTAAAAGAAAATATTTTTGAGAATTTTAAAATATTGAAATAAAAATAAAAAAATAAAAAATAATTTTTTTATAAGAAAATAAATTTAATAAGATAAATTCTAAATCTAAGATCTTATGTTCTTTTTTATTTTAAGACAAAGTTTTGAGTAAATTAAATTAAATTAAATCTATATTTTTTTTGTATCTTTGAAAATTATTTTGGAGATCTAAAATATATTATTTCTAGTATCAATCAGTAAAAGCAATATTATTTAAAAAAAAACTTAACAACTAAAAAAAAAAATCTTTTTGTTCTTTTAAAATAAATTTTTGAGGAAATAAAATAAAAACTAAATTTATATATCTTTTGTATCTTTGAAAATTATTTTGAAGATCTAAAATATATTATCTCTAGTATCAATCAATAAAAGCAATACTATTTCTAAAAAAACGTAACAACTAAAAAAAATAAAATATTTTTTTTTATTAAACAAAATCTCTAAATAGAAAAAGAAAATATTATTTTTATTATTATTATTATTATTAGTGTTCTTTAGAAAAAATATATATTTTATTAAAACAAAGATCTGAAAATTTATAAAATTTGTAAAACTATTTACAACAAATAAACTAAGATAGGCCAGGAGGGGTGTAATATGTAATCCGGTGGTGATTGAAGTAATGAGGGGTGATGGGCTTAAAAGCATTGGGCCGAAGTAAGTTAATGTAACAAAAATTATTTATATAAAAAACCTAATCAAATTGAGGGACAACCGCCACCTGCCATGATACTATTATCTATATTATCTTATTTTTAATATAAAGAAAAAAAAATAAAAAGGAAAACACGCTTCCTCTCTCTGCTTCATGGCTTCTTCTTTGTTTCTACAGTTCGCTACTTCCTCTGTTTCTTCAACACCTTCTTACAACTTGACCGGAAAAAAAAATAAAAAATGGAGACACGATTGCAAGCAATTCAGTCCTAAACATGATATTGTCAACCAAATTCAACAGAACATCAACAACTGTGTTCAATTTCAACTTAAAGTAGAAAACCTAGATTCTAAGAACTAAAATTAAATGGCATACTAGCTATGATTCAAGTAAAATCTATGGGGTTTTCGATCACCAAGGCATGGGTAACACAGTGGTACAAAAAAATGCGAAAAGAAAAGGTTGCTCACAAGGTCAGAGCTTTCCGACGACTTCGATGACGGCAAGGAGTTTAGATGTTCAGGTACACTCAAAAATCTTTCTCTCCTTCTTCTAAATTTCTGGGTATTGTTGGGTTTGAGAGTCGAGAGCTGCAGTTTGGGTTGTTTGGGTTGAAACTATTTGCGTTTTGGATCTGCGAGGTTAAAGGAGGATATCAGTGTGAGTGGAGAGATATAGTGAAGTAAGGGTGGTGAGGTCTGGGTTCAATGAGGATACATGAAGGATGAGTGGCAGGAGAGAGGGTGGAAACGATGAAGGTGAGGTGAGGTCATACGGTTGAGTATGGTTGGTTCTTAAGTTTTTTTTCAACGAATGAAGGGTAAGTTATATAGATGAGATTGAGTGAGGGCAGAATGGAGGATTGGACAAGGATAAATGATTTTTAGGCAGCAAGTTTTGAGGTACAAGATGGAGTACAAATTGCAGGGTAGTGGAGTGAAGAGCGGAGGTAGTGGAGAGGCTTGAATTGAGAATGGGATAAATTTGATGTACTGATATTTGTTTTCTTTGTGTGATTCTGCAGGTAATACAAGAGTGGTGGAGAGATGGTGAAGAACAAGGACAAATACAGTAGTGGTAGAAGAGTGAAATTGGTTGTTACATTGTATTGATTTTTTTGAATTTGTGTTACAGGTCCTCTGGAATTTGAAATTGCATGAGGTAGCGGAGCGGGATGATGGTATAACTTGAAAAGAAAAATTATTTTTTCTTAGGATTTGTACATAAACAAGAATAATTATAATTTAAATGTTAAAAGAAAAATATGATTTGTTTCTACACTAATATCTATAAAAAAAAATAATTAAATGATAAAAATTAATCAACAATCAAATTAACCAAATTTAATTATTAATAAAAATCATATTTAACTAATAATAGAATTATAATTAGATATTAAAGACAAAATTGCATAAAAGATGTTGATGAATGAAGATATGTATCAAAGATTATGATCAAATGATAAAATAAGGCATGCTAATGTGACTAAAAAAAATTAGCGGCGAAATTCATGGTGCAACAACTAAATAACTATTACTACTACACTCCTTACTATTATTTTCTAAATAAATAAATAATCTATTTCTATAAAAAAAAGTTGATTACTAATTAAAAATACAAACTTAATTATTAACAAAAAATATAACTCTTAATCAATAATCAAATATCACAGTTAATTATGAATAAAAACCATATTTTCGACTAATAATACACTCATACCCAAAAAATTGATTGACGCGGATAAAAACACGAGACCTCAAGGACCAAAAGTGCAGATTAAAATAAATAATAAATAATTAAAATGTTAGGGTTAAATTTAGGGTGTGACACCTTGATCTTTGAACCTTGCCCTTCTTCGTGACATCTTTCTTTATTCTTTTTTAGCTCATAAATTTTGGCCTTTAATTTTTCCAGCTCCTTCATCACTTCTTTGTTGCTATGAACTTTCCCCTTATTCTTGATACCTAAAGATGTTGGAGTCACCCCAAATCTCTTACCCCTCACACGACCGGAGTACTCAGGAACATTTAACACTCGACTAAGTAAGCTCTTGGAATCATGGTCTTCGCCTAGAGTTAAAGATTGAGATAGACTCTTCTGAAACTCATATGCATATCGAAATTAGTGATGATTAAGAAGCATGGATTATTTGTATTAATTCAAGGAATAACAATATACTCACACATTTCTGATAAACTTCTTGCACATCTTCCTTAACAACTCCATCCTTGCCAACACGGGCAACCCGCCACAAAACATGCTCCGGAAGAGATGTTTCTTGACTTTTTTCCTCATCCAACTACACGTCAAGAGAAATAAAGTAGTATTAAGATCAAGAAATTAACACATGAGAAATAATAACATTAAGTATATCATAGCATTTAACAAGTACTTATTATTCTTTGTTGTAAGTGTGCATATCCCGTACGCCCTTTTTGTAAGGATACGACGGACTTGATGCTCTTTCGGTATTTACCGCACTCACAGCCTGGAAATTTTTGTCTCTTCTTTTGGATTTAAAACTATTTCATTCTTTAGGTGAGATAAAGTCGGCATACGTTTTTGGATATTCTCCATCAAAATAATTTCCATCGACATCCTTAAGGTACTTTCTTGTTAAACAAATTTGAAATCCCCTATGTCTTTTTCCGACCTGTTGAAGACAATATGTCTCTCGTTTATCCTCAATGTTAAAAGACCGCAACAAAAAAGCATACATTGAGTGCGTTAGTGATCGCGACTTTATCGTCTAAATTAATCGGGAGACTGCAAGTATACAGCCCTATCGCGTAGTTTTAAAAGATATCGAACCTAAGGGACTATAAATCGAACTAACGTAACCTAAACTACTGTGTAAAGCTATAGCTATCGAATAAATAAATTGGGGAAGTTTTGGGTAATAAAACTTAATTCTAATTGAAATAATAATAGTGTGAATATCGGTATGTACTTCATTAATCCTAAAGAATCCAGCTTTCCACTGGCTTATTTTCTAAAAATGATAATAATCTCTTTTTCAGCAAAAAGTATTTATTTAAAAATCTATTCTCAAACTGTCGCTCTATTGAAGTAGATTATAATTTTAAACTCTGATGTATGCTTTCGCTATCCCATTGATTTTAAAATTACTTTTTGAAAATAAATAAAGTTTAATCGGTTTTAAAACGCTGTCGTAGTCTTTAAAAACAATACCTAGTATCTACTATCTGATTTTAAACCTCAAACTGTCGCTCTATTGGTTTCTAATCTTAGTCCAGTTTATTAACCTCAAACTTTCGCTCTGTTGGTTTCTAAACCTTTTTTAACAAAATAAATTAGATAACTAAATCAGAAAAAGTGTTTATTTTATAAAATATAATCAAGCCTGTTTGTTCCGGACCCTTTCAGACTAACTCGTTACATACCGATATTTAAATAATTTAGCCAGACATATTCATAAAAGCAGACATGAATAAATTAAAGGATTTAACATTCATAAATAAATTCATGGCAAAATAAATATATCTCATGCAAACAATTAATTAAATAAATAAAAGCGATGTAAATAAGAAACCTGAATTAAATAAATGCTGGAATTAATTCTTGAAGCTTGAAATAACTCGTACAATGTCTCGGTTCTTCAACAGGAATTTAAACCAAAGTGCTTGAATGGAAAATAGCTAGAAATTCTAAGAACAATGCGGAAAAATAACTGCTTGAATTCGAATTACAATGGAAAAGAATATTGCAGGAAAGTAAATTCTAAAACTGGAAAATAATGCTGAAAAATGGAGAGCGCTCATTATGATTCGTAGGTGCCCTTTTATAGTGGTAGGATGTAACCTCATTTTCCAATACTTTCGTACCACTTTCTCCTAAAATATCTCATTCTAACTGCTATAAGTTGAGACGGTCGTCCCGAAAATTCCTCATGCACATATCCACGTTGAGACGGGCGTCTCACGTATTCTTCTAGGGCCACGTGGAAGTGGAGACGGACGCCTCCCACTAAGGGAAGGGTCTGAGGCGGGCGCCTCATTTGTAGGAGAGGGGTTGAGACGTGCGTCTCACCCTTGTACGTGCTTAGGGTTTGCTTGCTTGCTTGGGCCTGATTGCGTTTGGGCCTAGTGTGAAGATTATAATAAACCTTTGATCCATCACTTTGCTTTGCACACCCCTTTTTCTTCATTTCTTGCATATTTAATCCAATAATTCTCTTAATTTCTTCACTTTGCTCAATTTGTCTAATTAAAATAAAATACCTAAAACAATAAAAATACCAGCGTAATATGGAAATAAAATGAAATACTTAAATAAAAATACTAACATTATTTATGAAAATTGAATCAAATATACTATATAAAAATGCGTTATCAAACTCCCCTATACTTGAATCGTTGCTTGTCCTCAAGCAAAAAAGTAAAAATGAAAATCTCTGAAGCACAGTTAAACGCAAATATAAGAACATACATCACTTTGTACTAGGTTGCATGTTGATTTTTCGTTGGAGAATTTGAGTCGAACTTAAACACCAAAGTTACCGTAGGAACACTAGACAACCCCATTTAAGCAGACCAATTTAAGTCATGTCATTATAGCTCAACCTAATACTGCGTTTTATTTTACCCGTTTTCATTCTAGTGCAATCACATTAAGCCCTTTACCTTACACGCACATAGTGGAGTAACCGGTTAGTGAATTTGATCTTAGTAAGCCAACTAGGAGTTCTGGTAATTAAACATTTGGTACTCCTTTTTCCAATTAAAATTGCGGGATCGAACTGTAATGCCTACCAAGTTCAGCACCAGGGACCACTGAACCAATTTATAATGGATTATTTTGCATTAAATTTATAGTTTCCGCAACTGTTGGATTAAATGATCTGGTAAGGATCATCTAACTTAGTAAGTGCATCTTCATATAAAAGCAATTTCTTAAAAATATTTGATCAATCACTTATATTCATCGGTTCTCCACGTAGTTTGTGTTTACGGCGGTGCCGACTGCTTAATAAACTACTCGGGGCTAATCTAAAACTAAGTTTTAAAGGTTTTGGTATAATAAGTACTTAAATCGATCCAACACATCGGGGGTTTTAAAGTGTTAGGACGATAGCAGTTTTGCTAAGTTGCTCGAATTCTTATCTATAATAGGCAACCTTAATACTAGTTGAATAATGTTTTATAAATGCGTTTTAATTAATTTTTTTGTTATGGCTCAAGAAAAGGGAGAATTCGAATAAGCACTAAATTTTGCATATAAGATTAAAATCTACATAAACATGTATTTTATTGAATTGAAATTTGCAATACAAGAAAGGAAATAAAAGGAAAATACTACAAAGAGAGCAAAGGAAATAGAAATGAACAAGGAAATGATCTGACTCCCCTATACTTAAAAGGAGCAATGTCCTCAGTGCGATAATAACGAAGGAGAATCGAAATGAAAGATGGTGGAATGCGAATATAATTGCAGTGCACGGATTACACAAGAGCAAGATTAGCAATTAAATGTGTAGCAACAATAATAATGCAATTTAAGAAGAATAATGCAACAGTAGTAATAATATTCTGAAACTGCAACATTATAATAATAAAATATAACACGAATTGCATTAGAATGGAGATCAAAGTTGCTTACAATTTTAAGAATCAAATATTTGGGAAGAAAAGCATAATAAAAAATAATATAAAGGAAACATTGCAAATCCTAATGAAATCAAACTAAACTAAACTAAATAAGATAAACGAACTACTTAAAATACTCTAGCCACTAGATGGTCTTGCTTTAGGAGCAGAGGAAGAATGAAAATAAGCGAAAACTTCTTGAAATTGTGCAGAAACAGTATCCATAAAACCAAAGAAGTCAGCTCGCAGACTAGTCAAATCGTCCCTCAAAGCCTGATGTTCCACCTGGAGAGCGTGGATGGCAGTCGCATAATCAATGGAAGGAGCCTCATGCATAACGGTGTCAGGAGCAACAGAGTGAGCGGTGGAAGCGTGCTGAGGAGGGCCCATATCATAATAACCTGGAGGAGCAGTGGGATCTTCCTCAGAATCCTCTAAAACCTCATAGTCTTGGGGAGTCTCAAGAGTGTTGGGCTGAGAAGGCTGCTGATCAAGACCAAAAAGCCAATTGGCTTTGTTATGCACACTCGTAGCAGGATTAGGCAAGGTAAACAGCTGCATAACTTGACCATTAATCAACAAGGTAAACTGAGTCGGGCCAAGATCACCAATCATACCAGTGTTGAAACAAAACTCGATGGTCATGCAAGTAACACCACTAAAAGCATTGAGATGCCTAAAGGGTTGTCTAAGTCCAACAACATTTGCAATCATAGTAACGAGACTTCCCATCCGAATGGGTGCATGATCAGTATCAATGAGATCCACAAAGGTACGGAGCAGATAAGTGATCGCATTAACCGGACGGTTTTGCGAGGCACAAAACATGATAAAAAGCTCATCCTTAGAAACAGTGGTGACATTCTGGGGTTTTCCAAAAATGGTGTGGGCTAGAATCTTATGGAAATACCTGAAGGTCGGGTTATGGATATTCTCTGATACAAAGTCCTCAGGCTCAGGGTTAAGGATTCCAGAAATAGATCCCCAAAAATAGTCAAGCTCTCTAAATCCAAGATACTCCTCCTGAGTTTCATGATAAACTCTTGATGCCATTAGGAAAACCAAGAAGCTCACCCAATTCCTTATGGTTAAACTTGAAAGTGATGCCGAAAAGTCTGAAAATAATAAGTCCACGGCGTTGAGCTAACCCATGAGTAGGAAAGTAGGTCAAAGAGCTGAGGAACTCCAAAGTGAGGTCCCGATAAGTGGCATAGCAAGTCATCAGTCGTGAATTATCCCATCCAATTTGATTCAGCAGAAAAAGCACACTATCACGAATACCAAGAGCAGTCATAGCACCATGATGAAGGTAGATAGTAGGTAACATCTCACGCTCGGATAAAACTCCATATTTGGTGCGCTGATTTCTTCCTCTGAAACTGACTGGCATATCATCAACTCGAGACATAGTGGAAAGAGAAATAAGTAGCTAGAAGTATCCTGAAGAGAAGAAAATAAAGAAGATCAACATTGGCCAAATGCCGATAAGAAGAAAAACATATAATAGAAAGAAATAAGACAGAGTAAAGAAATATAATGAAAAGAGAATAGATAAAGAAAAGAAATATATATATATATATATATATATATATATATATATATATATATTTTGAATAAAGAAATAAAATAAAGAGAAAGAAATATAAAATGGGTTGTCTCCCACAAAGCGCTTTATTTTATGTCGTAAGCTCGACAAATAAAACTAAAGATTAGTCTTCGAATCGAGCGTGTGGCTCGTCTAGATTTATCGTTTGGGAATTTCTCTCGATTTCGGTAAGATGGTAATGTTTTAAACGCTGTCCGTTTACTATAAACGGTTCAATCGAAGGTCCCTTAATCTCTATTGCACCACTTGGATAAACTCGAGTAATTACGAAAGGTCCTGACCACCTAGATCGTAATTTTCCAGGAAATAATTTTAATCTTGAGTTAAATAGTAATACGAAGTCACCTATGTTAAAATTCTTCCTAGAAATACGCTTATCATGCCATTTCTTTGTGCGTTCTTTGTAAATCCCGTTTTGTATCCTGCCTAAGTTCTTCCAATTCATTAATATCCGGATACGCTTCTCACAATAACTTAAGTTTAGATTCTTAATGGCCCAATAAGCCTTGTGTTCTAACTCAACTGGGAGATGGCATGACTTACCATAAATAAGCTTGAAAGGAGTAGTACCGATGGGGGTTTTATAGGCAGTTCTATATGCCCATAAAGCTTCATGAAGTTTAAAGGACCAATCCTTTTTGGAAGTAGCGACAGTTTTTTCAAGGATTTGTTTTATCTCGCGATTTGAAACTTCAACTTGTCCGCTAGTTTGAGGATGGTAAGGTGTAACTGTGCGATGTCGAACTCCATATTTCCCTAATAATTTTTCAAAGATTTTGGAAATGAAATGAGATCCACCATCGCTTATAACGAGTCGGGGTACACCGAACCTAGGAAAGATTATGTTCTTGAATAGCTTAAGTACCACTCGGGTGTCATTTGTTGGAGAAGCTATAGCTTCAATCCACTTTGAAACATAATCCACAGCCACCAGTATATACTTGTTACCGGATGAAGATGGAAAGGGTCCCATAAAGTCTATCCCCCACACATCAAAGATTTCGACTTCTAAAATGCCTTTTTGTGGCATTTTGTCACGTCTAGATATATTACCGGTGCGTTGACACCTGTCGCATTTTAAGATGGTGGCATGTATGTCTTTCCATAAATTAGGCCAATAGAGGCCGGATTGTAAAATCTTTGCACATGTTTTGGATGTACTAGCATGTCCTCCGTAATGTGCAGAATGACAGTGTTTTATAATGTTTTCGATCTCTTCTTCTGGCACACATCGGCGAAAAATTCCATCGGGACCTCTCTTGAAAAGTAAAGGTTCATCCCAGTAATATTGTTTAAGATCATGGAAGAATTTCTTCTTCTGTTGATAGGTAAGTTCAGGTGGTAGAAGCAAGAAGGTAATTCTGAATCAGTACCACAGAGAAGATGGCTAAGGTGGTTTCCATGAGTTTATCAGGTTCTGTGTCTTCCAAGTGGGCAATCAGTTTATCGTACTGGAATTCATCATCGATCGGCACTTGTTCATGTTTAAGATTTTCTAGTCTAGAGAGATGATCTGCTACCACATTTTCAGTTCCTTTTTTATCTTTGATTTCTAAATCAAATTCTTGCAGCAGCAATATCCATCTCAGGAGTCTAGGTTTAGCGTCCTTTTTGGTTAGGAGATATCTAATAGCAGCATGATCAGTGTATATGATTATTTTGGATCCTACTACGTAGGAACGGAACTTGTCTAACGTGAAGATCACTGCTAAGAATTCTTTCTCGGTTGTAGCATAATTCATCTGCGCTTCGTCCAGGGTTCTACTTGCATAATATATGACGTGGGGTCTTTTATCCTTTCGCTGTCCTAAAACAGCTCCTACGGCATAGTCACTTGCGTCACACATTATTTCAAAAGGTTCGTTCCAATCTGGAGTTTGCATGATAGGCGCAGAAATTAATGCTTTCTTAAGTGTTTGAAACGCTTCTAAACATTTTTCGTCGAAGATGAACTCAGCGTCTTTCATTAATAGCTCAGTTAGGGGTTTTGTTATCTTAGAGAAATCTTTAATGAATCGTCGATAAAAACCGGCGTGTCCTAAAAAGCTTCGGATTTCTCTAACAGTTTTTGGAGGTTGAAGGTTCTCAATAACTTCGATTTTGGCAGAATCGACTTCAATTCCTCTTTTGGATATAATGTGTCCTAATACAATTCCTTCTTGTACCATAAAATGGCATTTCTCCCAATTAAGCACTAGATTAACCTTCACACAACGTTCTAATACCCTTTCTAAATTTTCTAAACATTCTTCAAAGCTTTGTCCACAGACGGAAAAATCGTCCATGAAGACTTCCATAATATTGTCCAGAAAATCAGCAAATATTGCCATCATGCATCTTTGAAAATTCGCAGGAGCATTGCATAAACCAAATGGCATTCTTCTATAAGCAAAGGTTCCAAAAGGGCATGTGAAAGTTGTTTTCTCTTGGTCATCGGGATGAATAGGTATCGAAAGAAACACGAATAACCGTCAAGAAATGAAGTGTCTAGCTAAACGCTCTAACATCCGATCAATAAATGGTAAAGGAAATGATCTTTTCGGTGGCTTTGTTAAGTTTTCGATAATCAATGCACATTCTCCATCCAGTTCGACTCGTTTAGTTATTATTTCTCCTTTCTCATTTTCGACTCTGTGACACCTCCTTTCTTAGGTACAACATGCAGGGGCTAACCCATTTGCTATCGGATATAGGATATATGATTCTGCTTCTAACAACTTCATAACTTCCTTTTTACAACCTCGCTCATAATCGGGTTTAGTCTCCTCGGTGTTCTCTTGAAGTCTTACAATCTTCTTCTAGCATAATGCGATGCATACGATAGAGGGACTTATTCCTTTAAGATCGTGATATTATACCCTAAGGTGTTGGATATTTTCTCGAATTTGTAAAAGTTTTTTCGGTTTCTAAGCTCTGCGTTGACTATCAGGTCGTTCGAGTTCGAATCTAGGAATTCATACCTTAGATTCTTAGGAAGTGTTTTGAGTTCTAGGAAGGTTTCCTTAAACATTGTGTAGGATCCGCGCTATAGCTAAGCATTCACTTAAATTACTATTCAGATCTTCATCGAGATTGTCTTTATTTTCAAGTTCAGCTTCTTTTCTACATTCATCGATGATATCCATGAAGTAACAAGTATCTTCAATTGCAGGTGCTTTCAGGAATTGAGAGAGGATAAATTCGATTTTCTCTTCGCCTACTTCAAAAGTAAGTTTTCCTCTTTTTACGTCTATAATTGCACCAGCTGTGGCTAAGAAAGGCCTTCCAAGAATGATTGGGGTAACTTCGTCCTCCCTTATGTCCATGATAATGAAATCAGTTGGTATATAGAACTGGCCAATGCGTACAGGAATATTTTCAAGAACTCCTGCAGGATATTTAATTGACCTATCTGCTAATTGAACGGACATTTTGGTTGGTCTTAGTTCTCCCATGTCAAGCTTCTTGCATATGGATAACGGCATCACACTTATACTGGCTCCTAGATCACATAAAGCTTTATCTATGACAAATTTGCCAATTACACATGGAATAGAGAAACTTCCAGGATCTTTGAGTTTAGGAGGCATTGTGTCTTGAATAATTGCGCTACATTCAGCCGTAAGCATGACAGTTTCATTATCCTCTAGCTTTTTCTTATTGGATAGAATCTCTTTAAGGAACTTAGCATAGGAGGGCATTTGAGTTATAGCTTCGGTAAAAGGAATTGTAACATTAAGTTGCTTCAGAAGATCCACGTATTTCTTAAATTGACCCACATTCTTAGTTTTAACTAACCTTTGAGGATAAGGAATATGAGGTTTGTAAGGTGGTGGGGGTACATAAGGTTCGTCCTTTTGTGTGGTATCTTCATTATTATCTTTCTGATTTTCCTTTTCTGGTTTATCCTTAGTTTCAGATTGTTTAACAGAATTTTGTTGCATAGCTGGGCTATTGTTTCTGGGATCTACAGGTCCATCATACTCTGTTCCGCTTCTTAAGATTACAGCATTTGCATGTCCTTTGGGATTAGGTTGAGGCTGCCCAGGAAAAGAACCAGCAGGGGCAGCAGAAGCCGCTTGTTGTTGAGCTACTTGAGAGATTTGTGTTTCTAACATTTTATTGTGTGTAGCTAAAGCGTCAAGCTTGTTGGATAATTGCTTAATCTGCTCATTAATGTGTATATTCTGATTTTGAACTTCCTTATTAGTCTGGGTTTGAGTACTATTGGTTTGGTTCTGAGTAGCAATGAAGTGCTCTATCATGATTTCCAAATTAGACTTCCTAGGAGCATTTGATGTATTAGGACCATTGTTAGGATGATTTGGAATAGCTTTAGGATAACCAGGTGGTGTAGCAGGAGCTTGTCCAGGTGCGTATAACGCATTGTTATTCTTGTATGAAAAGTTAGGATGATTCTTCCAGCCAGGATTATATGTGTTGCTGTAAGGATTATTTTGTACGTAATTCGCTTGTTCAACTGGAACTCCTGTTAGAAGTGGGCATTCTGGAGCAAGATGTGATTGAAGACCACATAAGTCGCAAGTTTGAGCAATTGCATACGAGTGCGGTGGTAAGATTCTCAAGCTTTTGGTGAGAGCTTCCACTTTAGCGTTGACTTGAGCTATTCACTTCAACCATGGCACCTTTCGTTTGAGATTTTCTCGCTAACTCTCTCGTACCCATTGATAATGGTTCTGAGCCATGCTTTCGATAAGTTGTCTTGCTTCAGTATATGGTTTATTCATCAGTGCGCCACCAGCTGCAGCGTCTATAGTCAATATCGTATTATACAAGAGACCATTATAGAACGTGTGAATGATCAGCCATTCTTCTAAACCATGATGAGGACACAGTCTAAGCATGTCTTTATATCGTTCCCAAGCTTCAAAGAGTGATTCATTGTCTTTTTGTCTGAAACCATTGGTATTGGCTCTGAGCATAGTAGTTTTGCTTGGAGGAAAATATCTAGCCAAGAAGACTTTCTTCAACTCATCCCATGTGGTGATTGAGTTGGAAGGAAGAGATTGGAGCCATGCGCGAGCTCTGTCTCTGAGAGAAAAAGGAAATAGGCGCAATCGTATCGCCTCGGGGTTTACAATTCGCTTTCACGGTGTCTGCGTCGCACAAACAGAGATGTAGACTCGGTCGTCGGTAGGAGCTCGAAAACGGTTCTGGAGCGGCGGAAAAGCGAAGGTTTCACGAAATCGTTTGAGCGATAGCGGCAACAATCTTGTTATGAGGCTCCGCTTGAGAAGGAACAGTAGTCCTTAAGAGGACGAGGAGGAGGAGGTAGATCAGCCATCTTCTTCAGTTCTTCAATGTCTAGAAGTTTGGTTGAAGGAAGATTGTTGCGTTCACAATACTCTTGAATTCGTCTTCTTAATCTAAGATAACGCTCGATATCGTATATAGGTATATGCAAAGGCGCGCCTTGAGAGCGAGTATTTGGCATACACAGAGGGAAAAGAAATAGTTGCTATAGTCTATACTTCGTAATAAAATTACGATATCAACTTGAATAGTCCCTGGCAACGGCGCCAAAAACTTGATCGCGACTTTATCGTCTAAATTAATCATGAGACTGCAAGTATACAGCCCTATCGCGTAGTTTTAAAAGATATCGAACCTAAGGGACTATAAATCGAACTAACGTAACCTAAACTACTGTGTAAAGCTATAGCTATCGAATAAATAAATTGGGGAAGTTTTGGGTAATAAAACTTAATTCTAATTGAAATAATAATAGTGTGAATATCGGTATGTACTTCATTAATCCTAAAGAATCCAGCTTTCCACTGGCTTATTTTCTAAAAATGATAATAATCTCTTTTTCAGCAAAAAGTATTTATTTAAAAATCTATTCTCAAACTGTCGCTCTATTGAAGTAGATTATAATTTTAAACTCTGATGTATGCTTTCGCTATCCCATTGATTTTAAAATTACTTTTTGAAAATAAATAAAGTTTAATCGGTTTTAAAACGCTGTCGTAGTCTTTAAAAACAATACCTAGTATCTACTATCTGATTTTAAACCTCAAACTGTCGCTCTATTGGTTTCTAATCTTAGTCCAGTTTATTAACCTCAAACTTTCGCTCTGTTGGTTTCTAAACCTTTTTTAACAAAATAAATTAGATAACTAAATCAGAAAAAGTGTTTATTTTATAAAATATAATCAAGCCTGTTTGTTCCGGACCCTTTCAGACTAACTCGTTACATACCGATATTTAAATAATTTAGCCAGACATATTCATAAAAGCAGACATGAATAAATTAAAGGATTTAACATTCATAAATAAATTCATGGCAAAATAAATATATCTCATGCAAACAATTAATTAAATAAATAAAAGCGATGTAAATAAGAAACCTGAATTAAATAAATGCTGGAATTAATTCTTGAAGCTTGAAATAACTCGTACAATGTCTCGGTTCTTCAACAGGAATTTAAACCAAAGTGCTTGAATGGAAAATAGCTAGAAATTCTAAGAACAATGCGGGAAAATAACTGCTTGAATTCGAATTACAATGGAAAAGAATATGGCAGGAAAGTAAATTCTAAAACTGGAAAATAATGCTGAAAAACGGAGAGCGCTCATTATGATTCGTAGGTGCCCTTTTATAGTGGTAGGATGTAACCTCATTTTCCAATACTTTCGTACCACTTTCTCCTAAAATATCTCATTCTAACTGCTATAAGTTGAGACGGTCGTCCCGAAAATTCCTCATGCACATATCCACGTTGAGACGGGCGTCTCACGTATTCTTCTAGGGCCACGTGGCAGTGGAGACGGACGCCTCCCACTAAGGGAAGGGTCCGAGGCGGGCGCCTCATTTGTAGGAGAGGGGTTGAGACGTGCGTCTCACCCTTGTACGTGCTTAGGGTTTGCTTGCTTGCTTGCTTGGGCCTGATTGCGTTTGGGCCTAGTGTGAAGATTATAATAAACCTTTGATCCATCACTTTGCTTTGCACACCCCTTTTTCTTCATTTCTTGCATATTTAATCCAATAATTCTCTTAATTTCTTCACTTTGCTCAATTTGTCTAATTAAAATAAAATACCTGAAACAATAAAAATACCAGCGTAATATGGAAATAAAATGAAATACTTAAATAAAAATACTAACATTATTTATGAAAATTGAATCAAATATACTATATAAAAATGCGTTATCAGTTAGTAATTTAAAGACATATTCGTCAACAAAAATAAAAAACATCACTTATGGTACCTTTATCTCACTCCAAAAAATTTCCTTAGCGGGTTTACCGCTTTATCACTCCATCAATCAAGAGTGATTGGAACCTCTCTTCGTGCAAGGGAACCAATATAACTTGTCAACTTTGAACCGTTGGGCTCAATTAATTGGTTACCTTGATTCCAATATACGTCATACTTGACTCCTTTATCTCTGTCACGAATGATTGACTTCATGATGGTTATTCCTTGTCTAATATCCTTCTCTGCATCTTTAACTGTTTCATTTCCATCATTATGTTGAACTGTGGCATTTAGAATACACAATGTAAAAACACAAACATATTTAGAAAATTCAAATAGTATTGAATGAATAAACACAATATAATAACATAAACACAAGTACCATCATCATTATTAGGAGCTTCCTATGGTGGGTTGTCCTCGTTACTAGCCATGTGACCTGTAATAAAGTGACCGTTAGAAAATTAATGTATAAAAACAATATAAAAATATAAACACAATATAAGTACATAAACAAAATATAAAAACATACACACAATTACCTTTTCACTAACGTCTCTTTCTTTTCTTGGTTTGAGTATGAATTACTTGCCTCTTAACAACGCAGAATGATGGGTTGATCCAAATTCCCTCATTATGATCCTTCCTAATATATGATTCATCCGCTATAATATTCTCATCTTGATCATTTCTTCTATATGACTCATTCTCAACATCAATATCACTTTGATCTACACTTTTATCGTCAATCACTTTGTTAGATAAAAACACTATAGACCATTTCGTACTTTTCGGATCAGTGACATAGAAAACTTTTTTAGCTTGAGAGGCCAGAATAAAGGGCTCATCTTTGTACCCACCCTATTAAGATCCACTTTTAAAAATCCCGATTTATCCATTCGTATGCCACCATTATGTACCCAATTGCAACCAAAGATAGGAATCTAAAACTTCTCATAATCAAACATCCAAATGTGTCGGATAACCCCAAAATATGACAAATTTGCATATTCGGGGTTTAAGTCTTTCATACTAGAAATGTGCATTGCTTCAGATACCAGGGAGACACCACTATTTTTCATAGTACTTTTATCATCCTGTTCTTTGGTATAAAATGTGTAACTGTTAATTGCATATGCACTATAAGAAAAAACAAGCGAACTCGGACCATATGCTAAACATCTCAACCTTTCTGTCACAAAAGCAAGATCTGAATCAATACTTGAATAAATATGATC
The DNA here is from genome assembly GCA_021764765.1 of Vicia sativa. NCBI lineage: Eukaryota > Viridiplantae > Streptophyta > Magnoliopsida > Fabales > Fabaceae > Vicia > Vicia sativa. The sequence goes on from CM038795.1 coordinate 18,589,996, forward strand.
CTTGAACCATTGTATAAAACTATAATTGTACTCTAGTACTATCCAACTTTTATTTCTATTCGGATTTAAACCCCGGAGTTCATGCTTGTGCATTTCAACATACGACTCAACCTCATTGTCATTGTGCAGAACATACAAATTTACTTGATCCCATTCATCCCTTGACACTGTGACAAATTTATTTCCAATTAACTATTTTCCTTACTTTCTTTCGAAAATATGAGATTTGGGTAGTCAAACAGATTAAACATTGGACAAATATTCAGTACAAAACTCAACTGCTTCTTAAACAATGTATCGTTCAACAATACAACCCTCTGACCTACTTCGATTTTTCACGTACCCTTTTAATATTTTCACATAACGCTCAATAGGATAAATCCATCTTATATAAGCTGGTCCACACAGTTGTGTCTCTTTCACAAGATGAACAACAGGATGTACCTTTATATCAAAAAAGGAGGGAGGGAAATACATTTCAAGCTCACACAAAGTAATAACTATTTCTTTTTGCAATACTGGTAAGATCTCGGGATCGATCACCTTACTACAAATTGACTTGAAGAAAAAACACAATTTATTTATGGAGCTTCTTACTTTATCTGGAAAAATAGATGTATACCTATTGGTAGAAAATGCTCCATTATAAGATGGCAATCATGTGTCTTTAAACTCTTTAACTTAAGGTATTTCATGGACACAAGTCTTCTAATGTCTGAGGAATGGAGGTAGGTTATAAACATAGATAACATCATGTACTTACGCTTCATACATAGTCATGAAGGTAGGTTATAAATCATAAGAATCACAGGCCATGTGGAATGTGAGATACTTTGAAGACCATGCAGGTTTATTCCATCAGTAGATAATGCCAAGCGAAGGTTTCTTGTTTCTCCTCCAAAATCAGGATAATCATTATCAATTTTCTTCCACCGTGGTGCATCTGCCGGATGTCGAAACTTTCCATCGATAATTCTTTCATCTGCATGCCAAGTCAGGTGTCTTGCATTGGTTTCACTACAAAACATGCGTCTAAATCTCAGAATAATAGGAAAATACCATAAGACTTTTGCTAGAGATAATTTTTTCTTATATCGAGATAAACCGCACTTAGGGCACTCATTCAACGATGCATATTCGTTTCGAAACAAAATGCAATAATTTAGACAAACATGTATCTTATCATAGCTTATGCCTATAGAGCAAAACATTTTTTTGGCCTCATAGGTTCGATTAGGAAAAAAATTATCCTCGGGAAGCATATCTCTCAAAAGGGCTAATAACTTTGTGAAACTTTTATCCGACCATCCATTGCGTGCCTTTAAGTTGTACAACTTTAATACCGCATCCAGTCTTGTGAATTTGGTGCAATCTTCATACAATGGTTTCTATGCATCGCTTACCAACCTCTCAAATATTTTTGGACAATCTTGAAGATCTTCTTCAAGTGCTTCTGCAATCTCTTCGACTCGATCACAATCGTATGTATATGTGACATTGTTGTATGAAGCATAGGTCGCATTACTTTTCACCCCCGGTTCAACATTCTCGCTTATTTTCTCACGATGAAATATCCAACACGTATAACTTCGATCAATTCCACGCATCAGTAAATGTGATTTCAATCCATGTGCGTCAACCCGACCCACATAACAACAACCCAAGCAAGGACATTTCATTCTAATGGGGTCTTCAGCGTGTTCAACAGAAAACTTAACGAACTCTATTACCCCATTCTCGTACTCTTTTGACAATCGATCGACAAATATTCATTTTTATCCATGGTTTTACTACTAAGTAAGCTAAACAAAAACACTAATTAGGGCACAAAATGGTATAATGCATTTCTGTCAAAATGCAAAGTATACACGGAATGGATCCGGAGCTAGCAAACACAAATATATTCACACAATTCCAGACAAATTCATCACAATACCAATAATTTTAGGAAGAAATTTACCTCGGATTTACCGAACAGCAACGTCGAGAAGTTGAAACGAGAAGGTCGAACTCACATAAACACAGGGAATGAGCGTTGTACATATAAAACAACATCCGAGATAAGTCATAACATATAAAACAACATCCGAGATAAGTCATAACTTATAAAAAAATTTCCGGGCAGACACTTATCTTACATGAGAGATCTTAATAATTTCGACTAAAAAAACTTAAAGCAAATGAAAACCGAAACAAAATGTCACGATTTTGAATGTCACGAATTCAAGAACCAAGTAATCGATCATTCAAGTATTTCAATTTACAAATGAAACTAAAACCAAAGAAACTCAAGTTATTATTCAATTCTCATTCGAAACATGGAAAATCGAATTCAAAGTAAGTTCTAAACCCCTAAACCAAAATTCGGGCAGCAACTACCTAAATCCAATCATGCTCAATGAAATTTTCTCGAACTAAGCTTGCTCAAACCATAAACAAATTAGTAATAACAAGGTATACAATCAAAATAAAACTTATATGATGCCCATGATGAACAATTCAAGAACCAAGTAATCGATCATTCAAGAATTTCAATTCCAAAAAGGAGTACATACACTAGATAATAAAGGAGGTTGTATATCCAATCTAGAACATTTAATTTTAATTCCAAAAATCTTCAAATCTACCAATAAAATACGTTTCAACCGCTCCATTTCATTTGACATTTACCAATTCAAAAATTAGTTTAAAGAGGAGGTTATCTTCACATGTTTAAACATATGAGATATAATGTGTAATTTCAATGACAATGTTAATTAAGACGATTTATATATTTCAACATTTTTACGTCATGTGTTTGATACTACATGTTGAATTTGGTGGTATTATGTGGATGAATCAAATTGTCTTCTATATATTGATCTAGTAAACTATTGTTCAAATGCTAATAACACTTGAAAGATTGAGTTATCTAAAGTCTTATGTTTCTTAATACCATTGTTAAATGAATGAATACATTTTTTTCCCACTTTTTGTTCATGCAACTCTTAAAGCTAACATCAATGGCATCCGACACGGCTGAGACGGTAAACTAATTTTTTCCACTTTTACCGACATAGTCGTACACAACTTCGATCTAAAGTGTATGTTCTATACAGTTGGCTATACTTTAACTCTGCTACTAGTTTTAGTCTAATTTGTTGGTTCATGGTGTCTAATAACATGGTGGTAGCCAATCATTACTATGAATTCATTAAATTAATAAGAGATACTGTAGTTGAATTATAGGAAAGATAATTTAATATAATTTGATCATATTATATTCATTATAGATATTATCATTAATATAAATTCATTAAATTAATAGAGATACTGTAGTTGAATTATAGAAAAGATAATTTAATATAATTTGATAATATTATATTCATTATAGATATTACCTTGGATCAATAAAATTGATATTGGTATATTTTATGCATTCATTGAATTTTCTCCCATAATTTTTTGTCTAATTCGTAGAGGGATTAAAATTTCTATGACAATTGACAAAGACCAATTTGGTCATATGGGGCTCAAATATTAGTAAAAAGTTCATTACAGTCGAGAAGTTGGATAATTATTAAGTCAACTTATGATTATTTTTTTCTAAACAAGAATGAATTGAAATTGCTCACGAAAAATATATCTACATCTCAATTCAAAGAATGTTAGTCTTTAAAAACTTATCTCATGTTTTATCCTTATCTCATGTGAAATTTCAGTTTTTTCAATCCATAGTTTCTTGATTCTCAGTACTATTGCTTTAGATGTGTCAATATAAATGATATTGATTCGGATAAATAAACTCTAATATTAATATTATATTTATATTTGATTTAAATTATTCTTACTAATTCGGCTAAGGAAATGAAGTATGTGTGTCTCTTTTATAAATTTTACCAGCTTTCATTACTATTCTATAACTAGAAAACAACTTTAACAAGAAAACACTTAGAGTCAGAGAGATAGAAGGGGTAATTGAAGACAAAACTAAAGACATTGAAACTACTTATCTTTCAGATTCAAGAAGTGTACTATAATTACTCACTAGATTTGTCAATTAAGTACCTAAGACAACAAACTTTATTTTATTCAACTTCTCTAATGGCTATTTCTTTAAGGTAATTCTAGGGAACTTTCTAACTCCTTCCATCCTAACATACCCTAAAATTCAACTTACTTTCAATGTCACTATTACTTGTTTGTATTATATACTTATTGAGTTCATGCTCTTGGGCCTTGTTTAATTGATAATTTAAGTTTGTTAGAATTCTATTTTTGCATTGATTGATAACGTTAATTCTTAACTGAATATTTCTATTTTCTCTTTTATATATTTTCTGAATTATAATACCAAAAATGATAACTGATAGAGATAATTTCTTCAGGCAGTTCAACAAACATCTAAAACACACATTTGGAATATAAAATATTAACTTAAGCTAACAAAATTATGAAGTGGTGCCTAATTCTAAAGAAATTTCACAAAAAGAGAGATAGCAAAAGAAAAACAAAACAAAAGAGTTACACCAAGAGAGTCGAACATTTTACAAGAGGACACACAATATCAAGTAATAAATCAAAATCTCAAATTAACCACAAGCCCACACACAAGTGACAGAAAGAGAAAAAGACACACAAAAAAAGATCTTCAATTTTTTGCAAGAGAAGACATATATGAATGAAATAGAAAGACAATATTTCGCTCTAGGTGAAAGAATGTGAATTCTTCCTATCTCTTTGATGCTACTAGAAATACCACCTTCACTTGATTCACATTTTCTCTAAAAATTCCACCTTATACCATTCAATTCAATGTAACAGAAAAAACATTCAAATTAACCGAATAACAACAAAGGTTTTCTTGTGGAACTGTGAAGTGTTATGTTGAACTAGCATGATGGCAGTGGAAACAAAGCGTGAGGCTTGGATGCAGAACCACGAAGGACGTGCTACTGAGAAAAATGATGATGACAACTTCAAACGGAGGGTCTGGCCGCAGGTAGTGTAGGCAGAGTTGAAATGCTTGAAGTTGTCGCGATGGGTTTTTGAAGGGAGAGCGGTGGTGATAGGGTTATGAGGCGGGATCGAGAGTTGAGAGAGAGGCGGAGGAAGTATGAAAGATTGATGACGAGTTGGGGAAGAAGGATGGTGTTGGATGAGAGTTATAGTGATAGCTTGAAGGAGGAGGAAACGAGGGTCGTGACCGGTTGAAAGGAGGTTGCGGAGGTGATAGGTTGATTTGTGAGAATGTGAGAGGGATTGAGGTATATAGAAGAAGAGATGGTCGTTGTGATGAAGAAGGGTTTTGCAAAAGGGTTTTCCAGAATAAAAGAATAAATGTAAAAAATAGTATTTATGTTTTTTTTTATAAATAAAAGACCTTAGGCAGTGCTTTTTCAAAAAGCGTTGTCTAAGGAGAGCCTCTAGCAGCGCTATTCAGAAGCGTTGTCTAAGGGGGGTGCCTCTAGCAGCACTTTTTCAAATAACCTTAAACAGCGCTTTTGAAAAGCGCTTTCTAAGGGGGTCCTTTAGCAGCGCTTTTAGAAAACGTTGTCTAAAGTGTGCCTTAGACAAAGCTTTTGCTGTTTTTTCCGTTTTTTTAAGCTTTAGGAAGCGCTTTTTGGAAAAAGCGTTGCCTAAAGTGCGATGTCTAAATTAATTTTTGGCGTAGTGATTAACAAGCATGTCAACTTTTTTGCAGGTGATTTGAGAACTTGGATTCATATGAACATGCAATAGTATATGGGTACTTCTTACACAAGCAAAGCTAAGAAATCCATACAAGATTCCCATTCCTTCTTATCAGCAAGACAAAGAGCTTTGTTTCTTGATACCTTGCACTTCACCATCTTTCTTATAATCGAGAAATAAGTCAATGAAAGGTATCCCTAGTTCTTTAGCCAAGTATCATACCTTGATTGTATTTCCAATCCCTATATAAGCTTCATTTTTTATTTTGGAAAACTCCAAAATCCTATCAAACTCTTCCAAAGTAGGTGCTAACAGAAAATTTTGAAAAGTGAAACACCTTAGTGGTGGATCATAAAATTTAGCTATAAAAGTAATAGCTTCCACTTGAATAGTCATTTTTATGAGCTCCATGATATTGAAATCACCCAGTTGAACGTCCGACTAATAGGGTGTATCAATAGAGTCGTCATCGAACGTCTTTTATCTTGCGAATCAGAAAGGAAAACACCGAGTAAACCTGAGAGGGAAGAAATCACGGTCTTACGACCGAGAGATATGGGTAAGGGAGTCTGATACGTGAGGGGAAGGGATTAGCACCCCGCACGCCCGTAGTACTCTACGGTATTGTCGCACCCCAAAATTTACCCTCCTAAGCTCAGTGTTTTATCTTCATGCAGTGATTTTTTTGGGTTTGTAGTTGTGAGGAGTGATTGTGAGGCATCCCTTCTTCAAGGAATACACTCCTTTGAATTTTTTCAGTGCACAAGATCAAGACTTTATTTCCTGGTATTCCTCATAAGATCATGGCATCGTCTGAAGTTGACATAAGATAGGGTTTTGGTCGTTCATTACGAGTTTTTATCTAATCAAGACTTTTTTTATATCAATACGTTGAATCTTGATTGCTTTGAATTTAAGATTCACTTTAATTGATTTAAGGGTTCATTGCAGTTACATGAACATTTGGTTGCGTTCCATAAGGATTGAATTTGTTGGTTTGGTATGCATTCAAGTCTTTTTTTATAAAAAAAAAAGGTGACTAGTGGAATCAAGTTATCTAAGGCTTGTAAGAAATTAGGTCGAAGTTGGACTATTTGGATCTTCTTGAAGTACAAATTAAATTTGGATTTGATAATCAAAGTTTCGGACTTGTAATTGTCTACTAGATACATTGCAGTTAATTTGCTCAAAAATATATGCTTATGATGGCAAGAACTATTTCAAGCAAGGAATACACGTTTCAAAAGGTGACTAGTTCTCAAGTTTCTCCATATCAATTTCTATGCAATAATTCAAATGGACTTCAATTCAAGTCTTTTAAATGTCAAGTGAATCTTTACGATTTTCTAAATAAGAATCGTTTCTTTTTATTCATCAATCAAAGTTTCATGCTTTACTCAAACCATTCAAATACTTATCATTCAAGTTGCATTCAAGTTTCAAAGTAATGTTCTTTTGATTCATCATCACATTAAAGTCTTCAAACATTTATTTTGTTCAAGAGTTTTGATTCATGTTAAAGAGGGTAGATTCATCCATGATTGGTTCCTTGAAATACAAATTTCTACTTAACAAAAAAGGAGAGACTTTGTGATAGTATTCATTCAAGATTGAAGACTAAGACTTAAAATTTATGATTCATGATATATCAAGATCGTTCAAGATTCCAAAAATACAAATTATCGAATCCATTTCAAGCAAAAGAGTAGAATCCAAATCATTCAAAATGTTTTTCATTTGTACAACTTACAAGGAATGGTATTCAAGTCAAATATTCACTCATGTTAATTACAAGATATCATGTCCTACATTACAAGATTTTATGAGGTTTTGATCCTAAACCTAAACTCCAAAACTCTCTTCAATTCTAATTAGTCTTGCTCCAAACTCTTCGTCTTTCAACCTCACCATTTGATCTTCAAGCTCTCCTATTTGCTCTCTCCATGTTCAAACTCGCCATTATTGCAACTCATGAAACAAAACAAAAAAATGGTTAGTGTTTGAAAACACAAATTTAAAACGCAAGCAAGGAAATTATCAAAAGGACTATTTCAAGCGATCTCATCATGAGGGTTAAGTTCAAGGAATCAGGTTTTTCGAAGGGTTCTCAAATCTTGTTCGTAATCATTCATAAAGCCTCATAATCTGAATTTCAAGATTAATCATTGGCCAAAGAAATTCCTATTGCAAATCACAAACAAAGTTTGATTCACAAAAAAGGAGGGTGCAAAAGTACAAACTCGGAAATGGCATCATTGTACAACAAAGTTTCAGCCCAACAATAACAAAAAGCAGCAAGTACAGAATTACAACAAGCCCAATTTCAGCATTCAGAAAATTGCAACAAGGCTTCTATATCAGAACTATGATAGAGCATCAGAAAACCCTAATTACTCAACAGTATAAAAGATATGAATGCATAGATTCCAGGAGACCAGCAATACTGTTCACGAGAAAACCCTAAACGGTCAAAGAGGCAACTATTCACAAAAGGAAAACGAAAACGGCTAACCCTAAATACCATCTTCATAATTTTCCTAAAACAACTAACCCTTCAGAAAATTATATTTTCAGAAATCGAAGTTCTGAATTCGAAAGAAGATAAGGAATCAGAACAATCTCACCCAGAACGCCGAAAAGGCCAAATCGGAACCCTAGAGTTTTGTTCACCCCTTTCGAGCTCTTGGCCAAATCCTCAGTTTTCTGCAAAAATAAACCACAAATGAAGAGTCAGAGGAAAGAGGTGAACAAGAATATGTAAAGAAATCAGAGATCGAAGCTGCTCCGCCGTAAGACCTCAATCCACCGCCACCAAGGACGATTTTCGGCGAAGGTTTCCAGTGAGGGTTCCAACTCTTCGAGCAGAAGAACGGTGAGTTCAAGAGAGAACCTAGATCGACAGATCGCAAGTAACGGCGTTGCGATTTCCAGTGATACAGATAGCCAGGTTTTCAGAAACAACCACGAAAACATGATCAGAAGAGAAAGACGAACAAGGCGATGTAAAAAAGGAGAAGATCAGAACAAGTTGTGGCGTCACCGCCGTCCGCCGCCGTGAACGTTCATAGTTATAGCTATCATGTTCATGAAGGCTTTCGTGGAGTTCCTCATGACCACCGCCCCAGATCTCTCATATGACTTTTCTGGGGATTTTACGTGTTTTTGGTTGAATGACAAGAGAGAAGCGAGAGAGAACACGAGATAAAGGGTGTATTATATTTTGTGTTGTTTTATTGAGAATAAACATGAATTATAGGTTTAATTAACTTTCAGTTTTTTGTGCAGGTGCCTCCATTGTAGCAACCATGCTCCACTTCTCATAGCCTTCAGATTTCTCTAAGTCCTGATCCAACGCTCCAGAATGGTGCTCTTAGCTTCTCATCAGCCATCAGATTTCTATCTAATCAAAACCAACGCTCCAGAACACACATGCCCATGGTACACCCTTTCCGGCAGCCACACCAGATCCAACGACCATCTTAATGGGCTTGGGCCTCTATTTACTATTTAGCACCCCCAAACTGCTTCAGTATAACAGGCCCATTTCTAATCTTTAACTTATTTCCTTTTATTTATTTATTTGCAAATAAATTGTGATAATTTGTATTAAATAATTATTAGGCATTGATAATTTTTATTTGATAATTTCCTATTAAACTATTAGTCGATTTTATCAAATAAAAAATATCTATTCTAACAATTATATAAATTTTTATTTGTATTGTTTGATAGTTATCTGTTTTTTTATATGCTTGTACGATCTATTCACCATTGTACACTTTACACCAATTAATATTAAACACTCCGATTTATTTTGATTGGCTCATAAGCCAATTTCCTAAAGGGTCTCATAGTTGGGGATAGGCATGGCTATCCTCACAAGGTTAATTAAATCCCTTGTTGCTTTGATTAACCATAACCCGAATAAATTTAGGTTCATATACCAATTGTCCATGCACAAGGGTCTCATAGTTGGGGATGGGAGCACCTATCCTCGCGAGGCTAATTAAGTCCATATACTTAGTTAATCATAACCTGATTCAATTTCTCTCGGTCCGTCACCAAACCCCCTAAAAAACACTTTCATAATTAAATTTCTAAACCTTGATCCAACGTCGAGTTTCTTTTCAAAACATTTCCATAAATAAATACTCCACTTCTCTCTTCCCAAACGTATGGTAGTTAGTCCTGTTTCGACCCTCGACTGTACGTTTGGTTTCTTTAATTAAATCTAATTAAAGTGAACCTGGTTTCACCTCACTTTTTCCTAACAAATTTTTTGGGTAAAACAAAATGATTAGGATGTTTCTGTCCACTCATCCGAGAACTTGGGACGTTAGTCGTTGAACGCTTATGGTCCGATGCGTGTCTCCCACATAAAAATAACTCAACTCACTCAAATTCTTTTATCGCTCATATGCGATCATCAAACTTTTTTCCTACAAAGAGTGTGCAATAGACATTTCAAACACGAACGAGGACTTAAGCTTTTCAAATAAACTAAACAAGTCCTAGTTCAAGCATTTGAAATGTCTAATGCACGGTTTTCTTATAAAATCAACACAATCCACCAAAACATTTTCAAGAAGAACTACGGAGTTTTGACTTTCCCATTGCACGAGGGAATACGTAGGCACAAGGTTTTGAAATCGTGGCAAACTCAAAATAAAAATAAACAAACCCCATTTTTTTTATTTTTCGATTATAACTTAGAAATTAGCGAATATACACACACACTTAGAACTAAACGGGTCCCATCGAGTAAGATGGATGTGAGGGGTGCTAATACCTTCCCCTTGCATAACCGACTCCCGAATTCACATCTTTTGGTCACGTAGACCGCCTTATCCGCATCCGTGGGGTTTTATCTATATTTTCCCGTTCTTTTATGAACAAATAAAATTAGGTGGCGACTTCATTGTTTTTAAAACAACCAATAAAAAAACCAGTCATCACAAGTATCCACTTCTATTTTCTTGCTAAGGGGTGTGTTATATCTATTTGTCGCTTAATCTCTATAATGCATGAAAAAGAAAAGAAAAATAAAGAAACCACGGGGAAAAGAAGGAAATATTTACAAAATTGTGCTCAGTCGAGCCCCGTGACAAGATGCCTACGTATTCCCTCGTGTAATGGGAAAGTCAGAGCACCGTAGTTTGGCTCACTTGTTTTGGTGGTTTTTGTGTTTTTTACTTATGAAAAAGGTTTTAAACACGAAAGAAAGCATTCGTAGGCGAAAAAGAGTTTGCATTGGTTGCTTGCTTTTACCTTTAATAAAGGAGTTTAAACCATTATTAAGTGTTTTAGTTTTCAAAAGAAAACAAAGAAAGCAAGTTTTAGTTTTATTACATGCAAGGATGCAAAGGAAAGAAGCAAAACAAAAAGGAGACTGACTAGTACTAGCCCTAGTGTTGTCATCCAAAGATTGGACCTATGGTTGAGGATGAAGGGGAATCTCTATCTATGTTGACATGTCAAGGATGTATATCCTAATGTCTAGGCTCGAGAGCTACCCTAACTGAGCAGTCCTAAGGGAAAGCTATCCTATATCCGTCTTGGTTGTAAAACCAAGGGATGCAAAGGGATGAAGCAATCAAGTGCTTTGGCAGAAGCACACAAGCAATGCAATATGCAAACAAATGTCATAGAAGCACGGGAAAAAGAGGAAGTCCTATAGTCTGCAAACGGTAACGAGCATATCGTGAGTCAACCAAGAGCCGACACATCTGATTCCCGTGAGGGGTATCACCTCATGACATGAATTGTCAAGTGTGAAGAGCAATGAGTGCATGTATCAGCAATAAATGTGAACCCCGGGAAAATGTAGAGAGTCATAATAGGGGACTCTTACCACTTTAATTATTGACTCGATAAAGGAAGCAACATGATTCGTGTGTGCTGAGATGACACGGACTAGAACTATGTGGGGGTCGATTGCGGACCCTTTCTGCATGCCCATCATATCATCATCATATGTATCAATAAGTATCAAAGCGGGACTTTGCTTGGTGGTGCCACTCAGGATTTCCTAACCACTCAGACCTATGCAAGCACAAATGTAAACACTTACTGAGAATTACCCGTCTATGCACGTTGGAGGATTTTAAACAAACCAAACACATTTAGCACACAATATGCAAAATGCCTAGCTACAGGTCTTTAAACAGCGACTTTGAGCCCAACACTCATATCCTAATCATGGAAAATAAAGCGGTAAACCCCTACTTCTCATGATATTTAGGAAAGTTGTAAATGAATGCTATAAACATGGGATAGCTAGTACCAAACGGATAACCAATCCTAAGAGTATTGTGAGCTAAAAGTACTCCGAAAAACTTCTTATACTACAACCAAGAAATAAGAGTAAACCAGTGAGAAATGTACTGAGGCATCAAAGTATACGTGGATTGCACGTTCGTACATATCTGAATCAATAAGCCTGCAAAAGATAATGATCCATACAAATCAAACAAAGTATTGCGCGTTTGTACGCGAAACAAATATCAAATTGTGCGTTCGTACACAATTGATACACAAACACTTGCAAGAAAGGATTAAAACCAAACAAACAGACAATAAGATGCGCATTCGTACGCAAACAAGAATTAGAATGCGCATTTGTACGCATTCGAACGAAGTTCCTGCAAGAAACCCATAATAACCAGACAATAGAATGCACACACATGTGTACAACCGATGGAATGGGCGTTCGTACACATTCGAATAAAACACTTGCAAGAGTGGAGTAAAACTAGACAAGCAGACAATATAATGTACACGCACATGTACAAGTGATAGAATGCGCGTTCGTATGCATTCAGATAAAGATATCTGCAAGAATGGAGTAAAACTAGACAAGCAGACAATAGAATATACACTCACGTGTACAAGCGGTAGAATGCACATTTGTACACACTCAAACAAACGGATAACCTGCAAGAAGGTGTCAATCCAAACAAAATGCAAATAGTATGCGCGTTCGTACGCATACGGGCATTAGAATGCGCGTTCGTACGCATTCAAGATCGGATAACCTGCAAGAAGGTGTCAATCCAAGCAAACAGACAATAGAATGTGCATGTATATGTGCAAGTGCAAAGCAAAGGAAGCTAGAAGTCCACATCTCATGTAAAAGAGGTCAAAATACTTGAACTTGAAGTTTGAATCAAATTGAAGAGGAATTCCTTGTGCTCTTCAAAGAAAATATCAGATCAAGCTTCCAATTGATGAGAATAATTGAAATCAGAATAAAAATCGGAGAAATCAAGTCTTGATTCTTGAGAATTGATGAAAAAAAATGAAGAGAAAGATCTTCCCCAAGCCAAATAGAGCAAGGCAAGAGGAGTAGAGGAGGAGGTCAGCCGAGAGGGAGGTCCGGTGAGAAGAGGAGGGCGTCCGAAGCAGGCCGACGTAGAGGAGAGAAGGTTCTGATCGGAACCGAGCGGTGCGCGCGAAGGTATTGGCCGACTGGGATCGGTCTCCGGGCGGAAGGAGGTATTGTCGGACGGAGGGAGGCCGGAAGGCAGTGGATGGTCGGCCGGAAGGGCGGTCGGCGCAGCTGGCTTGTGGTGGAGGAGGGTGGCTCGGTTGTTTGAGAGGAGGAAGGCTTGGTTGTTCTTCAAGTTTTTGCTTTGATTTTGTGTTGTGATTTAAGAGAGAATTAGAGAGCAAAGTGAGATTTGAGAGAGAAATTTGAGAAAATGAATGTGTTGTCTTTATTTGTGAAGGCAAAAATTTATTTATAGTTGTCATACCCCAAAATTTTCCCTCCATCTACTCAAGAGATTTCATACATCTATGCTCAAGGATTCCTCAAGAGTTGATCAGACAAACTCTCTCTTAGACAATCAACCCAAACTAGGGTTTGGTATCTCTCAAGTCAAGATGAACTTCCAACATCTCCAATGGCCTTCATGCCTCCTCATATGCTTCAAAGATTCTCCATGTCAAGTTTCAAGCCTCACAAGTCAAGTTTCCTCAGACAATTGCCCAGATGGTTGAAAATCAGTTGTATTGGACAAAAAGTCAACTGTGGTCAACATGCAGTCAAACTTCATAATTTTTGGTCAACATCCTCATTTTGAAGTTATATTCATCATTTGATCAAGGGTTGATCATGATTCATCAAGAAAACTCAAGATTTGCTCAAAAGTCAAACTTTCTAAATTAGGGTTTCTAGGTGAAAAGTCCACAGAACTTTGATTGATCATAACTTTCTCATACTTTCTCAGAAAGTTTTCCACCACCTCTTGTTTTGAAGGAAATTCAATTCTCTACAACTTCATGTCTCACAAGAATGTCCAAAAAATGCTTCATTTGAGAGGTATAGCTCAAAACATTACTGTCATTTTCAAAGTCAACAAAAGTCAACTTTTTCTTTGAAGATATATTGAGCATGGTAACTCCAATTGAGATGAGACCAAAAAGGTTGGTTAGAGGACTCTTAGAGCTTTCCAAAAAGTCCAAGAACACTCAAAAATGTGGAAAATTGAGCAAGATACACTATTCAGAAGTTGGGCAATTTTGACATTGCACAAGGACATTTTGGTCAAAATGCAAAATTTTCCAAATGGGCCTATAAGCTTTTGATCCAAACTTGTTCATGACATGATTTTTGACCCATAAATGTTTGGCATTGGTAATTTTCTATTTTTATGATTTATATTTGAATTTTATAACATTTAATTCAAAAATAAATTATATAAAATATGAAAATTAAGTATTTTTTCCAAAAGGGCTGATTTTATATCTTCCTTAATGTCCAAGAAAGCCCACAACAATTGCCAAATTCGTGACTCATGCATATGGAAAGGAAAAATCAAGTTTTTAAGAAAATTTGATTTGTTTTTATTGGAAAATATTTGCACAATCAATGTCCAATCTTTTTTGCTTGCTTTTGCCATCCAATTCTCTTCTATAAATACCCAGCAGTGTGTACAAGCCAGAGGACGAAACCCTAGCCAAAGAACCAACCCTTATTTTGCCAAAAAATTTCACAAACTTGAGAAATTCGAATTTCAATTTTCAGCAAGTTTCAGTCCAATCCAGCCATCCAATCTTACTCATTGACATCCCAGCAAGCAAAATCAACTTTTACTTGAAGCCCAGACACCCAGAATCGTGCCCTACAGCCTGCTCCGATTTGGTAAATTTGCAAAATTCGAATTTTGTTTTCCATGCATTATTAATGTTGTTTGTGTGTTTGTATCGATTCAGGGTGGTGTTTAGGATCTAATGGAACCCTTACATGCAAGCTTGGACGTCTGGAAATCATAGTGCCATTATTAGGGCTTCACAAGCTGATTGAGTCGAACCGGCTTGTACAAGCATTTTTAGGACAAACTAATGGCACCATTGAGATCGCAGCCCTCGATTTAGGGGGGTAGGGTACCTCTTGTTCTTTTATTTTTCGTGTTTTCGCAGGTACAGGGAATTGGATCGCCGGAGAAGACGACCGGAGCTAGGGCTCCGGCGTCGCTGACTCTGTTTGACCGGCAAGGGATGGCGTGGCGCTATGGCGCGTTCTGATTCGCTCTCTCTTTCCACCGGGGCCCCACGCGTGCTGACTTTGATTTTCAAACATATCCAGGACGTGTCAACGTTCATATGCATTTGTTTTTCACTTTTCCAACACCAAATAACACATGGCCTGGTGGTTAAGACGCTTCCTGTTGCCAGATACTCCCAAGGGTCACGAGTTCGATCCTTCCCAGCGCCGGTTTTGAGTTTCTTTTACAAACTTGCATTATTTTCCATATTTTCCTATTTTCTAATTATTTTAATATTTTGCATGTTATTTTAATTCTTTTCATATTTTTATTTTATGCATTAAAAAACACCAAAAATTAATTTTCTTTTTGCATTTATTTTCTAAAAATCTTTATTTAATTTAATAAATTAAAAAATACATTTTTGCATGCATATTTATTTTTATTTGTAATTTTGCATTTAAATCATTGTTAATTAGTTTTTAATTATTAAATTGCATCTAAAAAATCCCAAAAAATTATTTTAGCATATTTACATTATTTCCAGCATGTCATATTTTTTCCAATTTAAAATTTGCATTTGTTCTAACATTTTCTCTTATTTCAATTTCATCATATTTTCCGATTTCTCATTCGTTTCACAGGTTCTTCCAATTCGGACGTTTCTTTACTATTTTCATTTTATTTTCCAATAATGTAACTGTATATGGGATGTAATAGTTTAATTTAGGATTTTATTTTCCGCATTTTAAATTATGTATCTGCCCCAAAGCCTTGTAATAGCGTAGGACATTTACCTTTCCGCACTTTACATTCCGCATTTTAATTTCCGCACCCTATAAATTGCTAGTAACTAGGCATGTATGGCAAGATAATAATGAACTTAGCCCACTAATTTTCAAGATAACATATTCTGAAATCAACACACTTCTTTCACACACGCACCCCTTAGGGTAATTCTCTCTCGTTGCCTTTGCGAATTCAAAATGGTCATGTCCCTCGAACGTAGAGGTATTCTAGCACCGTTGCCTTCCAAACAAATCATCATAGTCCCTTCGATACAAAGATCATAAGACCCACGATGTCGCCTCCGAGTACATGATCTTGACCCTCGATTGTCGCCTACGAAAAATGATGATAGTCCCCTTCGAATGTGCTAGGATACTTCCTACAAGTTGCCTTCTATGACCATCCAATGTCCCTTCGAATGTCCCGCTTACATCCAACGAATGGAGCTACCTACTAACTAATGGTATGGCTAGCGCGCTATTCTAAAGGAATGTAGAAGTACAACAAAACAACCAATTCTGAGTGGGTAAATAAGTCTTTTAGTTGCTTGCTCTATCAAATACTTTTCACACCACACACTTTTTCAAAGTTCAAATTCTTTTCAAAACAAAACATTTCCGAACACTTTGTATACATGTTACATGAGTCATTACAAAGTCAAAGCGAAATGCCTTTTTCAAAACATCTTTGTCAAACACACGAAAGCAATTTTAAAAGTGATCTAGAGCAACTAAGAGCCCGTAGATAACTACGGATGAAAAGGGTGCTAATACCTTCCTTTTCATAACCATTCTCCGAACTCGAAATCTAACGAAGGTCTTTTTCTGTTACTTTTACCTTCCCTTAATTGGATAAAAATAAAAGTCGGTGGCGACTCTTGCTATCCGCACATTTGGATACAAAAATCCTACAAAGTCAGTTCACCGTATCACAATAGTGTGAAAATTTGGGTCATAGAATGCCTTGGATCCATAATTAAGCCCAAATCGCGAATATCCGGATAATTTTCGTAATTAATTCAAAACAGCCTGATCCGTCGAGAATTTGGAGTCGGAATGTAAACGAAAAATTTCCAGAACGCGATTTTGATTACGTGAGTCAAAATTTCAACTTGATTGGGCGAACAATCCAGGCGATACGAATTTTTGAAGTTTCAGCACAGTTTTCAGGCGTTTGACACGTTCAGAATTTTGTTTGCGCACTTCGGAAAAATTGTCTCGAACAAGGGTCTTCTGATCAAAATTTGAACTTAAGTATCTCTGAGACAAATTAAGCTAAGAAAATCTATGAAATTTTGGCATCGGTCCCACCTCGTTTTGATAAAAATCAAGCGAGATATGATTTTTCTAACTTCACGTATCAGATGAAAATTGTCCGGTTCAGCCCAAAATCAACTCCGAAGAATAAAATTATGGTATTGATTAGTGTGGAATTGGCTCTGTACTTGAAAATTAAAGTTGTAGAGGATTTTAATATGGAATTTTAGACACCGACCTCGCTCAATTTCTATTTTACAACTAGGAATTACGAAGATTTTAGTGCACTAAGCGCACGGTACAACACAAAAATTCAATTTAATCCACTTGAGAAATCCATTTCTTTGGGAACTTTCTTCATATAATTTGCCTTCGACTTTCAAACAAAAGTTGTAGATAATAATGAGAGGGACTTTCCGGTCAAAACTCATCAGAAAATACCCGACGAGCTGAGAGATACGCCTTCTGGAGCACCCGAAACACACTAAAAACCCAAAATTCACTTTATTGAGAAATAAACAAATTAATTCTTCTTTTCTAGACGAAACGGCCTCCGATCTGAACAGATAAACTGGAGAATAAATTGATATGATCCTAATGCTCATGGATCAAACCAAAATAGCTTTTTGACCAAAAAATCTTGCGATAGCCATACGAACCGAGAAATATCGATTTTTGGCTCGAAACGATCTCAGATAGCCGAAACGCACAATTTCTTCCATAATTTGAAATGCTTTGAACAAGGTAACCTCATGATCAATGCTATGCATGTATGTTTATGCTAATGCAATTATAAGCCAGAAATTTCGAAATGAAGAGGATAAATTTTGGGGTACAACAGACATCTCCATAACGGCGAACAAAAATTTTCATAGCTTTGTCAGCCAATTTTCCCCTAATGATTTTCATTTTCTTGATATATGGCATATTGACACTAACGCGGAAAGTTTGTTTCTTATTAGGATTCATTTTCCATACTGCTCACCAAAGCCTTTCTTTTTATTATATTTTTCAAATAATACCTGCAAATAAGACATAAAAAATGCAAAAAGAGCTGAATTAGTTAAATATTAATGAAATGTATGTATGTAATTTTAGGTGGATTTTTGTAAGGAATTCCTTAGCACGTAGGTTCATAATTTTGTCCTACAGATATTCTAACCTTTTCCAAGGGTGGTTTTTCTTGTGTATCATGGATAACGCAAAAGGGTAAAGGCACAATGGCTTGCATTAAGCGGAGCCTTTATGTAGACCGAGACTTTCGTCTTATGGGCCATACGAGGTCTCACCATGAGATTTTATTTTAGGTTATACAAAGAGTCATGAGTCAAATTCCAAAGTCCCACCTCCAAGAGAGTCTAGCTCTCTAAAAGATATTTCCTAGAACTCGACCTACTCTAGGCGAAGTCATCGAAAAACCTCATAGGGATGTTAAACCCCCTTGGCCAATTGACAATCCTTCTTTCTAAGCTTAAAAAAATTGAAATAAAATTACACCAACATAAATAATATGATAATGATAAATAAAAATAAACAAATAAGTATGTAAACAATAACATGCCATAAATAGAAACAACCCAAAAACTTAGACCTAACAGAAAAGGTAAACTTTAACCCTAGGGTAGTATCACCGACAGAGTCACCAACCGTCACAACCGACAAAAATATAAAGAGTCTCCACCACTAATTTTTGTCCCAAGGACGAAGAAATATGGATAACCCTAATTGTTTAGAGATTCCAAGTTCGCGAGTTCGTTCGATAAAGGAAAGGTGTTAGGCACTCATCATCTCCTTTATTCTCAAAGGGCATCCTATTTTAGGTCTAAGGGTAAATTAGAAGTTTCTATTAAGAAAATAAGTTATTACTAATGGTATAGGAAAATATTTAAGCTTTTAATTGAGGGACTCGACTTGGTTTTAACAGCATGCCTACGTATCTCCTTATGAAGAATCATAGTCCAAATTCGTAGTTCATATGTGTTTGGTTAATTTTTTTTATGGATTCTGTAAATGCTTTCGATTTATCCCTTAACCTTGCCTGAGTTTGAAAATTGTGCAGTCGTAGACGTAGTTCATAGTTAATTTTGAAAATAAATCGAAAATCCTTTTCAAAATAATATTGAATTTGAAATTATGTTAGTAGAAATATTTGCAAATTTGATGGGTTAGCTATTTTAAATGTGTGACGAAATTTTAAAAATAAAGTTTGAAAGATATAAAAAGTTTGATGAATTAAATAAAAAGGGTTAGTACTTTAGAAAAAAGCGAGTAAGTAATTATTATATTTATTATTAGAAATATATTAAATATTTATAATAATAGAAAAATATTTATTTATATGATATTTATGATGATAAAAAATATTATTTTAATACAAATGATAAAAATGATATAGAGTAATAAATGCATAAATAAATAAATTTATTAAAATAAATAAGCCCCAAAAATATATGAATTATTAATAAAACGTCATGCGGTGCATTTTGTTTTAGGTTATAATTGTTGAGTGTGTGATTAGCAAAGGATAAGCCCAAAACAAGTTTTGAGCCCAATTGCACACGGAGGGTGTAAGCTTCAGTTCCCGTAGTAACGTGGAGGGTGTAAGAAGTATTGGGCCAAGCCCAGATAATATTTTAGGCCTGTTTAGCCAAGACGTGAGCGAGGACAGGGAATTACGGTGTGCTAAAGGCATGGCGAGCGTTTGATCTTGATCAAAAGGCCTCCAGAGGTTAACTTTGGGGTGTTGATCAAGAGTATAACAAACGAAGGGTTACGGTTAAGCGTTGACCGATGGAGTATGGTAAGATGCGCGTATGGAGCGAACAAATATGCTATATATTCATTTTCCTTCCCAAATAACCATTTTTCTTTTCTCCGTATTTCTCTCTCTAACCCCCTTCTCCAGTTATACAAAATTCAAGTGAGAGAGACTCTGACCTCTCTCTAGAATCCTGTTGGACGGAAATCACTAACACTCGATGGTGCCATCTTGTGTTAGCGTGAACCACCCCAATCACCACCCTTCTTCCTAGTTTTTCGGTTGACATTCAACCAGAAACTTCAAAACTTCATACTAAACATCGTCTTAGCCCAAAACCCTTAGAAGCGCAACCATGGGTGGCCGTCAAGGCCGCCGTGAATGATTGAAGTTCGCTTGGAACTTCATTATGTAACCCAAGAATTAATAAACCCTAACCTAAACCCTTAAAACCCTAACAATTTACGAACCTTAACACCATAAATTCCAGAAATCAACAATAATCCTAAAGCTAAGTGATTTTCGAGTTACCCTTCTTGTAGTGAAATTGGTCGTATAAATTTTCCTCTTTCGATTTCTCCTTTACTCTTCTTCTTATCCCTTCTTCTTATTCTGCTTGTAGGTACATGGAAGGGGTCGGGCTTGAAGGCTTAGGGTTTCAGCGTGAAACCCTAAATATTCAAAATATTGAGCTTTGG
This sequence comes from Vicia sativa, assembly GCA_021764765.1. Classification (NCBI taxonomy): domain Eukaryota; kingdom Viridiplantae; phylum Streptophyta; class Magnoliopsida; order Fabales; family Fabaceae; genus Vicia; species Vicia sativa. The sequence goes on from CM038795.1 coordinate 18,610,658, forward strand.
TGCGAATGGAGATTGCAGCAACAAGGGATTTGCAAGGGTTTTCTCCAATGCTCCCTTTCAATTCTATCTTAGTCTTAGGTTTATATAGGCTTAGGAATTAGTCCAATTATGAAAATTGTTAGTGATTTGCAGTTTTTAATCAATTAGGAGTTGATTGATTCAATTACAAGATTTGATTTGATTTAGTTTGTACAATAAATTTAGGGTTTTTGTAATTGCAATGTATTGGGACAATTTTGTGCATAAATTCGTTGTTATCAATAAAACAATTTTCTCAAACAAATATTTGGTTCAGATTTGATTCAAAATCAATAGATTTCTAGGCTTTGTGTTACTTAGGGATGAAGAGTCCAATTGTAGACGCATCTTGAGACATGGGGTTTGAAAATTCAAATTTTGACCTTAATCAAAATTGTAACAATTTTTAATAATAATAAATAATAATAAAATAATAACAAATAACCATAATATAAATAATAGTAATAATATACCAATTATTAAGTATATTAAAAACCCAATAATCACAATAATATAAAATAAAATGATTAAAGTCTTGTGGACTTCGGTCAATCTAACAAGTTAACTTAATGGGTTTCTTGAAAATTATCAGTGGGCTGTTAGTTTTATGTCAGAATAGTGAGCCCTTTTAACAAATACACTGCTTCCCACAATTAACCCTTATTATATTTGAATAATAGAAAAACAAATAACTTATATATCAATGTAATAATACAAATATTATAAAAGTCAGTAAAATAAATCAAAAGTTCTAACAAAGACGAGATAGATTGCCTACACCTATACGAGCAAATTTGAGATATGACAATGTTGATGGCACGCGTTACACTTTGAGCAAGGTTGGTTATGGTGGTATTATCGAGAGAGATGTAGCAGAATGGTTTGGGGAGTTCTCAAAATCTATTGGCATTTGTAATGCCTGTGTGGAAGAACCTTGGGGTGTTTATGAAGGTCTTCATCTTGCTCATGAGATGAGGTTTCACAAAATTATTATTGAGATTGACTCAACAGGTTATTAAGGATATCTCTAATATAAATATTATTAATAACATGGGTAGCAATTTGATTTCTAGAATAAAGGAGTTCCATGGCCAAAGTACATAAGTGACTTTTAAGCACATTTATCGGGAGGCTAATATGTGTGCAGACTCTCTAGCTAAACATGACATTCATCTCCAGGGAACTATATGTAATTTTGTTGTGTGTTCTTATTTCATTCCACACTTGTTAGATTAGGACTTATTTGGGGATCATATTTCTCGTTTTGTTGTCGAGTAGTCTTTCTCCTTCTGGGCTTCGACCCTCCTTGTAACAAAGAAAAAATAGGAACAAATATCTCACGAAAAACACAAACAAAATTATATCAAAAGTACAAAAGATATTAAACTTAACTCAGTAATTCAAAGACAACACCAAATGAAACCCAAACAACAACGAAAATGTTAAAAAACTACCAAATAACTCCCTCGAGAAGACTCAAACAAACAAAAATTTCAACTTTAAAAAACTCCACCTTTAAAGGGAAATGTTTTGGTCCTACCATAGACCCTTTATCATAAAGGCTCAATATTCCTTCACTACGTAATTCTCATCACATAAACTGCAAAAATACTATGATTCAATCCATCACATTAATTGCAAGATGTATTAAACTAAACCCACTAATACATAGACAACACCAAAAACAAACCCACACAACAATGAAAATGCTAAAAAGACACCATTAAACAATACTCTCGAGAAAACTCAAACAACTAAAAACTTTACCTTGAAAGAAAAATATTACGGGTCAGTCACATGCCCAATACCAAAAAGGCTCAATATTCACCCACAACATAAATACCATCACATGAACATCAAAAGGTATAATTCAATTCATAATTCACTCTATATATTTTTTCATTAAAAAATTGAATTGAGTGTTGAAGTACTACCCTTGTAGATCTACCTCGTGCAACAACACCTATGCAATCACATCGTCGCATCAAAGATCTGCACCAATAATTCTGGCACGATTCCTATAAACATTTATAACTAAGAAAATCAATAATAAACTCTAACTCTCAACTTAAAAGCAAATATACATTTTCATATATGCAAGTACTTAATAATGGAAAGAAAATAAAACCTAAATTAAAACACAAAAAACTAAAACTTAAATCACAAAACAAAACACCATCAAAGATGCCCATTACGAAGAAGAATATAAAACACACAACAAAGCACCATCAATCATAAACCAAAAAATCATAAACGACATAGATATAACACAATATTATCCTAAAGTAACACCAAACAACATAAAGTATAAAGCTGTGAATGTGAACTTGAAATCGCGTCGAGTCAAGTCATCAGTGTTCACTCCTTGCGAGTTTCAACTCAGCTCTCTTAAACAACACTTCACCACGTTCTTCCTTAGCAAGAGAAAGTAGCAAGAAATCCTCAATGCTGCATCTAGCGATTTAACAACGAAAGTTCTAAAATCTTTAAGATCTAGAACCATAGTTTTGTGAATATACAAAGCGACATCTGTGGGATGACTTCGAACGCTTTTTTGGCTTCTACCACAACTTCATTAACAAGGTTGTTGATAGCATATCTAGATTTATTTTTTAAATCACAAATCGATGTCGTAAATTATCGCTTGTTTTGATTTGATTTCAATAAAAAAAAAAAAGGAAGAAGAAAAAAAGGATAAAGGAAGAAGAAAAAGAGGATGAAGGAAGAAGATTCAAGGTAGAAGGAAGAAAAATGTTGTGCAAGAAAGAGAAATAGAGAAATGAACATGAGTCTGAATAAGAGTTGGTAGGAGAAAATTGACATATGAAATTTTTTGTAACATTCAAATATGGCTCATTTGAAAACAAGTAGGGTAGTTTGGTCTTTTTCAGAATATATTATCTTCTTATATTTTATACGATTCGAAATTTATAAAATTTATTTATATAGTTATAGTATTTCAAAAATTAAAAGTATGTAAATGATACAGACTCTTTTATCATTTTAAACAAAAAAATTTTAAAAAGAAAAATTAAAAATTTCCCTATTTTTTTTAAGAACTAGTTTTTCAAATTTCTCCCTTTCAAACTCTTAAACAAAACCTAAAAGAAAAAGCTCTATTAAGACTTAAAATTTTGTAAGAGATAAACACAAATTAAAAAAAGGTGTGGTGCACTGGCAATATAAATTAATTCTACATTGTCAACTATTCACAACCATATATCAAGATACATCACTTTTTATTTTAATTTTTTTTAATAATATGACATACGGTTGTTTTCCTATTTAATGACGGTGTATTTAATAATATGACATACGGTCAATATTTTAAAATCCGGACCGGTGATCGACTCGGCAAAGTTACTGGGTCACTGTAGGGTTACTGGTCGGACCAGTGGGTCACTAGTCAGACCGTATGGCTTTTGATCCGGTTTCTATAAAAAAAAAATTCATTATATGAAATTTGTAACTATAATAATATATAAAATTTTAAATTCAAATAATTTAGAATAAACAAAAGTATTAGTAACAATTAAAATAAGTGATAGAAACTTAATGTAGCAAATTATAAATTCAAATAAGTGATAGAAACTTAACAATTCATAAGTTATAGTATTATAATAAGTCACAAAAATCCACACTCAACAATCCATAATTTTTTATGTCCATGAAGTCAAATTGTCAAAATCTTGATATTCATATTCATCTTCAGCTTCATTGTCTTCTCCACCAACTTTATCTTCTCAGGTGTTGCTTTTTTCTTGATTCATAGTATCAACAATAGTATCTTGTGTATTATCCATATCTCCATCTTCATCCTCATCTAAATCTATTTGATCTATAACAATACTTTTAAAAATAATTAACAAAAAAATAGTCAAACCCGTCAGTTCAGTCAAAACCGCCGGTTCACTGGTTTAACCGGTGATCCGGCCGGTTCACACCGGTTTCATCCGATTTAAATGTAATTTCGGTCTTATCCCTTAATCGGACCGCCTGACCCACCGATTCTCGGTCAGACCGGTCCGACCGACCGAGTCGGGCTGGGTTTTAAAACACTGCATACGGTTGCTTTACTATAACTAAATTGGATCAAAAAATATATAGAATATTTAATTATATAAAAAATAAACTAAATATCAATTTTTCCCAAAAAAATATTTATTTGTGAAGTTTTACTTATTTTTTATTTGCAGTTTCATACTCAATTTTTTTTCTTCTAATTTACATGTAGTTATTAGGTTTTGTGGAGGAAAAAAAAATTATGAGACACTTGTTTCCGTTGGATGAAAGCGAGTATAGCGATGGACGGTGGATATGCTGGTGTGCGTGAATACTAAACAGAGGTCAGTGTGATTGGGGCAGCCTTAAAACATTTCGGAAAGAACATCGAAGGTTATTTGTTAAGTTTCAACGATGGGTGGTGTTCATGCTTTGAAGAGAATCCCTCGCATCAAGTTCCCCAACAGGCACCTTAAATCCTCTGGTTTGTTTCTTTCTATCTCTCTCATCAATTTCCCTATTCGGAATCAATTGTTGCTGCGTAATATAACCCTACTTTGTAGTTTTTGTATTGCGATGCTTTGTTGTTACATGCTGATTCTGTTCTCAATAGGCTTTGTACTGTTTTTTGGACATATTACATGAATAATAATTATAAACATACGAAGTGCAAAGGGAATAAGGAAATGCAGGGAGAGGTGAGGGAGGAACTTGTAATTTGTCTTTAGAACGATTGAAGTGTTTAAACATCGGTGAAGGGAGGTTAGGGTTGAGTCTCAACTCAAATTTGATTGAAAATTCCGAAATTACCTTTAAAACATTTTTAATTTAAGGGATAATTTCGGTTTTTTAGAGAGGAAAATGATAGTGGGACAGAAACCGTCCAGGCTAGAAACTGTTCCGCCCCTTGATATAGTGGGATAGCACTGCAATTGGGCACTTTACTTCTCTGATCTGTGATGATTGATACAGTTGGATCTTTTAGCTGAACAAAAGTCTTTCCTAAGTTATTTCTGGGTTGACTGTCAGTTGATTTGTAATTCTTATAATTTCATTGCAGGTTCTGCCTCTGAGGGTCAAGCTTTGTCTTCGACAAGCGATGCCAGTTTATCATTCTTTTCAAGTTCTAATGCTTCGACATCATTAGGAGGAAAGGCCTCTCTTCAGCCCAAAAGAACTCCGGTCACCAATGAGGAGATTGATGCAGTTTTGGTATGTATTCTCCTTGCCAGTTCTAGGTCTTTCACATTTTCTGATTACTCTTGTTAAGACGCTATCGAAACCTATTCAGAATCCGTTGGGCCACCCGATATCAGGTCACGCTCCAGATGTCTAGTCATGAGCGTGAGGGGTGCATTTAGTCTCACACTTGATAAGACGAGACTTAAAACTGAGTTTTTAAGCAGGAAAAGATCTACCACTCTTGTATTTACTAATTGAAACTTCTGAACGTTTTGCAGTTGGGCGGCTGCTTCTAATCGATTGTTCTGAAACAAACTGTATGGACACTTTTTCTGTGGCTCAGATGAATCAAAGTTCACTTACAACAAACAGTTCCTTTTTCTTTTTGTATCATGAGTTTTATGTTAAAACAATTTATTGATTCAGTGTATGAATAATGCAATACTATGCTATCCAATTTACCTTGACAGAAGGTGCTGTAGTCTCTTGTTTGTATCTCTATTCTCCTCTAACATTATTACCAAAGAGTGGAAGAAAATTCATGTGTACACTGACAATTAGGAGCATGAATGAATTAAGCATAAATTGATTTATCATTATCTTAAAGTGTTGGTTCTTGTTTTTTCTATTAATACAAGTTCATTGAAATTTACTTTTATTTGAATACAAGTTCATTGAAATTTACTTTTTATTTAGCAACATAAATCTCAATTTTATTTATCATATTTTTATATAGGATTAAATTTACAACACCTCCTTGTAATATTAGCGAGATTTCCATTAAGTTTTGGTAAAAAAATAAAAAAAATTTTAAACTCCATTGCAATTTTTAGATTCCCTTAGATACACCCCCTGATTATCACATTGTAAAAAAATTCTCTCTAAGTGCCATTATGGCCTTCCACGTGGTATTTTTTTAATATTTTTTTCTTTAAATTCATGAGGGATATATATTTTTATTTATTTTTTATTACTTTAACTTTTAATTTGTATTTTTTATTTATATTTTTATTACTGTAACTTTTAATTTCTATTTTTTATATATTTTGTATTCTTTAATATATTGTATTTTTTTACTTTAACTTTATTAATATTTATAAATCAATTATTAAAATATTACCTTAAGGCCCAATGCTTTCAGGTAGCTCATTGCTTCATGTTTTATAATGCATTATGGTAGAAGATGCATTAGATCAATAATATTAGAATCTTTTTTCTTGAACAACTCCTTAATGAAACAATCATCTTCACTAACAGTCCCTTCAAGCAACTTTATCCCTTACAACAACCTCTTAATTTCTGACAGGAATAAATCCTCACGAAGTTTACTACCATCACATGAAAGTCAAAAGATCGCAGTCTTACGCATATTTAATTCAAGACCTAATTTTGGACATGTTTCTTGAATGATATCAATGACTTTAAACACCTCCTATGAATCTCTTATAATAGTGTCATCACCAAGATACCAGGCATGAGGATTAAGTTTACAATTGTCCCTAACGTGATGAATGGGTGAGTGTAATACAAGAGCAAAAAGGAGTGGTCCTAACGGATCACCTTGTTGCACTTTGGTGGCTGGCATAATATGTCCATCTCCAAAGTACAATATTATTTCTTGACCATAAAGAAACTCAACCCACAAAGAAATGGATGGACACCCCACCCTTACACAATAAGGTTGATCGATATACCATGTTGAAAGCATTCAAGAAATCTACAGTGAGCATAGCCAAGGAACCATCTTTGTATTGCTTGCTTAACACCCTGTTAGCATTATGTAAAATGGCCTCAACACCACCCGATACCCTAACCCTAAACTGAAAGTCATTGATGATCGCGTCATATCTTTATCGACCCATTTCATAGCAATCTTGGATACTAACCACCTCCAAATAGAATCTACAACACTTGGTTGTATTCCACCACAGGTTCTAATAACGGTGTCAATGATGCAAAGACAACAAACTCCAACAAATTCATGGGACATCTTCCTTCTAATTACAACTTAACAACTAAAGTGATTACGTATAAAATATCTATTGCCACAGTAGAACCTCTTCTCCACACAATACATCTAAAATATGTTAAGCACACAAATCATCTCTACCACATGACGTTCCCTTGAAAAAGAATTTAACACACTTTAAGATAGTATCTGCTTCGGTTGCTAGATAAAGTAATGAGAATAAGATGATCGATACGGAGGGAGGTGGTCTGTAATGAATACAAAGCACATAAAAAATCATTAAAAATAATTTTTAAATATAATTTAATAAAATAATAATCAATAGAATTTATCCGTGATTTTATTTTAAAGTATTACTAGTAAGTAACCCGTGCTGTCGCACGGGTCCGGTCGAGATTTCATATAACATGGAACTAACTTTGTCATATAATAGAACATTCGTATATTTTTTAAGTATGACAACATATTTTCAATTATATAAGACAACAATTAAAAAAATAGTTAACAGATAGATATTAAAATGACCAGTCAATAGTTGGTTGTCATAAGTTCACATTTTACCCGTGAATCTAGATGAGTTAACAAACTCCAATTGAATTCAAATAATTAATTGTAAAAATGTATTAAACCAATTTTAGATATTAGCATATTTTCCAAATATAAAATGTATCACAACTTTCCGTCGTGATTCACACTACATGTCTACCAAATTATCTTTTGTAAAGTTTGAATTCATTCTCCAACCAATTAACATTCTTATAATTATAAATATAATTTAATAATATACACAAATTTTTAAGCATTAATATGTACTTATAATAAATCATACATTTGATTCTCTAACTTCAATTATATAAAACAATAGCAATATAAATTTTTAAAATATGAACAGTCTACAGCTGCTATTTCATAGATACATTCACATCTATCCGTAAATCCAGATGAGTTAACAAACCCAGTTGAATCCTAATGAGTTAATTCTAAAAACATATTACATTCACATCTATCTGTAAATCCAGATGAGTTAACAAACCCAGTTGAATCCAAATGAGTTAATTCTAAAAAAATATTACATCCTACAATGTATGACAATTTCTCGTTACATTTTAATTTTATTGTCTTCTTATTAGATGATATTTATAAATTTTACATAGTTTATTAATTTTTGACTGTACCTCGTCAAAACTTAATAAACTATGTAAACATGTAACTTATTCTAACTATACAAAATATTTTTCAAAAGAACATAAAAGATAAATAAAATCTATAGATAAAAATATTGTATATTATTTTCCATATTTATTTAATGAATGAAATTTATTTTAGATGAATTTATTTTCTAATTTGTATTTAAAAATATAACTTAATTGTCATTTAAAATAGTACATTCAATTCTTTAACTTCAATTATCTGGTATGTCATAGATACATTTACTTCTACCCGTAAATTTATGATATATAATCATTTATCAAATTTGAATTTCTCATTTATAAAAATAATTGTAAATTATTCTCGTTTATAAAAATGAATTTGTCTGTCTATTTATAAAAATATTTGAAACTTATACTATTTTATAAATATAATTGTATCAATACTTGAATTTTTCCAGTTTATAAAAATATTTATAATTTATTCATGTTTATAAAAATTATTGTAATTTATTTTTAGTTTGTAAAATTAATTATATTAACATGTAGACTTTTTCTCGTTTATAAGTGTCTTTAACCCGTGTGACAATTTATAAAAATATTTTAACTTATTCATGTTAAAAACATGAACATCAATATTTGAATTTTGTACATTTATAAAAATATTTTTAAGTTATTTAAGTTTATAAAAATAATTATAAAAATAAATATTTACCATATCATCTTAAATTTATTTATTCAACAGTGATAAATATGTGTCTCTTAGTTAATTACATTTATAAATAAATATCGCGTATTAGTGATATATATTAAATTTATTATCTTAATGTGTAACTAATTAAAATGAATTTATCATTGTCAATAAAAAATTATAATATTAAAGAATAATATAATATTATTATTATATACGGGAAAAGAAAAAATTAAATCTAAGAATATCGAAAAATCTATTATAATATTAAATAATAATTTAACATTTATTATTACAATGAATCATACATAACATTTCAAAATTATATATTTTATTTCTTATATTTTATTATATTCGATTTGTAATAAATATTTTTTAGTTTAGTGCGAATTTTCAATAATTAAATCTTAATGATATTATATAAAATTAATTTCATGAAATAAATTTATTTAATTAAGTGTTATATAAATATTTAATACATTATATTATACCAGTAATTTATATGAAAGTTATATTATAACATTAATTTATATATAATGATATTAACTTATTCTTGTGTATAAAATTATTGTAACTTTTTTTCAGTTTATAAGCATGTTGAAGTCGTGTGTCCATTATTAAAATATACGTGACTTACTATTATTGATACAAATAATTTTATAAATAGTTAATTTATTACATTTATAAAATTATTTGTAATTTATTCACCTTTATAAAATCAATTATAAATTATTTAATTTATTAAAATGATTGTATCAATATTTTTTTTTATTTTATCATAAATTTTTATGATTATCATTTATCATTAAATTTTTATGATTACTATTTAATATTTTTTATCATGATTACAATTATAAAGTTAATTTGAAAATATTATGATATATTTTAGTTATTTCATAAACTTAAAAAAATTATCAAATCTCAATTGATTTTGTTTTGTTTTATTAACCTTTTTATAAAAATTAAAATAACTTATTTTAGGTCAAATAAGGATCTAAAATAAATTTTTGAAATCAAAATCATGCACAAAAATAAAATATATTAATGTGACCATTCAAAATAATTTCTATATATAATCAAAATAAATAATACTAATACCTCCATTCAAAAGATATATTTGTAAAATTTTGATTTAATTTTTTTCATATCTTTATATATATTATAATGTATATAATATTCCTACAATATGAAAAATATCAAACCTATAATATTAAAAGAGAATTATATTTATGTCACCATTCAAAATAATTTTCATATAAGTATAATAAAAATAAATGATAATAATGTCTCTATTCAAAAGATATATTAGTAAAGTTTCGAATTAAATGGTACTCCAATATTTGATTAACAATATATTTATAATATACTTTTTTGTTAATTTTATTAACAATATATTTATAGTTAACAATACATCGTTTAAACTACGTTAATTTTCTCAAGAATATAGATGTAACCTTTCAAAAAAATATACTTTTGATGCCATAAATGATGGTTTAAAAACATTCTCTCAAAGAATCTTATTCTGTATTGACCACAAATTGAAGACGCAAGTTACATATACCAGAGTGGTGGGGCAACACTGTTCATTGAAATTACAACATAATCAAATTGCTTAACACCATTTGTAACACGAAGGGAATAACACCATTTGTAACTCTAGAAACACATAAGAGGGGAAGAGAATGCTTTTGGGCCTAACAAATTGAAAGATACTGCTTTATTACAATAATAACAAAATAAATAAACTAAGTCTAAATAAGAGAATCTGTTCTTTGATTATTAGAAGGAGATTGCTCCAATTCTTCAATGACTTCAACTTCCTCTTCTTCATTTTCACCTGACATCTCCTCTAATGATTTTCCATTTGCCTCGGGCACCAAGAAAGTAAAGCCGAACCCCATAATGTTAACTACACCCAACACTATCAGTGGATTCTTCACACCAATACATGCAGGATATCCTGCATCGGTTTTACTCTTGTCCTGGTTTTGTGCCAAGTACAAGAAACCGAATGCACCAACTATAGCACCAAGCTTTCCCGCCGCGGATGATATTCCATGGCAAGTTGAACGGAATCTTGCAGGAAAAATCTCTGCTGGTACAACAAATGTGGTAACATTAGGTCCGAAATTTGCAAAGAAGAAGGTCAAGGAATACAATACTACAAATCCTATTCGGTTATCCTTATGAGTCCAATGATCATAAGGAATAGCCAGTGCAAACATGAACACTGTCATAAAGAAAAATCCCATCAATTGAATTGTAAATCTTCCTATACTATCAATGAGAGCCACTGTAAACCAGTAACCTGGAACCGTACTACAAAGAGCAATAAGTGTTTGAGCTCTTGCAATTTTGTAAACCTCTTCAAGTGCATTCATGGTGCATGCGGGGTATCCAACCAACTGCGAAGATATCCTTCGAAATATATTTTGGCTATAAACGTTATATCAAGCAAGAACCAAGTGGTTGTTGTACCAAGAAGATGCCATTCGTGGCGACTTAGAAACTCCGTGAGAATAAGCCATATTTCTTCTTCACTTATCTCGGTTCACTTGAATCTCAACCTGTAGAACTTTAGACATATCTTCTTCTCATGCGTGTCGTATTCTTAGCAACTAAAGCTGTGTAACGGGCAGTTTCTGGCATCTTCATCCTCCAATAGTAAGAAGCATCTTATGACCATTAGAACTGCAAATCAATAATACATCTCATAAACTATATGTAAGAAAAATAAGTTGTGGAACGGTTGATGAAAAAAAGAGTCAAAATCAGCAATAAAAAACATACTATCAATAGAGCCATATTAATCAAATTCATCAAATACATGAATCAGTCTTTACATAGCCACAGAGCACCACACTTGATAAATTTGAACATTCTGTATCAAAAGCAGGATAACAGATTATAGAAGCAGTATTTTGAAATCAATAAGGGTGTAACAGAAGCAGGATAACAGATTATAGAAGCAGTATTTTGAAATCAGTAAGGGTATAAGCACTGACATAAAAATTTTATAATACCTTTGAATCAAACAAAATAAGCTCCAAGTGCTCCTTATTCTGTGAAGTAAGTTTTTTACTTCATCACCTGAAATTCTTGCTTTGCTTTCCCAATTCTCTCGCGGTCCAAACTATCAACAACATAGATCTGCATAAAAAAGCACATATGTATCAACCTTGATACATTAGACCCGTATCCTATCTTTTCAGTCCTATAGAATACACAAATGCTTGTAGTAGGAAAAGCAAAATTTTACAAACCAACCGAGAGAAATCAATGCTTACGCGAAGGTGAGGATGATGTTGAGCGAGGATGTTTGTCGATGAGAATGGAGATGATGGTGGCGGTGGAGGAGATACTGCGAAGGATTGATGGTGGAGGTGGAGCAGAGTTGCGTATGTGGTAGAGGAGTTCGAAGGAGGTTCGGTGAGAGAATGAAGGGGTTTACGGCAGCTGAAGGTATATGGAAAGAGGTGAGTTTAGGAGAAGAAGCAGAGGAAACCGGTTGTTGGAAGTAAGAGAACAGTGAGGAGATTGATGATGAGAAGGTTTGGGGGAAACATAATGGATTAGGTTTGATGCAAGCTTTGAGATTATAGATAAGTAGACAGTGGGGAAGCATTGAAGGAAGAGAGAAGAACTGTTGGTTTCCCATTGCAATTTGAATCTTGATTCAGAGAGAGATAATGATAAGACATGGGGAAGGGAAAAACGTTTGGTATTCCCAGAAATTTCCATTCCCTGGCTTTTGATTACGTTCCAATTAGGGTTAATAGGGATATTAATAAATTCATTTGTTTAGTGTAAAAAGAGAAAATTATAAAAATGGGGAAAAAATGTGAGAGTGACACATCAGCTCCAAATGAATGTGGTGCAAACATTTTCATAGTTACTTTATTACCCTTAAAAAATAGACCAAATTGTAATTTTTCAAAAAGGGTATTGTGGTAAAATCCGGTACTTTCATTTTTATAGATTTATGATAAATTTGTTTGCATTTGACCTTAGCTGTCCTGTTTTATATGAACGAATGTTTGTTGCGGAGCGAGCAATAAATTGGTGTTTCCTTGATAACTGCAACAGCAAACACCCGCGTCTTTGGAATACTACAATACAACCTTTACCTTCACCTAGAGTATGTTTTCACGCTTCTTTTCTGATAACTATTACTATAGTTATGATTTTAGTCTTTTCTCCGCTAAATTACGTGATTATTGCTTAGTCCAGAGATTTAGGGTTGATTATTCACCATAGTTTGGCTTGATCTAGTTTAATAATCAATACTAGTTATGATTCTGAATTGTTTCCGATTTTCACTTGTTATTGCCTTTTTTAAATACCTAGCGTTGTTTTGATAGTCCGCAAATCCTAGCGATATTGTTACTGTTTCAGGTTTCACTATCAAGTATAGCCTCTCTTCAATGTCATGGATGATAGACCTGCAAAATTAAAAATCATTCCGGATCACTTTCAAATTCCAACATCAAGTCCTGAGACCGCAAGTGGAGTTGATCAACCTGTAAGGTATTGTTTGTTGGTTAAAAAAGGAATACAAAAAATACAATCAAAATATGTTATTCAGAGTTTTATTTAGCTTACTTTAGGCCTTCGCTCCAGCTCTCGACTCCAAGAAAATTTAGGAAAACTTTCATGTTCAACTTGTTTACTCTACCAACAAGACTCTCATGGGGGTCTGATACTGGAAGTCAAGAAAAGGTCTGATTCTCGCAACTTTTGCTGTTTCGATCATTTTTCATTGGCAAAAGGTTTTGTTATATTGTTACCTATACAAATTCTCTTGTTCCGTAGGTTGAGCTAACAGCTGCACAAGTAGAATCACTCCGATCAGAGCTTGCTGATTTAGAGGAAAGGGAAGCTCATTTGAAAGCTCAGTGAGTGATCCACAATTTTTAACTGTTTAGGGATTTGTAGCCATAATATAATGCAATATAAGTGTTCATTAATAGAAGTTTCCTAGTTGCTAGTATTAGATTTGGACCATAGAATGACACATGTGCCTGTTTGTGTAATAACTAATAAGACCAGAATCAGTTTCAATTTCCTTTTTTTCTTCATTATTCTCCACTTCACTCTGTACTACCGATTCTTCCGGATGTGTTAGACTAGTAGACAACTATGCATTTGTTTTCTTTGGAATTGAAATTTCTATAGATATTGTGAAACAAGGGAAATTTACTGTTTTATATATAATGTATTTTAGTTAGTTTTTTTTTTTTTTTGGCTTAAAAGATTTATTTTTACACAGGTTGCAACATATTGATGAAGTTCTGCGGTCAGCTCGTCTATCAGGCTATTTACACATTAGAACTGTACTAGCTGTCCAACCCTGCATCAATTTGTTTTTCACTGGTCCCTAACAAGTTGGCATTAATGTGTTTTTTGTCATTCTCTGTAGAGATGGTCAGCACTTCCGGGAGAGCCCGAACCTATAGATGATACTGAAGTAGATGATCGGCTTCCACGCTTTGTCGTTCTCTATGGAGCATGTATATTCTTATATTTGTTGTGCACAGGTAAGGTTATTAGCTGTGTTCATTCACTCCCGCTCGATTTTTTTTTCCTACCAGTCTTTGTTTTCATTTTTACATTAAGACTTTGATGGTTAATGAGTAGTTTAGTGCAGATATAGGAAAATGATGATCAGTAGATTTAAATGATTTTTCTTTAGCATGATTTACAGTAGGACTGTGAAGCACGGATACTTCAAAAATGCTGCCGAATCGTGTCCGGTCCGTACTGATACGCTCCGATACGCCGCCAATACGTATCAGAGGAGTATCCGAAATTATTATTATTTTTTTTAAAATTTTAAAATTCCAATATGGCGACAATACGCCTCCGATACGTGACTTTTCAATTTTTTTTGCTTTTTTTAATGACTTGTTATTACTTTTTTAACAGTCCAACTCTTTTTAGTGTTTAATTCTTTCTTATCAATTCCAAGCTTTCAAGAAACGTATCATTTCCCCATAATTTTTTTTCAATTCTCAATATATAATAATCATGATGTTTATGAATCATCATAACTTTTATTTTTAATTCATATATTACTTTCAATTCATATACTACTTATTACAACTTTCCATTTATATAGTAATGTATTAAAATTTTGTTATGAAAACTTTGATTTAATTAAGTATTTAATTTTAATTTTTATATACTTATCTTAAACGTATCGTATCTACTATCTGGTATTAGTTAATTAGTATCGTATCTATGTATCGGATACGTATCGTATCGTGTCCGTGCTTCATTGCAGTAGGATATATGTCATTTGATCCTCGTAGCCAGCCCTCCTTAATAGAAAAAGGCTTTTGTTGTTGTTGTTGCTGTATTTTTATGAGTAACTTGGTGCACATCTGGCTGTTGCAAAGGGAAAGGAGTGAGAATTAGAATGGGTCAATAGGTAATACTTCGATCAATTTAATGGAAATAAGCAAGTTGTCAGAAGAGTGAGTGTTCCTTAAAATTATAGAAATTGATATTTCACTCTGTAGCATCAATAGATGTCCATGTCGTGTCCTACACAACACTACACCCACACATGTAAACATTCAATTTATTCATTTTTTATAATTTATTACCTGAGTTGACGTGTTAGTGCCCGTGTCATGTCTAGTGTCTTGTGATTGACTTTCTTTCTCTCAAATTAACATCTCATAGAAGGATGTCTATTTTTGTTTGAACTCCAAACTATCTGACTCAAACCCAACACTCTCATAAGTTTAAGATATAGTAAAAATTAGGGTCAAAATTTCATTGTAGCTATCTTTCTTTAACTGCCTATTTAAATCCAAATCTTGATAAGCCAAACAAAATTTAATTAGAAGGGTAGGAGCAGCCTGTAATATAATCTCAACAGCTTGGTCAAAGAGGCCCTCGTACTGTCAAAATCCTACTATGAACTAACTCTCCAAATGCTTAAGCTATTTATTAAAGGTCAAATTTTTTTTATTTTATTAATATCTTTGAAAAAAGTTGCAAATGGTTAGCTCAATCAATTGTATTTTTATCTCATGTTTTCGGACGATCAACTTCTGTTTACAAGATATTAATACTTTACTGATAAAGTGGAAAATTTGCAGATATAAGTCCTCAGGACTCGACCCTTTTATCTGATATTCTTGAAGTAGGGAGATTGCCAAGTTTTAAGCATGAAAATGATGATATTCAATATGCTTTTTATATTTTAACTCGTCATGGATATCGCTATGAGTGCTCAAGCAATTCTATGATTCAGGTGTGTCCAAGTTATTAAGATAATTTGATTCTTGGTAGTTTTTTTCCTTTCTATTTTAGTTATACAATATCACCAGATTCAAACTGCCTTGCCTGATCATTTTAATTTTGAAAACTTCTAAATATAATGTCTTCTCCCTCACACTTTCAGGTGGACTCTTGGTTAACAGCTTTAGAAAGTTACAGCAAATTAGAATCTGATAGACCAGTTCCTAATGGTTAGATTTGAGATGTAACAAATTGATGAGTTTAAGTTTGCATGAAACCTTTGTAAATATGTTTCTAAGCCTTAGTTTCTCAGTAATTGAATGAAGATAAATGCTTTAATTGTCAATTTTGACTCTTACATGTTTGAGCAATCCTTACATAAATTGGAGTCGATATATGTAAGTATGAAGCTTAAAAACTGAGAGATAATAAGGTAATACCCAAACAATCAGTGTTGTTGACAATGCTAAATATGCTTGAAGGATATATTGTTTGAGCAATGCAGCACTTGAAAAAACGTTGCAAAAAGAGTGGTGATCTGAAATGATCTTTATCTTCAAGTGACTGTAATGATGCTGACGATGATGAACTCTACTTTGGCGGTCCTTCATACTTGTATTTAGTGGTGGGTAATGTACCTGCGTCGGCTTTTAGGCGGATTGAGCCTTGGCCTGATCCAGAACATATGGTACTGATCTGGAACATGTGGAATTGTTACCTCTATGATCTCTTTGGCTCTTTCAGAAATATCAATAGCAAGTTATAAAAATAAAAAAAAAAGAGTTAATGGATTAGGTTTCTGTTCAGGCCTCTTTAAAAATCAGACAGTAAGGAGATATGATGTGAGAAAAATATAAAAATAGTATATGAATAATATTGAGTGTCATGATTCCTTAAATATTATGTTCATTGTTCTAATTCACAAAGGCAAAAATCTAAAAAAACCCAAAGGATTAAACTCATTAGCTTGTGCAATGGTGGTAATGAAAAGGGTGGCAAAATGGGTTCGAGGCATATTTTTTCGTTTGCACTTTTTTTGGAGCGGGTCAAAATTTTAGGTTCGTATTCTCTAATATGTTCGTCCCACTCCGTCCTATTTTTTTTCCGGGTTTTTGTGGATGCGGACATTATTATAAAAACTTGTAATTTTTATGTTTAAAAGGTATAATGCCACATGCCCGCTCCACCCTGCATTCATTTTATTTGCGGGGCGGGGCAACATTTTAAGTTCATACTCTCAACAGTAGTGATTGACGTTGTACTTGGTAGAGAGGACCACAGTTTGATCCAATGCAATTGCAATTCGGAGGAGGCTAAAAACCTCTTGATGCCATTTATTGCATATTTTTGCTTGAAAATATGTGATGTCACATGCAAGTATATATGTATTTTAAAGTAGCAAGTGATAGAATAGTAAGAATTTCGCACCCACAGAGAATGATAAATAACTTAGATTGATTTTATAAACCTATATTTTGTAAATAAACATTAGCAAATATAATAATAGTTGATGGTTGTCGTAGGTTCAGTTTTGGAGTAAACAATGGCAAAAACAGCTAATAAGAGTAAATGAAGTCAATAATGGAGAGTATTTTGGAAAATAATCGGTTAATATAACTTGTCTATTGTGTTTATATGATGTGTTATGTCGTGCCACAAGAGGTCAAAAAGTGATCTTGTTGTGCATCTCTACATCAGAAACATATACATTAAAACAATAGGACAAATCTCTAAATCTCGCTTATAACTTTACTGCATGTCTGATTTTATTCTGAATGTCCTTTATGATTGTAGCTCTTTATGTCTAAAGTAGTTAATCTAGTGAATATTCCGATCCTACCATTTTCAATTAGTTTTATCATGAAACCCACTTGTTGGTGGATCTATCACAACAACAAATTCTTATCTTTTCCTAAGTTGATCATTAAAAGAAGCATATTTATAACAGTTGAGCACATGATAAAATAAAGTACTTAGAACACATCACTTAACATATACAACTATTTCATATTAACTTCACATTGTTCAACATAAAAAGGTTTAACTCATGATAAATTTAGTAAATATATCAATGTTGGATCTTAAGCTAAAAAAATTTAAACACACAATAAAAAAGAAATGAAAATCTAAGAGTAACTTCTTCATCTTTTTGCAATCTTCAATCAGCAAGAGACGACCTCTATCACGCCAAATACTAGTAGCATACACTTGAGATGATGAGAAGAAGTTCTCCACTTTATTTAGCTCACTTTCTTCACTAATTTTTATTAAGTGTTATTTTCTCTAAATTTCTTAACCTTTGTCCATATTTACCTTTACTAAATATTATTCTCAAATCTTACGGTCATTCATGGCTGACTTATATATATTTTGTATTCAAAAAGAGACTTGGGACAGGGTAAATCTTATTTCATCTTATCTTTTTATTTTGTGTTAATAGGTTGTTTGATTTAATTCACAAAGTATCAAGATACTAACACCAAAATATCCAGATAGCAAGAGTGAATCCCCAAGTATCTCATCTCTAATTTACAGATATTGACTTTCTTTTTGTTAAGGCAAACTAATAGAAGCTAATGTTATCCTCAATGTTCCGGAAACTTTATAGAAAAGTTTTAAAAAATGATATATTGTTAAAAGTAATTCATATTAAAAAGTTATTGTTCTAGAAGTTGTTGTTTCTACATGCTTCAAAACCTTGCTTTGTCTAGCTAAGAAGTTGCATGTTCAGAACCTTAGCTCAACTTTTAGTTTTATTAGAATAGCTAGTTTTGCTTACATGGCATTTAAAGTTTCTGTATTTAAACAGTTCTGTAACTTGTTTTTCAAAATTGTAGTAATTGAGTTTTTATACCACCTTTTCCATATATTTTATCTCTTCTTCCATCTTTATCTTCAACCTTGTGCACCAACAATTGGTATCTAGAGCTCTAATTTGATTCATAGGGAAATACGATTGTACGTGAGGCGTGTGTAATTGATTTTGTTTTTTGAATTTGCGTTGAATTCAAGATCAGAATCGTAACAAAATTGCATTTCTTGATTTTGAGAGATTGTGAAACACGATTGTTTGGTGATATCTTAGTGACTTTCAGTGCACAAGAACAAAGATGAACGAAGAAAATAACTTGAATACAAAGGTTTCGATGTTTGATGGAAATATTTGGATTCGGTGGATGATTTAGATGTGTTTGTTGTTCTGTGTTCAAGTCGTTCTTGATCTCGTCAACGGTTATGTTCCGACTGCAGCAGATGCGACGTAGGAACATAGAAAGGCACAAAGAGATACAAGGAAGAAAGATTAGAAGGTGTTGTTCTACATCCATCAATGTGTGGGTGTGAATGCATTTGAGAAAATCATTGATTCAACAACGGCGAAGGTTGCGTGGGATATATTGACACAATGCTACAGTGGTGATGCATCAGTGAAGAAGGTGAAACTTCAGTCTCTACATAAGCTGTATGAGAATCTCAACATGAAGGACAATGTGAAGGTACCTGATTACATCTCCATAGTGATTCTGATTACAAATGAGATAAAATCTTGTGGAGAAACTCTTTCTAAACAAGTAATCATTGAGAAGGTAATAAGATATTTTACTCCTTAATTTGATTACATTGTTGTAACAATTTAACATTCTAAAGTTTTCATCACCATGAGAATTGAAGAGCTACATAGTAGTCTAGAGGCACAAGAGTTGCGTCTAACTAAAATAACATCTGAAAGAGAGATAGAGCAATCCCTGAAGGCATCATATGGTAAGAAGAGTCAAAAGCATTCTTAGTTAGAGGCCAATAAGAGACATGATGGTTCTTAGAAGTCACAAGCCTCTGACTTTGTTAAAAAGAAACATCAGAAGGGAAAAAAGAAGCTTGACAAAATAAATGTTTAGTGTTACAATTATAATAGGTTTGGTTATTTTGCTAAGGATTGTTGGTCAAACAAGGATATGAAATCAAAAGAAGAAAACATGTCCAAAGGAGATTCTGATGATGAAATGCGCTATTGATGACTTATGAATCTGATGGTGGATATTTGGTAGACTCGTGGTATATAGACAGTGGCTGCTTAAATCACTTAACTGGAAACAAACAGTAGATGGTTGACTTTGACTCTAATAAGAGGAGAAAGACCAGATTTGCTGATGATAAGTACCTTAACTGTGAAGTTATGGGAAATGTAAAAGTCGCTGTGAAGAATGAAATAACTGTTTTAATCAAATATGTTTGGTATATTCGTGGTTTGAAGAGAAATTTGGTGAGTGTAGGTGAGCTCATTGAGAAAGATTTCTCGATAACTTTGAAGAAAAATCTCTTGAAGTTGTATGATTATGATAAGAAGTTGATTATGCAATTTGATCAGGAAAGAAACAAAACATTCAAGGTGAATGCACATACAACTGAAACTAAATGCCTTAGTGCAGAAGGTGACAATGAGTTGTGGCATAAGAGATAGGAGCATATGAACTTCAAAAGATTAAGGCATCTAAGTTCTAAGAAGCTTGTGTATGGAATTCCTAAGATTGTGAAGCCTGAGAAGTTACATGAGATATGCATTAAAGGCAAGCAACCCATATTGCCATTTGTATCATAAATGGGTCCAAGAGCAAAACTTGTTTTGGGAGCAGTGTATTCTAATGTATATGGACCATTTGAAGTATCTTCACTTTGAGGAAACAAGTACTTTATGTCTTTTATGGATGAGTTCACAAGAATGACACGGGTAACACTCACCAAGTTTAAGCATGAGGTGTTTGTTGAGTTTCAGAAGTTCAAACTGAAGGCTGAAAAATAGAATGGTCAGAAGCTAGAAGTTCTCAGAGATGATGGTGGAGGCGAGTACAACTCTATAGAGTTCAGAAGGTTTTGTGAGGAGAATAAAATTGAGCATGAAGTTACAGTTTTGGTCCCCCTATTTTTTATTTTAAACAGTTTTAGTCCCCATCTTTTTCTCAACTCAGCGCTTTCTGTCAGAAAAATGGGCCTTGGGGACCAAAATTATTTAAAAACAAAATAGGGGGACTGATATCGTGAGTTGGGAAAAATAGGGGGACCAAAATTGTAATTAAGCCTTAATTATTATAGATAGTCAAAAGTCAAATAAATTAATAAAAAACTTAAAAATAATATAGAAAAAAATCATTGATTAAAAAAATAACCTTTATTAACTTTTTAATATGTGTAAAATTAAAAAAAAATGGCATTTTCAAAATAGACGAAAAAAGTATTAAGAGTAATACAATATAAAAACGAAGAGTCAATCATGTATAAACTCAAAAGTAGTGTTTTAAAAATCCGATCGGACTGACCGGTTAAACCGGTCAAATTAGGAGTCGATCAGATAATCGATCTGATTCAATTGTTGGATCGGATTTGTCATTGAACTGGTGTAAAGTGGTAAAAACCAATGTACACCGTTAAAATCAACGATTTTTTAAAATCTGTAGTCTAATTGCATTTTTTATTTTTTAAAATTTTTATTTTTATTTTAAAAAATCAAAACGACGTTGTTTTGATTATTTTAATAAAAAAGTTAAATAAAAAAAATAATAATGATATCATTGCCGAGAAAGATGTTACAGATGTGATTGATTTTGTTGATGATTTGCAATTATATTTTATAATTTTGTACTATTTTGTTATATGTGATACCTATGTTTATAATTTGAATTTAAATTATGAACTTTTGAATTTATTTATGATATGATAGTTTTTTAAAAATTTAAGTGTTAATTATATTTTGTAGAGACTGGATTATTCGGATCGACAAGTTTTATATCCATATAATTTTGTTATAATAACTGATCTATTCAATCGATTTATCTGATTTAATCCGATTTAGTCATGTGATTCAATCCATAATTCGACTAATAATCAATGACTCAATACTTTTATTAATTTGATGTCCGATCCAATTTTTAAAATAATGCTCAAAAACACAAATTTGCATCTATTGGAATGAAAATGTACTAGGAGTATTTAGGTTTTGAAAACACGTGTAAATTTTGAGCCCACGAAAAGGAAACCAAAGAAAATAAAACACTTTTTAACTACCTGACAAACAATGTGGAGGGCATCTGTAGCTTGTGTTGCACGTCCAAACTGTGCTTTCCTCTTTTAGATTTGCTTATGAAGGAAGATAGTCCAAACATGTGCATTTAATTTAAGAGAATTTATTCGCTCAGTTAGTGTTCTTCTCCACTCCTTGTGAAAAATTAATCATATCTTTAAAATTTATAAATGTAGTTACGAAATTACTATAAACGTAAATTATTTGGTTTATTTCGTAAGTGTATTTGCGAATTCATCTGTTGGGATCTAAAATTCGTAAGTGTATTTACGAATTAATTTATTTGATTTACTTCATAATTGTACTTGCGAATTTACGTGTTGGGACACTCAAAATTCGTACGTGCATTTACGATTCATCTTATTTGATTTAATTCGTAAATGTACTTACGAGTTCACCTTATTTGATTTATTTTGATTTTGATTTTGATTTTTATGAAATATACATCTATTTAATATAGAAGATCTTTATAAATATAAAATTATTTTATACTGTCAGAGTGTCAGTGCATAATTATTATTTTTAATAATATTAATTATTAATAACATTCAAGTTTTTATTATAATATAAATATCTTTTTAATATAATAAATTTTTAATTACAACATAATAATTAATTATCAATTCTATAATAAAAATTAAAAAGTGTCATCTAAATTAAATTTAACTTTTAAAATTATATTTAAAAAATATTTTTTATATTTTTATAAAGCATTATTTATAATTTTAAATAAATAATTAAAAGACAATTACATTTCACTATTATAATTTAAAAATTAATTATTACATTCATTGTTTAATTTCATATCATAAATTTACGTTAATAATTTTTAATTATAAATTTAGATTATTTTTTATTGATAATAATTTAATTTAATTATATTATTAAAAATATATTATATAATTAATGCATACGAAGTAAATCAAGGTAAAAAATCAATTCTATCTCTTCATATATAAATTGATATCAATAGTATTAATAGATTTTTTACGATAGGCCAAATTTGATATTAATATCGATTGTATTAATAGATTTTATTATTATATGCGAAATATAAGATAGACTTTTAATACATATATTTTTTAATTCTTTTCTAATACGTGAATCGTGTATATATGTAATAAAAATCACATGAAATAAAATACATTGAAATAAAATTCTAATAAATTTGAGATATTAGACGAATTCGTAAGTGTACTTATGAAACACTTTGAAATAACATGCATTCGTAAGTGCACTTAAAAAATATCTTAAAATAAAGTGAATTAGTAAGTGCACTTACGAATGATATTTTTAAAAGTTTTAAAAAATGTGGGAGAAAATTACAGTGTTGGAAAAAATTTCTTTAATTCATTTCGTTGAAATTGATGTTGAGATAGAGAGCATAAGAGGCTCATTGTTTATAATTGGGTCTAAAGTGACTTTGAACTTAATCCTTTTTCTTTTTTTGGTTGAAATTCTCCTTGCAAGTTTGGTAGAGAATGGCTTTTAGTAAAAGGAGTGAGAAAAAAGAAAGATACAAATATTAGTCTAATAATTTAAATGAGAAAAAAGAAAGACAGAAATATTAGTCTAATAATTTAAATGAGAGAATTTGTTTTTTCTCTTCAGAATACTAAGTCCATCTAAAATGAGAATCTCTACATTATATTGAAGAATATTTTAAAAAAAATTGAAGAATTTAGATAATTTTTTTCATATTTTTATTAGTAAGAAATTCAATTAAGACGAGTATTAGGGGTACTCAAATCCGCTTATAAAAATATGAGAAAAACTCAAGACAAAAAAGTATGAATATTTCTTCCCAACTATAACTTAAATAAGATAAAGCAAACGAGCTTTACTAAACTCGTAAAAATTACATTTGGATAAAGAAATATCTCCAATGCGGTACCATTTCCACACCTTGATTTTAATATCCCAAACCAAATCAATAAGGCTAACCTTAGCATCGTTGAAAATAGCTCCATTCCTGAGATACCAAATAACGTGCACAACCGCCAACAGAACTATAATTTCTTAACCTTTATATACACCTGACTTTCTACTCTCATCAAACCAAATGATATCTCCTAACAACATATTGAACCCAAACTATTCGAAAATATCTTTCCAAACCAATTTAGAAAAGAGACAATCCAAAAGAATGTGTTCCAACGATTCTAATACTTCTGAACAAAACACGCAACGACTATCATTATAAGAGAGAATGGTACCTTTATTATGCAAAAGTTCCTTAGTCGGAAGTCTATTCCACAAACACATCCACCCGAATGCTTTTATTATATATGGTACCACCACTTTCCAAACCTCTCATATCGTCGAGAGCTTCCCTTCGTCCAAACCTAGATTAAAAAAAAATACATATAAACAATCATACCCACTCTTAGTAGTATAGCCAACAACCGTTTCAGGGATCCAAATAACCTTATCCACTTGATTCCTGTTTGAAACAATAGCATGTAAAAAATGCTCCAATCTTGCCACTTCCATCCTAATATCAACCTCAAGAGAATCTTCGACGCCGAAAGATCCCCATTCCCAGCTGTCACCAATCCACTACCTCATATGACTAACATCAGTCTCCTTCGGATGCCTAACTTCGAACAGACCCGGGTAAATCTCTATTAACGGCCTATCCCCAATCCCTACAGCACTCTAAAAAGGAGTAATCTCCCTGTTGCCAATCTCAAATATGATGTTCATCGAAAAACATATTCATGGAAATTATTTTCTAAAGAGAGTAAATTGCACCACGCCGCCACCAACCACATTTCCTCGTACTCGACAAATGGCTGGATTTGGATAAAATCTAGTGATTCACCTTGCCATATCCCAGCCGCAAGCACCTCCCTCCAAATTGAATTTGAGCCCTGAAGAATATTCCACTTCCATTTGAAAAGCAGCGTCGCGTTGAATTCTTTGAACCTCTTAAAACCGAGCCTTCCTTTATCAATCGAAGAACAAAGCAATTCCCACCAAAACCAATTAATCTTCCTTTTTTTCGGGGTTACCGCCCACAGAAAAATTATTATCAAGCCTTTAACTTTCTTTATACACTGCAACTGGAGTTTTGAAAATAGACAATTGAAAAATAGACAGACTCGATATGACCGATTTTACCAGGGTCATCCTTCCACCAAAGCTGAGAAATTTTCCTTTCCAAGACGCCAATCTCTCCATTATCTTCGAAACAAGAGGTTTCCACCAAGACACCATTCTCAGGTTCGAACCAATAATATTCCAGAGAAAAGAAAAGAAATTTTCCTTTCCAAGACGCCAATCTCTCCATTATCTTCGAAACAAGAGGTTTCCACCAAGACACCCTTCTCAGGTTCGAACCAATAACATTCCAGAGAAAAGAAAAGAAATTTCTTCTTACTTGCAAGAAAGATAATTAGACACAACCAACAAAAAATGAGGGCTCATATTAATTCCTATCAACATGTTTTTTTTTAAAAGCAAACACCCTTCTTAGTTTTCGAAGCATAATCTACGATTTCATTCGCAATTAAAACTCCATCTAGCATAAACCTTCCATGAACGAAAGCGCTTTGGCATTTAGATAACAAAGGCTCCAAAACTCTCTTCAATCTAGCATCCATAAGCTTCAAAAGAGCTATACAACCAGTCAAACAAATCTGCATATATTCATCAAGCTTGCAAGGATTCGCCTTCTTAGGAATTAGCATAAGAAACAAAGAAATGATAGCCTTGGATAAAATATAGAGGCATGAAAATCATTAAAGCACGTAACAAAATCCACTCTGAGAAAATCCCAACATTTCATAATAAAGAAAAAGTTGCAACCATCGGGACCCAAACTCCTTGATCCTCCACAAGTCCAAATAGCTTCTTTAATCTCTTCTTCTGAAAAATCGACCTCCAAATAATCCCTCTCAGATGGATAAATACTATTAAACGACATACCACCCAAAACAGGCTGATGGTAATTTGTCTCAATAAATTTCTCCTCAAAATGACGCCTCACTTCCTCTTTAACTTCCCCAACCGACTCTATTACCCCATCCTCTAAATGGATATTCCCAATTTTTGATTCTCTATTTTTAGGATTGGCTTTATGTTTGGTAAAACTAATTTAGCGACAATAGGTTAAATATGATTTATAACTTGTAAGGAGAAAACAGGTTGAATTTCTATTTAATAAAAAAATATGTTGTGTTGAAATGTTTCAACATCTGGAACAACATGTCGAAGCAGATGCCACGACATATTATTTGAGCTAACAGATTAGATTCTGTTATGAAGTAAAATATTCCTAAGGAGAATCTCTTGCAGAATTGTAACAACTTACTTGTTGTTACTTGGAGCCCAAATTATGGAGATATATTAGGGAGACTTTATAGGAGAATCTGTTGCAAAGTTGTTGATTCTTTATTTGTTGTTATAACAATATGGAGATATTTGTGGAGAATATCTTGGAGCAGTTTTAGCAAGCTGTTTTGGAGAATGTTGTGGAGCATTTTTTGCAGCAGTTTGTTATGTCAGTTTGTTATGTTTTGAAGGCTCAAATCCAATTGAGTAATAGGTTATAAATAGAAGCTTTATAACCTAAGTTTGGCACCAGCCGTGATTAAATACAATGTACTTTTTAGGACTGAGTCTATAGAGTGAACCTCCCGGATTGTGGGAAGGTCACCATGTGTACACCTCGAAACCTATAGGTAAGAGGGTGTTATGTTCTTGGAGGAAAATGTGAAGTAACTCCAAGGTGTGTCCTAAGTTAGAAGCATATTGCTTTTAGTTTTAGTTAGTTTGTGTCACAAGTTGACTGTTTTTGTATTGTGTTTGAAGTGTGGTATCTTCAAACTGTTTTTAGTTTTGTTTAGTGTCGCGATTTGTGATCTTGAGGGAGTGAGCGGAGGTTCTCATATCTAAGTGTGGTATCTTAGGTAGAAGGGTCATTGGATAGTTTGATTAAGTAAGGAGATGTAAACAGAGAAGGTTTAACTCCGAATTAATATTGCTAATAGTGAACTTCATCCCTGGCTTGGAAGCCCCCAGATGTAGGTTGGTTAGAACCGAACTGGGTTAACAATCCCTTGTATTTTTTTATTTCCTGCATTGTTATTTTAATTCTACCTAGTCTATTTTATAATGTCGGATCAGATGTCATGACATTCTGAGTCTGCTGTCACCAGAATTTCACCAATGAAATTGATTCTCCTCCTAACTTTCATAAAATAGTGAAAAATTTACTCGAATCCCCTTCAGAATCCCACTTTAATCTAGACTTTTGAAGAATCATATTTTCTTTGATTTCATCTGTAACCACATACAACTTGTAGCTTCACTCCTAAGCGCCACAATTTCCTCCACTTCATCCTCCCTACGCGAAATTAATAACTCATATGTCTCATTCATCTTCTTTTTATCCGCCTCAATATCCATATCCCATCTACCAAATACCTCATAATTCCAAACTCTAAGTTGATTTTTCAACAACCTAAATTTTTCCTTCACCACGAAATCACCTCTACCAACCACTCTTAACATTCCTCCAAGCCTTCTCCACAAAAGGAAGAAAATCCTTATGTTCAAACCAACTATTATTAACCTGAAACGGTTTCGGACCCCAATCATCCTTATTAATCACCAATCATATAGGACAATGGTCCGAAATATCTCTATAATCCCTTATAAAACATACTTTCAAAATATTTATAATTTCACCTTTTTTCTAATATAAATTTAATAGAATTATTAATAGCATGTTTATTTTTATAAATGATAAATATCTTTTTAGGTAGGAATTAGATATTAACGGTGTGAAACCGTAGAAATTAATCTCTAGAGTCGGTATTTAAAAAATAGTAGTTTGTAGATTAAGACGATGTTGCACTATGTATGATACATTAATATGATGATATAGTTGATAATGCATGAGAATATTACTGATAAGTGATATGCATGGTAGCATACGTTTGGCATTAATTGGTTGTTATAAAAAAATAGGGAATTGCTTTTGTAAAAATAGTGCATAGTATAATAAAGTTTAAATATATAGTGGTTGGGGGGAGAGATTCTTGCTCAAAGAGTGCACAATATAGTGGTTGTTCTGCCCGGCCAAAGACTCAATAAGATAAGGCACACTCTTATTGTCTGCTCCATTAAGTCAAAGATATAAATATAGTTATACGAGGGTTTCAAAGACATAATAGTTAATCCTTACTCTCACTATAATTATCTTGAAACCTAACCTGACTTAGGCGTTGAAGTACTAACAATGCAGACAGGCCCCTTGGGTCCACTGAACCGGAGATTAGCAACACTAGTTCAAGACCAATATCTCTGATTCAAGATGCATCACAATTACAACATTTGGTCCAAGAAATTGCATCATCGAATAGCTTACAAAGCATCGTTCCACCATAACTTTCGCAATTTTTTCCATTTGTGGTATGAAACAAAATAATGGTGTCATCTAGAGGTGTTCGCGGTACAATTTAGACGGTTTTGATGTAAAAAGTAATCCGAACTACAAGAAAAAAATGTGCGGTTCGATTTGGTTTGGTTGGATTTTAAAATAAAATTAAATCAAACCAACGCGGCTTAGTTCGGTTGGTTCATTTTCTTACAAAAAAAAATATTGAACTATACGTACACATACAAATAACAACTTAACTTTATATTTGATCATTTATGCATTATCAAATAACAATAAAATTTATCATATTTGGATAAAAACTTTCCATTTAATATACAAAAATAAGATTAGAGAAAAGTGGAATAAAAAACATAAAATAGTAGCATAAAAAAATATCAAAAACATTAAAATAAAATGAAAAAAAATAGAGTAGACGAAAGATTATTGAAGATGAAAAAGAAAGAGTAGAAGAGATGAGAGATTAAAGAAGAAGAGGTGCACTAAAATGTAATTGGAAGAGAGAACGGTATAATAAAAATAAGAAGATGAAAAAGAAAGAACATAAGAGATGAGAAACTAGAGAAGAAAAGCAAGATGTACATGGAATAGAAGATGAGAAGAATGCGCGATAACGATAGGAGAGATTTGAAAACACTTAAACTGAAACCTTAAGTGTGAGGAGGGATAATTCATTTGTAATCGTAGGGCTAAAGCATAATAGGTTTGGGTTTAGGTTGAATGTGTGTTAAGTGATGTTTGGGTTGTAACATAATGATGTCTAGTTCAATTTAATTTGATTTGTAAAATATAAACTTTAAACTTTAAACTGAATCAAACCACGCGGTTTTGTAAAGACATGACCCAAGCACATATGAAACAACTGTGGTTTTTATAGTTTTTGTTTGATTTGGATCGGTTAACAGTTTTCTATTGGGCAAGTACAATTTCCACATGGGCAAGTCTGATTCTCAAATTTGGAATTTGAAAGTATCTCTTGTGAAGAAATTGAGGTTTCATAGAGTCAGGATCTCAGATCTGCAGTGTTTTGTGTTGTACCCCAAAATTTACCCTCTTCATTTTAACATTATTTGGTTTATAGTTTCATCATCATGAGCATGCATGCATATCATTGGTTTCGTGGTTATGAGATCATGGTGTTTACCCTCGACTTTGGCAAGTTTTGGAGATGGTTACCTCAATAGAAATATTTCGAGTTACGGGAGAAATTGAGTGTTTCGACCAAGTTTGGAATATTTTGAACCAGAAATCGATATTTCACGATTCGGGTGTGTAATTTATAACTTCTGGCCAGAAGGTGTTCTTGGGTTGGTTCTTCAGGTTTTGTAACCATTTCATTATCATCTCCAATTTTCGTTCTCAAGTCAGATACTAATTATGTGGAGAAGGTCTCCGGAAAAACTGATTTGTCGAGTGCAGTAAACTCAGTTTTGTGACTGAACCGTGTTTACGGGACACTTAAAAATTCATCACTTCTGACTGGAACGTCAGAATTGGGTGGCTCCAATGCCCAATATTCTGTCTTGACGTCCTCTTCAACTTTCTTTCTCGGGCCGAGAGCTAATTTCTTACGGATCAATACCAGAAGTTTATTCTTTGAAGGTGTATTTGAGTTGAACAAGACATCAACATATCTGACACGCAATACTCAAAAAATCGGCTATCACTTAATTTTTTATTCGATCGCGATGAGACTGGCGCCAAAACTTCACAAATTTCGTTGGCTTCGATTTCCGTTCATACCCCGAGTTCAAATTTTGACCGTAAGGTGCCTGTTCGAGGTGTTTTCCTCAGGTTGCTCAATGAAAATTCTGCATGTGTCAGATGTTCTCAATGTCAGCTGAAACTTCAAAATTTCATATCTCCTTAACCGTTTGTCTAATCGAGCTGAAATTTTGCAATCGCGACATGATTTTTTGTTCTGGATATTTTTCATGTTGGACCTGATTTCAAATTCCACACGGATTTTGAGGTATAGTACTGTGCACGAAAATCAATCAGATAAAGTCATTTTGGGGTCCAATTCTTGAGCTCAATTCACCCAAGGCAAACATTCCAAGTATAAATCAATTTTGCTCTCATAATTTGGGGGGTGATTCATTTGTCAAAATTCAACACAAACAATCTACTATATTCTCTCTACTCTCTCAAGGATCAAACTCAACTTTTTCATCAAGTTTTCTCAAGAATCAACAACAACATCAAGAATTGGATCAAGGTTGAAAAATCAATTTTCTCCTTTCCCTCTCCCAATTTTCGCTACTCTCTCTTATTATCTCCCATTTGATTTCTTCGATTCGACATTGGCGGTCTCTTCTTCTTGTTCTCCTCTTCGTTTCGACGGTAAGATTTCTTTATTTAAGCACTTTTGCATAATTGATTCTTGAATTAGCACTTGATGTGCGATCGACCTAATGTGTCTAACGGTATCTTAACTGTAAGTGCACAGCCTATCGCGGTAGTAATAAAAAGATGTCGAACCCACAAGGACTTCGTAATCACTCTAGTGCTATAAAAGTTTGCTAATTTAGCTAAGGCAGATAATGTCACGTTTGGTTTTTGGGAGGTAAGGTAAAGAAAAATTAATCGGATTAAAGAAATAATATTAAAGCGGTTGGTATGTAGTATAGTGAACCTAAGGGATTTAATCGAACCTAAGCTTATAAAAATGGTTAACTTACTTGTTCTGTAGAGATCATCAGTTTAAAAACCCTCAACTCACACTTTCGTGGTCTTATCTCGGATTATACTCCTAAAGTCCTATGCCTGCTGTCGCTAGCCCATAAGTGTTTAGAAAATATTCTTTGAAAACTTAATTAAATCTAATTCATTTTAAAGCGCTCTCGTTGTATTTAAATCGAATGCCTAACTTTAGTTATCCAGTTAAAACCTCACACTTTCGTGGTCTCGATCCTAACCTATTCTACTTTTCTTACTTTCGTAACAAAAAGGTTTATTTTTAATTACAAAAAGTCATAACCAGAATTTAAGTTAATTAAGATTTTAGCTTAGGAACAACTTAATGCCTACTGTCATTACTACTACATACCGACACAGGAAATTTAGCTAGCCATGGTTATTAAATCAAACACACAGGAAACATAATTGGAAAACAATAAAGTATGCATTTTGAATAAATAATGGAAACTTATCATAAATAATTAAATTGTACTTGGAATTAAATGCAATTAAAAACCTGAAATACAATAATGCTCCTCACGTCCTTCTTCCACAAATCGGAAAATCGAAACCTTCGGAATCGGAATATAAATCAAGGTTTGTGGCTTAAATAAATCCTAACCAAAAAAATAGCAATTTCCTAATGTTGGAAATAGCTATTGGACAGTACAGAAACAGAGGGAATTAAAAAGCAAGAACAAAATGTAAAACTGGAAAATGAGTTATGATTTCAGCAGAGCTTCCGCAAGGCAATTTGAAAAATAAACTCTGTGCCTCTTCCTTTGAACTCCTGGTATTTATAGAGGAAGGAAATTGGCAGTTGGAACTTTCTCATTGTGGGATTTTGATTTGAATTGCTGAGAAAAAGCCGGAAGGTGGGTGTTTGAGGTTGAGAGAAATTAGGAACATCTGAAGACACTTCCTTTATGCTTGCCCACGTCTCCACGTTTTGCATAAATTGAATATAAGCGTGTTACGGACGTGGAAGGTGTGTGACGGCCTTTCTTTGAGTAATAGCGTGTTACGGTCGTTACAAGAAGCTGACGAACGTAACACGACTTGGCAATGCGTTACGGTCGTGGCAGGCATGTGACGAGCGTCACAGTAACAAAATCTGCAAACTTTTGCAGATTTGTTCTTTTTCTTCTAATCTTGTATGTTGACTTCGTTTATACGATCTTTTCTGCTAATTTGACTTGAGATATTTAGTACCTGCAAAAAGACATGAAAACTCGGAATATTCGGGAGTTAAATGGATCAATGCGATATTAAAACAGGATAATTTCATAACAAATATATGATACGATTTCTTGTTATAAACACTTTTCTAGAATTGATAATTGAATCAAGTTTTGTTTGAGGAATTGAATTGAGACTATGGATTAGTTTGTGAAATTTTGATTTGATATGACCATAATGTTGAAATCCGAAATTAGAAGATCAAAAGCACTTATTGATTAATTGATTTTCTTAAGAAAAATGTTTATTCAAGTGGTTGCTTATCAATGTTTATCGAATTATTGATTGAAACTTTAATTTGCATGTGAATAGGCTTACTGTTGAACCTTTATTCATGTACAAAAACCATGTGGAAATATGAGTAGGCTAGGTGTTTGTCGAAACGTTTGAGCCATCAAGCTTGGAAGTTAATGCATGTATATCCTCATTTCGTGAGTGCACAAATTCTCATTGCTATGGTGTTTGTGTGGTCGATGTGAATTTTGCCTTCCAATCCGTTAAAACGTGTTGAGATTTCTAAGAAAACGAATGGCAAGTTCACGCATCGATACGCAACCTTCGATGAGAATTTGTCATTAGATCGCTTGTCGGTTGATTTCCACATCATTCCATGATTATTCTACTATTTTCAAGCTTTCCAACAATTCGAACCACGCGTGAAACAGATACTCGATGCATAAGTTACGTCGCTTCAATGTTCTAGAAATACACAAAAATCTGCACTTTTGTCGTGTTCAGGAAGTTACACGCTGACCCATGAGTCGACACAAGATCACAATGAGTCGACACATGTTCAGTTGAGTCGATGCAAAGTTCAGTTGAGTCGACGCAAACTGCCAGATTTTTGTTCTTGACCACTAGTTGGAAGTGTTGCGTCGACCCATGAGTCGACGCACATAATCTTGAGTCGACGCATAGGATTCATGAATCGACGCATGCTGCCAAATTTTCTCATTTTTTGAGTTTTTGCTCATGTTTTCCTACCGATTGCTAACAGGTTGTGTCTTATGCAAGGTACACCATGAGAATCTATTTTTAATCCTGTAACATAGAATTGTTCCTCATTTTATGAGAAGTGATAAGTGCCAAAATGTAGTTATTTTGTATATACATTTTGTGGCACTTATCCGTTCTTTTGTTGATATTTAGTTGAATAATCCCCGCTTTTAGTATAAATGTGTACATAATAGAATAATTGAGTTTTTGTGTAAATATTGTATCATTTGATAGTTTTTCATCTCTTTTATAGGTATTCATTCATAATTGGAGCATTGAGTAATAAAGTGTCGAAGACACGGCTTCAAACGCGTGATTTGGGCAACTCAACAATGAATAAAGCTCAAAATCAACAAAATAAAAATCAGCAATTTGCTTGATATTCTTCTTGGTTGGATAGGGCATTGAATAAGCTTTCCAACACTTCAAACCGGACTCAATTTCGAGTTACTGTTCTCAAGATATGGCAAAACAAAATTACGCACAAAAGAGGCGCTTACCGCGACCGACATCGAAATTCTTTAAAGGGCTCAAAACACATTTTTAGGTTATGGGTTGGGTATTTTTGAGTCCCAACACCATCACCTTCATATTTTTGATAGATTTGCTTGGAAAACAACATTGGAGCTTGCATTTTGATGATCCGGAGTCGAATCCCTCATCGATTGGTGTTGACAAACCAATGTAGATTTGTGGTTCCTCTTCTTCTCTTCTCTTTGTAATCTCTTTTGTTGGGTTTTGTATGTATATCTACTCTAACTCATGTATATTTGTCGCCTTTGGCGTTGTATAAAGCTTGTTTTACGAATTTGTGTCGGTGATTGTCTTAGGTTTTTACTTTATGTTAGGGATTTGAGCTTTGCTAGGGATAGATTGCTTAGATTCTTACCTAGGATGATTATCTGTTAGTTTCTGAATTCTAGAGATAGGTTTAGAGCTAACATTCACTATAGAGTATCCGAACTTAATGTCTCTGCGTCGGTGGGTATGGAGGTCGGTATGACATGCGGATGGATATTGAGATGATTTAGGAGGATTCTCAATTTGGGTTAGAAATAACTTAGGTTGTGAGAGGTATGTGATGACACAAGATTTAGGAGTATGACATTTAGTCTATCCTTTATACTTTTTGTTCATTTACTTTTTGTCTTTTATTTTCATTTCTTTTAATCTCAAACTCATTAACGGTAGAATTGTCGAACGAAATCAATAACCAATCTCCGTGGACACGATACGATATAACCTAACCGGTATATATCACCGGTAAAATAATACCAACTCTTTGCTTGCTATACCGCAACAAAATGGCGCCGTTGGGATTGGTTTTATTGGTTTTGTATTGCGATAATTCCGTTGTTTTTGAGTTTTGTAATTAATGTATATGTTGTATAGGCTTTGTATATGAACTTGTATATGTTACTTGTACATGTTATGTGTTTACTTTCCATACTTGTACATATTTGTGATTTTCTTAGTTTTTATATGATGTTGTGAATTGTCTCGTACTCGTAACGTTTGTTGTGTGGTTGTTAGGACACTTTCTTTAGGTTTGCGCGGTGTGGAAATACCATTGCATGACGAGAGGAGGTTACTAGTGCTCGCACAATAAAGGCGTCGAGCTTACGACATAAAACAAGCATGTTTTTGTTTGTTTATGTTTATGTTGTTTGGTGGTTTATGTTTTAACAAGTTGAAATAGGACTTGCTCTTAATTTCAAACTTTCACTTTTCAACTTGTTAATTCTTTTTCACCAAGTTTATGTATTGTTATTTGTTTTTGTTTTGTTATGTCAATTTGTTATTTTCCACAAGTTTGTAGTGTTTTAGCTTGTGGAAATGTGTGTATTATAAATATTGTTTAAATGTGTAAATGAGATTGTATAGGTGTGTAAGTGGAGCTTGCATAGCGCTTTGTCATTTTTCTAATGTGTCGGCCTCTGCTATCTGAGCCATGAATTCTTTTAAAATTTCACTTGGTTTTCCTTTTTCCCACTTTCACCAAGGCTTTTTATAGTGAATAAAATTAATATTGTTTTTCTAATTCTTTTGTTATTGTTTGGACTCAAATTTTTGTTTGTTAGTTTAAGGTTGCATTTGGTGATTTTCCGAGTTTGATCGTTTCAACTCGCGGATGTATGGTAATGATAATTTTCAAAGTTGCTACATGTCAGGTACTCGTTTATCGCTTTATATAGCATAACATGTTTAGGAAATTTATCATTTGTATAATTGACATGCTATTCATTCTTTTTGCATTACTTGCTCATGAATTGAATCACTTTAGTACCCTTTTTACCCATAAATGTGAGGAAGCTTTCCATTGTTTACATATGAGAGTCCACATTCTTGTTTTAACTGGATTTCATTATGCTTAATCTTTTGTTTTGTGTTGATTGTATGATTGCAAGAAAATGATCAAGGCATTTTGTTGATTTTGAGCATAACTACCTTGGCCAAATATTCAATTCACCTTGTGAGTGTGTGATCCTTTGTTAGCCCCTTTGAACTTTTATCAACATCCATTTTTATTTGAACTTGATGCTTGTCTATGAGTGTCATTTCACTTCTTTTTTTTGTATGGATGTTGATTTCTTTGTTTCTTGAACCCTCAACTATATGTTGTTGTATGAATTTTTGCCTTGCCTTAGAAAGTAGGGAGTATTCACACATTAATGTTGGTTGAATTCAAGTTGGGGAGAGGAATGTTTATGTGCTTATGTTGTGATTGATATGAGGTTGAGAAAAGAAAAAGAAAGAAAAAAATGTGAAAAAGAAAGATTAGAAAAAGAAAGAAAAAAGAAAAAAGTTTTGAAAAAGAAAAACAAAAAGAGTAGGAATAATGTTATGTTAATAAGTGAGATGTGTTTGGTGTGAATTTTGTGATGAAGAATAAGTTTGATTGAAATTATATTGTTTGGAACTTTGTGAGTTGATCACTCCCTTAGGTTTAGGCAAGTTTTTGTTTCGATTAGCTTTAGGACTTATCACTTGTTTGTTAACCAAGCCACATTACAACCTTGAAAAGCCCTTGTGATTCTTGCATTTGTATTTTCAATACGTTTTTGGATGAATGCATAATTTAGTCTATTGTTTGCAAGATTGTGGAGGAGTGTTTTTATCCCCACCTTTGTGTGTTCTTCATCTACCGATGAATTTTTGCTAGGCGTGATTCATGATTGAGTTTGTTTTGTTTTAGAATGTTTTGCATGATTTTTGTACTTAGGATTTATTTCGTTTATATGTTATTGTTGTAGTATGGTGGTAAGTTTGTATTCGTCGTGTACGTTTTCGTTTGAACCATACATTTATTTTCCGTTTTAAAAACTTGTTGATTCTTGATTCTTTGATTATCATTCTTTGTTTCTTTGAGTTATTTGACTTTGTTTGAGGACAAACAATGTTTCAAGTTGGGGAGAGTTGATAAGTGGAAAAATGTAGTTATTTTGTATATACATTTTGTGGCACTTATCCGTTCTTTTGTTGATATTTAGTTGAATAATCCCCGCTTTTAGTATAAATGTGTACATAATAGAATAGTTGAGTTTTTGTGTAAATATTGTATCATTTGATAGTTTTTCATCTCTTTTATAGGTATTCATTCATAATTGGAGCATTGAGTAATAAAGTGTCGAAGACACGGCTTCAAACGCGTGATTTGGGCAACTCAACAATGAATAAAGCTCAAAATCAACAAAATAAAAATCAGCAATTTGCTTGATATTTCTTCATGGTTGGATAGAGCATTGAATAAGCTTTCCAACACTTCAAACCGGACTCAATTTCGAGTTACTGTTCTCAAGATATGGCAAAAACAAAATTCTGCACAAAACAGACCGCTTAAGCGAATATAGCGCGACTGCGACATCGAATTCTTTAAAGGGGCTCAAAACACATTTTTAGGTTATGGGTTGGGTATTTTTGAGTCCCAACACCATCACCTTCATAGTTTTGATAGATTTGCTTGGAAAACAACATTGGAGCTTGCATTTTGATGATCCGGAGTCGAATCCCTCGTCGATTGGTGTTGACAAACCAATGTAGATTTGTGGTTCCTCTTCTTCTCTTTGTAATCTCTTTTGTTGGGTTTTGTATGTATATCTACTCTAACTCATGTATATTTTTCGCCTTTGGCGTTGTATAAAGCTTATTTTACGAATTTGTGTCGGTGATTGTCTTAGGTTTTTACTTTATGTTAGGGATTTGAGCTTTGCTAGGGATAGATTGCTT
Organism: Vicia sativa; assembly: GCA_021764765.1. Classification (NCBI taxonomy): domain Eukaryota; kingdom Viridiplantae; phylum Streptophyta; class Magnoliopsida; order Fabales; family Fabaceae; genus Vicia; species Vicia sativa. The sequence goes on from CM038795.1 coordinate 18,648,536, forward strand.
AGATTCTTACCTAGGATGATTATATGTTAGTTTCTGAATGCTAGAGATAGGTTTAGATCTAACATTCACTATAGAGTATCCGAACTTAATGCCTCTGCATCGGTGAAGTATGCCAGGAATGGGTATGGAGGTGACGCAGTTGACTTCTTTGTTGTCGAGGTATGCCAGGGATGGATATTGAGATGATTTAGGAGGATTCTCAATTTGGGTTAGAAATAACTTAGGTTTTGAGAGTTATGTGATGACACAAACGAGTATCGTAGGCCGAGTATGACATGGGTGGTAGATTTAAGTCTGTGACGGGTAGTTTACATTCGTTCCGGATAAGCTGTCTATCCTTTATACTTTTTGTTCATTTACTTTTTGTCTTTTATTTTCATTTCTTTTAATCTCAAACTCATTAACGGTAGAATTGTCGAACGACGAATCAATAACCAATCTCTGTGGACACGATACGATATAACCTAACCGGTATATATCACCCGGTAAAAATAATACCAACTCTTTGCTTGCCGCTTATACCGCAGCAACAAGAAGTACATACAATTTTCCGTATAGACATTCTATTCCTTTGCATGAATTGTATTTTCGTGCAGGTACCTTTTGACACGAATGTGTCGATACACATTATGTTTGCCATTGTATATTGTTTAATGTATTTTGTGCATGTTTTTGTTGTACGAATGTTTCATCATACATTGCGTTGGCCGTTATACATTGGTTAATGTATTTTGTGCAGGTGCTTTATTACGGATGTGTCGAAACACATTTTGTTGGCCATTATACGTTGGTTAATATATTCTGTGCAGGTTTTCTTGTACGGATGTGTCGACACACATTCCTTTAGCCATTATACGTTGATTAATGTATTTTGTGCAGGTTTTGTTGCACGGATGTGTCGACACATATTTTGTATGTCATTATACGTTGGTTAATGTATTTTGGTGCAGGTGCTTTATTACGAATGTGTCGACACAGATTTTATTTGCCTTTATACATTGTTTAATGAATTTTTGCGCATGTTTTTGTTATATGGATGTGTCGACACACATTCCGTTTGTCATAGTATATTGGTTAATGTACGTTGTGTATCTGTTGTGTATACGTTATGTACATATTATTTGTCTGCATTGCTTGGATGGTTATCAGTTGCATGTTCCTATTGATATTTGGATGTGTCCTCCTCACATTCCGATCTTGCTTATTGATGCTTCAATGCATTGCTTACCGGGTTCTTTATTGTTTGTCAGCAGTTTACGAAGTTTTTCGGGTTTCTTTGCTATTGTTATAGCTATTACAAATTGATATTCGTTTAGTATTTTCTCATACCCTTTTATCGCATTCTATTACTACTTTCTAGATATCATGAGAAGTAGGGGTTTTTATTACTTTCCTTGCCATGAGAAGTAGGAATAGATATGCATGATATGGATCTCCGTTGTTGATTATGTCAAGAATCCCTCTAGTTTATTTAAAGACCTTAGTTAAGGCAACTATGTATTTGATGTGCTACTTTTGTATGGTGTGTTTAAATCCTACCCCTGTGGTAGGCATTCGCGCAGGTGTGTTTACATTTTGTGCTAAAGACCTCAAAAAGAGGCTCTCATTCCCCACCCCCGTGATAAGTCCTCAAAAGTATGCAAGCAGAAAGGGTCCGCAATTGACCCCCGCACTTTCGTCCGTGTCATCCCTAGCTCACGCGCATCGTGAAAGCTTCCTTGTTATCGAGTTCGTCCAGTGGTTAAGGGTTCCCTTTTCTGACCCTCCACGCTTTGTTTGGAGTGTGCGTCGCCATGCGCTGATACTCTCATTCATATACTCTCTCACTTGGCTATTCAATGCCAAGGTGTGGCCATTTAAATCCAACCATGATGCTTGTTTGTTTCGACTAAAGCCTATCAAGTTTCCACTCTCCCTCCCAGCATTTGTTTGTGCATTGCATTGTTTTTGTGCTTTTAACAAAGCACTTGTTTGCTTCCTCCCTTTGTATCACTTGGTTCTTCAACCAAGGTGGATATTAGGATAGTCTCCCCTAGGACCGCTCGGTTAGGGTAACTTTCGAGCTTTGACATCAGGATAGTCATCCATGCATGTTGACATAGGTAGAGATTCCCTTTTCATCCTTGACTTAGGGCCACCTTTGTATGATGACATTAGGGATAGAGCTAGATAGTTCCCCTTGATGTTTTTCTTCCCCTTTTGAATATTAAAACTAAAACTCTTTCATTATCAAATCTCAAAACATGTTAATAAACTTAAATCCTTTCGCCAAGGTAACAACAATCCACCAACTTCAGACCATTTTGTATTTGGACCTTTTTCTATGAAAACCTTTTCGATAAGGGTACTTCTTTTCAAATCCAAGCGAGTTGCTAAGTGTGCGAGTGGCCGAGCATGAGTCTTTCGAAAAGTTGCAACGCCAAGCACGAATTACAATCCTAATCTCAAGGATGCAAAATGGAATTTCTCATAAAAAACATTGCAATCCACCAAATTTTTTTAGGAGAACTACGTAGTGCTTTGATCCCTAATTTCACGAATGGGGTACATATGCACTAAAGGTTCAAAAACACGACAAGCACACTAAAAAAAACCTTTCTTTGTGTACATAATAATTTGCATTCTTTTATTTTACCTCAGATATAGGTTGTAGATAGATACTCTTATCCATTACATAGAAAATAGAAGTGGATACCATACAGTACTACGGGCGTGCAGGTGTTAATACCTTTCCCCCTCGCGTAATTTACTCCATTACCCGATCTCTTGGTCGAAAGACCATGATTTCTCCCTCTCAAGTTTACTCGATGTTTACCTTTCCTCTCGAGGGATAAAAAATGTTCAATGGCGACTTTATTGATATTCTATCCGTTGATTTCACCAGTAGTTTCATTTGGATTCATCTAACTCCAATTTAACATTGATTAATCATTCATCTCGATCTCAAACCACTATGAGAAAACGTCAACCAAAATACTTGATTCTAAACTCAAATCTACGATTTTTCACCGGTCAAGCTTAATTTGAGCTTAGGCCGACCAAGAATCTTGATCTCTAACTCCTACCAAGGCTTGTTAATAGATCCCCTTAAATCCATATTCACATTCACTGAGCTAGGATCAATCGAGTTTCATTTCACCTCTGACATAACAATATTTGGGGTTCTTAAATTAAGAATAAGTCCATCAGATAGATGTCCTCAAATCCGAGCTTGGATTCATCATGAATTTGGGGAAACACAAAAGAAATCGCATCCAAGAGATGTATTTGTATAGATGCCTCCATGACCTGCCCATGTTAAATGTATCATATCATCATAAAATCCTCACGTCAGATGTCTCATCATCATAATGACCAAAGCTCGGTCCCTAATGATCACAAGATGTCGAGACAATGGAATAATAAGGAAGTTACAAGGTGATTGACATCTCGAAGTATGGGGAAATTCAAGAGATCAGATGGTCGGTTAGGTATCAAACCCGATGGAGTAAGTGAAGGCTACACAACTCTCCATTGACATATAAAGTCCCGAACACCTTAACACCATTCCAAAGGATATACTATAAACACAATCAGGTGTAAATCAAGAAGAGGAAAATAGTTTATTTACCACGAGTATCCCGAGCATAACTGTACGTGAGATTCTACATTCTATAAAGATAGAAGAGCTTCGAAGGTCTGCGGGCCAACATAAGTTCAACACATGGATTCCTTTTATCCTCGATCAAACAATCAAAAAGCTCAAACATCCCACAGAGAGCTCGAAGCCCAAAGGTGTCAGGCATCCTCAACCACGAGAAGTAGAACCCAGACACATCCATCAAAGTCTAACAGTCTCTGAAGCCAAAAACCCCATCCTCCATATCATCCGACAGCCAAGCCAGCCGAATAACACCTCTGAGGGCGAGTGATTGGTATCTACTTGCGGTCGGCCACAATATTTAGTTAATGCATCTATAATTTTTTTGTCTAGTTGCAATTAGTGATAAAATTGTTGAATACAAATATATATATATATATATATATATATATATATATATATATATGGCACAACAATATTTATATATATATTTGTTGCTTTGCTTTCTGTGTTGCTCCTTCTTTAGGGCACCAAAGTGTGGACGCACGGAACCGCGAACAGAGGTACAACCAACACAGTTGATGCCCGAAATAAATAAATTTAATAGTGTTGTTTGAGACGCTTTACATGTCTGACTACGTCAATTAATACCATGTAATGTCGATTATATTTAAAAGAATTCATGGGTGTTGTTTGAGACGCTTTGCACGTCCGACTACAACCGTCAATATCCCACATTGTCGAGCACTCTTAAAGTAATTCACGGGTGCTATAAAAGATGATTTACATGTTTGATTACAACAATCAATACCCATAGCACCGAGCATGCTTACAAATTTCAGGGGAGTTGTCAGAGACGTTCGATACATCCCACTACAACAACCACTTCCCCCAAGGGTTTTGTTGAAAACACTTTAAATGTCTTATTAGAACAATCAATTCCCTCTAGTCAATTATTACACGTATTTCTGCGTTATTGGTGCACTCACATTCAATTCTAGCCAATCCAAGAAACGTGATAGTGGAGCCCGAAAGCGTCCACGTCAATTCGAGCTTTAGCTCATGAGCAAGGATAATGATCATTGACCCTTGGTTAGGGAATGATTCTCTATGACATAGAGCACAATTTAAAGCATAACCACATCTACTCAGTCTCATGCCTTATGCCTCATTCCTATAAATATGATTCAGAGCATAGTCGCGTCTAGTCGGTTATATGCAAAATCATTACATATGAAATTCAAAAGATAACCAAACCTAGTCGATTTTATGCCTCACGAGTAAGAATTCAATGTATGGTTTTACCAAGCCAAATCAACATTTCAACATTATAAACTCATTAAATATCAACCACATTAAATCAAACTGATACATTATCAGCTGAAGCACATTTCAATAAAATGCGTACATTGTGGCTGCGTCTAGCTAGACCAACATCTTACCAGTAAAACACGTACAACTTAACATGGAATACTCATAAATAAAGAATCCAAACATCACCTTACGAAGAACTTAAGGTTATTTATATTTTTAGAAAATATTGTTTATCACTCTTTGTAGCAAATAAACTCCACAAATTACAAGGGTTAAAATCGAACCCTGACTCTCCTCGACTCCCAATCAATTGAAAGTTACAATTAAAAGAAGCACAATATGAAACCAAAAGCATAAGTATGCAAAAGATAATGATATAATTAAACATTATTTACACGACGAGGCAAAAAAACCCGACAAAGTCTTACTGAAACAAATAAAATATGAAATAGAAATAGGAGTTAAAAGATCCTTAAAAATCCAACTCCCGACTCCGCTACACCCGAACCATGTCTAGCATTCTCTATAGAAATGGCTTAGAAGGGATCTAGTTGGTCAACAGTGACAAAGATATTGGGGGAAAATTCTTGCGCATGTTCCAGCATCTAATCTCAGACCTAATACACGTACTCCATAACCCACTGAAGGGAAACTTGAGATTGCCTCCGTGTATAGCCATATCCTCCTTGAGGCCTTTTAGATCTTTGACTCGATCATCTTTCTTCCATTGAAGAGTTTCATAATTTTCTTTAAACTCATGTATCTTAACCGCATCTTTAGAAGATTTCTTCCAACATTTATCTCTATAAGAGAGACCTTCAACTCCGCTATTTAAAAATCCAAAATCGACGAAGAACTATATTGTTTCACCTTATCATGCATAAAGTCAACAAGCTCGAACTTTTTCTACAACTCAACCGATTCCTGTTGAGCATTGTAATTCTCCTACTCAAAGGTCTCACACTTTTCCTTAAGTTAATCTCGCTCCCTTCCAAGGTCACCAGAGCCTAATACATCAACCTTTTCAGCAACTACAATTGAAACTAGAGATTTGGCCTTGAACATGGTGCGAGAAACATCCACAAAAGGACCCTATATGTCAGCCACATACAAGTTCCGAACAAAAGTTAAGTATTTTGTAGCCTCAATAACGGAAAATTTCCTCTAAGGTGTTGGGTACCCGATCTAGAAGAATGAAGTCTGGAGAAAGGAATAATAGCTTCCAACTTAGCATCCTCTGACATACGAGCCTGTTGGGAAAAAACCCCTTCAAAAGGAGTGAACATTCATCCGGAGGAAGTTTTCCTCTATAAAAATTTTGTGAGTGGTCAAGTAAGGTTGAACTTCACTAAGGTTATTAAATATGTACAAATTGGCTCGAAGAACTACTTCTCAGTCAAATGTCTTAACATTTAAACCTTGAATACCTCTACCATCATAGCTTCCACATTACGAGACTCAGAAATTCCTGTAGAGTTCGCTTCTGACAAATAATCTATACAAAATTGATTACACTCTATCATTACATATATTTCATCGAGAAATTAGAGAAAAATCTGTCAAATATAATCAAATATGAAGCATAAAAGGTCAAAGAAAGCTGCACAAATCACTAAGTATGTAGAAATATGGACTTGATGATAATTGACGGAAAAAATGAGCAAAAGCGTGTAAGCTACTGGAAATATTGTGCGTTGCATCGCACACATGATACGTTTGTACATGCAGTGTTGCGGGTGATACTTCTCATGACGCGTGCGATGAACCCTTTTTTTGATCCATTCTGACTGCTTTAAAAAGGGGATTGTTGGCATGTTGTCAGGAGTTCCGTGAATTTTGATTGAAATTGACGAAAAAGAGTATCGAGAGTGCAATTTTAATAGCATTGGAAGCCATGGAAGACCATATCTTAAAGGATTTTCTCATGCAATCTTCGTCTTATTACTTGGTATTTGTTTATATCAGTATGAGTAGTTAAACACTCATAGGTTAGATTTTATTTGATGAACTTATTTGGAACTTATTGGGACATATGTTTAATTTGTTAGTACATGAACAATTGAAGTTATATTTTTATTTAATTACCTCTTGTCCTTAATGCTTTTATTTGAGATAATCTCTTAATCTGCTTAAGGATGCATAAGACATATAGGTCAGTTGTCTATGTGTTGGAACTAAGAAAATTATTGTATTTACAGTGGTTTGAATAGAGATAAGAGTATATCTTAAATGCTTATAATAGAATATATAGATCCAACATTTAACCAACTTAAGGCATCTAATCTTCTATAATGTCAACCATCACTAATTAGTTTTAATAACATTATTATGATACCATTAAAGATTTGTGATGGTAACATCTTCATCTATTAAAAAACTTTTATTAAATGACCCACTCACATCAACATCTCAGTTCTTGAAATATAGTATTTCAGTTTTTAAATACATAATTTGAAGATGTCAAAAATCGAAAATAAAGAAAAATAAAGGACTGAACTGCAAAAAAGAAAAAGAATAAAAGGCTCGTAAGAACAGAAGAGAGACCAACATCACTCATTCTCACATCTTACAATCGACGAAGAAGATGGCCTCACATCTCTGCAAATCCGCTTCCAGAGCCGCCAGGTCTCTTCTCTCCGCTTCCTTCCACTCTCGTAAGTTCCATTTCTCATTCTCTCATCTCTCTCTGATTCGTATTCATTTTCTCAATTTTATTGTTATCATTGAAGTTTCAAAATGTAATTTAGATTTTGTTATATTGAATCTGACATGTATTGTGTTGATAGAAGGACGCGCCGTAGCGGCGGCTGCAGCTGTTGCATCCATTGGAAAAGTACCTGGTTTTGCTTCAAATTATGGAAGAACTGGTTCTGGAAATGGATCTAGCTCCTGGATTGCAGGAGCACTCGCTCTTCCTGCTGCAGGTTCGGTTCTATTGGTTACTATTTGATATTACATATTATATTTTATTTTCCTATCAATTGATATCAGATCTTATCATGTGAAATGTGAACTACCAACTACCAACTACGGATTTGGAATTTTGCAATCACCAATTCAACTCTGTTTGTTCAAATGTTTGAATTTAGATTGAATAATTAATGTATCTGGACTATATATGAATAAGATATATGAATTTTTTCTTATAATAAAAACCGGAAACAACGCTTAAAACAAAATTTGTTTATTTTCTGCACTTACTTTGATGTGTCACTAATGTGCTGACGGTGTAAATCCTTCGATTTTTGTGAATATATTTGTAATGTAAAATTAAAATAATATGCTGATTTGGTTTACAAGAAAACATGGATGATTTGTGTCTTTTAGAAATGGAAGAGGAGCCTTGTACCTTGCTTGATATATTAGCATTGTAGCTTCCGAGACCTCTTCTATATCAATTGCACTGTACTCCAGCAAAGGGAATAAAATAATGGTTATGGTTCTGGATGTAGTATATAGAATTTATTACTTCCAATTTTACCCCTATATCTTGATATTAACCTATTTTTAATCTACAATCAAGCCTCTGAATTAATTAAATCAAATATTGTTCTTTCAATTTTTACTTGTTGGTGGTGTTGGTATTTTGCTTTTTAATCATATTCTTTACCTTTCATCTTAGATTCTCATCCTCTTACAATTTTGCATTTATTTACTAGTTAATTGTAAAGTTTTGAACAAATTCTCAATGGTTAACTTTATCACTTTATGCTTTGAATCTGTCGGTTGCTTCTCAATGTTGCACAGTATAGAAAGGGTAAATTGTACTTACCTCTTATAAAGTATGCTTTAAGTACACAGAACACACCCTTCTCTTTTTTTATTTATTGAGAAAATTGCACACTCCCTCTTAGTTCTATTTAAATGACATTCCTTTAATTTTCAGATAATAGAAGGGTCAATTTGTTTTTATATAACTGAAAAAAGACACTGTATGTTCAGCATATTTAACTAATTAATAATTCTATTTATTCTTTGTTATGTCTTGTAGCTTACATGCTCCAAGATCAGGAGGTGCACGCTGCCGAGGTATGCATAACTTGTTTTTATCTGGATCTGCATGTATCTAAACTCCTGTCTTTGTTAGTTTTTTTTTCTGTTTTTTTATGATTAAAATATGCTAATCATGGGTTTACCTTTTTCCTATTCAGCTAGAGCGCACTTTCATTGCCATTAAGCCTGACGGAGTGCAAAGAGGGCTGGTAAAGTGAACTACTACATTTTGTACACTTCATGATTTGTTTGTGAAACAGTGCGGTAGATGCAATGCCTATGAAACACTTACACATGAACACGACATTGACATATAGATGTCAATAATTATTTTATAAAATAGAAGTGGCTGATTGTAACCACTTGTGCAGTTGTGCTTGCCAGTGTCGTGTTGCTGTAAGAGAATGGACACACTTTCTGTCCGATGTGTCTGTGCTACATAGTTCAATGCACAACTTCTACTCGCCTGAGATGAAAATTCAGACTGTTTAAAGTTTTTGTTTTCTTTTTCAGATTTCAGAGATTATTTCTCGTTTTGAGAGGAAAGGGTTCAAGCTTGTGGGAATCAAAGTATTGATTCCTACAAAGGAATTTGCCCAACAGCATTATCACGACCTGAAAGAAAGACCCTTCTTCAATGGATTGTGTGACTTCCTGAGCTCTGGCCCTGTTATTGCAATGGTTAGAAATGATTCCACCACTATAACCTTGTGAATCAACCAAACAAGCAGGTGTTTATATTTCTAATCCGTGTTTCTGTTTTCCAAAATTTGATGTCATAGGTATGGGAAGGAGAGGGAGTTATTACCTACGGCCGGAAACTAATTGGAGCCACCGATCCACAGAAATCAGCGCCTGGAACCATTAGGGGCGATCTGGCTGTTGTTGTTGGAAGGTAATATTAAATTCACATAATATTTTATGAATAAACATTTTAGTTAGAACCAAAATAAACATGCTAGTTTACTCTTATCTCTCTATATTTGGTCATCATATAATGTTTTTGTTGCAGAAACATCATCCACGGAAGCGATGCTCCAGAGACTGCCAAGGATGAAATTAAGTTGTGGTTTAAGCCAGAGGAGTTGGTTAGTTTCACAAGCAATTCAGAGAAGTGGGTTTATGGTGACAACTGAATTGGTTGTGTTCCTCCTTCAGTCCTTCTACATGATTGAGTTTTTGGGAAAAAATAAATTATTATGTCAGTAAACGGAAATACTGAACTCTGCGAGCCACCGATAAGGGGCTGAGTATAATAATGTTAGTGCTAGCATACATGTCATTCAGATAGGAATTGTATTGTTTAATTTTCTGTTTTCTTTCAGCCTGGTGAAGACAATCTTTGACAGTTTATTTGTTTGATGTTACCAATAAGTCAAAACAGATGAGATTAACAATCTTTTTTCAAAAATATATAATGATCATTTGGTTATCCTATTTGAAGAAAAGCTGTAATTTGTTGCTTTGATGAATGCTGAAATGTCATCATCAACAAAACATGTTAAACCTTTGTTGAGCCTTGTAGAACTTTTCGTAACCTTTACAGGAAGCTTTAAACATGTGCTATTTAAAGAAAATGATGCAAAATAAACATACATTCAAGTTGAAAAAAGGGTGCAAAATAAATATTCATCGAGTAACGTAAAAATGAAAAAAGAAAAAGACAGCGTCTTCATTGGTGCTATACATCACCACTTAAAACCATAATTAAAATTCAATCAAGACCTAAACAAATGAAGTGAAATAAAAAGTGCATTAATCACCTTGTACTGTGCCACCTCCAAAACTTCATACTAAATAAACATGCTTTCAAATTTGCTTCAGTAAGAAAATGATTCCTGGTTTTGCAAATTCAAATTCACAGCTTCTCTTTGACATTCTAACAATGACCTTCCGTCTTCCAACATAATACTAATGGACGGACTATTTCTTATGCAGCCAGAATGAGTCTCAAATCCAATAATATTGAAATGATCATGACAGCAATCACAAACTATACCATCAAAAACTATACTTCCAATTTTCACAATGTTGTTACTACCACGACAGAACACATTAGTCCCTGGAACCAAAACTCGATTCTTTATCAACAAAGAAACAAATGCGCATTCTTCTCTTATACTCATCTTTAATGCCTCTCCTCTTTTTTCAAAGCCTTCTTTATTATCCTCCAAAATACTCACATCTGGTACTTTTTCATTATGATCGCAACCCTCTAAGTTTTTATCCATTATACTCATATTTGACACCTTTTGTCTTTTATAAGGACATAGTGAATTAGTAACTTCTGATTTAGAAGTACTCACATGTTTCTCATTTACCTTGGAAGTAGGAATTGTTGTAACATTACATTTTTGAAGAGAAAATGAACTAAAGGCTTCAGGAACCCCATTGAAAGTTGGTCGATCAATTTCTCCAAAATCTCTCGACCGCTTTTTCAAATTTAGTGGAGTCGAAGGAATTGTTACCGATGGTGGTTGCTCTTTTGTTGAAGAATGTATGACGGAACCCCCATTTTCAAAAATTGGAGTTACATTACAGTTTTGAAGAGAAACCGAACTAAAGACTTCAGAATCATCAATGGAAGTTGATCGAACGATTTCTCCAAAATCTGTCGATCCCTTTTTCAAATGTAGTGGAGACAAAGCAATTGTAGTTGGTGGTACTTGTACCGGTGTTGAAGAGTGAATGGTGGAATAGCCCTTATCTTCAGAAATCGTAGTAACATCACATTTTTGAAGATCAATCGAACTAAATACTTCAGAATCCTCATTAAGAGTTGATTGATCGATTTCTCCAAAATCGTTCAATATCTTTGGAGACAAAGAAATTGTTGTTGATGGTAGTTGTACAGTTGTTGAAGCCTGCATGGTGGAACAGCCCCCATCTTCAATACAACTCTCACATGCCTTCCTAAGAGATATATAGTTTTTTCCATTTAGAGGTGAAGTATAACGCAATTCCCACTTACCCTTTTTGTCAACATACCAAAACTTCCACTTCAAAAAAACAAGATGTTGTTTTGCTTTCAAAGCCAAATCCTTTCTATTGAGACTTTCTTTACGATCTTCTAAACCTGTTAATCGGTGCCACTCAATCACAGCTTCTGGACAATACTCAGCTTTGATATCAATTTCAGGAGCCGATGAACGAGATGCCATATCAAAAACTGAAGTTATGCACCAATCTGAAAAAAAAAGTTTCATTATTGTTAGAATTTCAAATACTCTAAAATTTCTACTATAAATCAACAAATAACTATACTAACACACCTTAGAAAAATAAAATCCAATCCACAACATATAAAATCAAGCCATTAACCTAAAAAAAACCATGAAAACACTTCTTATTTATTCAATATGCAAAGTTATAGAATTGATAAACAAAGTGATAGGAAGCAAGGTCATTTGAAGATTAGGTCATGGCCGTTGAAACTTTTTTTCTTCATTTTTGTAGAATAAAAACTATTGAAAATTAGTGATCTTTCATAAACCCTATTCAATAGTAGAAACCCTCAACCCTATTAATTGAGTACTCCATCAAACCGAAAATGCAACCGATTTTTTTTTACAAAACCTCAATGGATTCAATGATGATTTAATACGAAAGATTACGGTTCAAGTCCCACACCTGCAACGGAGAAGATTAAAACCGCTTGATGTCAGAATTGATAACTATAATTGGAGAGAATTGAAACTCTTGAGGTCAACAATCGACTTAATGTCAGAATTGACCCGCAACTATAACCGAGAAGAATTGAAATCAATTGATGTCAGAATTGAGTCGAATAAAATCGATGGTGAAAACCTAAAAAGTTGTTTTTACTGATTTTCTATTAATAGGGTTTAGGAAACTAATAGATTATTTTCAATTATGATGATCAATTAAATTAATACGGCTATTATTACTAATTGGACATGAATTTCCTCATGCGTTTCTTTCCTATTATTAAAGTCTATTCAAAACGAAAAAGTAATTAAGTTAACACTTTTTATATATGAACAATAAATAAATAAAGTCATAAAAATTGATATGTTTAATATGAATCAAATTCTTTTATTTATCCTATATATAAAAGTTATTAAGTTTTTTAAGCAATATTAAAAACTTAAATTAAGATTTTTTTTTAATAATTCTATATATTCATTTATTTATTCTAATTTTCTGAATGTAATTATTTTATATAATTAAAATTAAGTGAAAAAGAAAGTTAATATTTACCAAATAATCAAAATTAAATACTCTTACATTTGTATAAAATAATCACATCCACAAAATTAAAATAAATCTTATGAAATTACATCACTGCTAACCACCTTCTTCAAATATTTCTATCTCATTAAATAATATAAATAAAAGTTTTATTAGTTTATTTTCTCTATCAGTTTTATTTTCTTTGGGCAAAATCCATTCTTTCTTTTCTCTAATTACATGCAATGCAATTTGTATTGTCAAACAACCAACAAATGTCTTACTACTTTTCTTGCCTGTGTTGTTTATAACATCTATGTTATTTTCTTTGTGCAGGTTCATAGGCTCATTTTTTTTTTTTTGTTTTCTTAAATTATTTTCCTTGTCTTTTGTCTTTTCTTTAGGTAGGCTGATAGGCTCGTTCTTTATTATTTCTTGTCTTTTTTTTTTGGTGTTTACCTTATTATTTACCATATTATTTATAACATCTATGTTATTCTCTCTACATATTCATAGAACTATTTTTTATTATTTATTTTGTTATATTATTTTTGTGATTTGCTTTTTTTTTCAGTTTGTATTTTCGCCAATTGTTTATTTAATTGTTGTTTGCTAAATTTATTTTATTTTTTAAATATAAACTTTAAACTATCACATACTGTATTTTTTGATAGACAAATTATTAAAAAAGTTAAAATTAATATTTTTAATTTTATTATTATTGCTTTCTTCTTATTTCTATTTCTTATTTATTATGTTATTTGCATGTATTGACTAAGAATCCTCGTAATATCTATTTTTTCAGAAAATATATTGTTGAAGAAGTTGTATTTTGAAATACTCTCATTAAATGAGGAATAAATTATTCTGAGGTAGAGATTTTTATTTTTACCATTTATTATTATTATTATTATTATTATTATTATTATTATTATTATTATTATTATTATTATTATTATTATTTTGATAAAAATAAATTGAAATATTTGTGTTACAACTATTACTAATAATATTAAATTAATAAAAAAATTCACTCACCCGCCACTCCCACTCTCACGTTTCTAAAGATAAAATAAATTAATTAAATAAAATATTTAATTTTAAATTAGAAATTGGCTAAAAAAACTATTTAAATAACACTCTTTAATAGTTTCTATTAATTTTTATTTTCACTTTTCATGAAATTGAATAAGTTTATATATATCACTATGTGTATATATCACTATGTGTATATTACTATGTGTATATTACATATGGGAAGGGTCTACTTTGGAATATATTAGACCAACCAATATCACAGAGGCCAGATATCAATTACAATTTTATTCAAAACAAAATATTAGACTCTTCTATAAAATATTTCATTCAAATACTAAAACATTATAAAAAAAACTGACCTAATATGGAGCACTTTCTTTAAATTTGTGAATCTGAAATATTTAGGATAATCACAAATTTGAAATATTTAGAACAATTCCATGATATGGACAGTCCCTACAATAAAAAATCTATTATACAATTTTGTCATACAAGTAATTTCTGAAATAAAAAAAATATTATACAATTCTATCATATGCGCAATCTCTAAAATAAAAAATATATATACACAATCTCTAAAATAAAAAATCTATTATACAATTCCACACCTGATTTTCCGTTGCATTGCATACCCTAACTTGATATGTGTTTCCTCTTGGAATAGTTTCTCCAAAGCCTAAAACTAAATGATATTTATTGTAACGTATTTTATCATAAGAAATTTTTAAAGTATACTCCAGATTAAATTAAATTAATTTATTTTATAAAAAAAATTAAATGAAACTTTATATCAAACAAAATTGAATCATTTATTTCATAAATAAATATATAATGAGTATTAAATACTACATTAATATTTTTTTATCAAAATGAGTAGTAATGGGTAGTAATATTTTTGTATCAAAATGCATAATTATTATTCATTATGGATATCATTTTTCTGATTTTTTAAAATATATTGTTTTAATTTTTCAAAAAATATTATAATTTGTTATGAATTAAAGTTATATGAATTGATACTGTAATTTCTAGATGCGGTTCATAAAATATAAAATTAGAAAGTAATTGCATTTAATATTTTAAAATATTTTTATTGAAAAAGTATTTTTATTTCAAAAATATCTAAAACAAAAAATTATTTAAACATTTCTTAAGTATTTATAAATATTTTAAATTTATAAAGAGATTAATTGGAATACAATAAATGTAAAATCACTTTTGATCAATTAGACTAATCATTTTGACACATAGATATAAAGTTTTAAAAAATAATTATAAGTAAATCATTTTTGTAATTATTTTTTTTCATATTTCTCTCTTCTCATGTGTCAAAATGATTAATTTTAATGAAAATGTAAAGTGGTTTTTATTGTATTTCAATTAATCTCATTTATAAGTACTCACCCACTAATAACACTATTTTGAGAATTTCTAGTCAAAACAATATATTTTTTGATTTTTTTTTTTTAACAAAAACAAATTCAACTCATATTATTAACCAAATAGTATTCGATATAAATAAGAATTAAATAAATATGTCTAAATCTAAAAATTAGCCATCTTTCATAATGGACAACCAAATTCATTTGACCTTCATAAATTTACTATCAAAATTAAAATAAAATTGTAACCATGCCATCATCTCTAATATAACCTATAAATATTCTTTTACACAAAAAAATAAATCAGATACTAATCTCTTGTCTCAAAACTCTTTTCATGACATGTTCATATAAAAACATATTTTATACTGGAGAAAATCAAAACAAAAATTATTGTATAGATAAAAGAACAGAGAAACAAAATCACAAAAAATGCGACGTCAAATTCTAACAATAACCTGTAGTTTCAAAACCACCACCGTCTTGCTCATGTATTTCACCCTTCGCGATCAAAAGTCCCTCGCACTTTAGAAAAATCAAATCCACAACAAATAAAATCAAGTCATTAATTAACCTAAAAAAAATACCATGAAAACAAATACTACTTTCTTCGTGAATCATAGAGTCATAGAATATAATAAAGTTAGAAGAGTATTTTAGTAAGTTTACCATGTGACACCCCAAATAATTCAATAATTAAATAATTAGAGTTTTAATTATTTATTTAATTAGAAGTTTAATTATTGGTATTTTTGAATTATCGAAATTTAATTAATTAAATAGAATGGAAGTAGGGGTGTGAGGTGTGATGTGGAGGGTGTGAGGAGTAAAACACTCTACTAATACTAATTATTTCATTATTATTATTTTGAAATAATTAAAAGGTATAAATAAAGGAAACAGAGGAAAAAGAGAGAATTGAGAAGTTCATACGTGCATTGGAGAAAAGAAGAGAAAGAGGGAAAAAATCAAAGCGTCGGAATTCGAAGAATCATCGCAAGGTAAGGAGTGATTTTATTCAATTATAATGCCTTATGGGTTTTGGGATTCAATTGGATGATTGGGTATGTTAGGACATTTGAATTAGACAATTTAGGACATTTGAATTATTCAATTAGTTGCATTTTGGTGTTCCTAATGCTATAATTCGTATAGAATTGGAAAGGAAAGGTTTGGATAGAAGGCTACTGTCAAAACTGCAGGTCGCAGGAACCGGTTCCCATATGGGAGGAACCGGGTTCCTAGTGTAAAAAGCAGAGGAGAGGAATTCTGACTCAGTGGGAACCGGTTACTCCTGGGGAGGAACCAGATTCCCAGTTAAAAATTTACACATGATATCAATATTTTTGGTGGGAACCAGTTCCCAGTATGGAGGAACCGAGTTCCCTATAGTAAAATCCAGAGAGCGTGTTTTTGAACAATGTGGGAACCCGGTTCTCCCTGGGAGGAACCGGTTACCACTGTGTTAATTTCCAAAATGCTTAAAACTTTAAAAACTCATATTTTCTAAACCATAACTCCGATTCGAGTGCCGTTTTTGGCAGTATTTCTTAAATTAAAAATACTATCTTATAAAATAAAGAAAATATTATTTCATGGAATTTATTTTAAAAAGAGTCGCATTCCCGATTTTTGTAAACTTTGGTAGTTTTAGAAATGGTGATGAACTGTCTGAGATTGTTCTGACTGATTGGGATGAGGGTTAATGCTTATGTGCCATTCCTGTTGTTTATTCATGATTATGCTGTTATCATATGATATGTTGGTGTTGGCTATGTATGGAATAATGTTGTGTTATCATATTCTGTTATTTGAATGTTGCATGCTTTTGATGTGCATGCATATGCATTCTGGTGGTGGTTAATTCCCATTGTGTGGAATTGGACCGCAGCGAATACCCGCACTCAAAGGTTTAGTGGTGATGAGGCTAGATTCGTGTCCCAGTGGTGTATGGGAGAATCGTTGATTAACGCTGTTTCCGGGGTGTAAACGGAACAGGGTGTGAATTTAGTTCACGTTTGGTACCACATGCATTGAGTCTGCATTGCATATGGAATTATAACATGATAGGATGGTTTCCAGTGTTATAATTTCATTGATTGTTGTTATATGCATAATGAACTGTGTGAATTGTATTTGTGAACTGAAATCTGATTATGCTAATGAGGGTGAAATAATATATTGAATTGTTCTGTTGTATTTAGAAACGTATAATGCATTTTATATTGCGATGAAATCTCACCCTTACTTTAATGATTTCAGATTAAAGTTAGCAGCTCAGGAGTTGGTGAGGATGACTTATAGAGCTGTGCTATTTTAGTTATCCGCGTGTCAGTGTCATGCTCTGATAGTTGTAACACTGGGGAACGTTTTGTTGAGAGTATTATTTTATACTTTATTGTACTTTGGTTACTTTTGGGAATAATTATGAATTGAGTTTATTCCGGTTTTTGTCGGTATTTTTCCGCTGTGTAGAACATGATGTTGATTTTTAATTATTTAATAAGTTCTTCAGTGAAGCATGACTACTGTTTATGAGATTATTTTATATTTAAATTGAATTGTGGCATCCCTTATTGCATGTTACTCTGATTTAATTATTATATTCGCGGGGTATTTTAGAAGGGGTGTTACATACCACGTGCCATACTCTCATGCATTCTTTTATTTTTAATTCAACTATAAGTGGAAATTTTCTTTTAATTATTTATTTTATTTTATTTTTAAATTTCTCACATTAATTTTTGTGTGTCACTCTTACACTTAATTATTGTGATTGGACTTTGGAGAATTGCAAACGTCGCCAAATATTCATCTTCTCCATAAATACTTTTTTCTTCTTGTAAGTTCCTCATTTTTAAGGGTTGGCTTAATTTTGTAATACAAATATAAAGCAACAATAATAGAATGCCTAAACATGCTGTGTTGAAATTTTTTAACATCTGGAACAATATGTCATATGAGATGTCGAGACATTAGACATCAGACATCATGATACTAAACTGACAGTTGTTACATTTTTGTTTCAATTGTGCAGAATATTCTGGAAATATTATGCATCTTATGTGGCGTGACTTTGAAGGCATATGTGGAGGTCCAAGAGCTAAGGAGAAAAATCAGCAAGGACCTTGATTGTAGCAGAAGTTATCTGGTTAACCTGCAGCTGGATCTGGTTTTGTGAAGGCTCTCATTGTCAAATTTTTCCTAAAAAGGGGGAGAGAAAGTGTATCAACATCAACATCAATATTGCACAACAAGAAAGAATGCAATTATATCTAAGTCACCACACTCAAAAGATACAGTCCCAGCCTGGAAGAAGAAGAATAATAATTGTGACTTATGATCTGAGTTTTGAACAGGCCACTATGAGCTTTGATTAGGCTACTCAGACGACAATATATCCCAAAGTCCAAAACTGAGTCTCTCCATTCACCATCACACTAACCTCGTGCTAGTGCAAGGTAGGAGACATGATATCAAATAGGATGTCCTGACATGGGTATGAACTCAAGATCTGAAGATGTGTGCAGAAGACAAAAGATGTTTATGCTTGAGAAGATGTTAATTGTTAATTGTAAATTATTGCTGCAAATACAATGTAATGCTTTATTATATATTTGTTTTAGTCAAAATTTGCCAAAGGTGGAGATTGTAAGTTCCTCATTTTTAAGGGTTGACTTAATTTTGTAAAACAAATATAAAGTAGCAATTATGGAATGCCTAAACATGTTGTGTTGAAAATTTTCAACATCTGGAACAACATGTCATATGAGATGTCGAGACATTAGACATCAGACATCATGCTACTGAACTGACAAAGTTTGTTACAGTTCTGTTTCAATTGTGCAGAATATTCTAGGAATATTATTGTTATACCCCAAAATTTTCCCTCCTACTTCTCAAGACAATCCACAACTTCATACTCAAGAATTTCACAAGGGTTGTGTGACACCCCAAATTAATTCAATTATTAAATAATAAGAAATTTAATTATTAATTTAATTAAAGGTTTAATTATTGGTATTTTTGAATTAATAGATTTAATTATTTAATTAAATAATGGGAGTGTTGGGGGTGTAAGGTTGAATTGGAGGCGTGTGGAGTAAAAAGCTCTACTAAATCCTAATTTGTTTATTTCTATTATTTGGCAAATAAATAGGAATAAATAAAGGAATAAAAAGGAAACAAGTGGGATTGAAGAAATTAGGACTGCATACTACGTGAGAATTGAGAAGAGAAGAGAAAAGAGGAGAAAAAGCCAAACGCCGAGAATTCGAAGATTCATCGCGAGGTAAGGGGGGATCGAATCTGATTTTTATGCCTTATAGGTTTTGAGAATCGATAGAATAATTCAATCCGCTAGGAACCTCGGATTAGAATAATTGAATATGCCCTAATGTTATAATCCGACGTAAAACCTTTATTAGAATTGTTATGAACGGTGAATTTGTGTAATATGATTCTAGGATGATTAGAAAACATGTCTCTGTGATCAAAAGTATGTAAAATTGCATGAATAAATTCTGTTTTATGAGGATATGAGTTTTGGTGATGATTGGATGTGATGGTGATTCGTAACAGTGAAGAAAAACTGGATTCTGGGTGAACACAAACTGTATGAATCGACACAAGGCAATATGAATCGATGCATGCTGTGAAATTTTAGAAAACCAGAAGCTTTGCAAAGCTATGCATCGAATCATAGAGTCATGCATCGATTCATAAGAAGGAAAACAGGGCCATGTATCGATGCAAATGAGCTATGGATCGACACAAGGGAATTATGCATCGACACATGTTGCGCATGTGTCGACACATACTGAACAGATTTTAGAAAATGCAAAATTTTTAACTGTATGCATCGATGTATACGTTCTATGTGTCGACACATGATGTTTATGCATTGATGCATAGCCTTATGCATCGATGCATACTGTGTTGGGCTGAACATGAATTTTTTTGAAACGGTTTCGGTCATATCTTTTTAACCGTAACTCCGATTTAGGCATAGTTGGTATCGTTGGAAAGCATAGAACGAGTACTACCTAATGAAAATATTTTCAAAACCAATAATTGAGATCTGAAGGAATTAATATGGTTTCCGTAGTAAGAATACGTTGTAATTTCGTGGGTATTCGTTGGTGTAAATACTGTATGTTGATTCCATGTATTGTGATTAATGTTATATTCATGATTTCTCTGTTAGCATGTGTTGTTGCTGTTATTGATCATGAATGGAATAATGCTGTTTGTTCATATTTCGTATTTTGAACTGTTGCATGCTTCTGATGTACATGCATAAGCATTATTGATTGTTCATTCCCATTGTGCGGAATTGAACTTGCAGGGCCAATAAACTTACCTAATGGACAGAGGTAGTGAGGCTAGATTCTTGACCCAGTGATGTATGGGCGAATCATTGAATTAACGCTGTTTTCCGAGGTGTAAGCGGAACAGGGTGTGGACTTGGTTCACATTTGGTACCACATGCATTTGAGTCTGCATTGCATATGTAATTATAACATGTTAGGATGGTTTCCAGTGTTATAATTGCATTGATTGTTGTTGTATGCATAATAATATGTGTGATTGTATTTGTGAATCGTATTCTGATGATGTTAATAAGGGTGGAATAACGAATTGGTTGTTTTATTATTTTAAAGAAATGTATAATGCATTTTAATCTTGATGAAATCTCACCCTTACTTTAATGATTTCAGATTCGAAGTGATTAGATGCTTGGGAATTGGTGAGGACAACTTATAGAGTTGTGTTATTTAGATAGTCCGCGTGTCAGTGTCATACTCTGGTAGTTGTAACACTGGGGAACGATCATTTTGGAGTTTTATGAAATTAAACTTGTTATTTTGAATTATGTTGGGAATAATTATTGATTGACTTATTTTGGATTTTATGTTATCTTTCCGTTGTGTAAACATAATCCTTGGTTTTGTTTTATTTAATAAGTTCTTCAGTGAAAGGCATGATAACTGTTTTGTTATTTTAATTTTCTAAATTGTGACGCCCTTGTCGTTATGTTTAAAACTCTGATTAATTATATAAATCGCGGGGAAATTAGAAGGGGTGTGTCATACCCCAAATTTTGACCTAATATACCACCTTACATTTACATCATTACACAACTAACAGTTCAGACAGCATTAATCGGGTGTAGCATTCACAGGTCAATATTAGGGTTTCATCAGATTTTTATCTGATTCAAGAGGCAACCAATTAGGGTTTGAGTTTTTCTCACCTCATTTGATCCATCTTGATCAAATCATCAACCTCTGATCATCAGATATCCAAATTTTCTCACAGATCAATCGAGGATCGACCAATTAGGGTTTTGATCGGGCATGAGAATTCTCTGACTTTTTGAACAAGAAATGACTTTTTTCGATAGAGATTGGTCATCATATCTTAAATACAACATCTTGACCTAATTTCTGAATTCAAAACATCACAGAAGCTCACAGTCTTCATCAGTCGATTTCTGAATCATCTGCACAGAAAAGTCAAACTTTGACTTTTGGTCAAATTTTTCAAAACAAAACTTTTTCAAACATCAAAATACTTCAAATGATCCATCATGATCATAAAAAATCAAAGAATTTGAAAAAGTCAAAAAAAAGTCAAAAGTTTTCACACTTAGAAAATTTTCTAAGTGTTGAAATTTCTTATTTTTTCCAAACTTCATGCCATTTTTTCACCTAGTTCCAATTTGAATTTGAAAAAACTCAAAACATGAAAGTTGTAGCTTGTGAAATAAGCTTTCCAAAATGTCCAAGAACTCTCAAATCCATGGATTCTAGCTATACTTTTGAAATTGAAACATAAGGCTTCATGAAACTTGATTTCCAAAATCCATAACTTCAATTATAGGTCATTTTTATGTTTTCTTCATCTAGAAGAAATCTAACCTTGCCAAATGGATGATTGAACTGATAAATATCAGTTAGAGGTAATAATTGAGAGGATTGGATCAAATTGTAAAAATGAGCACATGGTGAAAAAAGGAAGTTTCCTTTTTTGGTAAATGTCTTTCTTACCCCTTAAGTTATCCTTGATTTTCCAAAAGCTTGTACCTCTTTGCCTAACATTTCAGAACTTGTTGCCTATAAATACAGGTCTTGTTTGCCATTCAAAATTACACCAAAGCAATGCAAGTTTATGCTTTCACTCTTCTTTCTTGAAAATCAAGCAATATAGTGCAAAGTTGCCAAACATTGCATTTTTGAAATTTAGTTAAAACCATGATGATCTTTGGTGTCAAACACATTCCATGATCACTATCAAACTTGTTTATAACTTAAAATCAAACTGAGATCAAGCCAAAACCAGTTTTCACATTTCATGCTTTCAAACTTCCAAAACTGCCTTATGGATCGAATTTGAAGCTAGGCTTGATCAAATCATGTTCTAATCATTCTAACACCTTCAATATACATCATAGGGATGATCCAAAACATAAACAACAATCTGTAACAGGTTTTACATCGAATTCGAGTTTCTATTTCTAAACTGTACATGTGGACTTGGCTGGAACGATTTGAGGTGATTTGAAGCAAGCATACCATTCACACAGCTTCCATACATGCCGATGATGCTCAAATGATCAAGAAATCCGTTCTGGAAACACGTTTGCAGCTTCTTCGATTCTCACTTTAACAGGTATGAATACGAACTTGGATATCCATTTTCTTTGAACTAAAACGAAAAAGCTCATGGCCGTTTTGTTTTTGCACACATAAAGATCAATAGCCCTCAATAAAATCAAAGAATCATAAAACATACATCATTTAATTTGAATTCTTAGCTTCTAGGGTTCATCACGATTTCTAGAAATTCAAACATGCTAGGTTGAAAATAAATGCAATTAACAGTTACTATCATGTTCGTTGTTCAAAATCAATCAAGTTTGATTTTTATTTCATTCAATTTCGTTGAGAAACGAAGATTTTAGCTTGAATTTGGCAATCTGAAGATCAAAACCACGAAGAACACTGCGCGCGTGTTCTTCATTTTTTTTTCAAATTCAAATGTACCAACACTTTGTCTACACGTGTTATAGTCCACTAAACATCCAAACGCGTTTGGCTCAGTGGTAGCTTGTTGGCCTTTAGTCCTTTCTGACACGTGTACTACCCTTTGGTCATGGGTTCAACTCCCATCAGGACCATTTTTTTCCAAACTTTTCATATTTTTCATGTTTTTTTACAAAACTTCCACAATTTTTTTGACCAATCAAAACTCCTTATTTTAAGGTGATTTTTTGTACACTTGTCAATAAATACATATATTTTATGATAGTGAAAAAATTTTCAGAAAAAACTTTCATCTGGTTATATTTTAATCGAGCCGAAAACGACGTTCTGAACACTTTTTCAAACCTCCTTTTAAGGTGAATTTTTCAAGTTTTCGACTTCCGATTTTTTTCAAAACTTCTCATAAATGAACCTTACATTTCAAAACATTTTCAAATCATTTTTCAAAACTTTTCATCAAAACTTGTATCTTTTTACCATGATCGATCCGATTTAAACGATAAAACCGAATTCGCTTTCTCTCGAATTTCTCAATCGATCATGGGCCTCCATCACGGTGTAAGTCCCAAATTCTTTTTATGTACATATATTTTTTCTTGTACATAAACAAAACAATTCTTTTTATGTACATATACTCCTTTGTACATATCCATTTCTTTTATGTACATATCTTTTTACCTATACATAATACAGACAAACTTCTTCCGTTTGTTTTCATTTTGCACTGCCTACCATTGGTATTGAAAGGAGCATTATTCCCTGTGAAACTGCTTTCAAACCAATGGGCCTCCCTCACGGTGTAAGTCCCATAACATTCTTTTGTGTACATAATATTTCTTTGTACATATCAAATTTTCTTCAAACACATACAATTTTCATCTGTACATAATACAGATACTTGTTATACTCAAGTACAGACAAACTTCGATCGTTTGTTTTCACTTCACTTGTGTATCTTCAAACCAACATTTTTTATGTACATACATATTTCCTTGTGCATAACAAATACTTTCTTATACAAAACTTTTATCTGTACATAACACAGATACTTTTTTTGAAAATACTTTTTCACAGATAAAACTTCGATTAGTCATTTCTGTTTCGTCTGTATATTTTACACTGAATACCATTGGTATTGAAAGGAGCATTATTCCCGGTGAAACTGCTTTTAAACCAATGGGCCACCCTTGTGGTGTAAGTCCCAATCCTCCTATGTACATCCATCTTTCTCTGTATATAATTACTCGTTCGTGTACATATTCATTTCCTTGTACACAGTTCACACTTGTAAATAATCAAGTTACGCTCGTTCTAAACGTTCGTTTCACAGATACTTGTTTATATTTCATAAACTGTTGTAAATAAACATCATGCATTGTTTATATTTCCTTCATAAACTCCTGTGAGTACATATCACACACACACACACACCTGTTTATACAAACTGTCTAATTATAACATGACAATTAGACTAATCAATAGGTTCCCCACAGTTAGCCTCCGCTTGGGCTTTATACAAGACAATTCATCACCAGCATGAGTTTAGCCTCCGCTTGGGCTTTATACAAGATAATTCATCACCAGCATGAGTTTAGCCTCCGCTTGGGCTTTATACAAGATAACTCATCCCCAGTTGAGTTTAGCCTTCTCTTGGGCTTTGTACAAAGAAACTCTCCCCGCAGAGTTAGCCTCCGCTTAGGCTTTATATAAGACAACACTCCCCTGTTGAGTCAGCCTCCTCTTGGGCTTCGTTCAAAAGAACTCCTCATCGAGTTTAGCCTTCTCTTGGGCATCATACAATGAAAGAGATAGGAAATCTCTTAACGACCTCTATTGGGCTTCCAATAAAAAGAATCACCCGCTAAGATAGAACCACGAAGGATGGTTTCCGTGAAATCACTTTCAAAATCCCTAGAGTAAAATTTTCCGTGAAATTGCTCTTAATTCCAAAAGGATGGTTTCTCGGTGAAATCCTTTTAACACAAAGCCCCATACCCTATAGCTTCCTCTTGAGCTTCATACAAGGACCCTCGATGACCCTCGGAATGCCTCCTCTTGGGCTAACAATACAAGGACCCACGGGCTTCTTAAAAGCATCCCTTTAATCCAATCAATTTCTCCTAGAGATTTAGACATCTATCATCTCTATGGAAGAAGTATCTCATCTATCACATCACATATAGTCAAAAAAACTTTTCAAACTTTTTCAAACTATTTTCAAACAAAAACATCTCTTAACCGTAAGTGGTAACGCTTGTACACTCAAGCAAAACACCCAATGCTTACAGTTAAAAGATTCAATCATCTTTTCAAACATCTTTCTTAAACATGTAAGTGGTAACGCTTGTACACTCAAGCAAAACACCTATAACTTACGATGAAAGATTTCAATCAGTCAAACTTTTCAAAAATGTATGTGATGAAATAGATTAGATACATTTTTCATTAAGATGACATTTGTCTCTCTTACTAACATCCCGCTTTTCCACTAGCATAAGTGGGAACTACGATTGCTCGACTTTCTCAACATCCTTTTGAGAATACGTAGGCACAAGGTCTCATCCTTGCGAGCAAATTTCTTTCTCCTCGCACCAAACAAACCATAGATCCCTTTAGATCCGAGCTACAAAAGCTCTGATTCCCACTAGGGGATATGTATGCAGAAGATCCACAGATCTTTGCGAGCACAATAATAACAAAACCTAGAATCCCATATAATCTATCATTCTTAAAATCCCAAAGGAGAAACTTTCCCAATCATAGACATAGCAAATTAAAACACACAAACATATCAAATATATTCATATATAAAGCTATAGATAACTATATATATTTAGGGTGCTCCATCTATTCCCTTTATATAACAATCCCCCTTACTCAGAATCTCCCCAATGCGTTGCGTCTAGTTTGCACTAGTCGTTACGCATACCAATATCAATTGAGGGTATTTCAGCTTTCCCCTTTTTCATAATCATTAAATCATCTTTCTTGTGTTGAAAATAATAAAGCTTGATGCTCGCGGAATCTTTATAAACAAATCAAAAGAGTAAATCGTTACGAGCCAGAGAATTCGAATTCACGTTCGCATCCTCTAGCGTGTCACCTTTTAACGCGAACAGGGTGTTATAGGTTGACCAGATAAACCCTCTTCTAAGCAATCCACCCAAGCTAGGGTTTTGCTCCTCTCAAGTCAAGATGAATTTCCAGTGCTCTAAATGGTCATCATACCTCACCATATGCTTCAAGGGATCATCATGTCAAGTTTCAAGCCTTACAAGTCAAAATTGCTCATCCAATTGCTCAGATGGTTGAAAATCAATTGTATTGGATAAAAAGTCAATTGTGGTCAAAATACAGTCAAACTTCATAATTTTTGGCCAACATCAATATTTTGAAGTAAGATTCATCATTTGATCAAGGGTTGATCATGATTCATCAAGAAAAGTCAAGATTTGATCAAAGGTCAAAGTTTCCAAATTAGGGGTTTTCATACAAAAGTCAACAGAACTTTGACCAGGCATAACTTTCACATGCTTTATCAGAAATTTTTCACCAAAGCTCATTTTAAAGATAATTCAATTCTCTACAAATGTCTCACAAGCTTGGGCTAGAAATTCTTCATTTGGAAGTTATGGATCAAAACATTACAGGTCCTTTTTTAAAAGTCAACAAAAGTCATCTCTTTGCAAAGAAGTTTTCATGAGCATGGAAACTTCATTGAGGATGAAACCAAAAGGGTTGTTTAGAAGACATCTTGAGCATTCTAAAAAGTCCAAGAACACCCAAAAATGTTAAAAATTGAGCAAGATACAAGTTGTGTAAGTTGAGCATTTTTGAGGAGGTGCATAAAGGAAAATACTTGACAAATGCAAATATTTTTCAAATGGGCTTATAATTTCATGATTCAAACTGGATCTTAACATTATCAAGAGCCTCTAAGCCCATCTACACGACCTCCTTCCATTTATTTTATTTATTTTTGAATTAAATCATTAAAATTCAATTTTAATTAAAATAAAATGTTAAAACAAGGTACAAGGCATGTGGGCTTGATGCCCAAGTTTCTTAAGGTCCAAGGAAGGTTGTGCAAGCTGTCAAAAATGCATGGATGTGTTTAATACAAGATTGAGCCAAATTTGGAAGATTTTGATAAGATTTTTCAATCAAATATTCTCCATTGAAAGAATATATTTTCTCTTAAAGTCTTGACCTATTTCCACTCCTCTTTATATACTTAACACAACCACAAGCCAAGGAGACGGATTGCTAGCCTCAGACAACAACCCTAAAATTCTCAAAAATTCCAAGAAGTTCGCAAATTCGTATTCTATTTTCCATCCACTTTCAGTCACTTTCAAGCACTCCATCGTGCTCCTGGGGTAAGTTTGAGTAAGTAGGCATCATTATACATGACCATAACACGTTGAAACATGCCATACATACAACTCCGATTGCATTTCTTTTATGAATTCGTATTTTATTTTTGAACGTGATTTGCTTGCAACTAACGATTCTAATGTGTTTATGGCGTGTTATAGAGCAGATCTGGACAGTCGTTTGAAGCTTTGCATGGCTTAATCGTTAGTTGCCATTGTTAGGGCACAAAATGGAGAAGCTTCGTATCCATAGTTCTAGGCCGTTTCAGAACAAACTAACGCCACCAATTGATTCGTAGCCCTTGAATTAGGGGGATAAGGTACCCTTGTTGCATTCATATTGTTTATTTTGCAGGTTTGATTCTTGAATAGCCAGAGAAGACAACTGGAAGTCACTTCCGGCGCCTCTGACTTTGGGTCAACCGGCGAGGAAAAGAAGCAACACACATATGTTAATCCATGTAACATAATTCATGGATGTATCACGCCCACGGTTCACCTTGACTAAGTCATTCCTTCCAAAGGCACAGGTTCAAACCCTGCCTTTTGCCAGATTTCCTAATATTTTTCGATTTTGTTCCAAAGCACTATTTCGAAGCTCCACTTAGAACCTCAGTATCACCTCCGAGCTCGACTGGATGCCTCGAAGCATCAACTCTAGAAGCTCCGACCTCGAAGAATCCCTGAAGCTCCACGGATGCCCAGTGCCACCCATGGAACAACTTCCATGCCAGCCTCCAGAAGCTCTGGAAAATAGGTTTTCAGAGGTTCTGGAGGGAACCTCTGTCAGAAGCTCTGACAGAAACATTTATTTTTCTGCTGATTATTTTTCTTTTTCTATTTATCTTAATTATTTAAATTAATTAATTAATTAGTAATTAGGTTAAACAATTAGCTTAATTAGGATTAATTTCACAATTAATTTTCTTTTTCTAATTTTTCTTAATTAAATTAATTAATTTAATTAGTTTAATTTAGTCACGATGATTTTCACTCAAGATTCTAGTCACGATTTTTGAGATTTCCTGATGAACATAAGCCGAACCTTCCCTATTTGCTATTTTAGGGGGAATGGAAGAGGAAGTTTGTGAAAAATTACCAGTAGGGGCATCCTGTGATCTTTTTGCATGTGAAGTTCTTAGCTTTTTCACTTTTGAAGGATTAACAACAATCACCCTTAGAGGTGCAACCTCCAGTACATCGTTGGGATTCACCATGTTTGCCCTAGAAACAAAATCAGTTGGTGAGGGTGGAGTTGTCTTCTAGGGAGATGTTGAACGTGGATGTTGAGACATCTTGATGATCAGAAAGTTGATGAGCAGGTGAGGAGTATACCTTCTTTTGAGAGAGTGAAAGATAAAAGAATAGATAGTGAGGTATGTTATATTTGAAAGACTATTCCTCTTCTGATATGTCTGGAAGCGGAGAGGGAGATTAGCTATTTCCCCAATCAAAAATAACTTCAAATAAATGAATTTTTCATTAAATCTCCCATGAAAAATTAATTGCTATAATTCCTCATACATGCAAATTCTCAGCTTACCCCTTAAGTTCTCAAACTGATTTACATCTAGAGCCTATGTAAAAATGTCATCCAGCTGTAGATCAGTGGCAACATACTCCAATGTAATCACTTTATCTTGCACAAGGTCTCTTATGAAGTGATGTCTAATATCAATGTGCTTGGTCCTGCTGTGTTGTATGGGGTTCTTGGATATATTGATAGCACTTAGGTTGTCACAATATAATGTCATGACATTTTGTGTGACATTGTATTCAGTTAAGATCTGTTTCATCCAAACAAGTTGAGAGCAATTACTACCGCTATGTACTCTTTGATGGATAAAGATACAGCTTTTGCTTTAAACCAGAAATGAGATTGTTTCCTAAGAAGAAACATCCTCCAGGGGTACTTTTTCTATCATATGCGCTTCTAGCCCAACCAGCATCACAATAACCAGATAGGGTAGGGTCACATCCATGAGAATACAACATACCATAGTTGCAAGTTCCATTCACATACTTCAGAATTCTTTTTACTTGATTTATGTGACTGACTTTGGATTCTACCTGATATCTAGCACATACTCCAACTGTAAATGCTATATCAGGTCTACTGGATGTTAAATATAGCAGACTTCCTATCATGCTTCTGTACAAGCTTTGATCAATATTGGTACCACCTAAATCTTTGGATAGCTTTAAATGAGTAGGAGCGGGAGTTCTTTTGTGACTGGCATTTTCCATCCCAATTTTTTTGACTATGTTCTTGGCATAGTTGCTTTGAGAGAGGAAAGTAGAGTCTTCCATTTGTGTGACTTGTAGCCCAAGAAAATAAGTCAATTCTTCCATGAGACTCATTTCAAATTCAGACTGCATTTGATCAACAAAGTGTTTAACCATTCTGTCTGACATTCCACCAAACACTATATCATCCACATAAATTTGTGCAACCATGATTTTTCCTCCTTCATCCTTCACAAATAAAGTTTTGTCTATTCCTCATTTCCTGTATCCTTTGTCAGTGAGGAACTTGGTCAATCTTTCATACCAAGCTCTAGGAGCTTGTTTCAGATCATATAAAGCTTTTCTTAACTTGTATACATGATCAAGAAGGTTTGGATCCACAAACCCCTTAGGTTGTCCCACATACACTTTCCCATTCAAGTATCCATTTAAAAAGGCACTTTTCACATCCATTTGAAACCATTTAAACTTTAGAAGACATGCAACTCCTAAGAGTAGTCTTATTGACTCCAATCTAGCAACAGGAGCAAAGGTTTCATCAAAGTCAATCCCTTCAACTTGAGTGTAGCCTTGAGCAACTAACCTTGCTTTATTTCTAGTGGCAACTCCCTAAGCATTAGATTTGTTTTTGTATATCCATTTAGTGCCAATGATATTTGTTCCCTCAGGTCTAGGAACCAGCTCCCACACTTCATGTCGTTTGAACTGATTCAATTCATCTTGCATGGAATTAATCCAATACTCATCAGTCAAGGCTTCCTTAACATTCTTTGGTTAAATCTTGGACACGAAGCAAGAGTTTGAGATGATTTATCTAGATCTTGTAACAACTCCACTGTTGAGATCTCCTATGATAAGTTCTTTAGGATGATCTTTCTGAATTCTGATGGAAGGTTCTTTGTTGGATGATTTTCATTCAGACTCTGAGGAGGTAGGATTTGAGTCATCAATTTTTGTAGACGCTTCAGTAGGAGTCTCAAAGAATGTTTCAACATCATATGTGCCACTCAATCACAGCTTCTGGACAATACTCAACTTTGATATCAATTTTAGGAGCTGATGAACGAGATGCCATATCAAAAACTTAAGTTATGCACCAATCTGAAAAATAAAAGTTTCATTATTGTTAGAATTTCAAATACTCTAAAATTTCTTCATTTTTGTAGAATAAAAACTATTGAAAATTAGTGATATTTCATAAACCCTATTCAAACCCTCAACCCTATTAATTGAGTACTCCATTAAACCGAAAATGCAACCGATTTTTTTTTTTTACCAAACCTCAATGGATTCAATGATGATTTAATACGAAAGATTACGGTTCAAGTCCCACAACTGCAACAGAGAAGATTAAAACCAGTTGATATCATAATTGACCTATAACTATAATTGGAGAGGATTGAAACCCTTGAGGTCAGAATTGACCCGCAACTATAATCATGAAGAATTAAAACCAGTTGATGTTAGAATTGACTCGAATCAGACAGAAAACCTAAAAGGTTGTTTTTACTGATTTTCTATTAATAGGGTTTAGGGAAATAATGGATTATTTTCAATTATAATAATCAATTAAATTAATACGGCTATTATTACTAATTGGACATGAATTTCGTCATGCGTTTCTTTTCTATTATTAAAGTCTATTCAAAACGAAAAAGTAATTAAGTTAACACTTTTTATATATGAACAATAAATAAATAAAGTCATAAAAATTGATATGTTTAATATGAATCAAATTCTTTTATTCATCCTATATATAAAAGTCATTAAGTTTTTTAAGCAATTTTCAAAACTTAAATTAATTTTTTTATAATAATTCTATATATTCATTTATTTATTCTAATTTTCTGAACGTAATTATTTTATATAATTAAAATTAAGTGAAAGAGAAAGTTAATACTTACCAAATAATTAAAATTAAATACTCTTACATTTGTATAAAATAATCACATCCACAAAATTAATATAAATCTTATGAAATTACATCACTCACTGCTAACCACTTTAATCACGAGTTGACAACACCTTCTTCAAATATTTCTATCTCATTAAATAATATAAATAAAAATTTTATTAGCGTTTTCAACACTAATAACATTCTCTATCAGTTTTATTTTCTTTGGGCAAAATTCATTCTTTCTATTCTCTAATTACATGCAATTTGTATTTTCAAACAACCAACAAATATCTACTACTTTTCTTGCGTGTGTTGTTTATAACATCTATGTTATTTTCTTTGTGCAGGTTCATAGGCTCTTTTTTTTTTATTGTTTTCTTAAATTATTTTCCGTGTCTTTTGTCTTTTCTTTAGGTAGGCTGATAGACTCATTCTTTATATTTCTTGTCTTCTTGTCTTTTTTTTTTTCTTTTTTTTTTGTGTGTGTTTACCTTATTATTTAATATATTATTTATAACATCTATGTTATTCTCTTTACATATTCATAGAACTATTTTTTATTATTTATTTTGTTATATTATTCTTGTGATTTGCTTTTTTATTTTTCAGTTTGTGTTTTCACCAATTGTTTATTTTATTGTTGTTCGCTATATTTTATTTTATTTTTTAAATACAAACTTTAAATTATCACGTACTGTATTTTTTGATAAACAAATTATTGAAAAAGTGAAAATTAAATATTTTTACTTTTAGTATTATTGCTTTCTTCTTATTTCTATTTCTTATTTATTATGTTTATTTTTACAACTTTTTATTATTATTATTATTATTATTATTATTATTATTATTATTATTATTATTATTATTATTATTATTATTTTGATAGAAATGAAATGAAGTATTTGTGTTACAACTATTACTAATAATATTAAATTAATAAAAAAATTCACTCACCCACCACTCTCACGTTTCTAAAGATAAAATAAATTAATAATATAAAATATTTAATTTTAAATTAGAAATTGACTAAAGAAAAACTATTTAAATAGCACTCTTTACTATTTTTCATTAATTTTTAATTCCACGTGAAATTGAATAAATTTATATTGTATTTTAATTTTTTTCTTTCAATTAATCAAATACTCTAAATATAGTCATATATCACTGTTGTGTGTATATTATATTATATATATATATATATATATATATATATATATATATATATATATATATATATATATATATATATATATATATATATATATATATATATAATATATACGATGCTAATTAATAAGAAAATGATAATAAAAAGAAAATAATATGAAATTACATATTATTCTATATTTTTTAATTTATTTTAAAAATTATAATTATTAATCCTATATCACAAGGTCAGATTCAACAAAATATTAGAGTCCTCAGTCATTCTCTTTTATAAAATCTATAAAAGCTTTTATCATTTCATTCAAATACCAAAACATTATAAAAAAAACTGACCTAATATGGAGTACTTTCTTTGAAGTCCAGATGATATTTTGAAATGTGTGAATCTAAAATATCTAGGATAATCACACATCTATGGTAGGGACAATCTCTGAAATAAAAAATCTATTATATACAATTCTACCATATGGACAATTTCTAAAATAAAAATTTATTATATTCCACACCTGATTTTCCGTTGTATTGCATACCCTAATCTGTCATACCCTAATCTGATATAACTGTTTCCTCTTCGCACAATAACAAACTATACTACATTGTAATTTGTTTGAAGACAATGGTTGAATGTGTTTTGTTTTTAATTAGTAAGAAATAGTGTCTCCAAAGCAATAGATGAAATTAATATTTATCGTAACTTATTTTATCATAAGAAATTTTTATAGTACACTCCAAATTAAATTAAATTAATTTATTTTATAAAAACAATTAATTAAAATTTTATATTAAATAAAATTGAATAATTTATTTAATAATAAATAAATAAATAAATATATAATGAGTATTAAATACTACAGTAATATTTTTGTATCAAAATGAATAGTAATATTTTTGTATCAAAATGCATAATTATTATTCATTATAGATATCATTTGCCTGATTTTTTAAAATATATAGTTTTAATTTTTCAAAAAATATTATAATTTGTTATGAATTAAAGTTATATGAATTAATACTGTAATTTCTAGGTGCGGTTCATATAATATAAAATTAGAAATTAATTGCATTTAATATTTTAAAATATTTTTATTAAAAAAGTATTTTTGTTTCAAAAAATAAAAAATAAAAAATTATTTAAACATTTCTTAAGTATTTATAAACATTTTAAATTCATAAATAGATTAATTGAAATACAATAAGTGTAAAATCACTTTACACTATCAATCAATTAGACTAATCATTTTGACACATAGATATAAAGTTTAAAAAAAAAAAATTATTAAATCATTTTAGTAACTATTTTTTTTTCATATTTCTCTCTTCTCATGTGTCAAAATGATTAATTTTAATGAAAATGTAAAGTGGTTTTATTGTATTTCAATTAATCACATTTATAAGTACTCAGTCACTAATAATACTATTTTGAGAATTTTTAGTCAAAGTAATATATATTTTGATTTTTTTTTATAAAAACAAACTTAACTCGCATCATTAATCAAATGGTAATATAAAGAAGAATTAAATAAAAAATATTATGTCTAAATCTAAAAATTGGCCATTTTTTATAACGAATGGACAACCAAATTCATCTGACCATCATAAATTTACTCTCAAAATTAAAATAAAATTGTAACCATACCGTCGTTTATAACCTAGAAATATTCTTTTACACAAAAAAACAAATCATATACTAATCTCTTGTCTCAAAACTCTTTTCATGACATGTTCATATAAAAACATATTTTACACAGGAGAAAATCAAAACTAAAGTAACGTACAACAACAATAATTCATTAATCATGGAAACTCAAAAAAATTTAGAAAAATTGTAGATTCGAAACCACCACCGTCTTGCCCACCGTCTTGCTCATGTATTCCACCCTCCGCGATCATAAGTCGCTCGCACTTTAGAAAAATCAAATCAAATCCACAACAAATAAAATCATGGAATCATAGAATCATATAATATAATAAAGCTAGAATAGTATTTTAGTCAGTTTGTCACGTGTCATACTCTCATGCATTCTTTTATTTTTAATTCAGATATAAGTGGAAATTTTCTTTTAATTATTTATTTTGTTTTATTTTTAAATTTCTCACATTAATTTTTGTGTGTCACTCTCACACTTAATTATTGTGATTGGGCTTTGGAGAATTGCAAACGTCGCCAAACATTCATCTTCCCCAAAAATCCTTTTTTCTTTCTGTAAGTTCCTCATTTTTAAGGGTTGGCTTAATTTTGTAAAAAAAAATATAAAGCAGCAATAATGGAATGCCTAAACATGCTATGTTGAAAATTTTCAACATCTGGAACAATATGTCATATGAGATGTCGAGACATTAGACATCAGACATTATGCTACTGAACTGAGAAAGTTTGTTACAGTTCTGTTTCAATTGTGCTGAATATTCTGGAAATATTATGCATCTTATGTGGTGTGATTTTGAAGGCATATGTGGAGGTCCAAGAGTTAAGGAGAAAAATCAACAAGGACCTTGATTGCAGCAGAAGTTATCTGCGTTTTTGTTTCTGCAGAAGTTTGTTTATGCAGAAGTTTGTTACAGCTTATGCTGTTATTTTGAAGGCCCAAATCCAGTTGGGTAATAGGTTATAAATAAGTAGTTATAACCTAGTTTTAGTAAGCTAGCCAGTTTTAGAAAGATGTAGTCTTTACGGTTAGCCATGTAAGTGAACCACCCGACTTGTGGGATGGTCACTGATTTGTACCTCGAAGCATGTAGGCAAGATGATTGTTTTACTCACTCAGAAACTGTGAAGCAATGAGTGTGGTTGTGTTCTTGGAAGAAGCTATGAAGCAATTCAAAGTTAGGTTTGTGTCAATTGAGTGACAGTTTTTATTGTGTTTTAAGTGTGGTATCTTCAAACTTTTTTAGTTGTGTTTGGAGTGAGGTATCTCCAAGCTGATTGTATTAGGAGCCAAGCAGTTGATGTAGTTGTTGGCGTGATGGTAGCTGATAGACATCACTGAGGTGATTGGAAGTGAGCGAAGGTTCTCATATCTAAGTGTGGTATCTTAGGTAGAACGGTCATTGGGTAGTCTGATTAAGTGAGGAGTGTAAACAGGGTGGTTTACCTCCGAATTAATATTGTTGATAGTAAACTTCATTTCTGGCTTGGTATGCCCCTAGATGTAGGTTGGTTAGAACTGAACTGGGTTAACAATTCCTTGTGTTCTTTTGTTTCCTGCATTTTAATTGTAACTTTACCTTCTCTGTTTCGTAATGTCAGATCAGATGTCATGACATCCTGAGTTTGGCCCTAACCAGAATTTCAATTGGTATCGGAGCAGGCATCCTATCTGTTTCTGGATGAGATCCATGGGGGATATTTTCTGGTTGTGCACAAGGTAGAAGAATGTTTGAACAAGGAGTGTTCATATTGTATGGTCCCTAGAAGTGGAGGATGGACCTTGTATGGAAAACTAGACCAACCTGACCAGAACCTGTACCTTCTTGAAGAAAGAAGATAAAGATGATGGAACAATAAAGTTAAAGTCAAAGACTTCATGCGGGAGTGAGGATTTTGAATTGTATTGTTCAGCCTATAATTAGTACAAAGAAAAGATTAACAAAACCTTCACGCGAGAGTGAAGTTGTGGATAAGGTAACTTCTGTGCTTATGTGTTTCCTTATTTGTCAGGATATTGGTTAGGTCTAGTATGTAGCTTGGCGAAGAAGCAAGAATTTTGTAGGGTTGATTTATTTTCAATCCTTGGATTTAATGCTTACAAGTAAATTATGGAGTAAGCATTGTGTACATTCTGTTAAGGTATGGCTATATTCTGCTGCATAGCCTCTGAAGCAACCCCTGTAGACAGAGAAGGATCATAGGGTTATTTTATCAATAGAATATTTGGAAGATCTTACAACCTACTAAAAGTATCAAAGATACTTGAGTATTCCTCAAGTCCACTCATAAAGGAATATATTAATAGAGTTGATGAGTATTAATTGATCGATGATTCTCATATAAATCTGCAAGTTTGAAGACCTTGAAGACTATCAAGGATGATGTGTTCCCAGGAGATGAAATAGATGTTCTACAGGATGTTGGAACATTGTGACTGGTATGCAACTACCAGTTGAAGAACAAATGTTATTGGTGATAAACAAATGTAGTGTGAGTACATATGTTTGGAACCTACTCCTGATCTAGAAGAGGAGACATCTGTATTATTTGATCAGGACATGATCAACAAGCTCTTATACTCCAGATGTCAGTTTATTTCTAACCTAACCTTATGGGAGTATAGTAGTCAAGCTCAATGCAAGTAAAAGACTTATAAATGTATACCCTTCAATCCCTTTATGTGATATCAAGATGAGCTCACATCTGGTACATCCTTCTGATCAAAGGAACCAAATATGTGGAGAGTTATTCATGACCATAGAACATAGTTTGGATCTGAATAATGTGTCTCAAGCACATTAAAATATGATCATGAATGTTGATTGCCCTAAATATTGTCCTGGAAGGGTATTTTCAATAAGAATCAAGGAAGTCATATTGAAGTGAAGAATCTGGATATTTCTATGTCATGCCATTATCAAGTCTGTTTCAGAAACCTAGTTGAGGGAATCTCCTCTATGGGTACAGACTATGGCATCTATCATCTGAAAATCAGAAGTGAAAGTCTGAATAAAAGCTTATTGAGATATGAATCATATTATTCCTTGATGTGTAAATTATTTGGATGAAAAGTTGTCAGTTGCAGTGCTTCCTATGTCCCTCCCCAAGTGGTGTTATGAGTAAGGAATTATGGATGTTACCCCCATAACCATAATGGATGATGTTGTATCAGATGTCAAAGCATCATCTTAATGTCTTCAGTTTTGAATATATATTTGTTATTGCCTATAAGTAGAAGTATGTGTGAAGATATAATCAGTCAGAATGATCTAGTGTGAGTAGTTAATTCTAACTGACTAACTAGTAAGTACTCTGACGGGAGACTAAGTACTTATTAGATGTGCCGCCTAAATTCAAGATTCATATACTCTGTCGGGAGATGAGTATCTGTATGAAGAATTCATGGCCTAGTGTGAACAAAATATCAATATTAAAGTTCACTGTTATCTTCACAAGTCAAGGATGTGTGGCAATGTTATCTGGTGATTATTTAAAGAGCTGATTAAATCTAAAGAGATGCATACAGATGTTGTCAAATATCTTGATGGGAGCTGGATATTTGTGTTAACTGTATGGAAATATGAATCAAGAAGAGAAGAAGTATGTGATGAATAAAAGAGAATATTCTACATGAAGATGTAACATCACAACTATTAAAGACACCAGAGATTGAAGAAAGATGATAAGGTTCAAACTTATCTCTTGAAGACTTATAACTAGTTATACACATAGTTAACTATGAGGTTTCTTCTATTACAAGTTACAGAGTGTGGAAATCTGAACTTGTGAAACAAGTAAACTAAGGATTCCTAATTTGGAAATTGTGGCAAGTCCAAATGAAGAATCCTTCAAGCACTATAAGGATCAACATAAATGTCCTTATTTTGTATAACTCAGGGGGAGTAACAACATATGTTAAGCTTCATCTTAGAAGCCAAAAAGGAAGATCTCTAATATTAAGAGGGAGCAAAAGTATCATTGGGAAGCAACAATCTATTTGAAGAAGCAATTGTCCGTATGAAGAGGAACTGGAAAATTGAAGAACAATTGTATATTGTTAATTATCAATTGTGAAAGTTGCTCTATCTGGTGCTATTGTATAAAGGCAAAGTTATTATATATGTTGATGACCAGCTAATGTCAAGGGAGAGATTGTTCATTAGCTAATGTAGAGAAGAGTTTTAAGATGCTATATGTTGAAAATCTTGAAGAAGCAGTATTATTGTTATCTCAGAGCCAAGGCAGGTGGACTCTGTGTGAATGTCTCAGAAGATGTTAAAACATTATTCTTAGCATCCTTAAACTTCACTGAGTGTCATTGTCGCACCCCAAAATTTACCCTCCTTATCATAAATTTTCTTGGATTTTCTTGCAAAGGCATGAGTTCAGAAATGCGGATTTCTTGTGGATTCTTGGCTCTAAGTTAGATCGCCTTTTGGTTTAGTATATGGTTGAAGTTCCCCATGTAAGCTGTAGTACAATGGTTGGAATTACGACCATGACTTTCTTGCTTGATTCATATGATGTTTTTAGTCGGATTTGGAGATTGAAGTTTGAATTTGAGAATGATTAGAATCTGAGTTTGTGGCTGATTATTTGATACATTAAGTTTTTGATTCATCTAAAAGCTTATATGTTATGATGACACAATTTAATACAAGCAAAGTTTGGAACATCCCTTCATGCTTAATTCCTTGTTTCAACCAGAATTAATTCAAACTTTGGTTCAAGGTACATTCATGTATTGTACAACGGAAAAATCAAGTTCATTCGAGACTTTGTGAAGTTGAAAGAATTTAGTTTGTGTCAATCTGAATTTACCAAATGCAAAAGTGATTCAAGAGATTTAAAGAGAATAACTTGCTCGGGATTCAAAGTTTGGTGACTCAAGAGTGAATAATGCTAAGATTCATTGCATTGAAATTCTTAGAATTTATAGTTTATGGCATTCATCATTTATACAATTTCAATTACCTCATTTTGGACCTTTTTCAAAATTCATTCAAGATTCAAGTGTCACTTATCATCATTCAATTTTCTTTCACAAGTTTGATTTCAAATTCAAGGTACTCCATCAAAAGTTTTCAAGGCATGAAAAGTTGCGGTAAAACTTCAAGTTATATTCTCCATGAGATAGAAAGTAACATTCATTCATGTGACTTCATTTTTCAAGTTGAGATTATCATCTTTTTTTTCTAAGAGGCAAGAAATAAAGGACTTGAATTTTGTTTTGAAACTTGAGATTCTCTTGGTCATGACTTTTATAATTCCATTTGGTTTCATTTTTCATTCATCAAAATCACATGATTTTTCTTTTGTTCGAAAATACAAATGTTCCAACTTTATTCAACTTTCACATTCACATTCTTTTTTGAATTTTGTTAAGGAGAGAAACACATATGAGTACATTGGTTTTTAGAATTTGGTTTGCACAAATTTTATAAAGAAGTCATTACAAAATCCATAGTTACATTACTACAAGGGATGACTTAGATTGTCATGAAATACAAGTTTTATTACAAAGCTTCAAGGATCTTCTAATTCTAAGTTTCTATGAATTTTTCTTGGCAATTTCCAATTCTTCATCTCTTGCTCCTTCATTTCATCCTGGGCCATGCTTGCCTCCTCTTCATCGTTCTCTTGATTGAGTTACTCATGAGATAAGTCTTGGTTCCCTTCTCGCTTCTTCAAGCTCGCCATTACCACCATTCATGAAACAAAAACATAAAGGTTAGAAACCAAAGAAAAACGTAAACTCATGAACATAAGCAAGAAATTAAAGAGAACAATCTTTTCTCAATCTCATCATTAGGGTTTGCGTTAAGGAATCAGGTTAGAGGGTTTTACTTAAATCATGTTCAATGCCAAAGCCTCATAATCTAAAGATTAATCATGGGCTGATTTTCCTAATTGCAAATCATAAAGTAAGACCTTAGTTCACAAAAAGGAAGGTGCAAAAAGACAGATTCAGATACAGCAGGCAACATAGTTATCAGCAGCAGACAAAGCCTAAATTGCTAAGACAGTAAAGCCATTTTAAAAAAGTACAGCTGGTATAGCTAAAAATGGCAAGGCAAGCAAGACAAGCAACACACCAGCACAGGTAGAGCATCAGAACAAAGCAAAATCAAGTTCCAAAGCAGAGTTATAACCAATACATAAAGCTACAAACAAGAATAGAAGCAGATAGCCAAGGGAAGAAACCAGAAACCGATCAGAAACCAAAAGCCATTATTCCATAGCATATCACCATAATAGAAACCAAGAAACCAATTTCAACCTAGCAACCTGTAACACGGTGAACTGACTTTGAGGTTTTTGTATCGTAAATGTTGCGGATAGCAAGAGTCGCCACCGACTTTTCTTTTACCCAATTAAGGGAAGGTAAAAAGTACAGAAAAAGACCTTCGTTAGATTCTGAGTACGGGAGAATGGTTATGAAAAGGGAAGGTATTAGCACCCCTTTTCATCCGTAGTTATCTACGGGCTCTTAGTTGCTCTCTAGATCACTTTAAAAATTGCTTTCTGTGTGTTTGACAAAAATGTTTTGAAAAAGGCATTTCGCTTTGACTTTGTAATGATTCATGTAGGAATGTATACAAAGTGTTCGGAAATGTTTTGTTTTGAAAAGAATTTGAACTTTGACAAAAAGTGTGTGGTGTGAAAAGCATTTTGATAGAGCAAGCAACTAAAAGTCTTTATTACCTACTCAGAATGGTCGTTTTTGTATTTTTACGTTCCTTTAGAATAGCGCTATCCGTACCATTAGTTGGTAGGTAACTCCATTCGTTGGATGTAAAGGGACATTCGAAGGGACATCGGATGGTCATAGAAAGCAACTTGTAGGAAATATCCTAGCACATTCGAAGGGACGATCATCACTTTTCGTAGGCAACAATCGAGGGTCAAGATCATGTATTCGTAGGCGACATCGTGGGTCTATGATCTTTGTATCGAAGGGACTATGATGATTTGTTTTGAAGGCAACGGTGCTAGAATACCTCCACGTTTGAGGGACATGACCATTTGTATTCGTTAAGGCAACGGGAGAGAATTACCCTAAGGGGTGCATGTGTGAAAAGTGTGTTGAATTCAGATATATTATCTTGAAGTTGTGAGTGAGCTACGTTCAATTTTATCTTGCCATACACGCCTAATTACTAGTAGTTTATAGGGTGCGGAAAATAAATGCGGAAAAGTAAAGTGCGGAAAGATAAATCCTACGCTATTACATGGCTTTGGGGCAGATACATAATTTAAGAGTGCGGAAAATAAAAGTCCTAATTAAACTATTACATCCCATAAGCAATTACATAATTGGAAAAAAAAAGAAAACGATAAAAAGAAATCGTCCGAAACGGGATAACCTGTGAAAAGATGAGAAATCGGAAAATACGAGGAGATCGAATAAGAAGAAAATGTTAGTAAAAGTGACAATTTTTGAATGAGAAAAAGTTTTCATGCTAGGAATAACATTAACATGCTAAAATAATTTTTTTGGATTTTTTGGAGTTAATTTAATAATTAAAATGCAATTAAAAGTGATTTAAATGATAAATTAGCAATTAAATTAAATATGCATGCAAAAATAATATTTTTAATTTTATAAATTAAATAAACATTTTCTGAAAATAATGCAAAAAGAAAAATATTTTTTGGTATTTTTTAATGCATGATAAAAATTATGGAAATAAATTAAAATGCATGAAAATATTAAATAAAAAAGAAAACATGAAAATATGGGAAAAAGTTGAAGTTTGTAAAAAGAAAATGCAAAACCGGTCCCTGGCTGATTCGAACTCATGACCCTGGAGGGTATCCACTCAAAATAAAGCCTTAACCGCTGTGCCACTTGACACTTGGTGTTTAAGAAACAAAATCAATTGTTTTTGAGTGTAAACGTGTCACTGATATAATACAAAGCACAGTCAACACGCGTGGGCCCAGATTGAAACGAATGGACGAATCAGGGAGCGTCATCGTGCCACGCAAACTCCTCGCCGGTCAACTGAGTCAGCGACGCCGGAGCCCTAGCTCCGGTCGTCTTCTCCGGCGGCCAAGAAATCCAAACCTGCGAAATAAGCGAAATAAAAAGGAAAAGAGTACCCTACCCTCCTAAATCGAGGGCTCCGAACACGATGGTGGTGTTAGTTTCGATTGAAAGTGCCTGTAGCGACTAGTCCGATTCAAATCGTTGTTTAAACCCTAACAATGGCAATAGGAATTCTGGACGTGCAAGCTTACATGTAATGGTTCAAATGCACTCTAATGGATGTCCTGAGTTCAAATATGCAAACAAAAACAGTTAAATACGCATGAATCAAAGAAACCAAAATTGAGAAAAATACCAAATCGGAGCAATGGATAGGGCACAATTCTGGGTGGTTTTGCTTCGAGTAAGAGTTGCTTTTGCTTGCTGGGAACCTCAGGGACAAGATTGGATGGTTTGTTTGCCTTGAAACTAGCTAAAAATCAAAATTCGATTTTTGAGAATTCTTGAAAAAATTTGGCAAAGTTTGGGTTGTTGTAAGGGCTAGGGTTTCATGTCCATTGCTTGTCAACTTGCTGGCTATTTATAGAGTGAATTAGGAGAGAACAAACAAGAAAAAAAGATTTGGTTTTGAATGCATTGAATAATTTTCAAATAAAAATCAAATTTTTGAAGGAAATTTGATTTTCTCTTTAATGAAGGATCAAGCACGAAATTGGCATGTATCATGGGCTTCCTTGGACCTCAAGTTTGATATAAAATCACTCCTTTTGAAAAAATATCTTATTTTCATATTTTATATAATTTAATTTTGAATTAAATGATTTAAAATTCAAAAATAAATTAATAAAATAGAAAATTGCCATGGCCAAGCATTTATGAGTCACAAATAATGTCATGAACAAGTTTGGATCATAAGATTATAGGCCCATTTGGAAAATTTTGCATTTTGACCAATATCTCCTTTTGTGCAATTGTCCAAAAATTCCCAACTTATGAACAGTGTATCTTGCTCAATTTTCCACATTTTTGAGTGTTCTTGGACTTTTTGGAAATCTCTAAGAGTCCTCTAACCAACCTCTTTGGTTTCATCTCAATTGGAGTTACCATGCTCAATATATCTTCAAAACAAAAAGTTGACTTTTTGTTGACTTTGAAAAAGGACCTGTAATGTCTTGATCCATATCTTCCAAATGAAGCATTTTTTGAACATTCTTGTGAGACATGAAGTTGTAGAGAATTGAATTTCCTTCAAAACAAGAGGTGGTGGAAAAATGTCTGAGAAAGTATGAAGAAGTTATGATCAGTCAAAGTTTGGTTGACTTTTCACTAAAAAACCCTAATTTGGAAAGTTTGACTTTTGAGCAAATCTTGAGTTTTCTTGATGAATCATGATCAACCCTTGATCAAATGATGAATATCACTTCAACATGAGGATGTTGACCAAAAATCAGAAGTTTTGACTGTATGTTGACCACAGTTGACTTTTTGTCCAATACAACTGATTTTCAACCATCTGAGCAATTGTTTGAGGAATCTTGACTTGTGAGGCTTGAAACTTGTCATGGAGATTCTCAGAAGCATATGAGGAGGCATGATGATCATTGGAGGTGTTGAGAACCTATCTTGATCTGAGAATTGCCAAACCCTAATTTGAGTTGATTGTATAGGAGAGGGTTTGTCTGATCAACCCTTGAGGAATCCTTGTGTATAGATGTATGAAATGTCTTGAGAAGTAGGAGGGAAAATTTTGGGGTATGACAACTGCCCCTGTTCAATCTTCTTATACTG
This sequence comes from Vicia sativa, assembly GCA_021764765.1. Classification (NCBI taxonomy): domain Eukaryota; kingdom Viridiplantae; phylum Streptophyta; class Magnoliopsida; order Fabales; family Fabaceae; genus Vicia; species Vicia sativa. The sequence continues at coordinate 18,693,198 of CM038795.1, forward strand.
GAAGGGTTAGATTGGCATGTTTGTCTTTCGTGACCTGGAGGTGGAAGATGATTGAACACTTGAGTACACCTGAAAATTTGCACTCGCCGTTGATTGGTGACGTAAGGGAATGGGCTTATAGATGCCATTTGGAGTAACTAGAGATTTTGTTGGAGTATGAGTCGTACGTTAGACTCGGGAACGTCGCCTGGATAGGAGAAACGTCGGAGATGGGCTTAAGATGCCATCTGGAGAGGTTGATATTAAGGAATGAGTTGTACGCTAGACTCTGTAGATATTCTTGAAGGTAGAGAGATGGGCTTAAGATGCCATCAAGAGAAGTCGTACGCTAGACTTTGTGCTCGCCTTTGAATGAATTTATTGGTTTGTATTGGTTTTTAACTAAATATGCAGCATTCTGAAAGTGGAGAAATGTTGATATTTAATCGGAGATGGGCTTAAGATGCCATCCAAGGCAACTGAGCCGTACGTAGACTCTGTAGTTGCTGTTGATAATAGAGTGTTGGAATCAATGGTCGTCTTGATTACTCTGAGGGGATAATAGGTATGGTGTGGATAGCTTCCCTGTTGTGCTTCGGGTGTTCGATCCAATGCCTGTTGTCGGAGGACAACTCAAGTAGTCGTTCGGATAAGGTTTCCCGTCTGGTTTCAGGTATTAATCCTGGACTTGTTGTTTATAGTCGTTCAGATAGTTTTCCCGTCTGGCTTCGGGTATTAATCTTTGACTCTTCGTTTAGAAGTGATTTCCACCTGCTGGGGAAAAATAGAAAGAGAAATTTTGACAGGATATAGTTAGAATGATGCAGATTATGATGCATGCTTATGTGTATGAACGATACATGCATATGCTATAACTTTTATGAATAATGTATGGATGCATATGTAGGTATTTCAAAACATATCCATCTTGAGGAAGATGTGGACGCCCTGCTTGGGGATTCTTGATCTCTACTTGAGGATGAAACCATGGAAATCTTGACTAAGAATAAGAATAGGTGACCTTGATTCCTCCGATGCACTATCTGACCAAGTTTCGAGTCTGGACACTGCTGTTGGGGAATAACGATAGAAGACGCTCCGCTGGGGATCCTATATGTAGACCCTACTGGGGATGGTGGGAGTTGGAAGACACTCCGCTGGGGACCTTGAAATGAGGACAACCCACTGGGGACCTGGTGTGTCGGCCCTGCTGGGGATGATGGAACCAGGGAGCCCTCAGTTGGAAAGTAAGAAACATAGTTTTCCTCCTATGCACTATCTGACCAAGTCTTGGGTCGGGATACTGCTGTTGTCGGGGAATGTGAGATATTCTGCTGGATGCATACCTCTGCTGGAGGTGAAGCGTTATTGCTCGAAGACTAGTGACAGAAGATACGTGCTTCGCTGGGGAAGGCTTGTGGTGAGCAATGGCTCTGTGGGGATTTGTACTTGGCAGGGGAACGTGTTGGTGACCTTCGTCGTCATCTCAATTCCTAGTGCCTGTAGTAAGTACTTTTGCATGTCTGCTTTTCGTATGTTTGTAAATAGATTTTTATTGTCAAATGCATATAATCATTCAAAGCAAACGTTGGACTTTGTGCAAAAAACGATAAAAAACAAACATTTTGTGAAAAGAAAGAACTTGTATTAATTGGAAAGGTGGCGTATGGCCAAGCAATTTGTATACAGAGAAAGTAAAAAGCTATGCGGAAACTATCTCGTTAAGTTCCAACTATGCTAGTACTCATATATATCGACTATCTCATCTCCTTGCTGTCAGTAGAAAGTGAGTGGATTCATATTCGCCATTTGAACCTTGAATGCTGATAGTAGTCTGTAGGTAGATGATCTGGACGAGACATAGTTGTACGCTTAAATCCCTAACTTTTGCCTAGACCGCCCTTTCGGGTTTTCAGTCTACCGGGATACCCTTTTTTGCCCAAGCCGCCTTTTCAGGTTTTCGACTTGTCGGGTGTACATTTTTTTTATATATCCTTAACTTTTGCCTGAACCTCTTTGGTTCGTCAGGATGCCCTTATTTTTGCCTAGGTCAGTCGACCTAGCGAGTCTCTTTTGTGCGTAGTATTTTTTGACTATGTCTGCGTTCACAGGGTGTGGGAAGTCTTCGCCATCCATGGTGCTAAGTATCATAGCTCTGCCAGAAAATACTGTTTTGACTACAAATGGTCCCTCATAGGTGGGAGTCCACTTGCCCCTGGGATCGCCTTGTGGAAGAATGATGTGCTTGACTACTAGATCACCGACTTGGTAGACTCGGTGCTTGACTTTCTTGTTAAATGCTCTGATCATTCGCTTCTGATAGATCTGTCCATGGCAAATGGATGCGAGTCGTTTCTCATCAATCAAATTGATCTGTTCAAGGCGAGTCTGAATCCATTCGTCTTCGCCTAACTCTGCGTCCTGAAGGATTCTTGTTGAGGGTATCTGAACCTCAATAGGTAGGACTGCTTCCATACCGTATACAAGAGAGAAGGGGGTTGCCCCGGTAGATGTTCGTACTGTAGTGCGATAACCATGAAGAGCAAATGGTAACATTTCATGCCAATCTTTGTAAGTCACTGTCATCTTCTGTATAATCTTTTTAATGTTCTTATTGGCGGCTTCCACTGTGCCATTCATCTTAGGCCGATATGGAGAAGAGTTATGATGCGTGATCTTGAACTGCGTGCAGAGTTCGGTGATCATTTTGTTGTTGAGATTAGAACCGTTATCTGTGATGATCCTTTCGGGAGTGCCATTACGACAGATAAGATTATGCTTGATGAATCGAGCCACAACATTCTTGGTAACAGATGCGAACGAGGCTGCCTCTACCCATTTGGTGAAATAGTCAATTGCCACAAGGATGAAACGGTGTCCATTGGAAGCAGTGGGCTTGATTTCTCCAATCATGTCAATGCCCCACATTGCAAACGACCAAGGAGCGGTAAGAACATTCAAAGGTACTGGAGGTACGTGCACTTTGTCTGCATATATCTGGCATTTGTGGCAAGATCGAGCATAGCGATGACAATCAGCTTCCATGGTGGACCAATAGTAACCCGTTCTCAGAATCTTCTTAGCCATAGTATGTCCATTGGAGTGGGTACCGAATGCGCCTTCGTGTAACTCTTCCATGATATGTTCTTCCGTCTTCTGGTCTACACAGCGAAGTAAGCACAGGTCGTGGTTGCGCTTGTATAAGATGTCGTTGCTGAGGAAGAATTTGGATGCGAATCTTCTCAAGAACTTCTTATCGTTGATAGATGCCCCTGCGGGATATTCCTGAGTCTCAAGATACCTCTTCACATCGTAGAACCAAGGTTTATCTTCTGTATCAAGTTCACAACAGTATGATGGTTCGTCGAACTTTTCAATGATGATCTGGGGAGCCTCATTGTCCCATCTGACCTTGAACATAGATGACATAGTAGCCAATGCGTCTGCCAACTGATTCTCTTCTCGTGGAATGTGATCAAAAGTAATCTCTTCGAAGTAGGGGATCAGACTTAGAACATGCTCTCGATATGGAATGAGATTCGGATGCTTCGTATCCCACTCGCCCTTAATCTAACTAATCACTAAAGCTAAGTCTCCGTACACTTGCAAGAATTTGATTCTTAAGTCAATAGCAGCTTTAATTCCCATGATGCACGCTTCGTACTCGGCCATGTTATTCGTACAACTGAAGCAAAGTCTGGCGGTGAAAGGAGTATGTCCGCCTGTAGGAGATGTAATGATGGCGCCAATGCCATTGCCAAGTGCGTTTGAGGCTCCATCAAAGACCATGGTCCATCGGGATCCTTGTTCAGGTCCTTCGTCTGGTCCAGGTTCTTCACAATCGGTAACTAACAAAACATCTTCGTCTGGAAACTCGAACTGCATAGACTGATAGTCATCTATGGCTTGATGAGCCAAATGATCGGCCTTACACTTCCTTTGATCGCTTTTGAGAAGTATCTTGGATGTCGATTCGGTCAAGATCATTTGCCATCTTGCTATTCTTCCGAGAGAGCTGGTTTCTCAAAATGTATTTTATTGGATCCATCTTGGAGATCAACAAGGTAGTGTGAGTCAACATATCTTGCCTTAGTCGTGAGCACCCTAAGTTTTCTCATTGTGAGTATCTTGTCGAAACTTTTGCTAAGGTAGTATATTGCATACCCTTTTCGACCAAACTCGTCATGTTGTCCCAACACACACCCCATTGAATTCTCTAATACTGTCAAGTACATGATAAGAGGTCTTCCTTCGGTAGGTGGCATCAGGATAGGAGGATTCTGTAGGTACTCCTTGATTTTGTCAAAGTGATTCGCAATCGCTCCACTCCACTACTTGATCTTTCTTTAGCAACTTGAAGATTGGCTCACAAAGTGTGCAATGAATCGCAATGTAGTTCAATCGTCCCAAGAAACCTCTGACTTCCTTCTCGGTGCGAGGAGCTGGCATCTCTTGAATAGCTTTAACCTTGGCGGGGTCAACCTCAATACCTTTACCACTAACGAAAAACCCTAGGAGTTTACCGGATCTGACTCCAAAGGTGCACTTGTTAGGATTGAGTCTTAGTCTGTACTTCTTCAACCTATCAAACAGTTTCTGCAGATGATCGAGATGCTCTTCTTCAGTCTGTGATCGAGCTATCACGTCGTCGACGTAAACTTCTATCTCGTGATGGATCATGTCATGAAAGAAGGTCACCATGGCGCGCTGGTAAGTGGCGCCTGCGTTCTTCAGTTCGAACGGCATAACTTTGTAGCAGAAAGTACCCCACTGTGTAACAAAAGTAGTCTTCTCTCCATGTCTTCAGGAGCCATCTTGATCTGATTGTAACCGGAGAAACCATCCATGAAGGAGAAAACTTTGTGTTGAGCGGTGTTGTCAACCAGAACATCAATATGAGGGAGTGGAAAGTCATCTTTCGGACTCGCTTTGTTCAGATCTTTGTAATCCACGCACATCCGTACTTTGCCATCCTTCTTAGGTACGGGCACCACGTTTGCAACCCACTGTGGATAAGAAGTAACAGCTAGAAAACCGGCGTTGAACTGTTTCATAACTTCGGCTTTGATCTTTTCTGACATCTCAGGACGCATACGACGAAGCTTCTGTTTTACTGGGAGACAACCCTCTTTCGTTGGTAGTCGGTGTACCACAATGTCAGTGTCTAAACCTGGCATGTCTTCGTAGGACCAAGCAAAAACCTCGATGTAGTCACGTAGCATCTGAATTAATCTTTCTTTAACACTGCTCTCAAGACCCGCTCCTATCTTGATCTCTTTTTTGTCTTTGTCAGTACCCAGATTCACAACCTCAACTGGCTCTTCGTGTGGCTGTATAACTCGCTCTTCTTGCTGTAGCAGTCTGACAAGTTCTCCTGGCACTTCAGAATCTTCCTCACCTTCGTCTTCGGCTTGGTAGATCGGATTATCGAAGTCATATTTAACAATAGCATAGCTGTTATCAACGAGATTCAGAGTGATTCTGCAGTGTATCACGTGGGTGTGTGTAAGAAACACAACCTTTTGAAGGGGTGATAAAGTAAAAAAGAAAACAATTGAATGCAAAAGTCCAACGATTTTATTGAATGAAAATATGCAAATGACAGATAATAACCCTCACAAACGAGCCATGATGCCCCGGGCAAGGCACTAGGCTTTAGAGTTCATTGTTCAAAACATATAAAATACGAAAAGCAAAAAAAAACAAGAGCAATTACTCCTGTCCAAAGGAGATTGGTATGACGTATTCAATCTTCCAATTGCTGAGTCCGTTGTCTGGAGTTGGGAAGATCCACTTGCTGATGTCGAAGTCGTGGTCGTCGTCTTCTATAGCATGGACTCCACTCTGGCTGATACGGAAAGGAAGTTGGCCAGCACGTTCGCGGTGTATCATCTTCTGACCCTTGATGGTGAAGCCTAAACCAGTCTTGTCAGATTTGAAAGGAAGATCGGGGAGCTGACCCCAAATAGCACTACCTCCTTCTTCAACTGCAGCTTGAGCATCCTTCAGAGAGGCCATCCTAGGCGGAACCGGTGTAACTTCAGGAGTGACAGGAGAGTCAACAGGCATGACTCTGGGGATTGTTTCGAAAGCTTGACAAGGAGTCTCAAAGAATTCACCTTCCATCTCAAGGTATCGGAATGACTGTAGATGACTGACCATGTATTCCTCTTCACCACATACTGTAACAACCTTCCCCTTCACCGGGTACTTCAGCTTCTGATGCAAGGTAGAGGTAACAGCGCCTGCCCCCATGTATCCAAGGGCGTCCAAGTAGGCAAGAGTAAGATGGACGGATGTCCATGACAAAGAAAGTTGAGTCGAAAGTCTGGGAACCGACTTTGACAGGCAGAATGAGCTCTCCGAGTACTGTTCGTTTAGAACCGTCAAAAGCTCTCACAATAATGTCACTGGGCTTCAGGACCAATCCCTCAACATTAAGTCGGTCGAAAGCACTTTTCGGTAGGATATTCAGAGCAGAACCGGTATCCACCAAAACATGAGACAGAGTAATGCCCTTGCATTCAACAGAGACGTGCAAGGCTTTGTTGTGTTTCCTTTCGGCAGGATTCAAATCAGCATCAGAGAAGCCTAGGCCGTTGTTGGCAGCCATGCTAGCAATACAAACTTCAAATTGATCAGTAGTAGTGTCTTGCGGTATATGGGCATTCTTCAGAAACTTCACTAAGGCTTTAGCATGAGCCTCGGAGCACAAGAGCAGAGCAAGCATGGATATCTTGGACGAAGTCTGTCCCAACTGTTCCACAACATTGTAGTCACTTTACTTGATAATCTTCAGAATTTCCTCCATTTCTTGTTTGGAGGAATCCTCAATAACTTCCTTTGATACTTCTGTAGGAGCAGGATGAGTTACTGGTTCTTTCCCTCTGGCCTGGGGAATGGATTGAATAGCTGGAATGCGAGCTGGAGTCGCAGTGTCTTTTGGAGGAGAGATATCTGGAGAGAACACCCTTCTGGTTCTGGTCACCTTACTTGATCCGGTGATGTTGTCAATGTCAGGAATGGAAGCTTCAACTGTAAGGTCCTCAATAGTCAGAGGGTCTTGTTTGACACCATGATAGTAAACATCAGCCCCATAATTCCAAGGGATAGCTTTGTCAGAGGAATATGGAACTGGTCTGGGAGAAGTAATAATGAGAGGTGTCACTCTAGGCACAGGATCAGCAGAGGAAATCCTTATTGTGTTAACATCAGCATAGTCTTCTGGGAACTCGTCTCCCCATCCGGTCACTTTGACATCTTCAATAGGAATCTTGTAGCTTTCAGGAACAATATACTTCACCATGTAATCATACTTTCCACTTGGCTGCCCCAAGGTATCCCATGCAGATGGTTCAGCTTCACTCACATCTTCGATCTTCAGTTTAGACATGTCTTCACACAGCTTCTCCACAGGTGGTTTCAGGAATAGCACTTCACGGTTGTCCATCATGCACTGGACACGTCTTCTCAACCAAGCACAACCGTCAGGTGCAGATGGGCACCAACGATAATTCTTTGGGCATCCTAGATTGACATCGGCTTGCAGCAAATTCTTCTTAACAGTCATCAGAGGAATGGTCAAGTCATCTATGCTGAAAACATAAGTATCCTCACCAACAGCATTGGAACTCTTGTCATGGTTAGGCATAGGCGCGCGTTGATCACATTTGGAGTCTCAACAGGAGGATCAAACTCAATCTGTTTAGCTTTAATCATGTCTTGAATCTTGTTCTTCAGAGCCCAACAGTTGTCAGTGTCGTGCCCTGGGCTGTTGGAGTGGTAAGCACACTTAGCATTAGGATTGTATCTCGGAGAGGAAGTGTTGATGTTTTGAGGAGGATCTCTCAAGGTAATCAGCTCTGCTTTTAACATGTGTTGCAAGGCTTGCGACAATGGCATGTTGATCTTCGTAAACCGTCTTGGTGGCGCGTTCTGGCTACGCGCGTTGTTTCGCTGAGGTTGCGCTGATGTAGGATTAGAGATCACCACTGCCCCCACAGATTGAGCACGGTCAGTCTTGGCTCGACTTTTCTGACCATACACAGCACTGACTTCTTTCTTACCACCAAAAGATCTCTTCGCAGCATTTGATGATGACTCCGTCTGAATCTTTCCACTCTTGATACCAGCTTCAATGCGTTCGCCTGTTAGTATCAGCTCGGTGAATCCTACTGATGAATTCCCAATCAGATGATTGAAGAATGGACCTGACAATGTCCCCATGAACATATCAACCAACTCTCTATTAGACAAGGGTGGCTGAACTCTGCCTGCTAGATCTCTCCATTTCTGAGCATATTCTTTGAACTTCTCATCACGACCCATAGACATGCTCTATAGTTGCATGCGAGTGGGGGCCAATACAGCATTGTACTCATACTGCCTGTAGAAAGCATCTGCTAAGTCACTCCAAGTACGGATACAGTCATTCTCTAGCTGATAGTACCACTCCAACTGAGTTCCCTGACAAACTCTCTTGAAAATAATGCATCCACAACTTTCTGTCATCAGTGTGGGGGTTGATCTTCTGTACATAGGACTTCAGATGCAGCTTCGGACAAGAAACGCCATCATACTTGGCAAAAGTGGGAACGTTGAATTTGGGAGGAATCACCACACCAGGAACAAGACTCAGATCGTCAAAATTCAAGCCTGGCATTTTCAGATTTTCCACAGCATTCAGACGGTCTTCAAGTTGCTTGAACTTGTCATCTTCATCAGAGTACTGCTCACGCTCATAGTGATCTTCTTCTTTCTCAGGTTCACGTTGTCCTTCTTCCTCATGGCCCTTGACACTTCTTTCAGTCTTGACACTCCCTTCTGAAAGTTTTATCCGGCTGACCACTTTAGGACCACCTTTGTAGCGTCTACCCATGTTGAGAACACCAACGACCCTCTTCTTTCTGTTGATGAGCTTCTTCAGATCTTCTTGGCCTTGGACCAAGCTGGTGAACATTTCTTGGAACTGAGCATTCTGAGCCTGGAGATCTTTGACAGATTGTTCAAGAGCCATTTTTGCTAAAATAAATAGCAAGAACATGAGAAAACCGATCTCCAATGTACCTGTTATGCAATGTTATGCTATGCTATGCGATGTTTATGCGAATGCAATGCAATGTTTTCAAGGACCTCTAGGAATTTAAATTTGTTAAACAAGCAAAAACAAACTTTATTAGTTACTTTTATTCTTTTTTTTCTTTTTTTCTTTTTAAGTACAAGAAATAGTTCGGAAAAATAAAACAAAAGAAACAAAAATCCTAATCTAGGTCTCCCATAGGCGCTTCCTCTTGGTGCCGAGGTAGGCGTTGATGTTCCGCTCCTCGTGAAGTAGCTTGGTCAACTCTAGTATCTTCTTTTCGCTTGCATAACACTGAGATTCGAATATGTCCCTTTCTTCTTTGAGCTGAATCCAGGATCTCTTCAAGTCTTCAAAATCAGTAGGCATGTCAGGATGGAGAACAGTATAGGGTACGTCACCTATAGCAACAGGTTCCATAGTTACTGGTAAAATAGGCGTGAATGGCATCATAAGGTTTTGAGCTCGAGCACGCACCCACTTGAGGTAAGGTTCCCAAGGAATGGAGTTTTGGTGCCCCAAAGTCTTGGTATCAGTCTTCTTTACCATGCCCCAAGCGTGTATGAACCTTCGACGGTAATTCTGGAGATCGTGGTTGTAGTCGAACACAACATCTTGGAGAAGCATATCCTGTGGACCATCCTTTCGAGCATAACCAAACTGATGTAGAGCTAGAGAAGGGTTGTAAGTGATACCTCCCCTTATGCCAAGGAGTGGTACATTAGGGAATTCTCCACAACGCACAATGAATGTGAAGTCCTTTTGAGAGAAAAGACACCAACGAATATCTGAATGAGAGAGTGACATTAGTCTTTGAGACCATCTCAACCTTTGTTCGTTCCTCAATACTGATAGAGGAAGGTGCGAAATAAACCACCTAGAAAGTAACGGTATGCAACACATGAGAGTTCCTTGTCTTTTGATGGTACGAGTATGGAGAGAATGTAGGATGTCTCCAAGTAAAGTAGGCACTGGATTACGGGTAAGGAAAATCTTAATGGCGCTCACATCTATGAAGTGATCCGAGTTAGGAAATAGAACCAGACCATAGATTAGCAAGGCCAAGATGTCTTCAAATGCATGGAAACTCATAGCTTTGAGGAATTCTCGGGCTTTCTTTATCAGAAACTTAGCAAGTAAACCCTTAACTCCACTTCTGGTTTCCCAATTGGCTTTAATGTCTGAGCGCTTTAGGTGTAAAGCGGATGCGATGTCTTCGTACTTTGGAACCTTTTCTAGTCCGGTGAATGGCATTTGATCAAGAACAGGTATCCCAAGTAACTTAGAGAACTCTTCTAAGGTAGGAACCAACTGATAATCTGGGAATGTAAAGCAATGGTGTTTCAGATCAAAGAACTGGAATAGGACATGCATCATATCTTCTTCAAAACCGGAGATAACCAAATCAAGGAGATAACCATGTCTCTTGATGAACTGAGCATGATCAGGAATCTCTGAAACCAATTCTTTGAGTTGAGAAGGTACACCCATGAAGTTGATTCGGATAGTCTTTCTAGAAGCCATAATCCCTACAAAATAGAGCAAAGATAAATCCCTAGGTCCTTGAAATAGTTAGAGATGATATGCAATGCGAATGATGTCATGATGTCATGTTTAGCACACACAAACAAATCACACAATGAGCCTAGGTTTAAGGCTTGCATGAGGTATAGGTGATTACCCCACCAAAAGTTTGAGTTGGTTCATCCTGTCCTATAATAGTAACTGGGTTCTAGGAATCTCACATCATTGATCTTTCTTGTAGGCGTTTATTTCAATACGACTACCAAGTGGTCGACCGAAAATATCCCAAAAGTCTGATCTTAATGAGCGTAGCATCGAGTATCAGCTAACCTCGGTCTACACCAAAGCCGGCCATCTCACTACCTTCTAATGGCCAAGATGGGTCAATTAAGGTTCTAAAAGTTTAGTTAGTGCTTGATGACACCACGCAGAAGCCAAATGCTATCCTCAACTTGGGAATGAGGAGCATCAGGACATCCAAAGTGTCACACTAACGTAGCCATCATGTTGACTGTTTCGGTATACGCCTAACGGTCGCGACGATTTATTGCTGCTTACCTAAAAGGAAACCCGGATCCGGGTGTAGGATCCCCCAACAGTGTAATACCCAAGCAACCCTTAAAGATAAAGCAAGCAAATCAAACAGAAGGCAGTAAAGATGATCTAGAAATCCCTAAGGTAATTCTCTCTTTAGAATCTCTCCCTAGCAGAGTCGCCAGTTCTGTAACACGGTGAACTGACTTTGAGGTTTTTGTATCGCAAATGTTGCGGATAGCAAGAGTCGCCACCGACTTTTCTTTTATCCAATTAAGGGAAGGTAAAAAGTACAGAAAAAGACCTTCGTTAGATTCTGAGTACGGGAGTATGGTTATGAAAAGGGAAGGTATTAGCACCCCTTTTCATCCGTAGTTATCTACGGGCTCTTAGTTGCTCTCTAGATCACTTTAAAAATTGCTTTCTGTGTGTTTGACAAAAATGTTTTGAAAAAGGCATTTCGCTTTGACTTTGTAATGATTCATGTAGGAATGTATACAAAGTGTTCGGAAATGTTTTGTTTTGAAAAGAATTTGAACTTTGACAAAAAGTGTGTGGTGTGAAAAGCATTTTGATAGAGCAAGCAACTAAAAGTCTTTATTACCTACTCAGAATGGTCGTTTTGTATTTTACGTTCCTTTAGAATAGCGCTATCCGTACCATTAGTTGGTAGGTAACTCCATTCGTTGGATGTAAAGGACATTCGAAGGGACATCGGATGGTCATAGAAAGCAACTTGTAGGAAATATCCTAGCACATTCGAAGGGACGATCATCACTTTTTGTAGGCAACAATCGAGGGTCAAGATCATGTATTCGTAAGCGACATCGTGGGTCTATGATCTTTGTATCAAGGGACTATGATGATTTGTTTTGAAGGCAACGGTGCTAGAATACCTCTACGTTCGAGGGACATGACCATTTGTATTCGTTAAGGCAACGGGAGAGAATTACCCTAAGGGGTGCATGTGTGAAAAAGTGTGTTGAATTCAGATATATTATCTTGAAGTTGTGAGTGAGCTACGTTCAATTTTATCTTGCCATACACGACTAATTACTAGCAGTTTATAGGGTGCGGAAAATAAATGCGGAAAAGTAAAGTGCGGAAAGATAAATCCTACGCTATTACATGGCTTTGGGGCAGATACATAATTTAAGAGTGCGGAAAATAAAAGTCCTAATTAAACTATTACATCCCATAAGCAATTACGTAATTGGAAAAAAAAGAAAACGATAAAAAGAAATCGTCCGAAACGGGATAACCTGTGAAAAGATGAGAAATCGGAAAATACGAGGAGATCGAATAAGAAGAAAATGTTAGTAAAAGTGACAATTTTTGAATGAGAAAAAGTTTTCATGCTAGGAATAACATTAACATGCTAAAATATTTTTTTTGGATTTTTTGGAGTTAATTTAATAATTAAAATGCAATTAAAAGTGATTTAAATGATAAATTAGAAATTAAATTAAATATGCATGCAAAAATAATATTTTTAATTTTATAAATTAAATAAACATTTTCTGAAAATAATGCAAAAAGAAAAATATTTTTTGGTATTTTTTAATGCATGATAAAAATGATGGAAATAGATTAAAATGCATGAAAATATTAAATAAAAACGAAAACATGAAAATATGGAAAAAAGTTGAAGTTTGTAAAAAGAAAATGCAAAACCGGTCCCTGGCTGATTCGAACTCATGACCCTGGAGGGTATCCACTCAAAACAAAGCCTTAACCGCTGCGCCACTTGACACTTGGTGTTTAAGAAACAAAATCAATTGTTTTTGAGTGTAAACGTGTCACTGATATAATACAAAGCACAGTTAACACGCGTGGGCCCGGATTGTAACGAATGGACGAATCAGGGAGCGTCATCGTGCCACGCAAACTCCTCGCCGGTCAACTGAGTCAGCGACGCCGGAGCCCTAGCTCCGGTCGTCTTCTCCGGCGGCCAAGAAATCCAAACCTGCGAAATAAAAAGGAAAAGAGTACCCTACCCCCCTAAATCGAGGGCTGCGAACACGATGGTGGTGTTAGTTTCGATTGAAAGTTCCTGTAGCGACTGGTCCGATTCAAATCGTTGTTTAAACCCTAACAATGGCAATAGGAATTCTGGACGTGCAAGCTTACATGTAATGGTTCAAATGCACTCTAATGGATGTCCTGAGTTCAAATATGCAAAGAAAAACAGTTAAATACGCATGAATCAAAGAAACCAAAATTGAGAAAAATACCAAATCAGAGCAATGGATAGGGCACGATTCTGGGTGGTTTTGCTTCGAGTAAGAGTTGCTTTTGCTTGCTGGGAACCTCAGGGACAAGATTGGATGGTTTGTTTGCCTTGAAACTAGCTAAAAATCAAAATTCGATTTTTGAGAATTCTTGAAAAAATTTGGCAAAGTTTGGGTTGTTGTAAAGGCTAGGGTTTCGTGTCCCTTGCTTGTCAACTTGCTGGCTATTTATAGAGTGAATTAGGAGAGAAAAAACAAGGAAAAAAGATTTGGTTTTGAATGCATTGAATAATTTTCAAATAAAAATCAAATTTTTGAAGGAAATTTGATTTTCTCTTTAATGAAGGATCAAGCACGAAATTGGCATGTATCATGGGCTTCCTTGGACCTCAAGTTTGATATAAAATCACTCCTTTTGAAAAAATATCTTATTTTCATATTTTATATAATTTAATTTTGAATTAAATGGTTTAAAATTCAAAAATAAATTAATAAAATAGAAAATTGCCATGGCCAAGCATTTATGAGTCACAAATAATGTCATGAACAAGTTTGGATCATAAGATTATAGGCCCATTTGGAAAATTTTGCATTTTGACCAATATCTCCTTTTGTGCAATTGTCCAAAAATACCCAACTTCTGAACAGTGTAGCTTACTCAATTTTCCACATTTTTGAGTGTTCTTGGACTTTTTGGAAAGCTCTAAGAGTCCTCTAACCAACCTCTTTGGTTTCATCTCAATTGGAGTTACCATGCTCAATATATCTTCAAAACAAAAAGTTGACTTTTTGTTGACTTTGAAAAAGGACCTGTAATGTCTTGATCCATATCTTCCAAATGAAGCATTTTTTGAACATTCTTGTGAGACATGAAGTTGTAGAGAATTGAATTTCCTTCAAAACAAGAGGTGGTGGAAAAATGTCTGAGAAAGTATGAAGAAGTTATGATCAGTCAAAGTTTGGTTGACTTTTCACTAAAAAACCCTAATTTGGAAAGTTTGACTTTTGAGCAAATCTTGAGTTTTCTTGATGAATCATGATCAACCCTTGATCAAATGATGAATATCACTTCAACATGAGGATGTTGACCAAAAATCAGAAGTTTTGACTGTATGTTGACCACAGTTGACTTTTTGTCCAATACAACTGATTTTCAACCATCTGAGCAATTGTCTGAGGAATCTTGACTTGTGAGGCTTGAAACTTGTCATGGAGATTCTCAGAAGCATATGAGGAGGCATGATGATCATTGGAGGTGTTGAGAACCTATCTTGATCTGAGAATTGCCAAACCCTAATTTGGGTTGATTGTATAGGAGAGAGTTTGTTTGATCAACCCTTGAGGAATCCTTGTGTATAGATGTATGAAATGTCTTGAGAAGTAGGAGGGCAAATTTTGGGGTATGACACAACCACCTTGGTTCCAAAACCAAACAAAAACAGAAAATAAAAAACAACATTGTTCTCAAACAAGAACAACATAAAATACCAGAAACAGAACAACAACTACCAGAAAACTCAGAACCACAAAACCATCATCATCCTTTTCGCAACCAACAGCAAGAACAACTCAGAACCATCAACAGAGAACCTAAACCCTTGCATTTTCTCATCATCTTCCTAACAAACAGACCCTTCAGATTTTGTTTTAGAAACCATAAAGGTTCTGATAACAGAGAAAGAAGAAGAGAAAAGAGAAGTTTCAGAACGAACTCACCAAGTCAGACCGTGTTCACAATCATCATCATAAGCATAGATGCTACCGCCGGTTTTAAGAAATCACCGATAGGTTTCCAAACCCCTTTTAAGATTTCGGCCAAAGTCCAACATCTGCAAAAGTTAAACCAAGAGTAAAGCATCAGAAGAGTAAAGCGTATCAGAAAACGAAAGGGAAACATAATAGGAGCTGGTTCACCAAGTGACCGTCGTCGCCGCAGCTCAGGTGCGATTTTCGGCAGCACAGCGGAAACCTACTTCTCAGACAAGCCGTCGCCGTCCTCATCCCTCCGCCATCACCTTCATCGGGAGAGATGGAAGAGTTGTAGAGATGAGAGAGATCGGCAAACGAGAAAACACAGAGTTCCGGCGAGATGAGATCGTGATGAAGAAGACAAGCGACGATTGAGAGAGAGACAAACACATGCAACAGATCGCAACATCGAGAAAGCCCAGAGCAAGTCGTTGACGGCTATGGCGCACCACCATCTTCTCTGGCCATGATGCGTTTTCCGGACGTCTTGGTAGGTTTCTTCGTAAGGAAAAGCAACGAGGGTTCTGGATTTGAGAAGGGAGAGTTCAGAGTGTTCACTCTATTTTTTATTTTCTTGTTCTGTTGTTGTTTGTTTTTTTATTAAGATATCACAAGTGTTTTTTTTCTTTTTTTTCTTATAAATTACATAAGTGAATTAGAAATAGTCCTTGTAAGTAACCCAGACAGTGACACTCATCACAATTCCAGTGGTCACTTCTTAATTACATGCAGGTATTTTACTGTAGCGGTCATGGTATCCCATCATACCACCGTTGGATCTATAAAGATCCAGATCTAGCGGCCTGAGAGTGAAGGTCTATAGAAAATATGACACCCCAAATAATTTGATTATTAAATAATTATGATTTTTAATTATTAATTTAATTAGGAATGTAATATTTAATATTTTGGATTATTGAAAGTCAATTAAATTAAATGGAAGTGGGTTTATTGGTGGTGTGATGAATAAAGTGAGGGTGTGAAGAGTAAAAGACTCTACTCACATTATTTAATTTATCTTTATTATGTTAGAATAATAAAAGTAATAAAAGAAGGAAAAGAGGAAAAAGAGTCACATTTGGAATATTCATCATACGTACAATTGAGAAGAGGAAAAGGAAGGAGGAAAACCGGAAGCGTCAGAATTCGAAGAACCCATAAGGTAAGGGGTGATTTCGATTAATTAATTCGTATTATCGGTTTTGATATTCAATTATATGGATCATAGTATATCGGGGAATCCCGGTTTAGAATTCTAGGGTTCCGTAGAATTGTCCCTATTGCGTCGGATTGTAGGTCGGAAACCATTAGTGGGTTAGATAATAAATAGGAATGATGAAATAATGTTGTTTGATGTGATAATGGTGTAAAACTGATGTATTTTGGTGTTTCTCATGTTGCAATTCGTATGGGAATGTTTGGAATTGGTTTAGAATGAATAAATGCTGTCAAAAGTGCAGATTTTGACTCTGCAGGTCGTGGGAACCGGTTCCCAGTGGGAAGGAACCGGGTTCCACTGTGTAAATTTATAAAAACTGGCAAAAATGCACGTAGGAACCGGTTCCTATATAGGTAGGAACCAGGTTCCCATACATTTTTCCAGAGGCGTGATTTTTGAACTTTGTGGGAACCGGTTCCTGCATAGGTAGGAACCGGGTTCCACTGTAACCTTTTGAAAAATATTAAACTTTGAAAATTCATAACTTTCAAACCGTAAGTCCGTTTTGAGTGCCGTTTTGGACGTTATTTCTTAAATATGATGCTCTATTTTATAAAATGAAAAGGTTTCCTAAAACTTGAAATTATTTTGAAAATAAGTCGAAATCTAAAATAAGTGATTATTGGCTGACGCACATGAGTGTGTATGTAGCAGTGAACCTGTGATGAATGGATGTATTCGTATTGTGTGAATGAAAGGCATATTTATGTTGCTAATGATGGTGTGCATGATCGTTGAGATATCATGTTTTTGGTTTTGATTCAGTTATGATAAATTGATGTATTTCATAGACTGATTTGATGTTGCATGCTAGTGATGTACGTGCATATGCATTTTTGGTGAAGTTAATTCCCGTTGTGTGGAATTTGACTTGTATTGCCGTTAACCGATACCCGGGGTGATGATGGGTGGTTAGGCTGGGTTCGTGTCCGGGTGTTATGGACGAATCGATGGTTGCTGTATCCGGTTGATGATGGATCAGTGTTGGGTGACTTGGTCACGTGTTGGTATCACATGCATTGTGTCTGCATTTGTGTTGCATGGGATTGTAACATGTTAGGATGTCTTCCAGTGTTACAATTATTTTGTTGGTTATTGATTATGCATATTGACTTGTATGATTGTGACTGCGTATTGAATCTGAATTTATGCTAAAATGGGTGAAATAATATGCTTGTGATATACTGTTGATTGAGAAGCTTATAATGTGTTTTAATTATGAGAAGTCTCACCCTTACTTTCACAATTTCAGATTAAAGTTAGCAGCTAAGGAGTTGGTGAGGATGGCTCTAGAGCTATGTTACTTTAAGTCCGCGTGTCAGTGTCGTGCTCTGATAGGTTGTAACACTGGGGAACGTTTAGTTGAGGAATTAGTTATTATTCAATTGTTTCTTTGAATTTCATTGGGAATAATTATGTTTTGGTTTATTTCGTTTTGGTTATGGTATTTTTCCGCTGTGTAAGACATGGTCCTAATTTGATTGAATTATTGGAATAATGACCCTCAGTGTAGCATGACTACTGTTTTATTGGAAGTTTTATTTATTTCATAGTTGTGAAATCCCTTGTTCCGTGTTAACTCTGATGGAATATGTCTTTAATCGTTGATATAATTAATATTATTCGGGGTATTTTAGAAGGGGTGTTACAGAAAACACTCAGAGTCATTGGATCCTCATCAACGGAGCAAATGTTTGCTTCCACGGTACACCTCCTAAAGCCTCACACCGAATCCATTGGACCTTCTCCTTTTGGGCCAACGAATTGCTGATTATACCCTCCAGTTTTGCTTCAAAACAGCAGGCCCATTTCTAAACCCTACACTCATTTTATTTTATTTATTTTTGCAAATAAATAATTAGTGCTCGTTAATTAATTACTAGTTTTGATAGTTTTTATTTGATAATTTCCTATTAAATTATTGATCGATTTTATCAAATGAAAAAGATCTTTTTCTACTAATTATTTACGATTTGGGAGTGGTATTGTTTATTTATTTATTATTATTCTTATTTTCCCTTTATTTTAATTTCCGTTAAATTATACAAATGGACTTCGCCTTTGTATTAAATAGTTATTAGCATCAAGATAGTTTTTATTTGATAATTTCCGATTAAATTATTAGTCGATTTTATCAAATAAAGAAGATCTATTCTAATAATTATTTAAGATTTCAGATTGTATTGTGTGTTTATTTTTATTCATATTTTTGAATGCTTGCATGAATTATTCACCATTGTACAGTTCACGCACAATTAATATAAAAACAACTTCGATATCTTTTTGATTGGCTCATAAGCCAATTTCCTTAAGGGTCTCATAGTTGGGGATGGGTATGGCCATCCTCACAAAGTTAATTAAAGCCCTTGTTGCTTTAATTAACCATAACCCGAATAAATTTTGGTTCATATACCAATTGTCCATGCACAAGGGTCTCATAGTTGGGGATATGAGCACCTATCCTTACGAGGTTAATTAAGTCCATATACTTAATTAATCATAACCCGATTCAATTTTCTCTTGGTCCGTCACAAAACCTCCTAAAAAAACACTTTCACAATTAAAGTTCTAAACCTCGATCCAACGTCGAGTTTCTTTTCAAAACATTTTTCATAAATAAATACTCCACTTCTCTCTCCTCCCAAATGTATGGTAGTCAGTCCTGTATCGACCCTCGACTGTACGTTTGGTTTCTTAATTGAATCTAATTAACGTGAACCTTGTTTCACCCCACCTTTTCTTAACAAACTTTTTTGGGTAGAAAAAGATGATTAGGATGTTTCTGTCCACTCATCCGAGTAATTGGGGCGTTAGCCGTTGAACGCTTATGGTCCAATACTCGTCTCCCACATAAAAATAAAATAACTCACTCAAACTCTTTTATCGCTCATATGCGATCATCAAACTCTTTTCTTACAAAGAGTATGCAATAGCCATTTCAAATGCGAACAAGGACTTACACTTTTCAAACAAACTAAACAAGTCCAAGTTCAAGCATTTGAAATGTCTAATGCACAATTTTTCTTATAAAATCAAATACAACAAACTTAAAACCTTTTTGAGAAGAACTACGGAGTTTTGACTTTCCCATTGCACAAGAGAATACGTAGGCACACGGTTTCGAAACCGTGCCAAACTCAAAATAATAATAAATAAACCTCGTTTCTCTATTTCTCGATCATAATTAGCGAATATACACACACTTAGAACTAAACGGGTCCCGTCGAGTACGATGGATGTAAGAGGTGCTAAGACCTTTCTCTTACATAATCGACTCCCGATTCCATGTTTTTTAGTCGTAGACCGTCTTATCCGTATCTGTGGGGTTTTATCTATATTTTCCCGTTCCTTTTGGAACAAATAAAATTAGGTGGCGATTTCACTTATTTTTGAAAATTTAATGATTTTTCAAAATTGAGTTGCTTATCAACCGTAAATGAAGTAAACAAACAGAAGAAATAAGTATCTTCCAGGTATCTAAAAGAAGACTCTTCTGTTAACATAATTTGAAGACAAACAAATCTTAATTAAGCTAAACAGGTTATGGGAGTGTGACTCGTTCAAAAGAAGTCATGAAAATGTGGGGATGTGACACCCCGAATTAATTCAAATATTAATTAATTAGGAATTTAATTATTAATTTAATTAAAGGCTTAATTAATAGTATTTTGGATTTAATTGGCTTAATTAATTATTTAATTAAAAAGAAGAGTTGGTGGTGTAAAGAGTAATTAGAGGGTGTGAAGAGTAAATTACTCTACTCTTACTAATTACTATTTATTTATTTTATTGGAATAAATAAAAGGATTATAAAAAGGAAAAGAAGAAAAGAAAGTTATTTTGGAAAAGTTATTTCACGTGGAATTGGAGAAGAGAAGAGAAGAGAGGAAAAAGCCAACGCCGAGAAAGTCGAAGATCATCGCGAGGTAAGGGGTGATTTCATTCAATTTTAATGCCTTATGGGTTTGGAGAATCAAATGGATGATTGGGTATGTTAGGAAACTTGAGATTGGTTGATATAGGTTTATAGGATTTATCCCTAATTGTGTCGGATTATAGAATTTGGAACCATTAGTGTGTCAGATAAATAATAGGAACGACGAAATAATGATGTATGATGTTGTATTGGTGTAAAATGGTTGCATTTTGGTGTTCCTAAATGTTACAATTCGTATGGGAAAGATTGGGAATGGTTTGGAATGCATAATGCTGTCAAAAATAGCAGTTTTTGATTATGCAGGTCGTGGGAACCGGTTACTCCTAGGGAGGAACCGGGTTCCCAGTTCAAAACTTTCAAAATTGGGCATTTTTCAACGTGGGAACCGGTTCCCAGTATGGAGGAACCGGGTTCCCCATACAAATTTCCAGGAGCGTGACTTTTTGAAAAGGTGGGAACCGGGTTCTCCCAGGGAGGAACCGGGTTCCACTATGTTGAATTTCAAAACATTTAAAACTTTAAAAATTCATATTTTCTAAACCGTAACTCCGATTCGAGTGCCGTTTTCGGCGGCAGTATTTCCTTAAATTAAAAATACTATCTTATAAAAGAGAAAAATATTATTTTGTGAAAATTATTTTTAAAAAGAGTCGAGCTTCCGATTTTGAAAATGTGGATAGTTTAAGG
Source organism: Vicia sativa (assembly GCA_021764765.1). Classification (NCBI taxonomy): domain Eukaryota; kingdom Viridiplantae; phylum Streptophyta; class Magnoliopsida; order Fabales; family Fabaceae; genus Vicia; species Vicia sativa. Next base: position 18,714,137 of record CM038795.1, read on the forward strand.
ACGATGGAGAATGGATTATGGATTGTCTGAGTTAATGAATGAGAAATAATGCTTACAATGTTATATCTGATATTTGTTATGATTGAATTGATACCATGTGATACATTGGTGATTGGTATTATGGAAATTTATTGTTGAGATCATAATCTATGAATTGATGTTGCATGCTTATATGATGCATGCATAAGCATTGTTTATGGTTCATTCTCATTGTGCGGAAGTGAACTTGCAGAGCCAATAAACTTACTAGGATTCAGAGATAGTGATGCTAGATTCTTGACCCAGTGGTTATGGGCGAATCATGGATTGCCGCTGTTTTCCGAGTGTGATGGAACAGTGGGTGAACTCGGTTCACGTTTGGTACCACATGCATAGAGTCTGTATTGCATATGGGATTGTAACATGCTAGGATGGTTTCCAGTGTTGCAATTTCCATCGGTTGTTTATTTGCATAATGAATTGTGTACAATGCTTTTGTGAACTAAACTATGATTGTGTTTTTAGAGTGGATTAATGTATCAAATTATTCCGTTGTATTTAAAAACGTATAGTGCATTTTATATTGGATAGAGATCTCACCCTTACTTTAATGATTTCATATTTGAAGTGATTAGCTGCTTGGAAATCGGTGAGGACAGCTCCTAGAGTTGTGTTATTTAGTTGAACCGCGTGTCAGTGTCATGCTCTGGTAGATGTAACACTGGGGAACGTTCGATTAGGAATTCTTTATGGATTTTAAATAATGGTTTTGGTTTATGTTTTGATTTATGTCCTGGAATATTTATGAATGATGTATTCCGGATTTGTTATGTTTCATTTCCGCTATTAAATATAACTTTAGGTCCGTTTACTTAATGATTTTCTTCTTCAGTGAAAGCATGATAACTGTTTGGTTATAATTTAATTTATATTATGATTGTGACGCCTCTCGTTGTTGTGTTGGAAACTCTGATTAATATATATAAATCGCGGGTAATTAGAAGGGGGTGTTACAGGGGACATCTAGAAATTTGAACAAACAGTGTCCTTGCTAGTTGTTGAAGGGTAGATACCATTAAGAATCTGGTCAAAGTCACATGTTTTGATATCTCTTGAAGAAACTATCCTGATTGGTGGAAGAAGAAGTGAATTCACGTGTAACTGCAAAAAGTGATTCAAACCCTTATTGGAACTAACTCTTCTCATCAAAAACTGCCAAACTCCTTTAAGAATGGTCAGAGCTAGTTTGGATGGTACATCCTTGTCTTTAATGCAGTCCCTCGAAACAGATTCCTTGTCACTTTGACCAAGGACTAAAAACTGTGGACTCCTAATTATCAGTTGTGCTATTTATAGAGGATCTCTTAAACCCCTATCTCCTCAGAAAGACAATGAAAACCACATCAAAATGAAATTCACTTGATTTTGGTTAACCTGCAGCAGGATCTGGTTTTGTGAAGGCTCTCATTGTCAAATTTTTCCTAAAAATGGGGAGAGAAAGTGTATCAACATAAATGTCAATATTGCACAACAAGAAAGAATGCAATTATATCTAAGTCACAACACTCAAAAGATCCAGTCTCAGCCTAAAAGAAGAAGAAGAATAGTATTTGTGACTTGTGATCTGAGTTTTGAACAGGCCACTCTGGGCTTTGATTAGGCTACTCATGCGACAATATATCCCAAACTCCAACACCGAGTCTGTCCATTCACCACCATACTAACCCTGTGTTAGTGCAAGGTAGGAGACAAGATGTCCAATGGGATATCCTGACATGGGCAGGAACTCAAGATCTAAAGATGTGTGCAGAAGACAAAAGATGTTTCTGCTGAAGAAGATGTAAATTGTTAATTGTAAATTATTGCTGCAAATACAATGTAATGCTTTATTATATATTTGTTTTAGTCAATATTTGCCAAAGGGGGAGATTGTAAGTTCCTCATTTTTAAGGGTTGGCTTAATTTTGTAAAACAAATATAAAGCAGCAATAATGGAATGCCTAAACATGCTGTGTTGAAAATTTTCAACATCTGGAACAGCATGTCATATGAGATGTCGAGACATTAGACATCAGACATCATGCTATTGAACTAACAAAGTTTGTTACAGTTCTGTTTCAATTGTGCAGAATATTCTGGGAATATTATGCATCTTATGTGGCGTGACTTTGAAGGAATATGTGGAGGTCCAAGAGCTAGGGAGAAAAATCAAAAAGGACCTTGATTGTAGCAGAAGTTATCTATGTTTTTGTTTCTGTAAAAGTTTGTTTCTACAAAAGTTTGGTATGCTCCTAGATGTAGACTGGTTAGAACCGAACTAGGTTAACAATTCCTTGTGTTCTTTTGTTTCCTGCATTTTAATTGTAACTCTACCTTCTCTGTTTTGTAATGTCAGATTAGATGTCATGACATCCTGAGTCTGGCATTTACCACAATTTCACTTCCCTTCACAATACAACTTGACACGCTTTCGCTTTATCTTCAATTTCATCATCAATTTCTCTTCTCCTAATCCAGTTCATCTCATTTTCAATGTCATCTTCTCCACTCAAAACATCATACTTTCCCCTAACCGAAACATAATCTTCTGGACCCCAATCCATTAGCCACCAACGTCGTCGAACGAAATTTAGGGTTAGAGCCGAAGATCCTCCCGCCGATGAGAATTGGCTTCAGTACTCTTCTCCTCCTTCTCCAATTAGAGATGAAGTGGTGAGATTCTCAAGGAGAAGACTTTGTCGCGGTTTGCCTCAGAGATTAATGGTGAACTTATTATTCCAGTGACTTCACATAATAGATGTAGGGTCTATACTAAGCTAGATAGGTATTACGGTGAAGACCGAGTTACAAAGCTGAATAAGGTAGGGTTTTCTTCCAGTACTAATTCGTTTTCTGAACTAATTCATTTTCTTCCAGGTTTATGTTTTTATGTTTAACTTCCATCCTCCATTCAACCTTATTTTGATATTTAGCCTATCACTAATGAATTTTGTAAGATATATTGTTTTGGTTTATGGTTTAAGATTTTGGTTTATTCCAGATTTTTCAGCTTTTAGTTTATGGATTAAGAAGTTGAAGAAGAAAAAGTTTTTGCTATGGAGGTTATTAACTATACTATTTTGATTACTAAGACTTTACTAATATTTTTGCTCTTTTTTGTTCATTTGAATTTAGCTATGATTGTCATTGAAGTGTCTCCAAGTAAATCTGAGGATGATAATGAAAGAAATTATTTTGCAGAGGAAGAAACAAATGAAGATCACAATGGGTGCTTCTATAAGGTAAAGCTATCATATTTTTGATTTTTTTTTATCTTCACCATATCTTTTTTGTGTAAGCTCTTTAATGTCATTATCATTATAATTGTTAATTTGTTGCATATTTTATGTGTATGCTCTTTAATGCACCTGGATATGTAAGGAATGTAACTTACTTGGAATAATAGGAGAAGCGCATCCTGTAACGCCCAGAATTTAATTAATTATTTAATTAAATTATATAAGGAATTAACTATTGGAATTTAATCGAAGTTGGGATTAATTAATGATGAATTATTAATTTTATTATAGAATGTAGAAAATAATATTAGAAATAATATTATTATATGGGATCATTATTTAATTAAATTGGATTTAGTGGAGGTGTGAATAATAGATCCAATATATTATTATTGTTATTATTATTATTATTATTATTATTATTAATTATAAGTTGGATTTAATTATAAGAGATATAAAAGGAGGATTATAAGGGTTTAGTGAATATTTTTGGGAAAAAGTTGTACGTGGGAGAAAGAAAAGAGGAACAAGGGTTTGGAGGAAATTGCCGCCGAAAGAGGAATTGTAGACCTGAAAGCCAAATCGGAATTTGATCGGAGTTAGAACAACCGTCAGATCTAAGGTAAGGGTGGGGTTCTAACTCTCTAAATGGGTTTATGATAAATCGTATGCGGGGATGGAATTTTATAGAATTATCTCCGTTTGTGAAGATTGTGTGTGGATTAAATTGTTGATTTCATACCGGTGTTGTTAATGTTAATCGAATGATAAAAATAATAGTTATGTGAAACTGTTGGTGCAATTGTGAATTAGTGTTGCAGGTTACCCGATTGAGTCTGGAAGTTAATCGAATTAAAATTTAAGCTAATAAATTTTTGTTACTCTGGTATTGATTTGGAACCTGAAACGACATCGAAGAAGAAAAGTACAGGAATCGGGGACGGGGACCCTACACGAAGGGACGATCGCCCCGTGATTAAGGAATGAAGAATAAATAATAATAGCAATGAGGGAAGAGGGAGGCGGTCGCCTCTTGTGGCCACATGGGGTAGAGCGGGCGCCCCATAGGTGAATGGTTGAAGGGCGGGCGCCCTGGAGTAAGGGAGACGTTCGTCTCTTCCTTTGGTGGGACAAGTTTGTTTAACTTGCATTTTTTTTAGTACTTTGTTTAATCAACTAGCCAATTTACAACATTAGTACATGTTAATATTAAATTTGATGTCAGATTAGTAGATTAATTAATTCATAATGTATTATTAGCATGATATAGTGGGTTGTAAGCAAAAACGGCTTAGTAGAACTGGAACTAGTTTTTTTGACAGTGTACAATTAGTAACAGTGTGTTCGTCCATTGGTATGTAGTAGGAAGTGATGATATAGAAGAGTAACATATTTAATAACAGGGTGATGATTGGTAACAGTATGATATAATAAGAAGATTAGTAGATGAATTGCAGGAATAATTAAATGACAGGTTCGATAACTCAGTTGTTGGAAGAAAATAGCGGTATATACTTAGTTGAATTAATTAATTGAATTAAGTTAGCATTATCTATACATATTTAATAGAGTAATATACACCTATAAGTTAGTAGCATAATAAAAAATTGACAGAAACAATATCGATTAGTAGATATAAGCGGTATAATTCGTTGCTCGGAATTAACCGAAAATTGTCGTGGTAGTTCGTGTTTGTTAGTAGGTAATCGTGATTGGTTTGTTTTGTGAAATTATGTTGATGTACATCGTGTTGTGATTTTCTGTGTGAATTATTTAGCGATGTGTATATTGCCATATGTTGTTGTTATTTTATGCGAAGTTGCGGGATGGTTTCAGTGACGATGTTTACCTCTATTTATTGGTAATAATAGTGATATAGGCGCATGCCTCGTGAAGTGAATTTACGTTGTTGTTGTATTTTGTTAGTGTTGCATTTCATTTGCATCTGTGAAGGTCTGTATTGGCGGAATTGTGAAGAAGGCTTATGCCTTGTGCCTCTATTTATTGGCAATAGTGAAGGGAGCTGAAGCTTTGTTGGTACCACAAGCATATGCATTGTTGTGCCTCATTTAAATTATGTTGTTGTTAACTGTGAAGTGAATTATGTTGTTGTTAACTGTGAAGTGAATTATGTTGTTATTAACTGTGAAGTGAATTATGTTGTTGCTAACGGTGAAGTGATTTCATGTTGTTGTTAATTGGGAAGTTGTTGTGATGTGCTAACTGTGATGTGATAATTTTGTATGATTTAATCCTAGCATATTATTTATCATACACTTGTTTATATTGTTGGATATCTCACCCCTTCTGTTGATATTTCTCCTACCATGGGAAATGAGCAGGTACTCAAGGATAATCGTGGAAGTTCGAAGTAGCATTATGAAGTTGTTAGTTGATGTTAGTTCGAATTGGTGTCATTGCTCTGATACGTAACACTCGGGGGGATGAACGTTGCTTAATTTGTTGTAGTTGCTTAAATTATTGAAGTTTATGAATAATGTGAATACTTGATCATGTTGATTCTTGAAGTTGATTTAGTTGAATAATTATGTTAAGTGAAGTTAAATAATATTAATAATATTGTGAAATGTTTTGAGGTTGAATAAAAGATGTATTGTTGTTATTATTGAATAATTATGATTCTGTGGTTTAGATTAAGTAACTGAAATAATTGAAAAGTCTTGTTATAAGTTCATCCATGATCTAAGTGTTATGTATGTGTATAGTTGTGACTAAATGCATGTTGTTTTGCGAAGAAATTGTGACATCCCTTGTATGATTATCTTTTCCGCACTCTGATTTAAATAATATTCAACGGATAGATTTTGGGTGTTACACCTTCCACCATCCATTGTTATAATTTTTTTGTTTAGTTTCTTCATAGCTTATTGATATATAATTCACCAATTTTAACTATTATGGTATAATGCAGATTTTGAACTCAAATGTTGAGACTTTTCCGAACATACTGCCTAAGGTAAAGCCAGTGTACCCTCTTTAATGTTGTCATATTTTCAATGGTTTTGTTTCTGTATCACTTTGATTGCAGTTCTAATGGTAACTTTGTGATTCAGAAACCAGTGATTGTAGGTTCATTTTTTTTTAAAAAAAATGGAACTTTTGTTATGGTTTTAATTAAATGATGAATATTGATATCATACAAATTATTAGCTTCACTTATTTGTTATAGCTTGATTACAAATTTATCCCAATTCAATTATCTGAAACAATTGAATATTGATTAATGTTTTTTATGTAGTTATAAGGAAAGGAAATGGAATCTGAAACAATTGATTGGATATGATTGAATGTCGTCTTTGCATTCAGCTACTGTTACTGCTCTTGCTACATCGATTGAATTTCGTTAAGGATTTGGTGAACTGCTTTTTGCTAATGCGTTGGTATTTTTTTTGTTCTAACCATAAAATTTATAAACATTTTGATCTATATATTTTGTTTTTGAAGTGTTTGATTTAATACACATGTAGTTTATTAATGATTGGCAGGTGATGTATGATGTTACTGGTGTAAGATTGCAAGCGAGACGACAAGCAGAGGTTTGGTTGTAGTTTATGAGATCTCTATTTGTTTTGATTGATTAAAATTGTGTTCACAAAATTTGAATGACTTGGTTTTTACAGGTCCTTAGCCAAATTGTAATTGAACTTCCTGCTGAACATCCTTTGTCTGACAGCAGACCTTCCAACACAACTTTACATGATTTCTACTGAAAATGTATTGTGCAGCGAAATAGGTTGCTGTATTGCATGACTATAAAGGCAAAAATTACAATTAGTACCAGTTGATACAAGTTATATTAGGGATATTTTATATATTTTCTTCTAATCTTATTTTGGTAGCTTTTTGGGGTTTACTTTGGTGATTTGCATAAGACCTACTATTAAGTTTGATTCTTATTTAAGAATGTTTCATTAACTTTAAGAATTATTATACTCTTCAACATTTATTTGATTCTTTCAACTTTGATTATTTTGAATTATAATACTGTGGCGAAATTGGTTGTGAATATGCAGGATAGTAATATATCTTTTTCAATGGGGAAATAGTCTAAAAATTGATGGAGTTATTACAATACATTATAGAAATTCATCAAATGATCTAAGTTTATTTGTGTTTAATAGATGCAAAATAAGTGGTTCAGGAGGAAAGTTTCAACTTGGGAGAGCAATAGAAGCTTATGCAAGAGTGATCATAGCTAATTCTTACATATCAGATTTTGTTAAACCTGAGGGTTGAAGTCCAAATTATGTGTTGGCCAAGAGTAAGTTTTATTCTTACTACTTAATCATCAAAATAGTCTAAAGTTTCATTCATTTATTTGATCTCAATTTAAATTTTTCTTACATTAATATGTGAAATATTCTAAATTGCAGGGCTAAGATTACTTTTATGGATGAGAAATGCTTTGGAGACGGAGCAAACAAATCACAATGTGTGAAATGGATAAAGAGTTTAAGTGAGCCAAAACTTAATAAATTCTCTCAAATGTGCTCAAAATTGATACTCAGCAAAATAGGCATAACTACATGACTGTTTATAGAGGTTTTAGTTCCACTAATATTTTGGTAATATTAAGCATATCATCACTCTAACTTGGGAGGAAGCAAAAGGCGAAAACCGATAGCTTCGAGTTTTAACTTATTTAGTTGGCATGGTTTTTCTCATCCTTTGAGTGTGTGACTATTGTTCCTGCCTTGCAACATGTACCAGTATGGTATTTTAAAGTGTAATAATTTTCAATAGGAATCTTAGGAGAATTTATGATATTTGTGTTAGTTTTTGAAAGAGTTTATTTAAAATTATTTAATTATACATAAGCACGGTTATTTAAACTCATTTAAATATAAAATGTAAAATTTCTAAAAAGTGTTAGCGTCACCTGTTAAAATATTAAATTAGATTTGGTAAAAATATTTGATTTGATTTGATTTAATATTTAAATATAATTCAAGTTGTGTAAACTCAAGTCCAATTAGGGTTGTATATAAATAGTCCTAGTATGGATCATTATTTGTACAATTCAATAATACAAATCCTTATTTCCTTTATTATTCTCTTTTTCTCTCCTCACTAAAAGTGTCTCACGCACTAACAAGTTGGTATTCAGAGCTTCCAGCTATTGTTCTTGATAGAGTTTTCAAGAATTTTACGTTTGAGATCGTATTTCCAGGTCAACTGAATCATTCGCTGGGAAGATGGCTAGTGATAAGAGCATTCTGAATTCTCTTCCAATACTTGGTGGCAAGAATTGGATCCGATGGAAAAATAGATGCAATCCTTGTTTGGCTTCCATGAAACCCTAGAGGTGTTTATTGAAGGCGTTCCTGTGTTGGTTGCAGATGCAACCGAAGCACGGAAAAAAGCCCACAACGAAATCAAGAAGAAAGATTGCAAGGTTGCTTATTGCATTCAAACGGTTGTTGATGCTGCTAATTTCGACAGAATCTCTCATGCTAAAACGGCGAAGGAGGCATGGGATATTCTAGTGAAGTATTATGAAGGAGGTGAGAAAATTAAGGTTGTCAAGTTACAAACCTTGCGTCGATAGTATGAATTATTTTCAATGGGAGAAGATGAAAAATTTGCAGAATATGTGTCGAAGGTTTAGAAGCTCGTCCATCTCATGAAGGGTTATGGTGAAACCATAACTGATAAGATGATAGTTGATAAGGTAATGAGAATGTTGACCTCTCACTTTGATCACGTTATCGTAGTTATTCAAGAATACAACAAATTTGAAACCACTAAAGTGGAAGATTTGGTTGGTTCATTGGAGGCGCATGAAATGAGGATTATTGAAAGGAAAGGATTACAAGACTCGATACAGGCTCTGCAAGCTCAGTCATGGAAAAAGAGTGGTGGTTCCAACAAATCCATAGGCAATTTCGACAAGACTCAGGACAAGAAGTCTTGGTCGAATCCCCACAAGAATAAGGTCGAAAATAGAAATTTTGAATCCTCCAAAAGAGGAGGAGTAAACTATCAAAATGACAAAGAAGATAAAAAAGGTATACAGTGCTATAATTGTGAAAAGTTGGGCCACATAGCCAAAAAATGTTGGTACAAAAAAGACAATGGATCGACAAAAGGAAAGGATGAAGGAGCGAACCTTGCACACCAAGATTCAGATGATTATGAAGGTGGTATGATGGTTATGGATGCAATTGCTGATAACCATGTTGAATCCAAGATCTGGTTCCTCGACTCAGGCTGCTCGAGTTACATGACTGGTCGAAAGGAATGGTTGGCAGACTATGACGAGTCGAAGAAGAGCAAGGTAAAACTTGTTGATAATAGTTTGTTGCAAGTAGAAGTTAAGGGTAACATAGTTTTTCAAATGCGTAATGGAGGGAAAACTATAATTAAAGATGTGTTATATGTACCTGGAATGAAGTGCAACTTGCTAAGTGTTGGACAACTGGTCGAAAAAGGTTTCTCAGTTGTTATGAAAGATGGAGCTTTGAAATTGTTCAACACCAAGAACAATTTGGTTTTAAAATCTCCTTTGTCGAAGAACATGATGTTTAATTTTATGATCAGTTCGATTGAAGTTCAATGTTTGAAAACTGTTGTTGACCACAAGTATAGTTGGTTATGGCATTTGAGGTTTGGAAATTTTAACTTTCGATCACTCAATCAACTAATTACTCAAGATATGGTTACTAGAATTCCAAGTCTTGAGATGCCTGAAAAACTTTGTGAAGGTTGTTTAGTTGGAAAGAAATCTAGAAATGATTTCGTTTTGACTATGCCAATGAGATCATCCTGCATTCTCGAAGTGGTACATTCAAATGTATGTGGTCCATTCGAAGAATATACCATTGGTGGAAATAGATATTTTATTTCGTTTATTTATGAGTTTAGTCAAAAGTTATGGATCTATGTGATCTAGAGAAAGGACGAAGTATTCGAAATCTTTAAGATATTCAAGATACTTGTAGAAAACCAGAGTGAGAAAAGGATCAAAGTTCTGCGAACAAATGGAGGTGGCGAATACACTTTGAAGATGTTTGAGAATTTTTGTGTAGAACATGGTGTTGATCATGAGGTAACTGCTCCTTATACACCTCAACATAATGGAATTTCCGAAAGAAGAAACAGAACTATATTAGATATGGCAAGATGCATGCTAAAGCAGAAGAATTTGCCAAAGTCTTTATAGGGAGAAGCTGTTTCGACTGCAGTTTATATTTTGAATAGGTGTCCTACCAAGATTTTGAAGAACAAGGTTCCTAAAGAAGTATGGAGTGGCAAACAACCATCAAAAAGTCATTTGAAGGTGTTTGGCTCTATGTGTTATAAGCATGTTCCTGATGCAAGAAGAAGGAAGCTTGATGACAAGAGTGAACCTATGATTCTAGTAGGATATCATAAAACTGGTGCATACAGGCTTTTCAATCCAGTTAATGATAAGCCTGTGTTGAGTAGATACGTTGTAATTGATGAAAATTCTTCTTGGGATTGGAATTCTGGTAATTCAATTAACAAGCCACTGATGAGATTTGATTTCGACAAAGAAATTGATGAGATTAAAGTCGAAGGAATTATTGAGAATCCAGTCGAAGTCGAAGATGAAGAAAATGTTGATATTCCAGACAATGTCGAAGTAGAAGAGGGTGTCGCTAGCACAAGCCATAGACCTCAACGAAATAGAGTTCCACCAACAAGACTTCAAGATTATGAAGTATCTGGTGATGATGAAGTAACATCAGATGGTGAATTAGTTCATTTTGCTTTACTTGAAGGTGATTAACCAATCAACTATAGCGAAGCTTTGAATAGTAACAAGTGGAAGTTAGCTATGGTCGAAGATTTAGAGGCAATTGAAAGAAACAAAAATGGGAGTTAGTCGAATTACCAGCACATACAAAAAGCTATCAAAGTGAAGTGGGTGTTCAGGTTAAAACACAATGTCGATGGTTCGATAGCAAGACATAAAGCAAGATTAGTATCCCGAGGGTTTCTTCAAAGAGAAGGACTTAACTAATCTGAAATATTTGCTCCAATAGCAAGATTGGAGACTGTTTGACTAGTAGTAGCATTGGCATGCAACCATGGTTGGTCGACATTTCATTTAGATGTGAAATCAGCATTTTTGAATGGTCCTTTAGAATAAGAGGTTTATGTCACACAACCTTCTGAGTTTGTGATTCATAAGAGAACGAGTAAAGTATATAAGTTGCATAAAGCGCTTTATGGTCTCAAGCAGGCACCTAGGGCATGGAACAAGAAGATCGACTCATACTTAGTCGAATTGGGATTTTTCAAATGCAAATTAGAGTATGGTGTCTATGTTCAGGTTGTAGCACAAGATATAACAATCATCTTCTTATATGTTGATGATTTTCTAGTAACTGGAAATGGCTTGAAGAACTTGTCGAAGTTCAAAGAGCTGATGACGAAGGAATTTGAAATGTCGGATCTGGGAAAATTGTCTTATTTCCTAGGCATGAAATTTCAAATAACGAAGCAAGGTATGGTGCTACATCAAAGAAAGTATTTCAAATAGATACTCAAGAGATTCATAATGGATGATTCGAATCCTGCATCCTCACCTGTCGAACCAAATGTGAAGTTGGAGAAGAATGGAGAGGAAGAAAAAGTTGATGTAACTTTGTTTAAGCAAATTGTGGGATCTTTGAGGTATTTATACAACAGTCGACCTGATATAGGTTTCACTTTCGGATTAGTAAGCAGATATATGAGTGAACCAAGAGTGTCACATATGAAGGCTGCAAGAAGAATCCTGAGATATCTGAAGGGTTCGATAAACTATGGGATACTATTTCGACGAAATTCTGAAGATAAAGAAGCAATAGTTAATTGTTTTTCAGATGCTGATTGGTGTGGAGATAAGGAAGATCGAAGAAGCACAACTGGATATTTCTTTCAAGTATTTGGTGCCCCAATATCATGGTGTTCGAAGAAGCAACCTGTGGTGGTATTGTCATCTTGCGAAGCTGAATATATAGCAGGATCCTATGATGCTTGTCAAGCAATTTGGATCAAATCAGTACCTTGATGAAATGGTTGTCGAAGTGAAGAAACCGTCGGTGTTGCAAATCGACAACAAGTCAGCTATAAATCTGGCGAAGAATCTAGTTTTTCATGGAAGAAGTAAATATATCGAAGCTAGGTTTCACTTCTTGAAGGAAAAGGTAAATCGAGGTGAACTTGAAGTTAGGCATTTCTCAAATGAAGAATAGTTGGCCGACATCTTCACCAAAGGATTAAAGATTGACAGATTCCTGAATTTGAAAAAAAAATATGAATAATTCAGATCGACTATTTTTAAGGATGTTCGACAACTTGGATTATGGGGGTGTGTTAAAATATTAAATTAGATTTGTTAAAATATTAGATTTGATTTGATTTAATATTTAAATAATAATCCAAGTTGGGTAAACTCAAGCCCAATTAGGGTTGTATATAAATAATCCTAGTCTGTATCATTATTTATACAATTCAATAATACAAATCATTATTTCTTTTATTATTCTCTATTTCTTTCTTCACTAAAAGTGTCTCACGCACTAACATCACCGTAATCCTTTAAGAGAGTGTACATGAACTTTGGATAGTAATTGTATGTAAAAAGAAGAAATGAATTGTTGAAGAAAGCAAAAGAGTTATTCATTCTCTCTGATGCTGAAGTTGGATTGATTGTTTTTTCAAGCACAGGAAGACTCTATGATTATTCAAGCACTAGGTATTAACTAATTCTAATATTTTTGTTTCGATTTTTTATTAGTGATCTAAAATCTAGATTTTTATTAATTGTGGAGAAAAAATACATAATTTATAAAATGGTAAAATCAAATAAAATAATTATATACGTTTGTTGTGATTATTCTATCCATTATTAGGAGCTTTTTATGGCATAAATATATTTCTTACGATCATATAATAAAACATATATTTATCATCATGATTCATTACCTTAACTATAATTACCATTTCAACTTCTAAAATGAGAGTAGTCTTATACTTAAGGTATCTGTAGGTATTTTAAAGTGGCACAAAATCTCGTATTGTACGGAGGGAGTAATATATGTATATATAGGTTAAGGTATTAAAGTATAGTTTGGGAATTAAATTTTCTGAAAATAGATCTACTGCAATCTATTTTTTTGACTGTAGGTGCATGCCTTTTTTAATGAAATTTTCAAAGCATTGGTTAATAACTTAATATTATTACTTCATTTTATAGTCATATTTGTAGATGATTTTATATACAATGTACTTATTCATAAATATGTAATAATATGTTATCATTAATAAAAATTTATTTTAAAATTCACTAATAAAGATTTATTTCTATTATATTTTATTTATTAATAAAAGTCTAAATGTTTTTAAATTAATAATTTTATTTTTATCAATTTTGAATATTTTAATAATTAAATTTAAATATTTGTCCTTATTTTTTATTCTACTAATTTTTTTATTGTACTGTTTTTGAATTGATGATAATGTTAAATTATATAGGTATTATTCTGAACTGGACCAGCACCTGCTCACTACTATTAGGGTCCAATCTAGTGGACATTAAGGACCCGCAAGTCCATCTGCGCATAACGGCTAGGAATTTCCCCACGTGCGTGTTAGGACCACGTGGCCAACAGTTACTTAACCGTCACCCTACCCTCCAAAAATAGCGGGTTAATCATCCCTTATATTTTGGAGCTGCAGACCAGGGAGGAGGCCACGTGCTGTACTCCTTGCTCACGCAAACCCTAGCAGTCCCTTAGTGGGCTTCGCTAAGCTATCCACTAATTGGATCTTGACCCAGCGTTGGGGGTTATAAATATCCTCTCATTTGAGAGGGTCAAGTATTCACTTCTTTTCATTCTCTCTCTACTTGCTCTCTCCTCTTGCCCTTTCTCACTTTTGCATCGGAGTGTCTTGCAGGTACCCTCCATCTTTCTCCTACCGCAACAGCTTGGGCCATCGACGGTCCTTCTGATTAGGTACGATCAGTGGCGTTGTCTGTGGGAATTCTTGTTTCCCCGTCTTTTTCATTCTAAGGACCAAAACACAAACTCTTCTCTTTCGTCATGGTCGACCAAGTTGGTAATGCTAACGAGAATACTCTCTTCTTCGACCTGGCCAATGCCAACAACAACAACATCCCTAAATCTAATCCCAAGGACGGGCACACAGCCTCCTCCTTGATAGGCTCTCATCAGGGCGACACACATCGTCAACACATCCATGACCCTACTATTTTCAAGAAATTCAACCGCCCGCCAACACGGATCCTACGATCTTCGCCCTTTTTGCGGCCATCAACCAGAAAAACCTCATGATGTTCACTCAAGGGGAGCGACTCAACATGCTGCAAGGCTGCCGCCGTTCACCAGGGAGACACCGAAGACCAGATTTGTGGTCTCCTTCCCCGACAAGGCACTATTCTCAGACTCCCTCGTGGAGGACCAGCAGAGAGGACCCTCCTAGCCCTACCCATCGACATAAGGGTCGAGGACCTGTCCCTGAGAGAAACCAACCTGATCAACCTGCCAAGAAGCGAGCCCTCCCACCTCTTCGTAAAGAACGTCGAACGGAGGAATCAAAGAGGAACAAGACTAACGGAGGTGGAAACCCTCAACCAAAGGATCCTCCGTGGAAGCATCGCCGTCATCGTCGCTCCTCATCCCGCTCCCTAAGCGTAGCAAGGAGAAAGACCCCTCTGTGGTCCCCTATCTCCAGAATCATGGAGGTTCCCATCCCCAAGACCATGGAAAAACCTCCCCAACTAACCAGCTACGATGGAGTGGACGACCCCATCGACGGTTTTGAAGCAATGCTTCACTACCTCAACATCAGGATTCCCACCAAGTGCAGGTTGTTCTCCACCATGCTGAGAAAAATAGCCATGGACTGGTACAAAGGCTTGCCTCCTGAGTCCATCCACTCCTGGAGGGACCTGGAGGCCTAATTCACCATCACTTTCACTGCCTCCCGCAAGAACCCGAAGACTGAATCCTCTCTAGAGGCCATTATCCAAAGAAGCGACGAAACTCTCAAAGAGTACATCGACTGCTTCAACAGGGAGGTCATCCAGGTCCCTTGTGATGATCATATGAAGAGGTATTTTCTCGAGAAAGGACTCCTCCCCGACACAGACTTCAGAAAAGCGGTCGGGGTCGAGCCTCCCACAACCTTCAACGCCCTCCTCGACAAAGCCCGCGCGTACATCACGTACGAGGAGAAGGAGGTGACAAATCGCGCTCGGGAATCGAGGAACCATAGATCAACCGGTTCTGCTCGACATCTTGACGCTAGATAGTAGGAAGTTGGATCGTCCCGACGCTCTGGGGAAAAGCGGAGGGAGGATAAGCCTCGGGAGGCCCACGAACACCGCGGTCATGCCGGGCACTTTACAGAATACACCGCGTTGACACCTTCCCATGAGCGGATATTGACCGACTGCTCGACCATAGAATTCAAAGACGGCGGTGTCAGACGCCCAAAGCCTACACCCCATGTCGGGGGTAGACCGATCAAAGTGCTGCCAATACCACTGAAGCCACAATCAAATCACTGAGGATTACGTCCACCTCAAGGACGCGATCAAAATGCTAATCAAGGGCGGAAGACTCAAGCAGTATAAGAGACTCAAGGCGACTCGAGAGACTAGGGAAGTCAAAGAGGTCGACAATGAGACCAAGGCGTAGGGGGACACATGCCCCTTCCAGACTGCCTACTCGGTGACCAAACTCGAGGACTTCAAAATCCCGGAGACCATGGATGAGGACCTTCCCATATTCACTCACAATAGGTAGGAGAGGTTCCCCGTGACTATGGTCATATCCGACGGGGGGGAAACAAGTTCTTGATCAACTCTGCTAAAAGGAAGTTCAATGAGTTGATCGAAAAAGCCCCAATGAATGAAGTTTCCCTCGAACAGTTCCGAGGAAGGTCAGAGTCAATCACGTTCTACCTCGAGAAACTTCCTGGTGGAGCGCCAAACTCCCAAATACCTCTCCTCGTCAAGGAAAAGATGGCGAATTTTGAGGGGCATCAGATTTTGGTCGACGAAGGAAGCTTCGTGGACGTGATGTACATTCACCTCTTCCGCATCCTTCAACTTGATGAATCCCACCTATCATTATACATGGGATCCAACCTGTAGGGATTCAATGGTTCAACCTTCAGGCCTTGGGGATATGTCGAGTTGTTCATCACCTTTGGCGAAGGCGTTGCCTCTTGACAGGTCAAGGTGTGGTTATTGGTAGTAGACCGTCACTTGTTATACCACGCGATCCTGGGAAGAAGCTCTCTGGCCGAACTCACTATCGTCCCCTCGACGGTCCACCTCAAAATGAAGTTCTACATCAAGAAGGGACGTGTGTCCATCATCTGCGGGGACATCAAAGTAGCCAGAAGGTAGCCACAACACCGCGGCCAGATGACAGACCCTAGTGGACCCAGGAGTCCAACAGGACGACGGGAGGGACAGGCTGGACAACCCCTGCGCCGAGCCTCCCCGAAACGAAGAACCACAAGGCCCTAAGGTGGACTAATCGACCTCGACACCAGATTCGTGAAAGAAGAAATCGAAGGTCAGAGCAACGACCAAAATCCCCTCCGCTCGATCCCATATGGCGAGTTCGAACTCGTCCCTCTAGGCGAGGACCCCGACAAATGTGTGAATATTGGAGCAGGGCTCCCCGACCTGGCCAGGAAGTAGCTCAAAGCCTGCCTCAGAGACAACGCGAGCATGTTCACCTGGAGCGCCACAGAGATGCCCGGACTCAACCCTAAGGTCGCCTATCATCAACTAGCAATAGATCTGACTGCTAAGGCCGAAGTGCATCGTAGGTGTAGGCAGTCTCCCAAAAAAGAGGAGGCTGCTGAAAAAGTGGTAAAAGACCTCCTAGAGGCAAATTTTATTTCCGAGGCCAAGTATTCAACTTGGCTCTCCAATGTTGTACTCGTCAAAACTCTAACCAAGGAATGTGTTGGGATGTTTGGAATTGATTGAATTGGCCTGAAACCTTGCTTACTAGTTGCTTGTGTGGCACAGATTTTTCAAGCTTTGCTAGGGTTCTTTTTTCTTCAAAAATTCGTCCTCTAGGGTTTAGAAACCTTGTGAATATATATATGATGGAATTAGGTTAAGAATTGAGAGGAAAATATATTGTAATCAATCTGAAAATATTTGATTCTTAAATTTTTCAATTTGCATCAGATGTTTCCAAATTAACCCCACTCTTGTGCAATCAAGTTTTGAACGAAATTGGCCAGCTATCATGACTATCTTGGACCTCAAGAATGACAAATATCCAGCCTTGCATCAATTAATTTGATTTTAGTATTTTATTTTAATTAAAATTGGATTTAAATGAATAAAATCTAAAATAAATGAAATAAAATAAAATAAAATAAAAGGAGGCGTGTAAATGGACTTGGAGGTCATGGATATTCTCAAGAATAAGTTTGGATCATAAAAACTTAGGCCCATTTAGAGAAAAATTGATTTTACTAAGTATTTCTCTTCATGCACCTCTCCAAAAATGTCAAACTTGCACAACTTGTATCTTGCTCAATTTTCAAGATTTTTGAATATTCTTGGACTCTTTAGAAAGCTCAAGATGTCCTAAACACTAATTTTGGTTTCATCTTTATTGAAGTTTCCATGTTCATGTACACTTCTTTGCAAAAAGACGACTTTTTGTTGACTTTTAGAAGGACATATAATGTCTTGATCCATAACTCTCAAATGAAGCATTTTTTGCCAAAGCTTGTGAGACATGAAGTTGTAGAGAATTGAATTCTCTTTAAAATTAGCTTTGGTGGAAAAATTTCTGATAAAGTATGTGAAAGTTATGCCTGGTCAAAGTTTTGTTGACTTTTTGTCCAAAACCCCTAATTTGGAAACTTTGACTTTTGATCAAATCTTAAGTTTTATTGATGATTCATGATCAACCCTTGATCAAATGATGAATGTGACTTCAAAATCTTGATGTTGACAAAAAATAATGAAGTTTGACTGTATGTTGACCACAATTGACTTTTTGTCCAATACAATTGACTTTCAACCATATGAGCAGTTGACTGAGCAAACTTGCGCTGTGAGGCTTGAAACTTGACATGGTGATACCTTGAGACATATGAGGAGGTATGATGACCACTTGAGGCATTAGAACTTGATTTTTTCTTGAGAGAATCAAAACCCTAGTTGTGGGTTGATTGATTAGGAGAGGGTTTGTCTGGTCAACCCTTGAGGAATTCTTGAATATAGAGATGTGGAGTGTGTTGAGAAATAGGAGGGAAATTTTTGGGGTATAACACGCACCCTCTCTGCTGAGAGCGGCCATTGGAGATTTGTTTTATAACTTCATTTTCGACACTTTTTAGGTTATGGTTTTGGGGTGGATTTTGATCCTCATTTCCATCAACCTTTATTTTTGATAATTTAGCTTAGAAAACAACATTAAGCTTTGCATACGAATGATTGGAGGTGGATTGCTCTTCGATAGGCTCTGACAAACCGGTGTAAATTTATGGTTTATCTCTTCTTCTCTCTGTGTATTGCTCTTTTGTTGGGTATGTATGTGTTTCTACTGATAACTCATGTGTATTTGGCGCCTTTGGCATTTTATAAAGTCTGCTTTACGAATCTGTGTTGGTGATTGTCTTAGGTTTTTCCCTTGTGTTAGGGATTTGAGATTTGCTAGACATAAATTGCTTAGATTCTTACATAGGATGGATATCTGTTAGTTTCTGAATGCTAGAAATGGGTTTAGAGCTGACATTTACTTAGAGTATTTGATCTTAATGCCTCTGTGTTGGTTGTTTCGAGCTAGAGATAGTCATTACGAGTGACACGGTTGACTTATGTGTTATTGAGGTAGGCCAGACATGGCTATCGAGGTGATGTAGTTGAGTTATTAATTTGGGTTAGAAATAGCTTGAGTTGTGAGAGGTATGTGATGACCCGAACAAGTATCGTAGGCTGAGTATAACTGGGCGGTAGATTTAAGTCTGTGACGGGTAGTGTGCATTCGTTCCGGATAAGCTATCTATCCTTTATACTTTTTGTTCATTTACTTTTTGTCTTTTATTTACAACCATTTAACCCCAAACTCATTAACGATAGAATTTTCGAATGAAAAATCAATAACTAATCTATGTGGACACGATACGATATAAACTAACCGGTATATATCACCCGGTAAAATAAAACTTTACTTTTTGCTTTCCTGCCATACAACACTCGAACAAAATGGCGTCGTTGCCAGGGATTGATTTTATTGTTTCTGTATTGCGATAATTCCGTTGTTTTTGAGTTTTGTAATTAATGTATATGTTGTATAGACATTGTATATGAACTTGTATATTGTTACTTGTACATGTTGTGTGTTTACTTTCCATACTTGTACATATGTGTGTTTTTCCTTGTTTTCAAGTATTGTTGTAAGTTGTCTCGTTTTCATAACGTTTGTTGTGTGAATGTTAGGACACTTAATTTAGGTTTGCGCATTGTGACAAAATCATGGCATGGCGAGAGGGGGTGACTAGCTCACATAATAAAGGTGTCGAGCTTACGACATAAAACAAGCATGCTTTGTTTATGTTTGTTTATGTATGTGGTGGCTTGTGTTTTAACAAGTTGATATAGGACATGTTCTTAATTTCAAATCTTCACTTTTCAACTTGTTAATTCACTTTCACCCATTTGTTTTGTTGTGTCAAATTGTAATTTCCACAAACTTGTCGTGTTTAGATTGACGAATTTGGTTGGTTGTAAATATTGTAAATTTTATAAATTTTATTTTTCTAATTCTTTTGTTGTTGTTTGGACTCAAATTTTGGTCTGGTAGCTTGAGGTTACATTTGGTGATTTTCCGAGTTTGATCGTTTCAACTCGCGGATGTATGGTAATGATAGTTTCAAAGTTGGTACACGTCAGGTACTCATTTATAGTTTTCTATAGCATAACATGTTTAGGAAACTTTTCATTTGTACAATTACCATGTCATTCATTCTTTTTGCATTACTTGCTCATGATTTGAATCACTTTAGTTCCCTTTTTACCCATAAAAGTGAGGAATCTTTCCATTGTTTACATATGCTGGAGGACACAATTCTTATTTTAGCTAGATTTTATTATGCATAATCTTTTGTTTTTTGTTGATTGTATGATTGCATGAAAATGATCAAGGCATTTTTGTTTGATTTTGAGCATAACTACCTTGGCCAAATATTCAATTTACCTTGTGAGTCTGTGAACCTTTGTTACCCCCTTTGAGCTTTTATCAATATCCATGTTTATTTGAATTTGATACTTGTCTGTTAGTGTCAATTCACCTTTTTTCTATGGATGTTGATTTCTTTGCTTCTTGAACCCTCAACTATATGTTATTGTATGAATTTTTACCTTGCCTTAAAAGTAGGGAGTATTCACATAATAATGTTGGTTGGATTCAAGTTGGGGAGAGGAATATTTATGTAATTATATTGTGGTTGGTATGAGGTTAAGAGAAAAGAAAAGAAAAAAGATTAGAAAAAGAAAAGAAAAAAGATTAGAAAAAGAAAGAAAAAAGAGAAAAAGCTTTGAAAAACAAAAAAAAAAACAAAAAAGAGTACGAATAATGTTGTGTTAATAAGCGAGGTGTTTTGGTTTGACAATTTGTGATGAATAAGAAGTTTTATTGGAATTGTATTGTTTGGAACTTTGTGAGTTGATCACTCCCTTATGTTTAGGCAAGTTTTTGTTTCGATTAGCTTTAGGACTTATCACTTGCTTGTTAACCAAGCCACATTACAACCTTGAAAAGCCCTTGTGATTCTTGCATTTGTATTTTCAATTGAGTTTTGGATGAATGCATAATTTAGTTTATTGTTTACAAAATTGTTGATGAGTGTTTTTTATCCCCTCACCTTTGCGTGTTCTTCATCTACCGATGAATTTTTGCTAGGTGTGATTCATGATTGAGCTTGTTTTGTTTTAGAATGTTTTGCATGATTTTTGTACTTAGGATTTGTTTCGTTTATATTTTATTCTTGTAGTATGGTGGTAAGTATGTATTTGTCGTGTACGTTTTCGTTTGAACCATACATTTGTTTTCCGTTTAAAACTTGTTGATTCGTGATTCTTTGATTATCGTATTTTGTTTTTTTGAGTTATTTGACTTTGTTTGAGAACAAACAATGTGTCAAGTTGGGGAGAGTTGATAAGTTCCAAAATGTAGTTATTTTGTATATATGTTTTGTGGCACTTATCCGTTCTTGTTTGTTAATAATTGTTGAATAACCCCATTTTTGTTGTAAATGAGTTTTATTGTATTTTGTGTACATAATGTACCATTTGATTAGTTTTAATATATTTTTGTAGGTATTTGTTGCACATTTGGAGCATTGAAGAATAAGGTGTCGAAGACACGGCACTAGATGCGCTTTTCTGCAATAAAAGTCTATTTTTGGGAAGTTTTGCTCAGGAGAGGCTGCGAAACGCGGTGAGCCCGCTGAGCAGGGTTTGCAGCGTGCTTCTTGTTTTGGCACTGTTGCGGCAGAGAGAAATTTAGTTTTAGAGACCGTTGAGAGGGCCCTCGCCGCTGAGCGACGTTTAACTTGGTTTACGTGTAAATATTTGAGGATGGCGCTGAGCGCGGTCGTCTGAGATTTGTTTTATAACTTCATTTTCATCACTTTTTAGGTTATGGTTTTTGGGTGGATTTTGATCCCCATTTCCACCAACCTTTATTTTTTATAGTTTAACTTAGAAAACAACATTAGACTTTGCATACAGATGATTGGAGGTGAATTGCTCTTCGATAGGCTCTGACAAACCGGTATAAATTTGTGGTTTATCTCTTTTCCTCTCTATGTATTGCTCTTTTTGTTGGATATGTATGTATTTATACTCATAACTCATGTATATTTGTCGCCGTTGGCATTGTATAAAGTCTGCTTTATGAATCTGTGTTGGTGATTGTCTTATGTTTTTACCTTGTGTTAAGGATTTAAGCTTTGCTAGACATAGATTGCTTAGATTCTTACCTAGGATGGTTATCTGTTAGTTTCTGAATGCTAGAAATGGGTTTAGAGCTGAAATTTACTTAGAGTATATGATCTTAATGCCTATGTGTTGGTTGTTTCGAGTTAAAGATAGTCGTTACGAGTGACACGGTTGACTTCTGTGTTGTTGAGGTAGGCCAGACATGGCTATCGAGGTTATGCGATTGAATTCTCAATTTGGGTTAGAAATAGCTTGGTTTATGAGAGGTATATGATGACACGGACGTGTATTGTAGGTTGAGTATAATTGGACGGTAGATTTAAGCCCGTGACGGGTAGTGTGCATTCTTCCGGATGAGTTGTCTATCATTTATACTTTTTGTTTATTTACTTTTTGTCTTTTCTTTACAATCATTTAACCTCGAACTCATTAACGATAGAATTGTCGAACGACGAATCAATAACCAATCTCTGTGGACACGATACGATATAACCTAACCGGTATATATCACCCGGTAAAAATAATACTTTACTTTTTGCTTGCCTGCTATACAGCACTCGAACACCTAGATTGGCAAAAATATTACAATGAGAGCTTTGCTCTGTTTACGATGGCCTGGATTAGCAACACGATGATGATGAAGGCTTATTCCTTATTGATGCCTCGGATATTGGTAGATTTTTACCATGGAAGTTCTGCTTCATTGGTTCCACATGCATGTGCATTTGAATACGTTGTTGCATCTCATGTTGCATTTCAAGTCATTATGATTATTGAATGAATTGCAGAATTGTTTGCTATAGAATAATTTGCGAAGCGGTGATTTACATTATCTGATTCTGATATATATTATTTATCATACGACTTATTATATTGTTAGATATCTCACCCCTTTTGTTGTGATGTTGGATCTCCGTGGGTAACGTGCAGGTAATTCAGAGTGAAGGTTGTCTACCATAATTAGTTCGAGTCGGTGTTGTCGCTTTGAATACGTAGCACTCAGGGGGATAACACATGTTTTCTTTATTGTTGATTTTATTTTGTTGCTGAATAATTAAGTTGTTGAAGACTTGTTATTTTAAGTTGTTTTATGTTGAAGAAGATGTTATGATTATTTGAAGTTATAAATTAGATATCTTGAAGTTAATTTGAATTGGCCATGATGCCGAGATATTTTGGTTGAGTTTTCTGAATCCGCTGCGTAGAAATAAAAGTTATTTATTTTTGAAGACTAAACAGGTTGTTAATGTTTTACCTGAAACTATGTGCTATGTATCTGTACTACAAGTGACTGATTGTTGTCGTTTTATGTTGAATGTGTGACACTCTATTTGTTTGTTGGAGAATTTTTGTAACTCTGATTTTTTTATAATTCGTTGGATAGAAATGAGGTTTTACATTTCTCCTTTCCTTCCCTGCATGTGATTGTGCATTACATTGTTTGTGTGCTCTTACTGAAGCATTTGTTTGTTTCCCTTAGGATCACTTGGTTCTTTAACCAAGGTAGACATTAGGATAGGTATCCATGTATACTAACATAGACAAATATTCCTTTTTCATCTTTGACTTAGGGCCACCTTTGTATGATAACATTATGGATAGAGTTAGATAGTTTCCCTTAGATGTCTTTCTTCCCCTTTCGCATAATAAAACTAAAACCTTTTCTTTATCAAATTCTCAAAACATCTTAATAAAACTTAAATTCTTTCATCAAGGTAAAAACAATCCACCAATGCAAATTATTTTGTCTTCAAACCTTTTTCTTTTGAAAACCTTTTCGATAAGGGTATTTCATTTCAAATCCGAGTGAGTTGCTAAGTGTGCGAGTGGCCGAGTATGAGTCTTTCGATAAGCTGCAACGTCAAGCACAAATTGCAATCACAATTATAAGGATGTGAAATGGTATTACTCATAAAAAACATTGCAACCCACCAAATATTTTGAGGAGAACTACGTAGTGCTTTGATCCCTAATTGCACGAATGGGGTACGTAGGCATGAAAGGTTCGCAACCGCGGCAAGCACGACTAAAAAAACTTTTCTTTTTGTATATAATACTTTGCATTCATGCATTTTGCCTTATGAATAAAATGTACATAAAAATCCACACCCTTTAGATAGAAAATAGAAGTGAATATCATAGAGTACTACAGGCTTGTGGGGTGCTAACACATTCGCCTCGCATAACTGACTCCCTTACTCGATCTCTTGGTCGTAAAACCATGATTTCTCCCTCTCAAGTTTACTCGATGTTTACCTTTCTCTCTGTGAGATAAAAATTGTTCGATGGCGACTTCATTGATTTCACTCGATGATTTTCACCCGTTGTTTCAAGTAGCTACTAGAAAAATGCAATTCATCAACGCTTCCTCACCGCCGGGTGATGCTTCTTCTCAGCGCCTACTCACCGTTGGGCGGTGCAGGCTAAACACTAACACTGAAATCTCTTTGTGTTTTTTCTTCTGAAAGCTGACTTAAGTTGCAATTTCAAAATAATAGTCTCTTTACTTTTTCAATGCAATATTGATTAATTTTTACCAACTTTATCTTTTGTCTACACTCTTTCAAGTTATGATTATATATAACAACCAATAGTAACTAAGGGTAATTTTGTAAAAATATTATCTTTATTAATTCAATTATTATTATTTTTAATTTGTGTATAACAATTTTAAACGATAATTATTTTGAAAGGGAGGGAGTACTATTTTAACTATCCATTAACTATGAAATTTTCTAGTCTCAAATATGTGTTTGAACAATCAAAAAATAATTCACAGCATAAATATAATTCACATATCTTTCTTTCAACTAATGAAATCCTAAGAGCAGTTTCTTTAAAGTTCAAAATTATCAATCAACATCAACAACAATATTATTCAATAAAGATTAATGAAACATTAGATACATGTGCTGATTGATGCTACCTTCATTGGTCTAAGAAACCCATTTAAACCTCCAAGAGCAAATCTTATCATAACAATCATCCAAAACTTGCGCAAAGGTCAAATAATGTGTTGAAAATTAAACTGAAATCAAATTAGTGCATTGATATAAGTGCTTATGTAAAAAAAGATAAATTAAACTCAAATCATTTTAACATAAATTATAAGTTGCATTCATAAACTATTTAACAAAGCTTATAGAAATAATTTGAAATCACCTTTTTTACATGCTAGAAGTTGTTTCCATGAGCTATCTCAGATAGTATTTGAAGTACTTGTTTCCCTCCTCTCCAAACTTCCAGAACCCAGGTTCATGAACATCAATATACCTAAATTCACATGAACATCATCATCCACTTTAACATAGAAATCAGCATCCCATAATGCAACAGCAGTAGAAAAGAATGTCTTTGTCTTTGCAGACAACTCATGATACCCTTCCACGTGTTGCCGTAAGATAGCATAAACCAAATATTAATGTCCTGCCAAATCATCCATACTTTTTCTCAAACAAAAACTGTAAGAATAAATAACAGTCTGCCTTACCAGGCGTAGGAAGTCCTTGTGTTGAGCTTTTTCTGAATCAATAGCTCAATCTAGAATGTTGTTGGAAGTCGCACTAAAACAAAAATGGTAATATCGCAAACGATTAGTGTCATTAAGTATAATCCATATAAATGACTACATCATGTGGTAATTTGAATAATGCACCGAGAGAACAATATGGCATCATCATACAGAGTATATTACCTATGGAAAATCATGAATCTGATGATGATTCCTTTCTCTCGTTCCAATTGAAGAAGTTGTTCGCCTATATCAAAACAAAGGGGACAAAAACATGACTTATCAAAAATTAATCCATCATAGCTAAACTCAAGATACCTAAAAAATAGGGATGCAAAACTCGAGAACTAACTTCACAGAAAAAATAATTGAGGTAAGACAATTTTACCTTGAGGCATCCAAGTTTCTCTAACGGAATCACGACGCTTCCTGCTACTAAAAGTCGTGTTTATGCCTATCACCACAAATGCCTTCTTCTTCTTGGAAGCACCTTCCCCAGAACCCGTGGCCGAGCCAGTTGAGTTCTTTTCACGAGAACTTCTAGCCGCCGCTAATTCCATTTGCAACATAGAAACTTGTTTATATAAAGTCCTAACATCCAAGAAATCAAATCACCAAATAATTCAAACAAAAAATTCTTCAATTGCAATATGCAAAAAGGAAAGAGATTCAATTCAAGTAACCACTCACTGAATAACTTCATGGGTTTTATACAATTCATTCATTGCATCCTTAGGCTTTTCCTGTTGTTCCAAAAGTTGTAGGGTTTATAATTAATCTAATTATTCTGATTAGATGCACCAGCAGAATACAATTCAGCAACTACTTTCTAAAGCACAATTTTAATTTTTTTCTCAGAAAAAAAGAAGTAGAACACATATCAAGAAGATACACATACTAGGTCCTGTTTGTTGGCTAACACCAAGATGACACTATTGAGCATAAATGGGTCATTTATGATATTCTGCAAGTAATCCATAGATAAGTTCGAACGGTCTCCAATGATGGCGTTGAGTTGTGTGTGGCAGTGGTTGTGGTGCTTCTGTGATGTTGTTGTGATGGAGGGAACGATAGCGTTTTCATAACAAAATCTAAAGCCATAACATACACAAGATCTAAAAAACATTGTTGATGAATTATCAAACATAAAAACAAATAAACACTGAAAAATGAAACAAAAATCAGGAAAAAATGAACTTCCCTTGATATGACATGTGGGTTCAGCAGCAACATAGATTGAACTAACTAAAACATTGGTTTATCCGCTTGAATCCCGATTTCATACCTCCTGAAATAACAAAAACAAAAAGTCAAATACAAAGAGGAAGAAAGAAGGAGAAGGAAGAAAATGAGGAAGAAAGAAGCAGTTCGTGAGAGAAAAGATGAGAGAAAGAGTCAGAAAATTCAAATATGCATCGGGTAGTGTTGTTGTCAAAGAAAATGACCAGTTTGTTTTGAAAAATTGCATAGGGTTGTGTTATTTCAAAGAAAATCAACAGTTTTTTTTGGAAATCACATTCAGCCTTAATGACTTGTACACCAAATATAATTATTTCAAAAAATATTTTTTGGACTTGTTTTACCCCAATAAAAATGAGAAAAAATTGTGGGAGTGACACATCAGCTCCAAAGGAATGTGGTGCAAGTATTTGACAAAGTTACTTCATTACCCTTAAAAGATAGACCAAATAGGAATTTTTCAGAAAGGGTGCTGTGGTAAAATCCAGGTACCTTCATTTTTATAGATTTATAATAGATTAACTATGAAATTTTCTAGTCATTTCAAATATGTGTTTGACCAACCTCGTTATCATTTTTGACATCTAACACATCCACACGACGTGTCGCATCGATATCTATTAACGGACATTGATATGAAAAGATAAAAAAACTAAAATTTGAGGGACCAAAAAGAAATTTGAGATATTGATTTAGAGGCAGTTGGAATAAATAAACGCCTCCAGTGTGCTGCGAACCAAAACACACGAGTCCTTGAGAATGAATCGCCCCCAACACGAAAACGACATCGTTCTCCCTCTACCCCTATCTCCCACCGGCGATGATGAATCGCGTTCCTATCTACCGGAAGAACTCATCGTCGAGATCCTCCTGAGACTTCCGGTAAGATCCCTCATCCGATTCAAATGCATTTGCAAATCATGGAAAACCCTAATTTCACATCCCAAATTTGTAAACCGCCATCTTCAATTTTCAAGCGCTGAACCAAATTTAACCCACTTGTTCTTTTCTCAAATGAACGAACCCCAAAAAATCGTATCTTACCCTTTAAAGGCGTTGTTCGAAAACCAATTACCCCCAATTACCTTCACCTGGGTGATGAAGAACCAGTATTGGATTATGGGTTCATGCAATGGGTTGTTGTGTTTGTATAATCGATATAAACATTGTGTCAAACTGCGGAACCCTTCTATCATGTTTAAATCGAATAAATCCCCGAGGGCGGTTTCTCTTGATTGGATGAACATTCAGTATGGATTTGGATATGATCGAGTTAATGACAAGTACAAAGTGTTACTTGTTGTGCGAAATAAGAACGATCCGAATCAAATTTTGACTAGAGTTTATACCTTTGGTGATGATGAATGGAAAACCATTCCGAATTTCCAGATTACTCCCTCTAGGCCGTTTAGTTTGTTAGGGAAATTTGTGAGTGGCACTCTTAATTGGGTTGCTAAAAAGAGAGTTAGTGTTTGTTATAATCAATGTGTGATACGGATACTTTCCTTTGATCTGGAGAAGGAGACTTGCAAGGAATTGTTGCTGCCTCAAGATGATGATGATGGTGACAAAGTGTATGGACATACTCTCTATGTTTTGTGTAATTGTCTTGGCGTGTGTTATGAGAGTAACAAAACCTATTGGGTTGTGTGGTTGATGAAAGAGTATGGAGTTGTTGAGTCATGGACTAAATTTATGATTGTCCCTCTTGACAAGTTCAACAAGCAACCTGCTATTGTTGTTCCTCTGTTTGTTTTAGAAAGTGGCATTGTTCTTCTAGTGAACAAATATACTTCTCAATTTGTTTTATATAGGTTAAAGAGTGGTGAGTTGGACTATTCATTGGATTGTTCATTGAAAGTTAGCAATTTTAGGCACAATCTGCATATTTGCTGTGAGAGTCTTGTATCCCTTTGATCGTCTGTGTCTCTCGGGACTGTGTAAGCCGCCGCAAAGACTATTGTTGCGACAATGACAGCTACTGCAGAACGTGACTGAACTGTTGTCTTTAAATCATTCGCGAGCATCCTTCAGAAGCTGTCCATGCTTTTCCTCAAAGAGATCCCTTGCAGTTTGGTGGTTGTTGTTCTTGTGAATGATGTAATTATAAAGAAGTCGTTTCTCGATGCGCTGTTTACGTGTGCATAACAATGGGCCCAATTGTTTCATCTCTGCACTTTCTGTTATATGTTATATTTTAACAGTGTTCAAAGGGCATGAAGACTTATGGCATTGACAAATTGAGCACTAAATATTTCAAGAAGGCTCTGGATGTTCTCTGCGTTACTATACCACATGAAGCGTTAGAGAAGCTTTTTACGAAACAAAGAACTTTGTGAAGGTTTGTGTTGTCTTAGTACTACTATTAAAAATAAGTATTTATTATAAGCACTGTATCTTCTGTCATAGACAAGGCTTCTGGCGAGGTTTGGATGTGTGTCGTGAAAATCCCTATCATGTGATGTGAACTGGTTATGCCATTCTATTTTATATCATGTTTGTTTCATTTGATTTATTTATGCCATTTCCTGGGCTCGTTTGTTTTGGATTTTTTTTAAAATGATTTTTATAGTATAATATTGTTGTGTAAAAAAAATTTACAAAGAAATTTTTCATAAAAACTTCAAATGAAAATTTTGTTTGAATAATTATTCTTAAAATATTATTTTAGATAATTTATCATTTTAGCAAAAAAAAAATTTTGACATTAAATTTGAAAAAATCACTTAAGTTTGAAGCTATTTCAAATAGCTTTTCATAAAAAGTATTTTTAAAATACAATATTTTGAAAAATAAAAAATATTTTTAAATAGATTTTGAAAAAAATTGTGATTTTGACTATATTATGATTTTCAATAATAAATGTTTATGTCAAAAAAATAAATACAAAAATAAATGTTTATGTCAAAAAAAACAAATATGATCAAGTAATATTACTAAGTTAACTTAGTTACTATAGATCAGAATTGCTATCTTTACACCAAGATATACACTACACCGTAGTGTAGTCTTCAAAATACTGTGGGCCATAGCAATTTTGTAGCAAAATAGCAAGTAGCAGCATGTGGGCCATACATGTAGAAATTATATTTTAATACATGCTAATACCACATAAGCTTCTTCTTCCTCTTCCTCTCCACGTCATCTTTAACCTTGTCCCACCATTTCTTCTTCTTCCTCTTCCGCGCCAATTTCTTCTACAACCTTCTCCCACCATTTTTTCATGATAACATCTCCAAATATTCTCAATGAAGTTGAAGATGAAGATTTAACTTTGAAGATGAAGATTTAACTCATTAAGCTTTTAGGTATCATTAAAGTTTCATCTAATAATACCAATCTTGTTCTTTTGATTCAAAGTTTGTGTTGTTTATAATGAAAGATGAATAAAGAATGTTATTGATTTCGTATTGAATGGTTGAATGTTCATTAACCGTGTTGTAAACTGTATTGACCAACTTTGATCACTATGTTAACCATATGTATTTACTGTTCAATCGATTTCATATATTTATTCTAGTAGGTTCGTTAACCATTTTATGCATTATATTAACCAACTTGTGTCACTCTATTAACCAACTGCATAATAAAAAATGTTATAAACTTGCAGTTATGTCCGGGAGTATATTAACCAAGTTATACACAATATTAACCATGTTGTTGCACAATCGTTAACCAACTTTGTTATAAATTTATGTTATACATCTAATTGGCATATTTTGTGCGCTTTTGTGACAAAATGGAGCAAACGCTTTGATAGATTGTGGTGGTAGTCAAATAGAAGAGGTAGAAGTTGATCACGGTGATGGTGACGGCGTTGACGATGATTCACGTTGGTTCTGAAATTGGGATGTGTTTTTCTTGTGTAGAGGAAGTTAAAACATATTATCAAGAGTATGCTTTGAAAAAGGGTTTCGATGGAGGATAAGATCATCGAAAAAGGGAGATGATGGGGAGCTAAACTACCTAATCCTTTCATGTACAAGAGAGGGTCTAAAGTTTCAAAATATCATGCACATTTAAGACACTACCATCTAGACCGAAAAATTGTCCTGCCAAGATTTGTATTAAAATGAAAGAAGATGGTTTGTGGTACGTTACACAATTTGAATCTAACCATACTCATGAGACTAGCCCTACTAAAGCAAGATTGTTCAAGGCCAACAAGAAAATGAACTTACATGTGAGAAGAACAATTCATATCAATGATGATGCGGAGTAAGAATCAACAAGACTTTTCAATCGCTAGTTAAAGATGCGGTGGGCATGAAAATATTCCCTTTGTGAAAAGACGTTAGGAACTATATCAACAAAGAACGCCGTGCAATTGGAAAAGAAGGTGATGGTAAGGCTTTGATAAGTTATTTTTGTAAAATGAGGGAACAAAATTCAAATTTCTTCTATGACATAGATTTGGATGATGATTTTCATGTGAGGAATGTATTTTGGGTGATGCAAGATGTAGAGCCGCTTATGAATATTTTGGAGATGTTGTAACATTTGACACAACATACTTGACTAACAAGTATGACATGCCTTTTGTGCATTTGTGGGGTGAATCACCATGGTCAATCAACTTTACTTGGGTGTGGATTACTATCGTGAAGACACGGATTCTTTTGTGTGGCTTTTCAAGTCATGGCTTCGTTGTATGCTAGAAAAGCACCTTTGGGTATTGTGACCGATCAATGTAAGGCTATGAAAATGCTATTGAGTTAGTCTTCCCTACAACTCGTCATAGATGGTGTTTATGGCATATAATGAAAAAAGTTCCAGAAAAGCTTAGCGGATATGGTGAATACAAAAGGATCAAGTATGCGATGAAAGAAGCCGTCTATGATACATTCACAACATCTAGTTTTGAACAAAAATGGTGTTCCTTCATAGAAAATTTTAATCTCCAAGAAAATGATTGGTTGGGTGGGTTGTATATTGAGCGACATAGGTGGGCACCAACACTGTTAAGGAAATATTTTGGGCAGGTATGTCAACTACGCAACGTAGTGAGAGCATACATGCTTTCTTTGATGGATATATTAATTCTACAACTAGTCTAAACCAGTTTGTGAAACAATATGATAATGCTCTTAGAAGTCGGGCAGAAAAGGAATTTGAAGCTGATTTTAACTCTATGGATACAACAATTCCATGTGGGTCAAACTCGACCATTGAGAAGCAATTCCAAAATGAATTTACTCATGCCAAATTCAAGGAAATTCAAGTGGAATTCAGATCTAAAATGAATTGTTCTACCACATTGAATGGTGTGGAAGGTTGCTTCGCCACGATCATGTGTGGAGGAGATACTAGTTGGGGACATGCGAAGAGCGAGTCTTAAAAGTTGTGTTTAACAAGGAAAATCAAGATTTCAAATGTGAATGCTCATTGTTTGAGTTTAGAGGTATTGTGTGTCGTCATGTGTTATCCGTGTGTAGTCAAGAAAGGATTACAAATCTTCCAGATAAGTACGTTTTCTCGAGATGGAAGAAAAACATCAAAAGGAAGCATTCATATATAAGAACTAGTTATGGTGTAACAGAATTGAAGCCAAGAATGGGCAGGTTTGATAAATTATGCAAACATTTTTATGATGTTGCGAAGTAGGCAGAGTCAGAGGATGCTACCGATGACCTCCATGAAACATTAAATTTGTTTAGCTCTAACATATGCACAAAAGATAGTAGACATGTTGAAGAGAATCTCAATGATGATTCCAATCCAATCAATACAAGTGGAATTCGCAGCCCAAAACATGTCAAGCGCAAAGGTCGTCCTCCATCTAAAAGAAAAATATCTATCTCTGAAAAGGTTATTAAGAGGTCAAAGAAGCGAACAAAAAATAATGATCACATTGAGCTTACTACCGAATGGTGGGAAATCACCGAAGTAACATTTGTGTAGATTCATCTATTGAAATTGGTAGTGGAAGTAATATGTCATTTATGGATCTTTTGACAACATGTGAAACACCTTTGATGGGTTCATCTCAAGTTTGTACAAATTGATGATCACTGTGGGAATTTGTTGGTTATTAACTAGGGGCATGTGTTTTGGACTAGAGGCATGTGTTTTTTTGGGGATGTCAGACACATATCTTGTCAAATGACTTTTGTCATGTACATTTATGCAACTTTTGTACAAAACTTTTGGTGTATGTTTCGTATAAAATAGTTGGTTAATGCATTGAAAATAGTTGGTTAATTAAGTTCGTAAAGTGGTTAATGCAGTTCCAGACTTACAGGGGTAAAATTTAATTAAAAACATTTTTGGTTAATGTAGTGCAAAAAGTTGGTTAATGAAAGGAGTAACTTGGTTAATGCAGTCCCAGACTTGGCATACATTGAGAAATTAATAGAAATGAACTTGGTTAATATAGTGCAAAAAGTTGGTTAACGAAAGGAGTAACTTGGTTAATGCAGTCCCAGACTTGGCATACATTGGGAAATTAATAGAAGTGAACTTGGTTATTATAGTGCAAAAAGTTGGTTAATGAAAGGAGTAACTTGGTTAATACAGTCCCAGACTTGGCATACATTGGGAAATTAATAGAAGTGAACTTGGTTAATATAGTGCAAAAAGTTGGTTAACGAAAGGAATAACTTGGTTAATGCAGTCCCAGACTTGGCATACATTGGGAAATTAATAGAAGTGAACTTGGTTATTATAGTGCAAAAAGTTGGTTAACGAAAGGAAAAACTTGGTTAATGCAGTCCCAGACTTGGCATACGTTGAGAAATTAATAGAAATGAACTTGGTTAATATAGTGCAAAAAGTTGGTTAACGAAAGGAAAAACTTGGTTAATGCAGTCCCAGACTTGGCATACGTTGAGAAATTAATAGAAATGAACTTGGTTAATATAGTGCAAAAAGTTGGTTAACGAAAGGAAAAACTTGGTTAATGCAGTCCCAGACTTGGCATACATTGAGAAATTAATAGAAATGAACTTGGTTAATATAGTGCAAAAAGTTGGTTAACGAAAGGAAAAACTTGGTTAATGCAGTCCCAGACTTGGCATACGTTGGGAAATTAATAGAAGTGAACTTGGTTATTATAGTGCAAAAAGTTGGTTAATGAAAGGAAAAACTTGGTTAATGCAGTCCCAGACTTGGCATACGTTGAGAAATTAATAGAAATGAACTTGGTTAATATAGTGCAAAAAGTTGGTTAACGAAAGGAGTAACTTGGTTAATCAAATCCCAGACTGACATACATGAGGTATTTAATAAAAATGAACTCGGTTACTAGGAAAAACTTCTTAAACCAAACTTGTGCATATAACATGCTCAACAAAATGAACTACAACATACTTGACATAACATATTTAACACATGGAACCACATCATTGTTGTCTTGAAACTTAACCATAATACAGTTTGCATATAAACAAACAAAAGATATACTACAAAATATCAAATTCTACTAAATTGTACACTACAAAGATAACCACTAATGATTTATAAATTCGCCTTGGTTTTCTTCACGCTTCCTTGGTTTCTTCTTTATTCTTGTAGCCATGTTAGAAGTAGACTTTGCTAGGTTTTCCACAGATTCGGATCATCATATGGTGGAGTGTTATTTCAAGATCT
Source organism: Vicia sativa (assembly GCA_021764765.1). Lineage (NCBI taxonomy): Eukaryota > Viridiplantae > Streptophyta > Magnoliopsida > Fabales > Fabaceae > Vicia > Vicia sativa. Next base: position 18,748,719 of record CM038795.1, read on the forward strand.
CCATGAAGTTCCTACTTGACTTCATTCATAAAGTTGACCATCCGTTGATCTTCTTGAACATCCTCATTCTCAAATAGAGTACTAGCTCTTGCCTCTTTGATCATCTTCACTTCATTTTCAAGAATTGATATCCGCTCTCTGAATTCATTGTTCTCTACCACCAATCTTTGATAATCGCGAACATCCACAAATTGTTGACCTTGTTCAAACAACGCGGCATTAGCGATGTCGTATTTTAGTTCTTCCGCTGTAACCACTCTTTCGTTATCTAACAACACAAAATTCAAGTCGATAAACAACAAATGAAAAATATGTTTCTCAATTAAAACACACAAAATCCTACCATATTATTGTCAAATGCTTTTTCAATATTTTTCTTTGCATACTTATAACCGCCGCTACACGTGGAAAAGTGAACCTAGAAACAGCAGGTGCTTCCCCCAAAGATAAGTGGTTGAATGCCCAAATCTATAACAAGTACAATATGTAAATTATAAATTACAAAACATAAGATGTTACTGTAAATTTATATAATCTACATACATGTAATGACACCCATTTAAATGTCTCTGAGACTTGTTTTTTCCTTCTTTCAACACAACAGAGGACTCACATAAACTAGAAACCACAAAGTTATACACAGCAAGACCCCAACTATATGTATCAAGGGAGTCCAAATCATCCAATTTCTTAATAAATCCGTAAAGACCTTACTTCCGTTTTTGAAAGTAAAACTCAAAGAAATGCAAGTAATATATACTGATCTAGCAAAGTTAGGTAATCTATTCTTGTGAACACGAATTTGTTTCACAATATTGGTCACAGTTACATCTGCCCCTTTAAAGAGACCTAATGTTTCACACGGTTGGTCTTCTACTGAATCTACTACAAGGGTCTTACCAACAATGGACAATCCAAGGGCGAAACAAACATCAACAGGGGTAAAGGGAACTATCCTATCTCTTACCCTAAATCCCCGACTACGTTTGTCCCACCTCCTTACTAACTCCCATAATAAGCCACCTGCGATTGAGAAGTCGTTAGAAATATCCAATGCCCATTTGAATGGAGTGCATTCGATATGTGCACGTTGAGCTGCTGTTAAGCTTTTGTTGATGGTGCTCAAATTAACAAGCACAAGAATGCCTCATTCGTACCTTAACATGATTGAAAAAAGCATTCTTTTACAACAAATTAAAGAAATTATAAAACAAACAAAATCACCATTATAACAAAATTAAACTTACTTGATTTGATAATTTTGAGGATGCCATGTTTTCAAAGCAAATCAAAGCAATTCTGCTACAGAGAAAAACACATAAAAACCTAACCCTTAAGGTGTAAACTCAGAAAAACCTAACCCTTAAATTAACACAGTTATGATAAACAAAGGGAATAAGAGAAAGAACTGGTTTTACATTGTCTAGATCTCGCCGTGAAGAAGAATGATTGACCGTCTGAAAGTCTCCGTCGCCGTCTGAAAGTCACCGTCGCTCGCTCGCCGTCTGAGAGTCACCGTCGCCGTCTGAAAGTCGCGGTCTGAAAGTCGCGGTCTGGAAGTTACAGAGGAAAAGAGAAACCTTTCTCGATGAAGAACGATGAAGAACAGAGGAAAAGAGAAAACCGATGAAGAACAAAGAAAGTTCTGTGAGAGAGAGAACAGAGGGTTTTTGGGAAAAAGCCAGAGAGAGAGAACAGACACATTTCCCATTCTACCCTTATTTGTTTTATAAATTACAAAAAAGCCAGTATTTGTAAAATTAAAATACGGTGTAGTGTATAGGTTGGTGTACACATAGCAATTCTGTAGATCAGAATTGCTATCTTTACACCAAGATATACACTACACCGTAGTGTAGTCTTCAAAATACTGTGGGCCATAGCAATTTTGTAGCAAAATAGCAAGTAGCAGCATGTGGGCCATACATGTAGAAATTATATTTTAATACATGCTAATACCACATAAGCTTCTTCTTCCTCTTCCTCTCCACGTCATCTTTAACCTTGTCCCACCATTTCTTCTTCTTCCTCTTCCGCGCCAATTTCTTCTACAACCTTCTCCCACCATTTTTTCATGATAACATCTCCAAATATTCTCAATGAAGTTGAAGATGAAGATTTAACTTTGAAGATGAAGATTTAACTCATTAAGCTTTTAGGTATCATTAAAGTTTCATCTAATAATACCAATCTTGTTCTTTTGATTCAAAGTTTGTGTTGTTTATAATGAAAGATGAATAAAGAATGTTATTGATTTCGTATTGAATGGTTGAATGTTCATTAACCGTGTTGTAAACTGTATTGACCAACTTTGATCACTATGTTAACCATATGTATTTACTGTTCAATCGATTTCATATATTTATTCTAGTAGGTTCGTTAACCATTTTATGCATTATATTAACCAACTTGTGCCACTCTATTAACCAACTGCATAATAAAAAATGTTATAAACTTGCAGTTATGTCTGGGAGTATATTAACCAAGTTATACACAATATTAACCATGTTGTTGCACACTGTTAACCAACTTTGTTATAAATTTATGTTATACATCTAATTGGCATATTTTGTGCAGTTTTTGTGACAAAATGGACAGTTCAAACGTTTGATAGATTGTGGTGGTAGTCAAATAGAAGAGGTAGAAGTTGATCACGGTGATGGTGACGGCGTTGACGATGATTCACGTTGGGTTCCTGAAATTGGGATGTGTTTTTCTTGTGTAGAGGAAGTTAAAACATATTATCAAGAGTATGCTTTGAAAAAGGGTTTCGGATGGAGGATAAGATCATCGAAAAAGGGAGATGATGGGGAGCTAAACTACCTAATCCTTTCATGTACAAGAGAGGGGTCTAAAGTTTCAAAAATATCATGCACATTTAAGACACTACCATCTAGACCGAAAAATTGTCCTGCCAAGATTTGTATTAAAATGAAAGAAGATGGTTTGTGGTACGTTACACAATTTGAATCTAACCATACTCATGAGACTAGCCCTACTAAAGCAAGATTGTTCAAGGCCAACAAGAAAATGAACTTACATGTGAGAAGAACAATTCATATCAATGATGATGCGGGAGTAAGAATCAACAAGACTTTTCAATCGCTAGTTAAAGATGCAGGTGGGCATGAAAATATTCCCTTTTGTGAAAAAGACGTTAGGAACTATATCAACAAAGAACGCCGTGCAATTGGAAAAGAAGGTGATGGTAAGGCTTTGATAAGTTATTTTTGTAAAATGAGGGAACAAAATTCAAATTTCTTCTATGACATAGATTTGGATGATGATTTTCATGTGAGGAATGTATTTTGGGCTGATGCAAGATGTAGAGCCGCTTATGAATATTTTGGAGATGTTGTAACATTTGACACAACATACTTGACTAACAAGTATGACATGCCTTTTGCTGCATTTGTGGGGGTGAATCACCATGGTCAATCAACTTTACTTGGGTGTGGATTACTATCAGGTGAAGACACGGATTCTTTTGTGTGGCTTTTCAAGTCATGGCTTCGTTGTATGCTAGAAAAAGCACCTTTGGGTATTGTGACCGATCAATGTAAGGCTATGAAAAATGCTATTGAGTTAGTCTTCCCTACAACTCGTCATAGATGGTGTTTATGGCATATAATGAAAAAAGTTCCAGAAAAGCTTAGCGGATATGGTGAATACAAAAGGATCAAGTATGCGATGAAAGAAGCCGTCTATGATACATTCACAACATCTAGTTTTGAACAAAAATGGTGTTCCTTCATAGAAAATTTTAATCTCCAAGAAAATGATTGGTTGGGTGGGTTGTATATTGAGCGACATAGGTGGGCACCAACACTGTTAAGGAAATATTTTTGGGCAGGTATGTCAACTACGCAACGTAGTGAGAGCATACATGCTTTCTTTGATGGATATATTAATTCTACAACTAGTCTAAACCAGTTTGTGAAACAATATGATAATGCTCTTAGAAGTCGGGCAGAAAAGGAATTTGAAGCTGATTTTAACTCTATGGATACAACAATTCCATGTGGGTCAAACTCGACCATTGAGAAGCAATTCCAAAATGAATTTACTCATGCCAAATTCAAGGAAATTCAAGTGGAATTCAGATCTAAAATGAATTGTTCTACCACATTGAATGGTGTGGAAGGTTGCTTCGCTACGTATCATGTGTGGGAGGAGATACTAGTTGGGGACATGCGTAAAGAGCGAGTCTTAAAAGTTGTGTTTAACAAGGAAAATCAAGATTTCAAATGTGAATGCTCATTGTTTGAGTTTAGAGGTATTGTGTGTCGTCATGTGTTATCCGTGTGTAGTCAAGAAAGGATTACAAATCTTCCGATAAACGTTTTCTCGAGATGGAAGAAAAACATCAAAAGGAAGCATTCATATATAAGAACTAGTTATGGTGTAACAGAATTGAAGCCAAGAATGGGCAGGTTTGATAAATTATGCAAACATTTTTATGATGTTGCGGAAGTAGCTGCAGAGTCAGAGGATGCTACCGATGACCTCCATGAAACATTAAATTTGTTTAGCTCTAACATATGCACAAAAGATAGTAGACATGTTGAAGAGAATCTCAATGATGATTCCAATCCAATCAATACAAGTGGAATTCGCAGCCCAAAACATGTCAAGCGCAAAGGTCGTCCTCCATCTAAAAGAAAAATATCTATCTCTGAAAAGGTTATTAAGAGGTCAAAGAAGCGAACAAAAAATAATGATCACATTGAGCTTACTACTGGAATGGTGGGAAATCAGTCTGGAAGTAACATTTGTGTAGATTCATCTATTGAAATTGGTAGTGGAAGTAATATGTCATTTATGGATCTTTTGACAACATGTGAAACACCTTTGATGGGTTCATCTCAAGTTTGTACAAATTGATGATCACTGTGGGAATTTGTTGGTTATTAACTAGGGGCATGTGTTTTGGACTAGAGGCATGTGTTTTTTTGGGGATGTCAGACACATATCTTGTCAAATGACTTTTGTCATGTACATTTATGCAACTTTTGTACAAAACTTTTGGTGTATGTTTCGTATAAAATAGTTGGTTAATGCATTGAAAATAGTTGGTTAATTAAGTTCGTAAAGTGGTTAATGCAGTTCCAGACTTACAGGGGTAAAATTTAATTAAAAACATTTTTGGTTAATGTAGTGCAAAAAGTTGGTTAATGAAAGGAGTAACTTGGTTAATGCAGTCCCAGACTTGGCATACATTGAGAAATTAATAGAAATGAACTTGGTTAATATAGTGCAAAAAGTTGGTTAACGAAAGGAGTAACTTGGTTAATGCAGTCCCAGACTTGGCATACATTGGGAAATTAATAGAAGTGAACTTGGTTATTATAGTGCAAAAAGTTGGTTAATGAAAGGAGTAACTTGGTTAATCTGATCCCGACTTGGCATACATTGGGAAATTAATAGAAGTGAACTTGGTTAATATAGTGCAAAAGTTGGTTAACGAAAGGAATAACTTGGTTAATGCAGTCCCGACTTGGCATACATTGGGAAATTAATAGAAGTGAACTTGGTTATTATAGTGCAAAAGTTGGTTAACGAAAGGAAAAACTTGGTTAATGCACCCGCACTTGGCATACGTTGAGAAATTAATAGAAATGAACTTGGTTAATATAGTGCAAAAGTTGGTTAACGAAAGGAAAAACTTGGTTAATGCGTCCCGACTTGGCATACGTTGAGAAATTAATAGAAATGAACTTGGTTAATATAGTGCAAAAAGTTGGTTAACGAAAGGAAAAACTTGGTTAATGCAGTCCCACTTGGCATACATTGAGAAATTAATAGAAATGAACTTGGTTAATATAGTGCAAAAGTTGGTTAACGAAAGGAAAAACTTGGTTAATGCAGTCCACTTGGCATACGTTGGGAAATTAATAGAAGTGAACTTGGTTATTATAGTGCAAAAGTTGGTTAATGAAAGGAAAAACTTGGTTAATGCAGTCCCACTTGGCATACGTTGAGAAATTAATAGAAATGAACTTGGTTAATATAGTGCAAAAGTTGGTTAACGAAAGGAGTAACTTGGTTAATCAAATCCCATCGACATACATGAGGTATTTAATAAAATGAACTCGGTTACTAGGAAAACTTCTTAAACCAAACTTGTGCATATAACATGCTCAACAAAATGAACTACAACATACTTGACATAACATATTTAACACATGGAACCACATCATTGTTGTCTTGAAACTTAACCATAATACGTTTGCATATAAACAAACAAAAGATATACTACAAAATATCAAATTCTACTAAATTGTACACTACTGACATAACCACTAATGATTTATAAATTAGTCTTGGTTTTCTTCCACGCCTTGGTTTCTTCTTTATTCTTGTAGCCATGTTAGAAGTAGACTTTGCTAGGTTTTCCACAGATTCGGATCATCATATGGTGGAGTGTTATTTCCAGATCTCCATGAAGTTCCTACTTGACTTCATTCATAAAGTTGACCATCTGTTGATCTTCTTGAACATCCTCATTCTCAAATAGAGTACTAGCTCTTGCCTCTTTGATCATCTTCACTTCATTTTCAAGAATTGATATCCGCTCTCTGAATTCATTGTTCTCTACCACCAATCTTTGATAATCGCGAACATCCACAAATTGTTGACCTTGTTCAAACAACGCGGCATTGGCGATGTCGTATTTTAGTTCTTCCGCCGTTGCAACCACTCTTTCAGTTATCTAACAACACAAAATTCAAGTCAGATAAACAACAAATGAAAAAATATGTTTCTCAATTAAAACACACAAAATCCTACCATATTATTGTCAAATGCTTTTTCAATATTTTTCTTTTGCATACTTATAACCGGCCAGTTCAATACACGTGGAAAAGTGAACCTAGAAACAGCAGGTGCTTCCCCCAAAGATAAGTGGTTGAATGCCCAAATCTATAACAAGTACAATATGTAAATTATAAATTACAAAACATAAGATGTTCTCAGAATTTATATAATCTACATACTATCTGAAAGACACCCATTTAAATGTCTCTGAGACTTGTTTTTTCCTTCTTTCAACACAACAGAGGACTCACATAAACTAGAAACCACAAAGTTATACACAGCAAGACCCCAACTATATGTATCAAGGGAGTCCAAATCATCCAATTTCTTAATAAATCCCGTAAAGACCTTACTTCCGGTTTTTGGAAAGTAAAACTCAGCAAATGCAAGTAATATATACAGTCTAGCAAAGTTAGGTAATCTATTCTTGTGAACACGAATTTGTTTCACAATATTGGTCACAGTTACATCTGCCCCTTTAAAGAGACCTAATGTTTCACACGGTTGGTCTTCTACTGAATCTACTACAAGGGTCTTACCAACAATGGACAATCCAAGGGCGAAACAAACATCAACAGGGGTAAAGGGAACTATCCTATCTCTTACCCTAAATCCCCGACTACGTTTGTCCCACCTCCTTACTAACTCCCATAATAAGCCACCTGCGATTGAGAAGTCGTTAGAAATATCCAATGCCCATTTGAATGGAGTGCATTCGATATGTGCACGTTGAGCTGCTGTTAAGCTTTTGTTGATGGTGCTCAAATTAACCACAAAGAATGCCTCATTCGTACCTTAACATGATTGAAAAAAACAGTTTACAGTTTACAACAAATTAAAGAAATTATAAAAACAAACAAAATCAGTCATTATAACAAAAATTAAACTTACTTCAGTTTCAGACAATTTTGAGGATGCCATGTTTTCAAAGCAAATCAAAGCAATTCTGCTACAGAGAAAAACACATAAAAACCTAACCCTTAAGGTGTAAACTCAGAAAAACCTAACCCTTAAATTAACACAGTTATGATAAACAAAGGGAATAAGAGAAAGAACTGGTTTTACATTGTCTAGATCTCGCCGTGAAGAAGAATGATTGACCGTCTGAAAGTCTCCGTCGCCGTCTGAAAGTCACCCGCCGCTCGCCGCGAGAGTCACCGCCCGAAAGTCGCGGTCCGAAAGTCGCGATCCGAAGTTCAGGAAAAGAGAAACCTTTCGATGAAGAACGATGAAGAACAGGAAAAGAGAAAACCGATGAAGAACAAAGAAAGTTCTGTGAGAGAGAGAACAGAGGGTTTTTGGGAAAAAGCCAGAGAGAGAGAACAGACACATTTCCCATTCTACCCTTATTTGTTTTATAAATTACAAAAAAGCCAGTATTTGTAAAATTAAAATACGGTGTAGTGTATAGGTTGGTGTACACATAGCAATTCTGTAATCTTTATAATAGTATAAAGTGCATTGTTTTTTTGTCATTATTTACCTTAGTAATCCATAAACTAGTATAAGAAAGTTGTTTTTAAATGTTAAAATTTGATTAGAAATTATAATCCGTTCTTTCAAGCCTTCTACGTTGTTTGAGATTATCTATTTATTGAGCACTTATATAAAACAAAGTGTCATTCATGAAGAGTAATTGATTTAAATGCACTTTTTATCATATTTTCAAATTTTAAAAATTTTAGTCCATTTATTTTAAAATTTAAGTTTTTGGTCTTTAAACTTTATCTCACTTAAGATTTTATTTTTTTATTTTTTTTATTGACTAACAAATTAATTATTCATAATTATTAAAAGAAATATTTTGGACGTAGTCCTTTTGACCTATTAAGTCACTTTTTAATTCATAACCCATTAGAATGAAATAGCTTTATAAACATTAAACTTTTTTCTAAATGAAACAATTTGGGATATCTTTGTTTGCTCTCTTCAAAAACCTCATACCATCACTCATTGTTGCAATGTTTTTGCAACGTGGACATGTTTGTGCTTTTATCATCCCACTACGTTCTTCCCTCTCTGCAAACAAAATCAATAAACTCATTCCTGATCGAAACGTGAACAGTATAATCCATGTCAATCTCATTGTCACTACCTTACTTATTTGGCATGCATTTGTCCAAGAAGGTAATATATTTTTTTCTAAAGGAAACTATGTGGGGCATCTTCGCTTGTTCTCTTTAAAAATCTCCAACCATCACTCATTGTTGCAATTGTATGTTTCTGCAATGTGGACATGTTTGTACTTTTATCATCTGCATTCTTCTCTCTGCAAACAAAACCAATAAACTCATTCATGATAGAAACATGAACAATCCAATACATGTCAATCTCATTGTCACTACCTTATTTTTTGGCATGCATCTGTTAAAGAATGTAAGATTTTGATCTAAACCATGTGAAAGTAATTTATGGGATTTATAAAAATAGAAACATTATTTAGACACCTCAAAGGTGTCCCACACCGAATTAGTATACGATTGTGGTGTTTAATAATAATTCTTTTTCTGTCTAAAAATTTTATTTAGCCTCAATCCTTTAAAATCTAGTATTTTTATATGGTGTCCCAAAATGTGTTTAAATTTGGATTTTCATATGTAAGTGCTCTATAAAAACCTAGAATGCATTATCTGGGCCGTTATGGAAAAACTTAGAAGCAGGTAATTGTAGCGGCAAAAACTGCGGGTATAAACCATTGAATTGACTAAATTCAAAAATTAACAAAAGAGTTGCGACCACGCTTTTATTTTATCTAAAATATTTGGAAAGGGAGCGAATAAAATCCTAATAAAAAGATCAAAGATCTGGGACCGGGGGTTAGTTATGCAAAGGGAAGCTATTAGGCACCCAAAACATCTATGATACTCCGCAGGAACCTTTTCGAAAATTTGTATATATGCTAAAAGAGTATGTATAAAATGGATGGTGGGGGGAGAGAAGAAATATTTTTTATAATTTTTGGTTTGATAGAACTTCCAATGAGTTTCAGGCCTACATACCAACAATGTGCAATGTTGAAATCAAAACCAAGTAGTTCGGTTAAAAAAAAGACCAAAGTTGTGTGTTGGTTTATTTTAAGAAAAGTTAATTAGATAAAGCTACAAAGAGCTCAAAAAGGTTTGAACGAGGTTAGGTATTTTTTAGTTTTATGAAAAGAAAATTCAAAGTATTATTAAATGGATTGAAATCAAAACCAAGTAGTTCGGTTAAAAAAAAGATCAAAGTTGTGTGTTGGTTTATTTTAAGAAAAGTTAATTAGATAAAGCTACAAAGAGCTCAAATGGATTGAAAGTTTATTAAATGGATTGAAAGTTTATTAAGAAAAGAAGTTTAAAAATTCATGAACCTAGAAGTTTTTTTTATGAAAGCGGTTCGAGTTTTGGAAACAAGAATCCTTTGGAAAAAAAAGAGGAAAGATTTTGAAAATTAAAAAATGGGAAGGAGATGAAGAGGCTGACCTAAGTGCATAAAGTAAAAGGTAAGAGTAAAGAAAAGATTTGATCGGGTGAGAAGACTAGTACTCGACATCAAGAGCCAATACCTCATCCCATCTTTTGGGTTACCACATAAGCAACAAATAATCGGACAAAAAACACAAGCTTCAGATAAATTAATGTTTTTAGGTGAACTCTTGTCTTAAGAAAAAGGGGCAGAGTAACGACTGTATTTTGAGGAAATCCACTCTTAATCGAGTATAACGGAATAACCTGCATACAAAGATAATAACCAGACAAGACAGAATAACACCAAGGGCACAAAAATCTCCAAACTGAGGTAAAGGTCCTAATCCTAGGTCCAAAGATCAATTATAAGTATTTTATGTCTAAGTTGAATTATTAGGTATTTTAGAAAAGAAAAATAAAGCTCAAGTGAGCAAATTCAAAATAATAAGAAAGTAAAATGCTCAAATGAGCAAAGTAAAAATGACATGAAATGTAAATGCTAAAAGATAAAGGTGCATAAAAATAAAGAGCGTGAAAATAAATGCGGAAAGTAAAGAGCAATAAAGTAAAAGCAATTAATTAAAGGTTAGCAAGATGGCCATCTTGAAACTTGTCAAGTATATCATCGAGTTGTTAATTGTTAGTCGTCAGTAAGGTGACCATCTTGAAACTTACCATGAAGACTTGCCAGAAGCTTGATAGAACCAACGCGGCCACACGACAAGTTTCATTTGATCAAAGATAATTGAGAATTTTAAATGGACAAGGTTAGTGGAAACTTGCCAGAAGCTTGATTAGAAATCAACGCGACCACACGACAAGGCCACATGTGTTGAACCAAGATCGAAGCTCAAGTCATCTTTTGGGGCTTATGTTAGAACATTAAGGCTCGTGCCACCAATTGATCACTTTCTCTTAATCGGGACAAAAGAAAAATGAGATGAAGAAGAAGAAGATATTTCCAAATTTTATTTTGTACTAGATGAATTTATTCGGTCTAACTTCGTCAAGATCAATCAACTCTCTTGGTGGATTTGGCTACAAGACTATCAACACCCAAGTTCCATTGATATTGAGGAAATTTATGACTCTAAAATAACTTCAAAATTTAGCAAAATAAAATGAAAATAAAAGTAAAAATAAAAGGTTTTAAATAATGTTGAAATTAGGTTATTTTAATTAGACTTTATTGAAGAAATACATAAATAGTATTTTTCATCAAAATAAAATTCCAAGAAAATTCTCTAAAGTCAAACAGAGGTCAACAAGTGTTGGCAAATTTTTTCAGAATTTTTACAAGTCAGAAACTATTTTAAAATAAAAAGAAAATAATGGAATAAACCAAAAAAATGGGGAAAAAATAGTAAAGTCAGAAATAAAAATAAAATGAGGTCACCAATATTTGACAAATGGCCATTGGATCCTTAGATAATTTTTCCATAATTTTTAAATGTTGAAAAGTATTTTAAAATAATTAAAAATATCAAATAAAAGAGAAAAATCACAAAAAATATCAAATCTGAAACTAAAATTGTGAAAAAATAAAATTCAGATAGATAATATTCCAAAATATTTTTGTGATTTTTTTCATAATATTTTGACTAAAAATGAATTTAATATGATTTTTTGAAGATTAAAACATTAAAAATATAAAATTAAAAAATAAAATAAAAGCAGAAAAAATATGGACCATCTGATCATAGTCAAAATGCACTAGTAAGCTAATCCAATGGATCAGACGCGTTGTGCTTGATATGGACCTCTTGGAAATCACACCAGATCACCAATTAAATTAAAATTAAAAAAATAAAATAAGAATTAATGTTGCGCGTTGGATGAAGTCTGACTCACAAAAGTAATCAGATCCAAAGGCTCACATCACGCACATATGGTAGAATCAAAACACCGGATCCGATTTAAAAAAATACATGCCACGCCTTCATTGGTTGAAGACAAACATGTATGTCGTCTTCAACCTCCAGCCTTCATCCATACGTGATCCTCAAACTGTGAAATAAATTTCCCAGACCGGTATCATTTGCTTCGTCTCTTCAAGACGATTCTAATGGTGTCCTCGCGAAAACTTTATTTCACTTCTATCATGAACAATTTGGTAAAAACAAGAATAATAACGAGCACTTGTTTCCATAAATTCTCAGTCAATACTTGATGAAAATGCAAATGGTGAAGATCAAAAGGATCAGGGAGATGAGGAAAGTGCAATGATGTTTTATTTTGCAAGATTTAATGGAGATTTCTACTCGAACGAAGTTCACTTTCAGAGCTTTGAAACTAGACTTGGATAGCACGATTCAGGAGGCTTCAAGGCACGATTCTTGTTCTGTTAGCTTCAGTGATGTTCAAGGAAGAAGAACCGAGGGTTAATTTAAAACTAGAAGTGGTCTAAACACGAATTCGGAGTTACATAAAAACTGGTTATTGAGGGAGTTTGGCAGAGGTTTTCTGGCTATCAAATCTTGAGGAAATGAGTGAGGATGATCCTTTATTTATAGGAGAGTGAGTGGTGATGAAAATGAGAAGGAATGCTGGTGAATTCTTGCAAAATGAGCTGGCTGAAATCATGTCAAATGTGTGACTCAAAGGGCATCAAAACGACCTTCTATCCAACGCAGATAAGAACAATGGTGATGAAATTTCATCAGAATCCGCAACAGATGGATTCTGATTGTCAACGATTTCACGAAGAGCAATACCGCTATCTCTCACGATCTCGTTCTCCCGCATAATAAATCAATTAACCACAAGTCTTATGAGTCTATCGAGTCAGAGGAATCAGAATATACAGTAATTTTTTATTTAGGATTACCTGTAGCATCAACGCACGTAACAAGGAAAAATTCAGAAAGGAAAATTCTCCCAGGTTTCCCATCTATATTGAACGATATAAAATCTGGAACCTCGAATCTATTCTCCACCGCTACAAAAATTTTGGTGTACTCGAAACGATTATCGACTTTCTCTCCACAATCAAATTCCAAGAATTTTCCAAATAGAGCTGCTACCTTCTCAAAGAACGATTGATTCCAAGCCAGGCACGGAACTCCCGAAGCTTGAATCCAAATAATTTTCTCCGAATCAACATCATTGTCGCTCCAATCTCTGATTTCCTGAGAACCACCTTATTCACCTCTCGTCTCCTCCATGAAGGAAATCCTCCAATGCATTGATTTCAGTTTCCTCAAGGAGCACCAGATTAGGGCCCAGGGATGACACCGAAATCGCAAAATACCCTTCTTTCTCGCACCAAGACTGAATAGATTTTGAGAAGCAGGGAGCCTTCAACACACCTATTTTTTCCTTTGAAAAGCAGTGACGATCCATTTTTGAGGTACAAAACCTGATAACATTCGGAATAACATTTGTTGCCTTGGTTTGTTTGACCCCCAGAACATCAACATACAAATGATTGCCCACACCAACTTCGTAACAAGCCCTACCATGAGGATACCTCTGCTGCTTCGCCCCCAGACCATTTGTGAAACCTCCAAATCCTTCTGCCTGAACCTCCATTGTGACCCTGCCCCCTCTACGCTCAAATATTGGGATATTGGCATGGATTTTCTTCCCATGGACAATAACACTATCCAGCTGGATCGCTAACAATCTTGCTTCAAAAACCTCATTGAACCTAACAAAACCAAACTTTTTCCCAAATTTATTTCTTCTTGGAGAAATTGCTACCTCTACTACTAACCCAAAGGGCCCGAAAAGTTCATGAAATTCCTTGGCACGACATCTATCAAGAAACTCAAAGAAATATATAGAGACCGCACTAACCACCAATGAATATGTATCCCACCGCGGAAATTGGCTCCTTCGCCTTCCATGGGGCTATTCACGAAGAAGGAAGAAAATCGCCCCCTTCTAGAAAGAAAGAGGAGAAAATTCAAACTAAAGAGAGAGAAAGATTTTTTTTATTGATGATAGTTCATATATATATATATATATATATATATATATATATATATATATATAATATAAACCACCTTATTTCATCAAAATAAAAAAATTCACATAAAATTTAATAAAGTAAAGTAAAATGATGATACAATCTTTTTAAAAATCCAATATTCTTTTGGTATTTAAGAGAATAATTGTTCAGGAAGGTGTTTGATAAAATAAAAATAATAAAAATAATAAAACCTTTATTAAAACAATATAAAGAAGATTAATACTATGAAAAGTAAAGGAAAAACACATTAACATTAACATTAAAGCAGAAAAAATGAATTAGCATTAGAAGTAGGAAAAACATTTGGTAAGAGAATAGCACCCATAGACATATGTAGCTATAAACTAAATATAAAAGGTGAATTCTTGCGTATCTGTTGTACTCCAAAATTTATCCTCTTCTTTTCCGTATTTATGGCTTACAATTCGATTGCTTAAACATACATGTAGTCGCATGCATAGCATTCATCATGAGGTTACCAGGTTCCAGGGTATTCCGAATGGCAACACAAAAGGGGTTTACTCGCCTTTTTCTCGGTAAAGCAGATTTCGGGTTTCCGGTGCGTTTTGGGCACTCCCGAAGACGTATCTCTCATCTTCTTAGGTATTTTCTGTTGATTTTCGACAAGCAGGTCCTTCCCATTATTGTCTACAACTTTCGTTTGAAGGCCCAGAGCAGGTTTCGTGAGGATGGTTCCCAAAGAAACGGTTTTCTCCAGTGGATTTTTATCCCCTAGCTGGAAACTCGGAATTAAGCGAGACAGATTTCTAAAATTCCATATTGAAGTCTTCTATAACTTTGATTTGCAACTCGGGAGCTGGTTCCTGACCAATCAATTGAATTGACTTGATGAAATTCTCATCTGATACATGAGCTTCAGAAAATCTCACTCGATTTTCATCGAAACGAGATGGGACCAATGCCAAAAGTTCACAAATTTCGTCAGCTTCATCTGTCTCAGAAATACTCATATGCAAATTTTGATCAGAGGACCCTCGTTCGAGGTATTTTCTCAGAATCGCGCAGATAAAATTCTGCATGTTCAGTTGTTCTAAATTGGTGCTGAAACTTAAAAAATTCTTATTTCCTTGACCGTTCACCGGATCAAGTCGGGATTCTAGTTCGCGCAAGCAAAATTGTATTCCAGATGTTTTTCGTTTACAGCCCGACTCCAGATTCCGCGCGCATTAGGCTGTTTTGGATTAATTACGAAAATTATTTGGATAATCATGATTTAGGCTTGATTATGGTTCTTAGGCCCAACTCCTAGAAAGTCTAAATAGTTTTTCTCCTGACAAATCAAGAGGGACAATCACTTTGCTTAATGTTCACACCAATCACACTCCAATTCTCTCAACACACAAAAGCTAAAACTCAGAAAAGTTCAAATTACAACTTTCCCCCCAAACAACCACCACGCCACGGACCTTCGTCGTGCTTGACCAGACCGCGCGACCTGCGATTCTTCTTCGCAACATATCTCTCTTCAATCTATATCTTCCTCTCCTCCTTCTGTACGTGTTTGACATGGAAGGAACGACTTCATCTTGATTGTTTCTCCAATTGCAAGATTCAAGGATTTCTCCTTCATCTTCTTCAATCCTCCATTGAAGATTTCACGTTTTCTTCAAGAATTCAAGGTTGATTCTGAATATTATCATCAATTCGTCATTGATTTGGTATTTTCTTTGAAGAGCACAAGAAATTCCTCTTCAATTTGACTCAAACATCAAATTCAAGTAAGTGTTAGGTTCAAATAAGCACTTATTTTAAGTTGTTCTTGACTTTCGACTTCGAAATTTTGAAATCGAAATGCAAATTCAATGTAGATTCTGGATCTTGAACTTGTACTCTTGAATTCTTTGATTTGAATTGGATTTTGCCGCCTTATTCGTGTCGAAGTGAAGTTTTTTGTACATAGCATGTATATATCCTTGTGCATTTGTATTCCCCTACATATGAGTCATAAATTCATGCATCTTGCATCGTCTATCACATGCTCATGCATTAGAGAGCATTTAGCCTAGTCTAGTTGCATCGATTCATGATGATTTGAGGCATAATTTGCATTTGACATGTAGATATACGGGCATTTTGATTACTAGTCACTTCATGCATTATACATGAATATGTATTAAGTATTTGTGTTAATGTATGACCTAGATTTAGAGGAAGGCTTCTAGATAGCACGACTAGCTCGCATTGTTCCTCGCACGTGAACATTAGAATTCTGAATTTCACTTGCATTCTTGGCATGTTCATGCATCTAGCTTCAAATGAACATTAGAATTGTGAATTTCACTTGCATTCTTGGCATGTTCATGCATCTAGCTTCAAATGAACATTAGAATTATGAATTTCACTTGCATTCTTGGCATGTTCACGCATCTATCCTCATACATGAGCATTAGGATTGTTGTCGTAACTCGCATCCTTGGCATGTTCATGCATTGCTTCTTTTCATGAGCATTAGGATCGTTATCGTAACTCGCATCCTTGGCATGTTCATGCATTGTTTCTTTACATGAGCATTAGGATTGTTATCGTAACTCGCATCCTTAGCATATTCATGCACTAAGCTTCAAATGAACATTGGATTTATTGATTCGATTTGCATTCCCCGCATGTTCATGCATAAACTCTCACATGAACATTGGTTTTATCAATTCGATTTGCATTCCTAACATGTTCATGCATGTACTATCACATGAACATTGGTTTTATCGATTCGATTTGCATTCCTAACATGTTCATGCATGTACTCTCACATGAACATTGGTTTTATCGATTCGATTTGCATTCCTCTCATATTTATTCGACTTTTATCCACTGTGAGAACTGTGACCTAAGTGTACGGATCAACCCTTGGCATAAGAACATCGGGAACAGGTGATCCGGACCAAAATAACATTTTTGCAGGTTGCAGGTCGCGCTTAGCGCCACCAGGAGCGCGCTAAGTGCCAAACTCACTGACTTTTGTTTTGCAGGTCGCGCTCAGCGCGGTCCAAGGCATGCTAAGCGCGCTGGCCTCTGTTTGGGTCGCGCTTAGCGGGATATAGCAGGCTTAGCGCGGCCTGTGCTGGTGCATTTTTCTACTATTTCTTGAATCTAACAACAAACAGTAGACATTCTAGCTATGCCTAGCTACTGTTTATGCTCTATTTGATGCAGGGGCTTGTGTTGCACATTCATGCGACACATTTCTCCGATGTTTGTATACTCACGTATACATTCTTTTGCTTGCTTTCTAGGTCTAACTCCCTTCTTGCAGATGTTGTGTGCTTGTACACCCACGTGTATAGTTCTTCTATCTTGTTTTGCTCTGTCTAAACTTGTTCTTGCAGGCATTATCGCTTCGGATGCGTATCGACGCGTACTCTGCTTGTTTTGATGCTTTGAACAATTCTCACCGGTTTAATCTTATTGCATGGCTGCAGTACTTGAAGTTTTTCGGAGTATTTTTTAACTTGCAGTGCTCTTCGTATTCTATATCCGTTTGGTAGTTTCTACACCGTCTATCGCATTCTTTTATAGCTTTCCTAGATATCATGAGAAGTAGGGCTTTACAGCTTTTTTTTGCCATGAGAAGTAAGAATAGAGATGCATGATGGGGCTTCCGTAGCTGGAGCATGTTCAGGAACCCCTCTGGTTTATTTAAAGACCCGTTTAGGGCAATTCTACTTGTGGATTGTGCTTGTCTGTTTGTTTCTTCCAGGTTCTCTAGCCTAGACATTAGGATCTACATCCTTCGCATGTCAACATAGATAGAGATTCCCATGCATCCTCAACCATAGGTTCAACCTTTGCATGACAACATTAGGGTTAGTACTTAGTTAGTTTCCCTTTTGTTTTGTTAGTTTCTTTTGCATCCATGCATGTAATAAAACTAAAACTTGCTTTTTCTTTTCCCTTTGAAAACAAAACACTTAATAATGGTTTGAACTCCTTTCTCAAGGTAAAAACAACCAACCAACACAAACTCTTTTCGCTTTCACGCGCTCCTTTTCTTTTGTGTTTAAAACCTTTTTCACAAGTAAAAAACACAAAACCCACCAAAACAAGTGAACCGAACTACGACGCTCTAACTTTCCCATTACACGCGGGAATACGTGGGCATCTTGTCACGGGGCTCGATCGAGCAAACTTTGTAAATACTTCCTTCTTTTCCCCGTGGTTTCTTTATTTTCTCATTTCTTTTGCATGCATTGTAGCGATTAAGCATAGATAGATATAACACACCCTTTAGTTAGAAATAGAAAGTGGATACCATAGAGTACTGCGAGCGTGCGGGGTGCTAATCCCTTCCCTTCATGTCACTAACTCCCTTACCTAGATTCTCTTGATCTCTCGGTCATAGGACCGCGATTTCTCCCCTCAAGTTTACTCGATGTTTTCCTTTCTCCATCGTGAGATAAAAGACGTTCAATAACGACTCTATTGATACATCGTTATCAGTCGGAGGTTCAGTCGGTGATTTCAGCATCCAACTCAAAAAGTGGAGTAGAATTAAAATGCTTTGTAAATAACACATAATTGTGCTATTTAATAATTAATTTAATATGTTATCATTAAATGAGATCTTGTGATCGGATGAAGGTACATTATCCAATTTTTTATGATGGGTAAAGAAGTTGTCTCCGATATAAAATTTAAGAAAACTATAAATTAGTAGAAACTGTGGTTTCTCTGCTAGAAACTAAGTTCAAAGAATCTAATATAGGAATTATTTTACTCCCATGCAAACACACGATAGTAAAGAATTTGTAAAATCAAATTTCTTATGGTGGTCATCAAACAGGAAATGTGATGACATCAAACACCTTAAGTTATGGTGGTCATCATAAGTATCACACATAACAAAGAGTTCTAAAAATGAACTTGAAAAATAAGCACATAAAATCTATACATCACATCAACACTCTTAAGTTCTTAAACTGCTAATGGTGGTCAAGAACACAAAAATACACGTTCAAATTGACATGCTAAATTGCTAGTCAGAAACGTGAGTTGATCTTGTAATGTTGCAAATAGCTTTCGATTACGGCATGCTGCTAGATCATCATTTAAGTAGGTGGTTGCGGTTCTTCTTCAACTTGACCCTCTACAAATAAATTAGGCTTAATTACACTTTTGGTCCCCCTATTTTCCCTGTTTTTAACTTTTGGTCCCCTCATTTTAAAATCCTGAATTTTAGTCCCTTTTTTAGTTTTGTTCTTTACTTTTGGTCCTCTTACCAATTTGACTCCCATTTTTTATGACATGGCAGGTTGACTGATGACATGGCAGGTCCATGTTGGCAATTTAATTTCCATGTCATTTTTTAATAAGCCTTAATTTTATGATTAAGTTTAAAATATTAAAAATATTGAAGAACAAAACTAGGATATGAACCCTAGATCAGGTTGTTCTTCTCTCACGACCAATTTGTTCTTCTTCTTCTCTCACGATCAGTGTCTTGTTCTTCTCTTTCACGCTTACCGCGGTCGTTCTCCTTCTCTTTCCATTTCGTTTGTAATTAATCTCTTCTTCTCTTTCAAACCATGGATTCCTCAAGATTTTCTTTTGCCTCATCAAACCATACGAATTTAAGAAAAAGAGGAAATACATGTTGGTGTGACATAGAATCTCCATTGATGACATCATGGACCTATGAGAATCCTGGAAGAAGGTTTTATGGGTGTGGAGGTTTTAAGGTCATGAGAAAGAAAGGATGTAACCACTTTGAATGGTTTGACGAAGATATGAGTTTTCGCGCAAAAGAGGTTATTAGATCGTTGAAAAACCGGAATGATGAGCTTATGGAAGCGATGAGCGAAAATAAAAAATTCGAAGAAACGGTGAAGAAGAAGAACAAATATCTGAGATTTGTTTTGAGTTTAACAATTGTGTTTTTACTGTTAGTGATATCTGCACTAGTTTTAGCACATGTGTTGAAGTAATTGTGTTGTAGTCCGTTAGCATTAAGTAATTTTGTTGTAGTTGTAATGGATTTGTCTGTATTGTCCCATGAATGTAATGGATTTTATTGTAATGGATTTTGTTTGAGATTAATGTAATGGATTTCTGTATAACTTTTGCATAACCAATATTACTTTTGCATACCAGTATTACATTATAAATTAATGTAATTTGCATACCAGTAATGGATTTCTGTATAACTTTTGCATACCAGTTGTTACATTGTTCAATTAACTGATGTTGATTCAATCTCTCTGCCTTAAATCTTAAACACATGTAAGCAAGGATTTTTTCTTTTAGCCTCGGAGGCAACCTATTTCGGCACACAAAGTTTGATGCAGCTTCAATGCTATTTCTCTACATCAAAAATCAAATGCAATATATAATTTCATCATGAAACATTAGTATATATGCAGAGTTCAGTCTTTTGTTCCTATGCCTCTGATAACATGATACTTACGAATTCCATAGTGCGGTGAGTTCCTTCAACAACAAGATTTGTCATGTTACCAATCAAATAAGCAGTTAAGCCAAGGTTGAAGAGCATGTAGAAAATAATGAAAATCATTTCCATGGTGTTGATGATGAAGATCACCATAACCAACGGTTGACATCGTGGTGATGGACGATAGATGGTGAAATATATCCGTTCTAGGACTTGTCTCTCGAAATTTGGAATCACAGCTCCAATCCATGTATTTCCTTGATGAGGATACCTATCAGCTAGCATGTAATAGAGACATCCAGCACAATGAATTGAGAAAAGTGTTATAGAAAGAAGCCTAGCACATCTGACCCAAATATAGCTGAATCTTATGTCTTTTTCAAGCCTGTGGCAATCCAAATAAATGAAGTTAATATACATTATACACAATCATATGGTAAAGTGGGAAGATGATTGAGAACCTTGTGAAGAATTATTATTAAAACTGATACAAGGTTTCACAGAACCTGCCATGTCATGACTAAAAAATTACTTTCAATTTATCAAAACCTGCCAGTTTTTCACTTTTGGCTTAATCCATCATATGACTCATTGACTCATTGCTATGCTGAGGACCAAACTCTGCTGAGGACACAGGAGAACATTATAAACCATTACCATTAGTATGACTCATTGACTCATTGCTATGCTGAGGACCAAACTCTGCCGAGGACACAGAATAACATTATAAACCATTCACTTTTGGCTTAATCCAGTTTTTTACAATGCTGGCCAATTACATGAATTTCACACAGAATAACATTATAAACCATTACCATTACCAACTCCAGATGGTAATTTACAATGCTGGCCAAGATGACTGGTAATTCCTTTCTCAGAGGCTCTCTTTTTAATTTTGCATACAACCAGATTACCATTACCATTACCATTATAAACCAGATTACCATACCAAGCAATATAAACCAGATTACCACTATAAACCAGATTACCAGCAATATAAACCAGATTACCATTATAAACCAGATTACCATTACAAGTAATGTAAACCAGTGCATTATATAAGCAGTGCCTAGTGCATTATAGCATTATAAACCAGTGCATTACATAAGAAGTTCCCAGTATCAAAATAACAGTACAAAATATAGCATAAACTTAAGAAACTAAGCATCTAGTCTTGAGTTTGTTGTGGCGCTTGCGACCCTCCGTCTATAACCACTTCTACAGCCCGTTTTGCAGTCTTCTTAATATTCTTACTGTCACCTTTTGGAATTGTTCTCTCAGCAGCTCGCTTCCCTTTACATGTGCGCACGTTGTGTCCCATGATCTCACATTTCTTGCATGTAACAGTTTGAAGATTCCTGGGCAATGTATTTTGGTATCTCGGCTCATCACTTGATTTGTTACGATTTTTCTTCGGACGACCAATTGATCTCCTCATGACTAGAGGGTTGATTGGCTGATTAACATTAGTTGGCCATAGATCTGGACCATTGGTAGGCATGATTATATGGCTATAAGTTGCCAACACAGTAGTTTTTCTGCACACAAATACAAGTTGTATTGGTTTAATGTAATTCATATACAATGATTTGCCAACACAACAAAGTAGATTTCCTGGATAATAGATTTACCTATAGTATGATGAAACATACTCTTCCGGGTCTTTTTTGTTAAACCATATGCAAGCGATAACATGACAACACGATATTCCGTTAGATCCCACTTCCTACAAGCACATGTCTTTTGCTTTAAGTTGACAGCATATGTAGATACTCCATTCGAAACCCCAAATATAGCAAAATCATCATCTGCATGCCATGTTGCAATCTATTCTTCGCAACCTCTTTGCCTTTTCTAAGATTTTTGGACTTTTGGACTTACAACACCTTTGTACCTCTGATAACATCCTTTTGAGTGGAAATTCGACGGTTATGTAATGTTTTATTCCTTCCAACAATGTAATTATTGGCTTGTCCTATACTCTAAGATTGCTCGATTAAAAGCCTCACACATGTTGTTAACTTGCAAGTCGCATTGTGTATCTGTTTGAAATGGGATCTACTCCAACATGCAGCAGTACAACCATCATGTCTTTCCATGCAGGTGAAAGCTCCTTCATATGACTCATTGCTCTCTCCCACCTGGGACTGTAGCCCTTGCGCCTCCATAAAGCTTCCTTCAATTGTTCCCGGGATATTTCTTTCTCCGTTCCCATATAAATGTTTAACACACAATGTGTTCAACATTTTGGCTAATCTCTAGAATAGCCGGAACTGCACTGTAGTAAATGAAATGACAATTACCTAACATTAGTAAGTGAATGAAACAATTGTAAATGACAACAATTATGTGAATGACAATGTGAATTACGTAAATGACAATTACATTATGTGAATGACAATTCGTGAGAAACATTAGTAAGTGAATGACAATTGGAGAAATATTAATAAGTAAATACCTTCATTGATCGGATATAAATCCATAACCCTTAGGTTGAATGGATTGTAAGTCATCAAGTAGTAAGTTGAGAAACCATTGCCACGAATTCTTTGTTTGACAACCGCATAAGCTATTGGTATCATCTTATTATTTCCATCTTTACCAACACCTATCAATGACCTCCAAACTCCCCTTTAGAAAACAAGCATCCAAACAAATTAGAGGTCTACAAGTTGTTACAAATGCTGCTTTACATGCTTCCAAGCATACGTATATTCGTTCAAACATGGGCCCTCCAACAGAGTTGTCACATTGAATTTTAACGGTGGAATTAGGATTTTACTTTAGCAATTCCTCAGCATAGCTCCTAAGATGTTTGAATTGTTCCCGACCAGCACAGTGAATCATCTCTATTGCTCTTTTCTTGGCTCTATAAGCTTGATTCATTGATAACTTAACCCCCCACTTCTCAATACCTATTGCAATCAACCCCTTAGTTTTCAATTTAGGTGTGTGTCTTAATATATACACAAATTTGCGAGCCAACCAATCCGTTTTTGCTTGTCTATTCGTGATTGTCCTATGATAATTATGTTGATCAGTAAAACTAACAAGTTGCCAAGACTGATTTGCTTTTCTCATGCTAAACCTTAAATGAAATGGACATCCATCCATACACTTAGCAACCATTCTCTTCTTGTCATTTTTCTTGAATACTGAGACTCTTCTTTTATTTTTATGGCATCTCGATCGCATCTTATCCTTAAACATCATCCCTATTTCAAATTTAGCGGTTTCTTTAAATTTTGGAAACCTTACCATTCATCACTAGGTGTGGTGTATAAAGTTCATCCGAATTTTTCTATCATTCTTTCTTGAAATTTTGTTTGGAACATCGGACCTAAGTTCCACTCATCACTATCATCACTTTCCTCGTAATCATCTGCATCATCACAATTTTCAACGTCAACATCCTCAAAAGTAACATCTTTGCAATTAGCATCTTCATCATTTACTTCTTCAACATCAACATCCTCAACATTTACATCTTCACAATTCTTCTCTTCATCATTGACTTCTTCAACATTTACTTCTTCAACATCAACATCCTCAACATTTACATCTTCACAATTCTTATCTTCATCATTGACTTCTTCATCATTTACTTCTTCAACATCAACATCCTCAACATTTACATCTTCACAATTCTTCTCTTCATCATTGACTTCTTCATCATTTACTTCTTCAACATCAACATCCTCAACATTTACATCTTCACAATTCTTCTCTTCATCATTCCATTCTTCAACACTTACTTCTTCAACATCAACATTCTCAACATTTACATCTTCACAATTAGCATCTTCATCATTGACTTCTTCAACATTTACTTCTTCAACATCAGAATCCTCAACATTTACTTCTTCAACATCAACATCCTCAAAAATAACATCTTCAATATTGACTTCTTCAACTTTGTGTTCAACATAAACGTCAACAACTTTAAACCCTCTAACATCTTGCACGAACTTTAACACATCTTGATCATTATTCAAAGGCCAAAGTCCAAGAGAAAATGAGAACTTATGGTCCCGATACCATAAACACCGTATGTTGCAATACCCCTCACCTTTAATCAAACCTTCAATATCCATGTAGGACATTAGGTCCACATCCCAATCCCAATTCATTTCTGAAGTAGTCCCCCCAATATACGACTTCTCTGGATGATAAACCAAACGGCCCCTATGGTGTACTCTAAGTCTAACCAATTGATCCTCAACTGGCCTATATAAACAAAACAAACATAATCAATGCCAAACCCTAAACAGTGCTAACAATGGGGTTTTTCAACTCTTATCAAAAAACATGAATTGGGGTTTTTCAACCAAACCGAAATTAAAACCTAGCAAATACCTGCAAACAAAAGAAGGTTTAGCCATGTCAGGATGTGTTGTACGATTGCGTTGAAAAAGATGAAAACGGGCACCAAGCTTGACGGCGTGACGAAGACGAGAAAGTGAAGGACACGAACACGACGACAAAGCACCAAACGTCAGTTGTTTTCAGAAGGGAGCTTGTTGATTTGAGATGAAGAAGGCGGCGTCACTTGTTTTCGGAAGCGACATTGTGGATTTCAGATGAAGAAGACGGTGACACTTGTTTTTCTGAAGAAATTGTTGTTTCAATGAAGAAATTGTTCAATGAGAAATTACTTTCAATTGTTCAATGAGAAATTCCTAGTTTTGTTCTTCAATATTTTTAATATTTTAAATTTAATCATAAAATTAAGGCTTATTAAAAAATGACATGGAAATTAAATTGCCAACATGGACCCTGCCATGTCATCAGTCAACCTGCCATGTCATAAAAAATGGGAGTCAAATTGGTAAGGGGACCAAACGTAAAGAACAAAACTAAAAAAGGGACTAAAACTCAGGATTTTAAAATGAGGTGACCAAAAGTTAAAAACAGGAAAAATAGGAGGACCAAAAGTGTAATTAAGCCAATAAATTAAGATCCATTAAACTTTATGTTCACCTGCCAAATACATATATGAATATAAAATCTTGTGGCAAACTATACACAGATTGATCACAATATTGCATCTCAACTGAAATGGAAAACTAAAGATGATTTGAGGTCCAACCTTGGAGAGAAATGGCCCGGACTGCTTCATCATTAACTGCACGGCTTAAGTTCTGTAAACATTAAAAAAAAAAAACAACCCTATTTGTAACTGTTTTCACCTTGACAAAGCAATACTCATTTGAGACTTAAGCACTTCATATACCTCATCAATGTGATTGATGGAAAATGATCCAAAGTTATTAGCATGCAGCTCCAAAGCCTCATCACATAACCCCCTTAGTTGCTGGTCATGGATTTCCCAATTACGTAAAAACTGTTGTTTGGAAAAGAAAAATGAATAAAAGGTGAAAAGTAGTAATTGGTAAATCTTAACAATATTTAAACCAAATAGAAAGAATGTGAAACTAATTGAATCCAAAGCAGCCATTCTTTTTTTGAACAAACCTGATTGACAACAAGTTCAGAGTTTCCTTGGACAACAATATCCGTACATCCTCTCCAGTTGGTTCATAAAACCCATTTGCCCTTGATGTTAATGTACCAATTGCTCCAGAAACTCCATGTCCAGTTGATGTTGGTACAACAGTTGGTTCATTTCAACTTCAATTCTTGTTATGTTTTCTATAATCTCACTCTCACATTACTCTTTATATATAACTGACTAGCTTGTCATGACAAACTGTAAGAGAGGTAGAACATTCTAGAATAAGAGGTTTCTTAGTATTCCAGCCCATGATAACAAACTCGGTAAAATGTAATAAGATTAACTCTAAACAGTAGTATTAAGAATTAACCACAGTTAATGTAATAAGTATGTACGAAAAAAGAAATTAGTATTTACTTTAGTTTTAACCTTTATTTTAAATTTTAGAAGAGAGGTAGAAGATTCTAGAATAAGAGGTTTGTTATTAAAGCCCAGCATAACAAACCCTTTAAAAAGTAACTATAGTAGGAAAGTAAAAAACAATTAGGACAAAATTAACTCTAAGTTGTAGTATTAAAAATTAATCGCCGTAAATGCAACCAATGTCTATAGTAATTTTGTAAATTGGTTCTAAGATTTAGTAATTTTGTAAAATGGGTGGTGTTGGTTTAAACAAAGGAAAATTTATTATCAAAAAATGTTGGGTTACAAAAATGTTCAGACATGATCCAGACTACAAAGAGACAATGAACAATATTAAAAAGACAATTATTCTCTATTGTAAAATTTATTCAACTTTCTACCACTAGCTCTCGTAAGTATAGTATCAATCACTTCCATGCTCTGGAGGGATCAATAATCTTATTCTAAAAGATAGTCTTGTTTTGAGTTGTCCAAATAACATATATAATCTCAGCTACAACAATTTTTAATGAGACTATTTTTAACACTTTTCACTAGTTAAATCCAATTCAACTCCAAATCCCACCCCAATGGATTGTGAGAGATGTCCATTTAGTTAAGAATATTTGACCACAATTTTTTAGTATAAATACACTCAAAGAAAAGGTGATTACCACTTTCAGGAAGCCTGTAAAACACACACTTACCATCAGTGACAACACCAAATCGTTGTAGATGATCTTTAGTGTGCAGTATACCTAGGCTAGACATCTAAAGGATGAACTTCGCTCTAGGTCTATCCAAAGTTCAATAGGAGAGCTTCCTCTAGGGAACTTTAGGCTTTATCCCTCTTAACATAGGATGTATCTTTCTCGTTATATATTTACCTGTTTTTTTAAGTCTTTCCACTCTTCAGAATGCATGAGGGTGTCACGAAGTTTGAACGTTGCTTTGAGAATCCAAGAATAATGGATATTGGGGAAGAAGCTAGCAGGATCCGTGCCCTTTAAGTAGTATGCATGGATCTAGGTAATACAAAGCATATCCTTCTTTTCGCAAACATTTCATAGGAGTTTACCAGTTGTTGCTTTACTCCATTCCAAGAGAGAGATCATGTTCAAATCACCTGCCGAAATGGGATTATTAATTTGATCCCAGGCCACCAGAGCTTTTTTGTTAATGTGAGAAACAATATTTTTAGGGAGAGGAAAAATCTGCATCCAATAATTGACAATAGAGAAAATAACACTCTTTTGAGGTTGAACTCTGCCCGCATAAGAAATGAGTCTCGTACTCCAATGTCTTAAATGATCATCATTTTCTCAATTAATGGTTGACAATGAGAGACAATTAGTTTACTACTAGCTAGAGACACACCAAGATACTTTAACGACATTGTCCCGATAGCAAAACCAGTTTCCTGTTGAATAAGGTTAATAACATTATCATCCACTCCCCCAAAGTAAATTTTACTTTTGGGAATGTTAATCTTCAGACCTGTAGAAGTTGAGAATTCTACAACTTTCTTCAAAATTAGCTTAATCGAATTAATGTATCCTCTCACAAAAAGTAAAATATCACCATCAAATCAAAGGTTAATGATTTTTAGTTTTTCACACTTCAGATGAAAATTAAAATTAGGGTTTTGATTCAAACCTTGCAGGACTCGATGAAAGTATTCCATTGATAAGCACAAACAAGAGGGGGGATATAGGGTCACCCTGTCTAAGACCACATTTAGCCTTCAATATTTTTGAAGGTACTCCGTTAATATAAAATCTATACGATATTGTTGTAACACAATCCAAGATCTAGTTGATATAGATTTGCTGGAATCTAAATTCAATCATAATATGGTGGGGGCTGAACATTATATGGTGTCTTAAGCCTTTTGAATGTTCATTTGGATCTGCAATGAGGGGAAATGTGCCTTCTCTTGTAACCTCTGATCAATTCATGAGCCATCATAATATTGTCAGGGATAATTCTCCTAGGAATAAAAGTAACCTCCCCCAATCTTGCAGTGAGAATTTTTTATATAATTTTATAAATTGTAGTACAACAATAAATAGGATGCATGTATTTAATATTATTTTCCTCCAGAGTCTTTGGAATTAAACTTATAAGAGAGCAGTTCACCTCCAAAAGCATTTTATCAGTCTCAAAGAATTCCAAGATTGCATCTTTAACATCCTTCTTCACAATATCCCAAAAAGATTTAAAGAAGAATACTTTAAAACCATCTATCCTCGAATCCTTATTATTGCCAATAAAATTCAAAGTTGTTCAGATTTCTTTGTTTTCTATGGGCCAGCTAATTCGATGAACCGCCTTTGGAGAAAGAAACTTACCACTTCGGATAGTTGGTAGATCCAAACCTTGTAACTCAGTAGCTCTAGTGCCCACTAAATAGTTATAAAACTCCCCAATTTCATTATCAATTTCTATTGGTGTACTCAGAAGGTTGTCATTCAAGGATTGCGTTGTGTGAAGGCCTTTATTGTTATTTTTATCTCGAACCGAAGCATGGAAAAAGTGTTATTACCGCACCAAGGTTGAGCCAAGTCTCCTTAGATTTTTGCAACAGTATTTTCTCCTCAGGTTGATTAAGGTGAACGATTTGCTCCGTGCATATTTTCATTTGATTAATGGAAATACTATCAAACAAGTTACCATGGAGTTTCTCTTGAGCCTGTGCAAGATCATCCCTAGTGTGCTGAAGTTGAACCTGAATATCTGTGAACTTCTTATTTAGATATTTTGATATTTTAGTTAATGGTGTTTCTGTACTAATATAATATAAATTTAAATATGATTTTCTTTGTAGTATATAAGTAATAGTTTAATTTTATCAAACGAACACAAGTTTACAGGAGTATTAGGAATGAGATAAAGTAACTTCTAACTTAATTAGAGATTATCGATTAGAATCAAAACATGATAGTGCAACAATGTTAAAAATTTTAAGGCTAAATTACAATTTTGATTCTTTTATTTTGGTAGATTCACGAAATCCCTTATTTATTTTTTAAACATTTTAGGTCCCCATGCCCATTTTTCATCCACAAAAGATTGTTGCGTACTATTTTTTAGATACGTGACATACTTTTATTGACTTAAAATAAAAAAGATTAACCAAAAAAGGGGAACCAAAATTATAATTTAGCCAAATTTTTAAAACAAAATTTTACTGCTATAGGTTACAACTTTTTTGTTTAAAGGACTTTCGTATATGTATAAGGTGAAAATATATCATCAAAACGTCACTTAAAAAGTTTAAAACTATTTTAAAAAACATCTAATATACTTATTTAATTTAATTTTGAGACTAGATTATTTTAAAATTTGACAACATTATTTTTTGTTTAAGAGATCAAACTGAGCTAAGGATTAAGTATGTTAGAAGGGTCTTAAGATATACTACCTTTGTTCCTATATATAAGAGACAATTCATTTTTTAAATTCATTGAATAATCAATGTATTTGGTCAATTTATAGGTTAGGTACATTGATTATTCAATGAATCTAAAAATTGAATTGTCTCTTATATATAGGAACGGAGGTAGTATATATTTTTTAAATTAAGTAAGAGAGAGAAACTATGACTTTCCTCTAACTTTCATTAAAAAAATCATTAATCGCCAAGTAAGGGTAAAT
The DNA here is from genome assembly GCA_021764765.1 of Vicia sativa. Taxonomy (NCBI): domain Eukaryota; kingdom Viridiplantae; phylum Streptophyta; class Magnoliopsida; order Fabales; family Fabaceae; genus Vicia; species Vicia sativa. The sequence continues at coordinate 18,778,868 of CM038795.1, forward strand.
ATGATAAGGGAAAAGATATGTTTACACCCTAATTTAACACTACACCGTAACTGTATTGATAAAGTATACCATTTTCAATTTTTAATAATTTAATTTATCTTGATTTTTGTGCAAGTACCATTTTACTGTGTTAACAATTACGGTGTAATATACGGTGTATGAAATAAAGATGTAAGAATAGCACACCTCATATGATAAACATATAAAGGATGTGGGGGAATTAAGCAAGAAAGTACTTAAGGGTTTAAATGAGGTTAGATGAGAGTGGAAAAATGCATCTAGGAGGCGGTAGAAGAATCCAAAGACTTGTTAAGTTTGACAAAATGAAAACTGAAAGGGGTATTTTAATCTCATCAGCAAGGAATGATAGAGAGTTGTGTATGCAAGCAATGGTAACGTAGATGTGGCGTTGCATGAACAATCAAGCGTAGATAAGAAAGGAAAAGAAAGTGGTATGGAAACAAAGGTAGAGGTGGTTATAACAACTCAATTGGTATAAATTATCAACAAGAGGGCAATGCATCAAATAAGAATTAAGGGACAAATCAAGGTTGGCATAGAAGTGGTAGTACCAATAGAGGAAGAAAGTAAGTTGACAAGAGTAAAATCCAATGTTACAATTATAAAAAATATTTCCACTTTGTTGATAAATGTTATGCAAACAAGAAGAATTATATGAAGATGATGTAAAGCTTGCAAAGCGAGAAGATAAAAAGTGTTTTTGATGGTAAAAACAAAGAAAGAAGAAAAGTATATAGGTCAATTATATTTTGATCCAGGGTGCTCATCACATATAATTTGTAGAAAAGACTGGTTTGTCAACATCAGTCGATCCTTGGAGAATAAAGTGAAGTTTTAAAATGATAACACATTTTCTGCATAAGATTTTGGTGATTTCTTGGTCATGGGGAAAGATGGAAAACAGACATTGATCTAAAATGTGTTATACATTCCAAGCATTAAAAGTAACCTACTAAACATTGGTCAATTGATTGAAAAAAATTATAAAGTGTTGATAGAAGGCAAGATGATGAGAGTACATAACTTAAGTGGAAGGTTGATTTTGAAATCACCTATGTCACAAAATAGAACCTTCAAGATTAAACTTGATTTGTTGGAGCAAAAGTGTCCAATAATTGCAGCCATTAAGGATGACTTGTTGTGGCACTATAGGTTTGGTCATATCAACTTTAGAGATATTAATCACATGGCGTAACAAAAAATGGTCTCAAGGTTACCCGAAATTCATATTCATAGAGAAGCATGTGAAGAATGTTTACAATCCATGCAACATAAGAATATCTTAATCAAGGATGCATGAAGCAATTCTATAGCTAATCTTGAAGTCATATACTCAAATGTGTGTGGCCTTATCCTAGTGGAATCAATTTGAGGTAATGAGTACTTGGGTTCATTCATAGGTGATTTTAGTTGAAAATTGTAATCATAAAGACAAAAAGAACATAAACATCATGAACATCATAAACATAGTGAGAAGTATGTTGAAGGGTAAGCATTTACGTAATTTACAATGTGGTGAGGTTGTATCCAGTGCAGTATACATCTTGAACAAATGTCCAACCAGGAGGCTATATGGGATCACACAAGAAGAATGTTGATTTTGTGTCAAACCAAGCTTGAGACACTTAAAGGTGTTTGGATTTATTACAAATAGACATGTGCCTGGTCAATTGAGGAGGAAATTTGATGAGAATTCAAATAAAATGATCTTACTAGGCTATGCCTCAATTGGTGGTTACAAATAGTTTGATCCTATGAATAGGAAAATAATGATTAGTAGAGATGTGGTCATAAATTAGTTGGAGGAACAAGATTGGAGAAATAGTGAGGATCATGTATGAAGAACCAAGTAGTGAATCTAAAGAGCATACTCAAGCAGGTACAAACAAACCACAAATAACTAGAAACATATCAACCAGACTGCAAGATTGTGTTCAAATATAACAAGTGTTGTGATTCTAGTACTTTTAAGTGCACTTGTTGTATTGTAAGACTAATCATATTAATAATTAAATACTTACCACATAAATACTTATGTATAATTCTTAAAAATAATAAATGATAAAATAAAGTTAGATTATTTTTATATAAATTCTAAAATGTTTTCACAAGTTAAGATAAAGAGCTTATATGTAGAAATAAGTTGAACGATCAATTATATATATATATATATATATATATATATATATATATATATATATATATATATATATATATATATATATATATATATATATATATATATATATATATATATATGAGTGTTTTTAAATTTTAAGGAATTAATCTAATGATAAAATGGTTTCAGATATGTAAATCGTGTATTTAAATTTCCTAAATCAACATCCATTAACATGATGGTTTCAATGAGCCATTTCAAACATTTTATTGAGGAACAATGCCCCTACATAATCCAATTCTTTGAAGAAGGTGATTAATTGTTTTTTAGATAAATATTCTTCTGGGACAATCACTTTCATTGTAGATGTATGACCCATTCCCCCATTAAAATGGGGCATTGAGTCTAAAACTTACGAAGTAAACTGTGCATCGGTATTTCATTTCTATGTCTATGGCACAAACCTTTGTATTAGCCTCTTTGTTGAGAGGGGTAACTAAAATAAATTGATCTTCGAAATGTTTCACGTCATCATGATATGTTTCAAAGTAGCGGGTGACTTGAGTTAGTGTGATTAAGCATTGGCCTTGGGCAAGACTCATTGAGCTACGTTGTACCCTGAAAATATGGAAGAAGAGTGATAAGGATGACTTTCCTCCCCAGTAGTCACACCAATATTGGAAGAGTTTGATGTAGGCCCAACTCATAGGGTTCAATTGCGAAGTAACAATCATCAGATGGTTCATTACTTCAACTTCAAAACAATTAAAAGGAAATCAAAGACCTAAAATCAAAAGGCACAGTGTTGCACCCCAAAATTTGCCCTCCTGTCTCGATCTTATCTGGTTTAGGCTTCGCGTTTATCATAACACTCACATACATTCATATCACTGGTTCTATGGTTACGGATTGGAGTTGATTCCCAAAGATTCTCTGTTGAGCAGAAAAGGCATGGCGCTTTTAACCAATCTAGGATATTTGAAAATGACGAGGTTTAATATCGAATCTTATCCGTTCACATCTATCAGTTTTCGGGGCTTGATGTTTGATTTTTGAAATGAGTGGTCTCGTTCTTGATGGAGCTACGGAAGTTTTGTTATATTGAATATCATTACCTCCTGACCCAAGAGATCAATTCATCACGAGTTTGGGTTTTGCTGTTGTTTCGAGTTCATTGTTCAAGATATAAAAGGGTGGATTATGGTTATCCGATTACTGATCAACAATTCCAGTTCTATTGCATTTGGTCTGCTCGTCAACTTTGTTCGTTCTTGGCGATAGTTGATGTATGTGAAAATATTCATCCAGAGGACTTGTTTACAAGATTTACAAATGTCAAGTTGCCACATGTTGAGACCTTTTTCCAGTCGTGTTCATTGCCCACAAGATTCAAGGCATTCTTTGGAAAAATTAGAAGTTTCCTCATGGGATTCGTTTGGTTCCAAATCTTTCTCTACTACCGAATATGGTTCGATTTGGAAATGCGTTGATAATTCCATTAATTTCAAGTGGAATCTATCGATCAATTCTCAAAAAAAAATCATCATGAAATCGTCAAGCTGACTAAGGTTTTTAATCAAGAGTTTTATTTGAAACTTGGAGTTTCAATTTTTTGTCTCAAGTAGCAAAGGACTCCGATTTTCTACATGAGTAGATAAACATGGAAGCTTTGTGGCCGGGAAATGTAAAGGGATTCAAGTGCTTCTGGAATTTAAGCCACCAAACCATTTTTGTATTTAGAGTTTAATTCTCAAGTTTTGCATACTAGGGGGGTTCAAGTTCTAAAAATACAACAACCATGTTACTTTTCGTTGATTCAAGAATACAGATTGGAATTGTGGATTGATTTGGATTTTAGGCGCATATTTTAATCAACATTTCGACTTAGTTTGTTTTAACCAATTTAATTTGGGTTCATGACAAATTTTTGGAATGTTTGGTTCATCACGAATTTTCAACTTTCATACAATTTCCAACTTTCATACACAAATTGCTACAACGATGGAAATCACATTGGTATTATCTGAAGATCTAAAACTAAAACTCATGTTTGGTACATAATTACCAAATCTTGTGTTCATAAAATTGCATAAAAGTCTTGAATTACTCTAAAGTTTTACAAGAATACGAGAACGAGTATACATTGTTTTACAACTTATCAAATCTTCGAATACAAGTTACAAATTCCTATTGAATGCTAATGTGTTCTACACCCTTTGAATTTCAAGTTGCCAATGTCTTCATGAACGCGTTCTTGACTTCGTGCTCGAGCATTCCATTCCTCCAAGCTGTCCTTCATTGTTTTTCTGAGCTCGTAGTGGTGCTCACGTCCATGAAACAATAAGAAAACAGTTAGCAAATAAACGGGCAGCAATAATAACACAAGGCAGCCTTACATAATTTTATCTCATCATTAGGATCTTCTTTTCGGAATCGGGTTGCAAGGGGGTTTCGATCATAACCGGGGCCTCATAACAAATCATCGGCCATAAAACTCACTATTACAAATCCTCAAGAGTGTTAACCCTTGGTTCACAATAGGAGGTGTAGAAAGAAGAAGAGGAAAAGCAGTTATAACTCAGTTTGGCATGACAGTACAGGAACTTTACACAGGGCAGCAAGGGTAGGCATCTTTTCAGGCAAGTTTTTACCATAAACAGCGTCCAACAGCCAGCATATCAAAACAGATAGCAGTCTAATATATCAAAACAGCCAGAAAAGTCAGAAATGATGAGCCCAATACAAATGATGCAAGCCCATCAAGCATTTTCGCAAGGCCTCTTACTTGTAAAATCAAAATAACAAGAACCAGCAAAACCCTAAGTCAGACAGTATTTAAGCATTGAAAACTTTAACACAAGAGGCAGTCACTGTTCATTCCAAGAACTCCAAGAACCCTAACAGCATACTAAACACAGCCACTGAAAACCTTAGCCGAAATTCATCAGCAACCAAAACCCAGAACAACATTCATCAAAACCAAACCCAGAACAATACCCATCTAAAGATCCATCATCATTTTCCAAAAGAAGACCCTTCAGAAAGAGATATAACGAGGCAACAGAAGCAGAAAGTAAGGTATACAGAAAGATCTCACCGGGGTTGCGGCCACAGGCCGCCGTCCACCACCGTCTCGACTTCTGAATCATCACCATAGCTTCTTTTCTTTTCATTTTGTTACGTTTCCATCATGCATTTTCCTCTGACAGCGCCGATTTCACCCGATTAGCGATTAGGGTTTCCTTTTCCCCTTTCCGATTCCAACAAACCTGTAAACACGAATTCTAGAAATCATAAAACATAGTGATAACAGAGTAACAGAACGAGAGAGAGTGACAGATCGAGAGAGGGACAGATTTCGTTGTTCAATCGCTGTCATGGTCGAGAGAGAGAGAGACGAAAACAGAGGCGAGTGAACGGTGAGATCGTAGCCGAGAGAACTGCGACGGCACCGATGAGGAAATCGGTGAGGGTAGACGGAATCACGGCGAGGGTTTGGAAATCGCAGGAGAGCGGCGGGTTTGCATGAGGCGAGAGTGAGATCGTGTTTATGAGAGGGTGAGGTTTTCCGATCGTGTGAGTTTGTGTTGGTTTGGGTTTCTGTCGTTTTGTTTTATTAAGTTTGGTTTAATATGATTAAGTTTAGGTAATTTAATTTGTTTTATTTAGCTTTAGTTTCAGTTTTATATAACACATATTATAAAATATAGTTTAGTTGGTAAACTGTTTTAAAAAACTGATATAGTTTTGGTTTTCAAAAAATAGTTTTTGTTCTTATTAAAAATATAAAAATAACTTAGGATGAGTTATTAGCCTAATTTAAATAGGTTTAGTCTTATTTATATAATAAAGATTTTAATTAACAATAAAACTGATTTAGTTTTTTTTTTAGTTAGTAAAAAATATATGTATAATAATAAACTGATTTCTATTTTCCACTTTATATTAATATTAGTTTCTTTTTTTTTTTAGAGTTAGTATTATTCTTTCTTTATATAAGTGATAGTAAATGTAAATTTAGGAAGATATTAGTTGAAAAATTTGTTTTGTCATGTTGGTTAGTTTAGGTGGTGACAAGTGTCACCACCCATGTGGTCTATTTCGAATCTGGTGTATGTGTGTCTACTATATCTATTTTGCACCCTCCTGCTCAAGCCATCAGATCTGCCAAAGGTCCAGATCCAACGCTCCAGAACGGTGGACCACAGTATGCCTCATGGGAGCTGCTACACAAGATCCAGCAGCTTGGTTTTGGGCTTGGGCAGTTTGCTGTTTGCACCCCCAGATTTAAAGCTCCAATCAGGCCCATTTCTAAACCTCTCTTTGAATTCAATATTATGCAAGTTTTTTTTTTATATATAATGATGTATTAAATAATATTTGGTATATGATAGTTTTTTATTTGTTGAATTATCAATTAAATCGTTAGTTGATTTTTTATCAAGTAAAAAAATATCTATACTAATAATTATTTAAATTCCGGTTTGTATTGCGTGTTAATTTATTTTCTCTTATTATCCGCTTTATCATTATATGCTTGTATGTTTATTACACGATTGTACACTCCACTCTCGCATTGATATAAGAACAACAACGCCTCCGCTCTCTCTCATTTTTTGTTACCCACACCAAATTCTCTAAGGGTCTCATGGTTGGGGATGGGCATGGCCATCCTCACGAGGTTAATTAAGGCCCTCGTTGCCTTGATTAATCATAACCCGAAAAACAATTGGTCCATATACCAATCACCATGCGCCAGGGTCTCATGGTTGGGGATAGGAGCACCTATCCTCACGAGGTTAATCAAGTCCATATACTTGGTTAATCATAACCCGAAATATCATTTCCCTACGTCCAACGCCGCAATTTTCAACACACTTTCAAGTCAAAAATTAATTAATTGAACTTGCTATTTCAAAATCAATTTTTCTACAAAAAACAAAAAAAACATAGTGTTATGGTACTTAATTAAATTGTTAGAGGTTCGCCCAACGATTTAATTAAAATGTAAAGTATTTGGGCCATTAGAGGGTAACCCAATGATTTAAATACTTTATTCCATAACACTTAATAAAAGTGAACTTTGTTTCACCTCACTCCTTTCATAATAAAGATTTTGGATGAGAGAAGATCGGTTGACCTCAATCACCAATCTCGAGTATCGAATCGTTAGAGGGTATCCCGACGTTTTGGTACTTGTCATCTACCATTAAAATCAATTCAACCCATTCAAATCCTTTTTCGCTAATATGCGATTATCAAAAATCAAAAAACATTTTCTTCTAAAATCAATACAAACAATCCAAGACATTTTCAACAAGAACTACGGAGTTTTGACTTTCCCATTGCACGAGAGAATACGTAGGCACGCGGTTTCGAAACCGTGTCAAACTCAAAATAAATAATAAACAAACCCCTTTTCTTATTTCTTATTCATGACTTAGAAATTAGCGATTACACACACAAACACATTTCGAACTAAATGGGTCCCATCGAGTACGATGGACGTAAGAGGTGCTAATACATTCCTCTTGCGTAACCGACTCTCGAATCCATGCTTTTTGGTCTTGTAGACCGCCTTATCCGCATTTGTGGGGTTTTATCTATATTTCCCCATTCTTTTTAGAACAAATAAAATTAGGTGGCGATTTCATTATTTTGAAAATTCATTTAAATAATTTTTGAAAATCGAGTTGCTTCAGTTGGCGACTTCACTGGGAATGATGTTTTAAAACTTTTTTTGACTAAGCGAGTCAACCCTAGTTTAGTTCTTCGCATGTTTGTGTGTTTGTTTATCGCTTTCTTCTTTTTGCTTATCTATTGTTTATTTGCTTATTTTTCTCTATGCTTTGTATATTATTTTATTTATATATTATTGTGATGGGAATTCATGGGCATTGATACATAGATAAGCCCATTACCCAGGCTTCTAGGTCACCTTTTAGGAATAGAGGGGTTGCGTAGCCTAGGTCCACTTGACTCCATTGTCTTGTTGGCCCGAAGCGAAGACTCCGGCTTAGAGTTGGTTGTTTTAAGGAGGTTGTTGGCCCGCGTTAGCGCAGGACATCAATCTTTGGACAAATGACCTATAACTCTAAGTTTGTTCATGTTGTCCTAACCGAGACCAAAACGCTCAAATGTTGGATTTAGAGCATCCTGTTAAGAGTCGTTTCTTGGGGTATACTTTTACAAATACTATCGCCACGTAGGCCTCTCGCGCGATGATAGTGTTTGTAAAAGGGGATCTGAGACCCCAAGAAACATTTAGCCAAAAAACATAAGATTAGCCTTGCCCGGGGAATTGTTGGGTAGACGTCGAAACCTTGACCGGCCAATCCTATGAACCAGTTCTATTTAATTTGCAACATGCATTGCATACATTTGCATAAAACCATTTAGCATATAACTTTTATTTTCAGGGAACCTTATAGATTTTGTTGGTGCAGTAAGCAGAAAGGAAGAATGAATCCAACTGTGAAGATCGTTCCATGTCTCAAATTCAAAGAACTGAAGTTGGGGAGGCTGATAACTCAAAGTGAAAGAATTCCGCCTGTCAGTAGAGCTTATTTTGGGAAAAGGTTTGGGAACATCCTAGATCTTTTGACTACCAATGTGGACATGGAAGCTTTGATTGCTTTGGTAAAATACTATGATCCTCCTCTTCGATGCTTCACATTCCAAGACTTTCAGCTTGTTCCTACAATTGAAGAGTTCGAGAGAATCCTTAATTGGCCTTTGAAGGACGACACTCCTTTCCTCAACATAGGGCAAGATTTGGATAAGGCTAAGATAGCTGCTGCCTTGTTTCTTCCTGTAAGGGAGGTAGCACCTTGGATTACAGACAAAGGTATTCTTAGGCAAAACTTGGAGGATAAGTTGTTAAGTTTGAGTGTTCAAGACGATTGGCCGACTTTCAGCTCTATTCTTGTTTTGCTCATCTTTGGGGTGGTTTTGTTTCCAACTAATGAAATTGGTTACCTGAGCCCGTCCGCTATTGGTATATTCATGTCAAAGAACCCTGTTCCTGCACTGTTGGCTGATGTTCTTTACCATCTCCATGAGAGAAATCTGAAGAAGCGAGGGGTGGTCCTATGTTGTTCTCCACTGCTGTATTTATGGTTGACATCTCATATTCCTCAAAGAGGACCGTGGGAGAGGATCCTGAGAAACTTATCTTGGTCTCAAAAATTGGCTTCACTAACAGCCGATGGGATGTTGTGGCATTCTCGGTCAGATTCGTTGATGTTATCACTCACTGTGGTGGATATTCTAATGTTCCTTTGATTGGGTTTATGGGTTGCATCAATTATAATCCAAGACTTGCAACAAGACAATTGGGGTATCCGATGGAAAATGAACCAAGGCCTGAGCACTTGGAAAGCTTCATTGTACACGAGCTTGGTAAAAAGATCGAAACGGTATTGAAGATCCAAGAGCTTGGAATCAAATCCATAGGGAAAGTCGAGAGTTAATCAAGAGAGGCGGAATTGATGGAAGATCTTATCGCCAGTGGGTGATAGAGAGAGTCCAAGAAATCAAGCGCTTTACTTTGTGGAGGTACCTTTGATCATCCCGAACCTGCAATCACTCATGTGCCGATAGAGGAGAATATGAGGCTTCAGGAAATTATCAGGAAGATGGAGGAGGAAAGATTGGAGCTACAAAGCTCTAATTCTCGCATTTTTCTCAGAGCTGAAAATTTAGAGGCCAACCTCAAGGAGGTAAAAGAAGAATTAGCGGGAAGAAGAAGACAGAATGAAGAGGATGAAGAGCTCCTGATGAGATGTTCTGAAGACTTGAGGAGTGCTGCAAGTGGGGCAAGGGACCTCCGTCGACAATTGAAGACTGCTCAGCATCAAAGGGGCCAGGCTTATCTAGATGAAGGAAAGGCCGTTGAAGAAAAGAGAGCATTGAAAGCATGTCTCGAAGCAAAGATTTCAAAATTAGAAGCTTCTCTAGCACGAACAAATAAAATGCTAGAAAATGAGATAACTGCAAAAGAAGAAGTCTGCATCGCCCGAGAATTGGAATCGATTGAACTAGCCGAAAAAGTTCAAGAGCTGAACATTACGAGGGAAGAAAGAGATAGCAATAGGGATGCTTACGAAGGCCTTAGATAGCAATGTCAAGGTTGGATTGATGAGATCCAAAAGCTTAATCGTCTGTTGGATGAAAAGGATGAACTGGTGTCCTTTCTAGAAGAGCAGAATGGGCATTTCTATTGGAAGTACAGTGGAATGGTAGACATGTGTAACCATTTGATTGTTGACATACCTTGAGGCTCAGTGTCCCTAGAAGACCTCAAGGCAACCCGATACCTCCTGTGAGCGATTTCTCTTCCTTTGTCAAGATGTGGTGAATGTGTTCAAGGCGAAACTAGAGATTTGAAGCCTCGTCGTGGACAGCATTTCTAGTTTTTAGCCACTTATCTTATTTGAATATTTGAATCTAATTATTAATGTAATGATTTAAATTCTAGTACGAATCTTATTGCTCTGTTTGAGCTTGAACAGCCTTGTAGTCACAACTAACACTTTGAGTTTCTATGAGATTCCGTTGAATTACAGTTTAATCAGTCTTTTCTCTAATGCTTATTGTTAACTAATGAGTCTTCAAAGAGTCCCTGAAAATAAAATGTACAAAAAACATATCATGGGCATGCATACATCCTCCCATAACATACCATACATAACAGGGTATTGAGATCAGTCATCTTACTTCTGTCGTTGATTTTCTTCTCCACAGACGAGAGACTACAGGTTTCGTCGTTCATCGTTACCCGACAAGAAGTAACTTGAAGAAACTAATGGAGAAGATGGAAGCTGACATGGCCGCCCTAGGGACAAGAATGGATACTCGTATAGGGCAATTGATGGAGATAATTCAAAACATGGCTCTGCAACAAGAGGAGTTGAGAGCTCGGTTGTGAGGCCCGCAGCCACTCTCAAGAAGCCGCAGCTGTTCCTCCCCTCATGGAATGCTTTGTCCGAATTAGCTTGGAAGTCAACACCGGTCTGTGGATCTTACCGGCGAGAATCAGTCGCTCAAATGGATCATGTCATGTGGTTCCTCCTCCACCTACCCCACTCATCGCCAACGGCCGAGTCAGATTGGTTCCTCCACCAGTGCGTAGGACTATTCAGATTCCTGCCCCCAGTCGAGGAGGATAACTTTGAGGATTGGTTTTCCAATGTCGAAGAACCAATGTGTCGATCGAAGTCAAGATGCTCGAGGAGCGATGCCTTCGAGAATCGTGAAGTTTTGGGTTTCACATGTCCAACTTGGGATTGGTTCAAGGAGTGAAGATTCCTCCAAAATTCAAAATCCCGAGCTTTCAAAGTACAAGGGCAACTCTTGTCCTAAAACTCATTTGAGGTATTACTATAGGAGGATGTCCGCTTATAAGGATGAGAAGCTCTTGATGCATTTTTTCAAGATAGTTTGACCGATGGGCCAATGGATTGGTATATGGGCCTTGATAGCTCCAGTGCGAACTTGGAGAGAGTTGGTTGTAGCTTTGGTTCAACACTATGGCTTTAACACCGATATGGCACCTACTAGAACCCAACACAACCTAGCTAAGAAAACCGAATCTTTCAAGGAGTACGCGCAAGGTGGCGCGAGGTAGCGCTAAAGTTCAACCCCTATGGTAGAACGAGAAATGGTGGAAATGTTTACCACACTAGATGGGCCGACTATGCCTCTTGCACCGACCAAGATTTTACATGGTGATGTTTGGTGAAAGAGTTGAGATGGGATTAAGTTAGGAAAGATTCGTGATGTTGGTACCGACAAGAATCAGTTGGTGGCGCCAAAAGGTCTTTTGGTGGTTACCGAAGAAGAAAGAAGGCGAGCGAGCGATGAGCTTAAGAGGAAAAGAGAAGCGCCGAGAATTCATCAACTATTCCGATAGCATTCCAAAACAAGATGTTGTTCCAAGACAACCACCACCGAGACCCGTGAAGAAGTTTGATCCCTTGCCAATGTCTTATGCAGATGTTTTTGCTCATTTGCAAAGTTTGAATATGATTGAGCTGCAAAGATTGACCCGGATAACCTGCCAAAATATTTTAATGCGAATGCCCGTTGCCTTTACCACTCCAATGCCCAGGGGCATTCTATTGAGAACTGTATCACCTTCAAATACAAGGTTCAGAACCTGCTTGACACAGAGGCAATCAACTTTGGACCTCCTCCCACCCCTAATGTCATTCAGCACCCTTTACCTCCTCATAGTGGAAACGCTGTTAATGCAATTTGCGAAGATGGAAGTTTGAACCTGATAATGGATGTTAATGTTCTGACCACCTCGTTGTGGTGGATAAAGAAGCAATTGTTGTTGAAGGGAGATTTCCCTGGTTGTGATGATGGTTGTAAACGATGTTTGATCCAAGCTGAAGGTTGTGATGGTTTGAGAAACGAGATTCAGCGTTTGATTACTGATGGGACTCTTCAATTCATCCAGAAAGTGTTTGATGTGCAGAATGGTCAAGATGAAGTTGACGTGGTTACTATCCCCGCTTCTCAAAGGATTCCACGATCCCCGTCGCTAAGAAACCTCCGTGATCATCACTCCGGGTCCAAGACTTACACTAGCGAAAAAGCCATCCCGTGGAATTATGGGTCTGAGTACTACCGTGACGGCAAGAAATTGAATGTGAAGACCTTTGAAGAAGGAAAGTCTGATGAAAAGAAGATTGAAGGAAATGAGCCTGTAGTGCTTGATATTGCTGAAGAAAGTCGGATTACCCGGTGGACGAATTTTCTCCACCCAATCTAGTTGAGAAAGTCCCAAGCTTTGGCCAAGGCTAAAGCAAAAGGGAAAGGAGTCATGATTGGGGATGAGTCAACACCAAAGATTTCAGAACCTGTTCTGAGCCCTGAGTTGACCAAAGATGTTGAAGAACTGATGAGGTATATAAGGAAGAGCGATTACAAGATAATCGACCACCGCGACGCCCGCCAAGATTTCTATCTTAGCTCGCTGAGGATTCCGAGCCTCACCGCAACGCCTGATGTGTTGGGGAACGCTTTCGCTCCCAAGAGATATCGGTTAACCGTTTGGAGGTATCGTGAATGATTTCAGCAAGTAATGGTCTCGGTTTTATCGACTTGATTTACCTCCCGAGGAAGGAAGCATAACAAAGCGCTACACGCTTCCGTGGAGATAGCGAACTACTTTATCCCGTGGTCGGTTGACACGGGTCATCCTCAATGTTCTTCCAAGTCTACTCTCTTGAAGTTGGACTATGAAGGGGTTGTGCCGAGACCCAGTGATTTGATAGTTAAGGCATTTGATGGGTCGAAGAGGTTAGTGTTTGGCGAGGTGGATTTTCCTATTAAGGTAGGCCCGCAGGTTTTTGATGCAACTTTTTTCGTCATGGATATTAATCCTCCCATCGTTGTTTGCTTGACGCCTCGATTCATGGGGCTGGTCCGTGACATCCACTTTGCACCAAAAGTTGAAATTCTAAATTAATGGAAAGGTGGTCACCATTTATGGTGAAGAAGATTATGTCGTCAGTCATCTGAGCAACTTTCGATATGTTGAAGTGGAAGGAGAGATCCACGAAACTCCATGCCAGGCTTTTGAGACGGTATCAGTTGATAAGATCCCTTTGCAAAAAGGTGAAGTCTCCATGGCATCCTACAAGCAAGCTCAGGCTATTGTCAAGTCGACATCCTCGGGTGGGAAGAGTGCTAGAGCTTCCTACCCAGACGGATAAGAGGGGTTTGGGTTTTGCTTCCGGAATGAAGGTCCCAGTCTCCACCCCAATGATCGCCAAGGGGGTGTCTCCTCCTGTCAAGTTTGTCAAAGGTGGAATCCAGATTGAAGGTGTTGATGCTATTGATGGTGAAGCGGACAGTGGCTGTGAGGTGGACAAGTGGATCTACTCAACTGTTCCAGGACGTGAGCTTTCAAATTGGTTCGTTGAAGACGTTGCCGTGGTTACCCGTTTTGAAGAGTAATTTTTCTGTTTTTATGTCATGCCATAATTCCTACGTTATGCCCAAGACGTAGTGATCATGCTGTAGGGCCACCATGTTTTAACTTTCAAGTTTACCATTAATAAAGGACGTCCTTTTTGCATTCAAATTTTTCTCTCTTTGTTTTTTCTTCACTTATTCTTTTAAAGGTGACAATATCAAATTTTACTTTCTTTTTATACAAACCTTTTGTCTTTTCTTTTTTATTTTATTATTAAAAAAAAACTTAATTAAAAAAAATAATAATAAAAGTAAAATTACCAACAACGCAGATGCGGTCCTTCGACGGACCCGGATTTTGTCGACGATGATTCCGCTGTGGCTCATTATGATTTCGACGAACCGATTTATCAAGTCAAGAGGAAGTCAAGAGGACCGAATTACCCAAGAATTAGCCAGATGTTGAGGCAAGAAGAAAAGGTCATCCACCGCACCAAGAGGCTCTAGAAGTGATCAATCTAGGAACCAAGGATGCTCGAAAGGAGGTCAAGATCGGGGCGCTTTGAAGATGGAGTTAAGCAAAAGCTTGTCGAATGCTACATGAGTACGTGGACATCTTTGCTTGGTCTTATGAAGATATGTCCGGTTAGATATCGACATCGTTATGCATGAATTGCCCTCAAAGAAGGCTGCCCACCGGTAGCGCGAAGCTTCGCAGAACACATCCAAATGTCAAGAAAATCAAAGAAGAAGTTCGTAAATGATGGAAGCGTGTTTCCTCAAAGTTGTTTCTTATCCCCATGGGTTGCAAACATTGTACCGTGTCAAGAAAGACGGCAAGGTAAGGATGTGTTGATTATAGGGATCCGAATAGAGCTAGCCCTAAGGATGACTTCCCTCTCCCGCACATCGACATTTTGGTCGATAATACTGCTCAAGCTAAAGTATTCTCCTTCATGGATGGTTTCTCTGGCTACAACCAGATTAAGATGGCACCCAATGATATGGAGAAAACTACTTTCATTACACCGTGGGGAACTTTCTGCTACAAAGTGATGCCTTTTGGTTTGAAGAACGCAGGGGCAACATATCAGCGCGCTATGGTTACTCTCTTTCATGACATGATGCATAAAGAGATTGAAGTCTACGTGGATGATATGATCGCCAAGTCCCGCATGTAAGAAGAACACCGTTCACTTGTTGAAATTATTCGAAGGTCGAGGAAGTTCAGGCTGAGGTTGAACCCGAGTAAGTGCACCTTTGGGGTGAGATCAGGGAAACTTTTAGGCTTCATTGTGAGCGAGAAAGGGATTGAGGTTGACCCTGCAAAGATAAAAGCGATACAAGAGATACCAGAGCCAAGGACAAAAAAGGAAGTGCGAGGTTTCTTGGGAAGACTGAATTACATCGCTAGGTTCATTTCTCATCTCACAGCTACCTGTGAGCCCATTTTCAAGCTGTTAAGAAAGAATCCAACAACCCGGTGGAACGACGATTGTCATACGGCATTCGACAGTATAAAGAGGTACCTACAAGAACCTCCAATTCTCTCACCCCCGGTGGAAGGTAGACCGTTGATTATGTACTTGACAGTGTTGGAGAACTCCATGGGCTGTGTGCTCGGTCAACATGATGAGACGGGCAGAAAGGAGCATGCCATATACTATTTAAGCAAGAAGTTCACAGAATGTGAATCGAGGTATTCATTGTTGGAAAAGACTTGTTGTGCACTCGCATGGGCAGAAAACGACTCGATAAAGACATGCTGACTCACACTACTTTCTTGATCTCCAAAATGGACCCGATAAAGTATATCTTCGAGAAGCCGGCTCTCACGGGAAGGATAGCCCGTTGGCAAATGATCCTGACGGAATATGATATCCAATACACTACTCAGAAGGCTATCAAAGGTAGTGTGGCGGCAGACTATCTCGCTCAACAACCATTAGAAGATGACTATCAGCCGATGAAGTTTAAGTTTCCCGATGAGGACATTATGTATATCAGAGATTGTAACATTCCTGGCCTTGAGGAGGGACCCGAGCCTGGCTCGCGATGGACGATGGCATTCGATGGAGCCTCAAATGCATTAGGAAATGGTGTTGGTGCCATTATCACTTCTCCGACAGGTTTTCATATTCCATTCACTGCCAGAATCTGTTTTGATTGCACCAATAATGTGGCCGAGTACGAAGCTTGTATTTTTGGGATTGAAGCAGCCATTGATCTAAGAATCAAAATCTTAGCGGTATACGGAGATTCTGCTTTGGTAATTAGTCAAATCAACGGAGATTGGGAGACTCGCCACCCAAATTTAATTCCGTACCGAGATCATATCTTGAAGTTGATCCCTTATTTCGACGAGATCACTTTTGATCACATCCCAAGGGAGGAGAACAATTTGGCAGATGCTTTGGCTACTCTGTCATCCATGTTTAAGGTCAGATGGGCGAATGATGCCCCGTCTATCACTATAATGAGGTTGGATGAGCCTGCGTTCTGCTATGAAGTAGAAGGTGAAGCAGATGAAAAACCTTGGTTCTATGACATCAAAAGGTATCTCGAGACGAAAGAATACCCTTGGTGATGCTTCCATCGTTGATAAGAAGGCCCTGCGCAAGTACTCAGCTAAATTTTTCCTCAATGGGGGTATGTTGTACAAAAGGAACTACGACTCTGTTTTGCTAAGATGCGTGGATAGACACGAAGCAAATAAGATTATAGAAGAAATCCATGAAGGTTCCTTCGGGACGCATTCTAGTGGACACACCATGGCCAAGAAGATCTTGAGAGCAGGCTATTATTGGTCCACCATGGAGAATGACTGCTACAACCATGCTAAAACCTGTTATAAATGTCAAATCTACGCTGACAAGATGCATGTGCCGCCTTCTTCATTGAATGTTTTGACTTCTCCATGGCCTTTTGCGATGTGGGGCATTGATATGATTGGAGAAATTAAGCCCACCGCTTCTAATGGACATCGATTCATCCTTGTTGCCATTGACTACTTTACCAAATGGGTTGAGGCAGCATCTTATGCTCGTGTCACTAGACAAGTGGTCACACGTTTCATCAAGCATAATATCATTTGTCGTTATGGGGTTCCTGAGAAGATCATTATTGATAACGACTCGAATCTCAACAATAAAATGATGAAAGAGTTGTGCGACAGTTTCAAGATAAAACATCATAACTCTTCTCCATATCGTCCAAAAATGAATGGTGCTGTGGAGGCGGCAAACAAGAATATCAAGAAGATTGTACAGAAGATGGTTGTCACTTACAAGGATTGACACGAGATGTTGTCGTTTGCCTTGCACGGCTATCGCACTTCAATACGCACGTCAACAGGGGCAACTCCATTCTCCTTGGTATATGGTATGGAAGCAGTCCTACCCGTGGAAGTTGAAATTCCTTCCTTAAGGATTTTAACAAATGTGCAACTTGATGAAGCTGAATGGGTTCAGAATAGACTTGATCAACTGAATCTCATTGACGAGAAGAGATTGACAGCTGTTTGTCATGGACAGTTATACCAAAAGCGTATGAAAAGGGCTTTCGACAAGAGAGTGTGTCCTCGAAATTTCCAAGCTGGTGACCTTGTGCTGAAGAGAATTTTGCCTCCCAACAATACAGACGCTCGGGGCAAATGGGCTCCAAATTATGAAGGACCGTATGTCGTGAAGAAAGTTTTCTCTGGAGGAGCTATGTTGCTCGCGACTATGGACGGAGAGGATTTCCCTCACCCGATCAATGCAGATGTAGTCAAAAAATACTTCGCATAAAAGAGACCCGTTAGGTTGACTGGCCTAAGCAAAATAAGGGCATCCCGACGAACCAAGAGGTTCGGGCAAAAGTTAGGGATAAATATAAAAGATTGTACACCCGGCAAGTCGAAAACCTGAAAGGGCGGCTTGGGCAAAAAAGGGTATCCCGGTGGATTGAAAACCCGAAAGGGCGGTCCAGGCAAAAATTAGGGATTCAAGGCGAACGACTACAATCTGCACCACACCTGTTTTGGTCAGCTATCTACAATAACTTGATAATCCAGAGGGATTGAGGGTTAGTCTAATCGGAGCATTTCGGATAGCTCGATGTTAAGGGATGTTGAAGTTGTAAAAGGCATGGCGGATTCAGGATTCGACAAAATCCATGATTTTATTGTCACCTTTTCTTTTAACTTTGATGTATAAGCAATTGCCTCTTTTCAGGATTTGCTTCTTGATGTAAATGCTCATTTACGGGCTAATCAATCAATAAAATTACTTTCATCCAAACTGTGTTTTTCTATTATTTATCTCTGTCTTATTTTCATGTTTTCTTTAACTGTTTTGTTTGCAAAAACAACGTCCGATGTTTTTAATAAACTTTGCACATAAAAACACCAGTGCCCCAACGGCACGTGGCATAATTTCTGAAGTTACTCGGAATTTTGGGTACACTACATTAACGAATGAAACAGTTGATCTCTGTAGCAGAATTATTGTTATGTCTCCTGTTTTACAGCTTTTGTTATGCAAAGATTTTAAATGAAAGGGCGTCATGCGCATGGGCATCGGTCAACTGACAAAGCTCCTTTCCCTCCAATAAGAGTTATCTATGGCATATGTGTGCCCTCAAATGTTACCACTCTTTCGTCGTCGCGGAAGATCGCAAAGAACGGATTACACCAGCAAGATCATTTTCAAAAGCTCCCTTATGCCAGAAGATGTTTGTTAACCCCTCTTATGTAAAAGCTTGTAATCCAGAGCTATCGAAATCATGAACTCTACGCAACGAGATCATCATCCCAGATGAATGTTAATCTCCAAGAGTTACTTCCCCAGTGATGTTGATCATTGAGAGTTGATACTTCTATTCCACAATCCCCTTTCGGAGACCAGACTATCATCTCGTTGTCAGAAAACAGATGATTTATATTCAATTCATGGATGGTTGATGTTTCCTCGGCAGTTCACAATTGCCTTTAGTCCTAGACAAAATATCAAAACATGCATCATTGCATTGCATAACATCCTCAAAAAAGCGCAGCATTTCCATTGATATGGAGCATTACGCCGAAAAAATAATAATCTCAAACATGCATCTAAGCATAAGCCAGATTAAAATGTTTCTAGTACCTTTTGGTCGAGAAGTTTATCCATAAAATCCCCAAGTGGTATTCCCAGTCAGAGTTCCCTCAAGAAATTCTTCTTGTTGTTGTTATCTGCATTTTTGACCCCGTGTCGGTCTCTTACGCCATTCAATTCAATTCATTTACCAAGCGTCTTGCTTTTTGCAAATTCTTATTTTGGTTATCTTACTGTTTGTCTCGCGAGTGCGTAAGAGTCGGTGTCTAACCTTTCTTGCTTCTCAATGTTTAAGTATCCATACTTGGTGTGTGGTAATTCACATAATTGCCACTCTTGAAGAATTACACCCCGCCTTTGGCCTGAGGGATATTGTATTTCTTGCATATTTGCAAACTTTTAAAGTCCAACATAGTCGGGTGATCCTTGCTAGGATCCCTTTGTTTGGCCTCTTTCCCGTGAATTGCCTTCGATCGACGATTTTTTTCCATAGTCTTTCCCGGTCTCTTTCGGTCTATGTCTTGCCCATACCTTATGTGTTCAATATCCTTATGTTATGTCTTCTAATCCTTACGGCATGTATATTTCAAACCTTTGTTAGAGTCGTTAGGTCGTCTTCCTGGTCTCTTCTAATATCCTTACGACATATGCTCCTATATGTGTTCAATATCCTTACCGAACATGTATATTCGATCTCTATGTGTCCAATATCCTTACGGCATGTATATTTCAAACCTTTGTTAGAGTCGTTTGGTCGGTCTCTTTCCTGTATGTCTAATATCCTTACGCTCCTATGTTCAATATCCTTACCGAACATGTATATTCGATCTTTATGTGTCCAATATCCTTACCGGCATGTATATTTCAAATCTTTGTTAGAGTCGCCTCTCTTTCCTGTGTATGTCTAATATCCTTACCGACATATGCTCCTATATGTGTTCAATATCCTTACCGAACATGTATATTCGATCTCTATGTGTCCAATATCCTTACCGGCATGTATATTTCAAACCTTTGTTAGAGTCGTCTTTCGGTCTCTTTCCTGTATGTCTAATATCCTTACCGACATATGCTCCTATATGTGTTCAATATCCTTACCGAACATGTATATTCGATCTTTATGTGTCCAATATCCTTACCGGGCATGTATATTTCGAAAACCTTTGTTAGAGTCGTCTTCGGTCGGTCTCTTTCTAGTGTATGTCTAATATCCTTACTTGACATATGCTCCTTATATGTGTTCAATATCCTTACCGAACATGTATATTCGATCCTTATGTGTCCAATATCCTTACCGGGCATGTACATTTCAAACCTTTGTTAGAGTCGTCTTGTCGGTCTCTGTATGTCTAATATCCTTACCATATGCTATCTATATGTGTTCAATATCCTTACCGAACATGTATATTCGATCTTTATGTGTCCAATATCCTTACCGGCATGTATATTTCAAACCTTTGTTAGAGTCGTCTTCGGTCTCTGGTGTTTCCTTATATTATATGCTTCTTATATGTGTTCAATATCCTTACCGAACATGTATATTCGATCCTTATGTGTCCAATATCCTTACCGGGCATGTACATTTCGAAACCTTTGTTAGAGTCGTCTTCGGTCGGTCTCTTTCCGGTTTATGTCTAATATCCTTACCTGACATATGCTATCTATATGTGTTCAATATCCTTACCGAACATGTATATTCGATCTTTATGTGTCCAATATCCTTACCGGACATGTATATTTTCGAAACCTTTGTTAGGGTCGTCTTCGGTCGGTCTCTTTCCAGTGTATGTCTAATATCCTTACCTGACATATGCTATCTATATGTGTTCAATATCCTTACCAAACATGTATATTCGATCCTTATGTGTCCAATATCCTTATCGGGCATGTATATTTCGAAACCTTTGTTAGAGTCGTCTTGATGGTCTCTTTCTGTATGTCTAATCCTTCCCGACATATGCTATCTATATTTGTTCAATATCCTTACCGAACATGTATATTCGATCTTTATGTGTCCAATATCCTTACCGGACATGTATATTTTCGAAACCTTTGTTAGAGTCGTCTTCGGTCGGTCTCTTTCTTGTGTATGTCTAATATCCTTACCTGACATACCAGAGCTTTTGTTCCCGATCAGAAATATATAAAAAAAAATTGAAAATACGGAAACAAAATATTTCTACTTGTTCTTCGGAGCGCAAATTTTTGGGTTCTTGTAGTATTTAATCTTCTTCTACCTTGAAAGCTCGAAAGGCTAGCACCAATCTCACTTTCAGGTTTAAGACGATTAAATAGGGGCAGCTGTTGCACCCCAAAATTTGCCCTCCTGTCTCGATCTTATCTGGTTTAGGCTTCGCGTTTATCATAACACTCACATACATTCATATCTATGGTTACGGATTGGAGTTGATTCCCAAAGATTCTCTGTTGAGCAGAAAAGGCATGGCGCTTTCAACCAATCTAGGATATTTGAAAACGACGAGGTTTAATATCGAATCTTATCCGTTCACATCTATCAGTTTTCGGGGCTTGATGTTTGATTTTTGAAATGAGTGGTCTCGATGGAGCTACGGAAGTTTTGTTATATTGAATATCATTACCTCCTGACCCAAGAGATCAATTCATCACGAGTTTGGGTTTTGCTGTTGTTTCGAGTTCATTGTTCAAGATATAAAAGGGTGGATTATGGTTATCCGATTACTTGATCAATTCCAGCTTCTAGTGCATTTGGTGCTCACAACTTTGTTCGCTTGGCGATAGTTGATGTATGTGAAAATATTCATCCAGAGGACTTGTTTACAAGATTTACAAATGTCAAGTTGCCACATGTTGAGACCTTTTTCCACGTGTGTTCATTGCACACAAGATTCAAGGCATTCTTTGAAAAATTAGAAGTTTCCATGGGATTCGTTTGGTTCCAAATCTTTCTACTACCGAATATGGTTCGATTTGGAAATGCGTTGATAATTCCATTAATTTCAAGTGGAATCTATCGATCAATTCTCAAAAAAAAATCATCATGAAATCGTCAAGCTGACTAAGGTTTTTAATCAAGAGTTTTATTTGAAACTTGGAGTTTCAATTTTTTGTCTCAAGTAGCAAAGGACTCCGATTTTCTACACGAGTAGATAAACATGGAAGCTTTGTGGCCGGGAAATGTAAAGGGATTCAAGTGCTTCTGGAATTTAAGCCACCAAACCATTTTTGTATTTAGAGTTTAATTCTCAAGTTTTGCATACTAGGGGGTTCAAGTTCTAAAAATACAACAACCATGTTACTTTTCGTTGATTCAAGAATATAGATTGGAATTGTGGATTGATTTGGATTTTAGGCGCATATTTTAATCAACATTTCGACTTAGTTTGTTTTAACCAATTTAATTTGGGTTCATGACAAATTTTTGGAATGTTTGGTTCATCACGAATTTTCAACTTTCATACAATTTTCAACTTTCGTACACAAATTGCTACAACGATGGAAATCACATTGGTATTATCTGAAGATCTAAAACTAAAACTCATGTTTGGTACATAATTACCAAATCTTGTGTTCATAAAATTGCATAAAAGTCTTGAATTACTCTAAAGTTTTACAAGAATACGAGAACGAGTATACATTGTTTTACAACTTATCAAATCTTCGAATACAAGTTACAAATTCCTATTGAATGCTAATGTGTTCTACACCCTTTGAATTTCAAGTTGCCAATGTCTTCATGAACGCGTTCTTGACTTCGTGCTCGAGCATTCCATTCCTCCAAGCTGTCCTTCATTGTTTTTCTGAGCTCGTAGTGGTGCTCACGTCCATGAAACAATAAGAAAACAGTTAGCAAATAAACGGGCAGCAATAATAACACAAGGCAGCCTTACATAATTTTATCTCATCATTAGGATCTTCTTTTCGGAATCGGGTTGCAAGGGGGTTTCGATCATAACCGGGGCCTCATAACAAATCATCGGCCATAAAACTCACTATTACAAATCCTCAAGAGTGTTAACCCTTGGTTCACAATAGGAGGTGTAGAAAGAAGAAGAGGAAAAGCAGTTATAACTCAGTTTGGCATGACAGTACAGGAACTTTACACAGGGCAGCAAGGGTAGGCATCTTTTCAGGCAAGTTTTTACCATAAACAGCGTCCAACAGCCAGCATATCAAAACAGATAGCAGTCTAATATATCAAAACAGCCAGAAAAGTCAGAAATGATGAGCCCAATACAAATGATGCAAGCCCATCAAGCATTTTCGCAAGGCCTCTTACTTGTAAAATCAAAATAACAAGAACCAGCAAAACCCTAAGTCAGACAGTATTTAAGCATTGAAAACTTTAACACAAGAGGCAGTCACTGTTCATTCCAAGAACTCCAAGAACCCTAACAGCATACTAAACACAGCCACTGAAAACCCTAGCCGAAATTCATCAGCAACCAAAACCCAGAACAACATTCATCAAAACCAAACCCAGAACAATACCCATCTAAAGATCCATCATCATTTTCCAAAAGAAGACCCTTCAGAAAGAGATATAACGAGGCAACAGAAGCAGAAAGTAAGGTATACAGAAAGATCTCACCGGGGTTGCGGCCACAGGCCGCCGTCCACCACCGTCTCGACTTCTGAATCATCACCATAGCTTCTTTTCTTTTCATTTTGTTACGTTTCCATCATGCATTTTCCTCTGACAGCGCCGATTTCACCCGATTAGCGATTAGGGTTTCCTTTTCCCCTTTCCGATTCCAACAAACCTGTAAACACGAATTCCAGAAATCATAAAACATAGTGATAACAGAGTAACAGAACGAGAGAGAGTGACAGATCGAGAGAGGGACAGATTTCGTTGTTCAATCGCTGTCATGGTCGAGAGAGAGAGAGACGAAAACAGAGGCGAGTGAACGGTGAGATCGTAGCCGAGAGAACTGCGACGGCACCGATGAGGAAATCGGTGAGGGTAGACGGAATCGCGGCGAGGGTTTGGAAATCGCAGGAGAGCGGCGGGTTTGCATGAGGCGAGAGTGAGATCGTGTTTATGAGAGGGTGAGGTTTTCCGATCGTGTGAGTTTGTGTTGGTTTGGGTTTCTGTCGTTTTGTTTTATTAAGTTTGGTTTAATATGATTAAGTTTAGGTAATTTAATTTGTTTTATTTAGCTTTAGTTTCAGTTTTATATAACACATATTATAAAATATAGTTTAGTTGGTAAACTGTTTTAAAAAACTGATATAGTTTTGGTTTTCAAAAAATAGTTTTTGTTCTTATTAAAAATATAAAAATAACTTAGGATGAGTTATTAGCCTAATTTAAATAGGTTTAGTCTTATTTATATAATAAAGATTTTAATTAACAATAAAACTGATTTAGTTTTTATTTTTAGTTAGTAAAAAATATATGTATAATAATAAACTGATTTCTATTTTCCACTTTATATTAATATTAGTTTTTTTTTTTTTTTAGAGTTAGTATTATTCTTTCTTTATATAAGTGATAGTAAATGTAAATTTAGGAAGATATTAGTTGAAAAATTTGTTTTGTCATGTTGGTTAGTTTAGGTGGTGACAAGTGTCACCACCCATGTGGTCTATTTCGAATCTGGTGTATGTGTGTCTACTATATCTATTTTGCACCCTCCTGCTTAAGCCATCAGATCTGCCAAAGGTCCAGATCCAACGCTCCAGAACGGTGGACCACAGTATGCCTCATGGGAGCTGCTACACAAGATCCAGCAGCTTGGTTTTGGGCATGGGCAGTTTGCTGTTTGCACCCCCAGATTTAAAGCTCCAATCAGGCCCATTTCTAAACCTCTCTTTGAATTCAATATTATGCGAGTTTTTTTTATATATAATGATGTATTAAATAATATTTGGTATATGATAGTTTTTTATTTGTTGAATTATCAATTAAATCGTTAGTTGATTTTTTATCAAGTAAAAAAATATCTATACTAATAATTATTTAAATTCCGATTTGTATTGCGTGTTAATTTATTTTCTCTTATTATCCGCTTTATCATTATATGCTTGTATGTTTATTACACGATTGTACACTCCACTCTCGCATTGATATAAGAACAACAACGCCTCCGCTCTCTCTCATTTTTTGTTACCCACACCAAATTCTCTAAGGGTCTCATGGTTGGGGATGGGCATGGCCATCCTCACGAGGTTAATTAAGGCCCTCGTTGCCTTGATTAATCATAACCCGAAAAACAATTGGTCCATATACCAATCACCATGCGCCAGGGTCTCATGGTTGGGGATAGGAGCACCTATCCTCACGAGGTTAATCAAGTCCATATACTTGGTTAATCATAACCCGAAATATCATTTCCCTACGTCCAACGCCGCAATTTTCAACACACTTTCAAGTCAAAAATTAATTAATTGAACTTGCTATTTCAAAATCAATTTTTCTACAAAAAACAAAAAAAACATAGTGTTATGGTACTTAATTAAATTGTTAGAGGTTCGCCCAACGATTTAATTAAAATGTAAAGTATTTGGGCCATTAGAGGGTAACCCAATGACTTAAATACTTTATTCCATAACACTTAATAAAAGTGAACTTTGTTTCACCTCACTCCTTTCATAATAAAGATTTTGGATGAGAGAAGATCGGTTGACCTCAATCACCAATCTCGAGTATCGAATCGTTAGAGGGTATCCCGACGTTTTGGTACTTGTCATCTACCATTAAAATCAATTCAACCCATTCAAATCCTTTTTCGCTAATATGCGATTATCAAAAATCAAAAAACATTTTCTTCTAAAATCAATACAAACAATCCAAGACAT
This sequence comes from Vicia sativa, assembly GCA_021764765.1. Lineage (NCBI taxonomy): Eukaryota > Viridiplantae > Streptophyta > Magnoliopsida > Fabales > Fabaceae > Vicia > Vicia sativa. The sequence continues at coordinate 18,804,791 of CM038795.1, forward strand.
TTTCAACAAGAACTACGGAGTTTTGACTTTCCCATTGCACGAGAGAATACGTAGGCACGCGGTTTCGAAACCGTGTCAAACTCAAAATAAATAATAAACAAACCCCTTTTCTTATTTCTTATTCATGACTTAGAAATTAGCGATTACACACACAAACACATTTCGAACTAAATGGGTCCCATCGAGTACGATGGACGTAAGAGGTGCTAATACCTTCCTCTTGCGTAACCGACTCCCGAATCCATGCTTTTTGGTCTTGTAGACCGCCTTATCCGCATTTGTGGGATTTTATCTATATTTCCCCATTCTTTTTAGAACAAATACAATTAGGTGGCGATTTCATTGTTTTGAAAATTCATTTAAATAATTTTTGAAAATCGAGTTGCTTCACACAATCACTATGTTTAAAGAAAATCCTTTTATCGCTCTTAAAGATCAATACATTTTAGTTAGAAAAATGATCCACTTAAAGCCTTTTGAGACTACCTTCACAAGCAAAGATATTAGCGGTTGTTGAGATTGCGTGGTCTACCCAAGTAACAAAAGTATCCTCATTCTCTTTCGAACACATGGTGGTTACCACTTTCATCAATTAAGAAAAATGGTATGTTGTAGGAGCGCAAATGAAGAAGGAACAAATGTAATGTACAGAGAAACAATATCATTGTTCTAAAAAGATTGTGAAATGTCTTACCAAAAGAGAAGAAATGAACACTATCGATGATCCATATTTCTTTAGAAAAATACTTAAGTACTCTAGTTCCCAAAAGTCGCCATGATAAAGTATGTGAAAAGACATCTATTGCATGAGGCACACTTAAGGCATGGATTTCTCATGACAATGATATCACATAACGACTTTTTACCCTAGCTAGGAAATAGTCAGTAAAAAAAGACATATGCGACGAAATCCTCACCTTATAGAGCATAGGCAAGGGTTGGAGGAAACTATTTTGAGCCTCACAAAATCCTCATCTTTTAATTTGACACTTATCATAATTGTGATTGATTGACAATATAAAATTATTTTACATTAGTATATTCTTTATCTCATATATTTAATTCCTAATAATTAAAAATTAAATTTCAATTCTTTTAAATAATATTGATAAAAAAACCGTGGGTTGCATCCACTATATCGCGTATATATATCGTTTTAATCATAAACCTGCACTGTATACTTCCTTCCTCGCTAAGTCCGCACGCAGCATAGTTTGTTTGATTTCCTCGGCGTCGTAAGTTCTCTCCTTCAATTCATCTTAATCTCGCTGCTTGTCTTTCTTTCTTCATGCTTATTTTACAAATCCTCACGCTTTTATCGAATTCGCTGTTTCGAACCCTAGAATAGTGTTTTTTCACGCCGCGATTCTTCCCCGTTAATCTTCCACAGAATCCCAATTATCACCTTTCATTTTGTAATTAGCCTTCAATTCGTGCTGATTTTTAATGGATATTTCTTCATGCTTTTATTTCAGATGGTAGCTAAACCACTTGTCACCGAGCTCGTTGCTCTTACAGAGAAGAAGATGGACATGACACTAGGTCTGTTTTTTATTACTTCACATTCGTAACCTTTTCATGTAACATCCTTTATGTTGTTTTTGATATATTTCATGTTTTGGTGTTGTTCACAGATGATATTATCAAAATGTCTAAAAACCCTAAATTTACAATAAAGCAAACTAGGGTTTCGGTAAGTGTTTTTGCTTTTGAAGATTCATTTTCTTATTTGTTTATTCACGGTGATTAATAGTTATTTTTTTGATTGATTCATATTCATGTCTATGTAGAACAAGAGCAAAAAATTTACAAATAATTTTGCACAAGATAAATCTTTCAAGGCGCGACGTTATATGGACTCGAGATCTTCTCTTAGACAAGTATGTATTATGAAGCACCACAGTCATATTATGTTTTCATTAGTACATATTTCCGATATTAACATGTTCAATTGCGGTTCTCAGGGAGTTCTAGCAAAAAGAAGGTCAAATTTTCTGGGAAACCATTTTCCCCTTGCAACTGAGGTTGCGCGTAAGGTTGTTACTGCTCCTCTGCACTATGGAGGTGCTAACCAAAATAAGATGGCTAACTGGAATAAACCAAGGTATTATGTTTTTCTTTGATTGTTATATGTGCAACTGTTATGTATCATCAGAACATGAGAGAAATTTGGGGCTGAATATGTTTAACTTTGAGTGATGTGGTTGAGATCTGTGGCTAATTAAATTTGTAAATCGATGCATCGTTGCAGGTAACCCATGGTCTGTTTGTGATATTGATGACACCATAAATATGCCTCCCATTTATAAGAGTTTTTTCCTTTGCAAAAGGAGTTGGTTTGATATTTTGAATGAATTGAGAGGCAGTCACGTGTTTATGGAATTCTGAAATGCAAGCATTATATCGTAGTAACTATATTCTGCATACGTCATGGTTTGAGTGGATTGATGTTTGATGTGCTATAGAAGATAGATGTTCTCCTACATTGGTGGAGTTATGTTGTTTGAGCAGACTGGTGATGTGAAGGGATATTACTAGTTAGAGGACACCGGTTTTGCCAGAAACATATCGCTAGGAACGATAGCTTAAGACTGTTATTCCTAATGTATCTATAAAACCATTAAGGGCGATCATAAATCAGAGTTGAGGGGGCCCAAGACAACATCATCTATAAGACGTTAAAAAAATCACGACATCAACTTTAGTATGACAAAAATGTAGTTGTAGAACTTGGAGGGGTCACACAATAATTTCATTCTACATTATTAAGTGAAGTTTAAGAATTTGGGGGGACATGACACTCTATTGTGCCCCTAGCTCTGCCGTTTTGTTCCCATTAGACTAGCACAAAAGGCAGGGCAGTATTGTTACTCTTATTAATGGCTGGTCTGTATTGAGAAACAGCTCTGCAGCATTTCAGTTTGTTTGGCAGGGCTGCAACATACTAAGAACCTTTTATTATGAGCTTCAGTTCAAAGGCACAAGCTCATGTTATTATCATTACATATGTATATGCACCTTATTTCCTCATTATGAGTTGCAAGGCCACACCTCTTGCTGGTTATTTTCAATGAACTTTGTCAACATCAACACCGCATTGGTTATAGATACCTGATGTTTTATTTAGCTGAGTAAATGCTGCAAGATGTGTTCAGTGGTCAGAAAGTTTGGGATGGTGCACCTACTTCTTGCTGCTATAATATTTCATGTTGTCTGATTCTTGTTTCTTTTTGCAACTACTAGTAGAAGCAATGTCTGTTCATTACATGATAAGAAAATAAAGTCTAGAGTCACTGTTTTGGATTTATCTTTGGGGAAAGTTTGTGATTGGCAATCAGGCATTTAAGGTTGTGTATTTTGTGTCTGGTAAGCACTTCGATGGGAAGAGGATGCTCTTTAGACATTTGTTTATATCCAAGCTCTTTTTAGAACTTAACCAAGGTGTATATGGTGTGTGTTGATGGGGAAATAGTATCCTAGTTACCAAGCCAGGAATTTGTTGCTTCATTAAAGCAAATACGATTTTCATGAAGTCATTGAAAGCCTCAAGGTCTTTTCAATCGGTCTACTTGGATTGCAACCTCTATGGTATTAAAATTAATATGGCCTGTAGTGAGCTTTGAACAAGTTGTTGGGCACTGCTAGCACAAACTCCTGATCATGCGCAGACGGGAGATTTTCTTGGGAAATTTTAAAGTTATTCCCCAAGTTGATCTTCAAATATGCAACCTTTGTTGTTAGATTATTTCCTCTTTTCTTTAGATGGTATATATAGAATAAGAGCATCGGCATTTTAGCAAGTGATATATGTTAGTGAGCAGTGTTTAAACTTTTCCGCTACAAACTATTCTTGGTACCGAGCATGTCAGATGCTAATCAATGCCCTTGAGGAATATCTGGAATATTTATCATGTTTCTGCTATTCAATTATTTAATTTTCTTTCTGGCTGCAGGTTCCAGGTTCCTGTGAATCAGAGGAGAGCTGCTAATGGAGGTTTTGCTGCTAAGGTGAGGCAATTTTCTTTTCAGGTCCCATGTCTGTGTTCTCGTGTATATTGCGTTTTATTATTAAATTTTTGAAAGTTGAATATGTTTCTATTCATTTTTAGTCTCAACCTTACAAAAAACTGGGAAGGTGTTTTGAAGGATTAGAAAGTGATCATTGATCATTCACTCTTATGGTGATTAGGTTGAACTTAGTATCATCAAACACTAGAAAAGAGATAGTCTTGGAGCGGAATGAAAGTGTTTTCCTTTTATCTTTTAACATGGTTCCTTATAACATTCAGTCTTAAGATTAAGATTTGTTCTGTCTGATATGGATTAATAGAGCTCGTTAAGGAAGGGCTTCATTGATAATGTGCAAAACTTATTTATTTTTTAAAATTTATATTTGTATGTCACAGCCACTACGTCAACATCATTATCAGCAGCAGCAACAACATCACCATCAATATCAGCAGGAGGATGTCAACATAAAGCCTAATAATCAAAGGCCTCATACACTGGATTCACTGTTTGCAAATATGAAGGAGCAAAGAATGAAAGCTTTCTCAAGGCAGAACAATGCTGTGCAGCACAATGGAGCTGGTAATGGGAGGCCTCCATGGGGAAGAGGCCGGTATGGCAACTGAGTCTAATTGATAGCTTCTCAGTCAGTCCCTTTCAGTAGAGTAGTATGCTTTGGCTGCCAGATTTCCATTCCTAGCATGCTACTTGTATCATTCAAACTCAGTATTACTTTTTATTCATTTTGCTATGATTGTACAGTACAGTTCACTTTTTCTTGTGTGGCATTTGCTTTGACTCTGATTAATGTTTGTGGTCTAGCTTATATGCTGCAATATGGAATTCATACCGTTAGCTATATTGAATATGAAGATTTATTTTTACAAATATACCCACTTTCCCACCCAATTTCAATATACTGCACTTGCCCTCATTTATCTGAAACTATCTGGAGCTCCACTGCAATTGGATAGAAGCATGTGGGCTAGCCCGTCTGTTTAACCCGGATTGCATAAATTGTCTGAGTTGGCATTTACACCACTCTTAGAAATTACAACTTGATATGATATCAGTGATTTATAATTTCAATTGTTATTTTAAAAGAAAGATTAAATGAATTAATATCTATCCATTAAAAATCAATTACATAAACTCTTTAAATTGTCATTTCATTATAAATTATTTACATTAAAAAAAATTGACATTTAAGTAATTAAATAATATTTACATTTTTCATTATCATCTCCTATTATAGTATAGTATGTCATGTGTTCAATTTCTCTTTGTAAAATTTATGTGTCATTCATTTTCAAACCTTTTTACAATTAAATCTATTACTAACTGTTACTTACACTCATTCTCTCTTTTGATTAACATTTTAAATATATTCCTCTTTTTTCACACTTTCTCACTTATATTTTAATTTTTTTCTCTATTTATTTATTATTAATAAAATACTAATAATTGATTTTCTTTTTTATTTTAATAATTAATAAAATTAACAATTTATTTTATTTCACAGTACATTGTCACGTAATATCTATTTTATTTTAATTAAATATTATCTTTAAATCGAGAGACAAAATTCTTATTTTTAATTTTTTTTTCTCCATCTCACGGTTTTTTGTATTATTATTTAATATAATTAAATTTATATGATTATTGTTTATTTTACAATTAAGTAAATCATTTCAAATCTTACATGTGTATCTAAATATAATTAGATTTATATGATTATTGTTTATTTATATTTTGTATCTAAATATATTTTATATCGTAACATATTTTTGTATGGATCATTATCAGTACGATGTCCATTTTATTTTAATCAACAATTTGTCTTGATTTAAAAGATAAAATCCTTATTTTAAAATATCAAAAAATTTTCTTTCTTCATCTTACGAGTCATTTTTTTCCCTTTTTGCATTATTATTTAATACAATTGACTTTATATAATTATTTTTTATTTTATAATTAAGTAACTCATTTTAAATTTGGTATGTATATAATTGTATTTTATATTGTATAAGGGGCAGGAGCAGGTCAAGAATCATAGGTATCATTTCAAGTTTAAAAACAATATTGTCAAAATGGAAGGGTTCCATAAGACTTTGGAGAAGAACCGGAAGCATAATATTAAAGGTAAACGTAAACCAATGTATGTTTTGTGGGAGAAGCTTAAAAGACTGAAGCCCGTGATCGAAGAGTTAAGTAAACCCCTCCATGGGATCCATAGTATAGTGGAGATTGCTAGGAAAATGCTGCTTGAAGCCCAACTGCAACTTACTAATGACATAATGAAGAGGTGAAAAGCTGGTCTGAACATGCGCTCAAGTGGAATCTTCTCTTTGTTTTGATGATGAAGTATCTCACAAGGACTTTGTTTCAATTGGAGAAAATCCCAGATTTCAATTATCATACTAAGTGTGAAAAGTTGAAAATCACCAACTTTACCTTTGCCGATGACTTATTTCTTTTTACAAAGAAGATAAAAGTCTGTGGAACTGATGATCAAGCAATTTAACAAATTTTCTAACTCTACTGGACTCAAGATGAATCATAGTAAGTGTTCCATTTACTTTGGAGCTATTGATGTTAATACCAAAGAGGAGATCAAGTTTGCATCCCTAAAAATCAGGGAGGAACGAACATCATTGACATTGAGATTTGGAACAAGGTAAATCTGATGAAGTTACTTTGGAACTTGAGTAATAAGTCTGACAATTTGTAGATCAAATGGATCCGACCACACCTATTACTTGAAAAGTGAGAGTGTACTGCACATTACTATTAAGGGTAGCTATTCTTGGATTTTGAAGCAAATTCTAGAACAGGGGGAGACATACCACTAACTGCAGAATCAAATGTTTATTGGAGATAAATTCAAGATTAAAACTGTATACATGGCTCTGCAGAGTGATAGCCCAAAAGTCAATTGGATATATTTTCTTTACAATAATGTGGCCCGTCCTAGATCTATGTTTGTGCTTTGGCTATCATGTAATGGTAGATTAGCTACTAAAGACATATTGAGAAGATTTGGTATGGTGAAAGATGATCAATGCTTGTTTTGTCCTCAAACTGAAACTCTTTTAAGCATATTTTGTTTGGTTGTCAAGTTTTGAGAAAAATCTGGCGGAAGGTGTTACATTGGATACAGATCCAACACACTATAATGGAATGGGACAAATAAATGCAATGGTTAACTCGAAGATGCAAAGGGAAAGATTGGAAGTCCAATATCCTTAAATGCTAGGCTACAGAAATAATTTATGCCATTTGGAGATACATGAATGACTATGCTTGGGAAGAATGTAAGTAACATGAGAATTAGGGAAGACATCATAGATACAATACTTTATAGAGGTTGAGATCATAAGAAACTTAGAAATCATATAACAACACTTATGATATAGATGTTTGGATATGAGTTTGTGGGGCTGGATCGTTACCGATCGCTTTATATATATGATTTTTTTGAATTAATCAAAAGTCTATTGGTTTAAAATAAATTTTTTATTTCACGAGTCACCATCAACATAATATATTCTTATTTTGAATTAAAATTGATCGTACCTGACCAGAAGGTGTCTTGGCCCAATCTGCAACGGCGGTCCAAAGTGAAAGAGAAGGGGGGGTACCTGCAAGGCACTCCGATGCCAAAGTAAGAATAGGCAGAGAGAGAGCAAGCAAGTGAGAAAGAGTAAAGAATGAGATACCTGACCCTCTCAAGTGAGAGGGTATTTATAGCCCCCAGCGCTGGGCCAAGATCCGATTAGTGGGCAGAAGTCCAAGCCCACTAGCGGATTGCTAGGGCTTGCGTGTGCAGGGAGGCCAGCACGTGGCCTCCTCCCTAGATTGTCGCCGCGGGAAATCCGGGTTTGTTGCGAAGTTCCTGGGAGACTAGACGTTTAAGGAAACCTAGTCAACAGGATCCGTTAATATCGGGGGGCACGTGGCAGCCAAGGATAACTGAGATCCGTTGGGTCGGCCACGTGCCCCCGCATGGATGTGTCCCCGTGTGAACATCCCCAATTGCTCTTCAAGGACAATTGGGCCTGGGATCTGTTGGGTCGGCCACGTGCCCCTCGTAGACGTTCCCAGCTGCTCTTCAAGGGCAATTGGGCCTGGGATCTGTTGGGTCGGCCACGTGCCCCGCGTGGACATTCCCAATGGTAATTGGGCCTAGAATCTCGTTGGGCCTAGAGCGTGGGCCAGTCCAGAACAGGAGCCCCCCAAGTCTTTGCTCTAGTAGAGGAATGACTTTGAACTGGGCATGTCCTCGACAAGACTCAACGATTACTCGGTAGCGACGGCGAATCGGTGGGCGCGCACTGCCTGGGCGCGAATGTTTTCTACCCGGACGTCCGCGGATGTCGGTGCCAACAGCTCGCAGGCTAAGGGTCGTGTCAGTTGGATGCCACTTGTCATTGAGATGGACTTTGGCGCCTAAACGAGGTGACCTTTCGTATGCCCTTAGACTCTGGCTATAAAAAGGGCTTTTTAGGGCTTCATTTGTTTACTCTCCTCTGATTTTTCCAACCTAAGAAACTCTTGAACGCAGAATCTTCCGCAACTTCCTACTCAACTCTCAACATGTCTTCGTCTTCAAAAGCAGGTAAACATCCCTAATTCTTTGACAATCTCCTTTCAATTCGTGTTTTAGGATGAGTTTAGGCCGAATTTAGGGTTTACTTTGTATGAATATCGCGGGGAGGAGATTGAATATCGCGGGGAGCTTCGTGCCTTTAGCGGGGAGAGAGTTGACTACTGCAGGGAGACAGTTGAATACTGCGGGGAGATTCTTGCACATAGCGGGGAGAGAGTTGACTACTGCGGGGAGAGAGTTGAATACTGCGGGGAGAGAGTTGATTTCCATGGGCAGGAATTAGGATGAGGCGGGCAAGAGTTGGAGTCACACGGGCAGGGACTTGAATGCCACGACCAAAAGCGTGAATCTCGCGGGGAGATTGCTGCACCTTACGGGGAATTTTTAAGGATTAATGTTGGAGGGGAGTTACCCGTGAGAGGTCTTTGAGAGAAACATGACTGCCCTGTTGCTACTCGCATGTCCGGGCCCCTCGCCGTGTCACTTGAGTCGTGGTGGAGGGGTGGATTTGACGTCCTCGAATTCACTTTTCTTTCGCTGCTTTTCAGGTGCCGGGGATCAAATGTGTGGCGTCGACGAGGGACAGCGGTCTTCGAGTGAGGTGGCGGGACCTCTCTGGTCGCGCCAACCAAGGATTTTGCCTCCGACTTCTCCACCGACTGCCTAACGCGTTTAACGAGATCGAAGATCTAGATGAAGGATCGAGGGTTCTGGGTCGTGCAAATACCCCGGCCGGAGGATCTGTTCGTCATTTACTTGACGAGATTTCCTATGTATGAGTTTGCCTTGGAGGCGGGCTTCGGATGCCCTTCATCGGTTTTCGACGGGTCTTCACGTGGCTGAACCTTGCTCCTTCTCAACTCCATCCGAATGCCCTGGCCTTCATGCGGGCATTCGAGATCGTGTGCCACTACTTGGACATAGGGGCACTCTTCCCTCTTCTTCCATTTTTCATCCGCAGAGGCGTATGGTTGGGACAAATGTGCCTGGGTCTCGTTCAAGCAGTCCGGCAAACTTTTCAGGCCGTATCTGGATTCTGTTCGGGACTTTAAAAAACGGTTCTACGTGATAAAGCCCGTCACCAGAGAGGCCGAGAATACTTTGTTCGAGCGGGCGGTGGTGATCAACGAGGACGGGCAGGAGGTGGAGAAGATATGGGCGAAGTTTCCCCTTGAATGGGATAGGGGGCACTATGAGAAGAGCCCGGACTTCTATTCCGTGAGGCCCGAGAAAATGAACGGGGACGACCAACTCTCTTACCAGCGGTTGGAGAATTTTGTAAAGAGCTTTAGGCCGGCTGTATGTGTCGACCGGGAGGGAAATGTGCTCCTCGACCCCAACGGAAATCGAGATAGCCCGCGATACATTCATAAAGGCCCTCCTCGAGTCGAGTCCGACGAGGATGCGTTGAGGCTCCTAGGTATGCGTGTGGAAGTGCATAGGAGGAATTGCCCGTATTTTGGCGTGTACTAACGTTTTCTTCGTTTGTTTTGCGATAAATGGCGGCCATGGAGGAGCGTATCAAGCGCCAAAGGGTGGTCGCTTTTCAAGGACCGGTCGGGAACTTGACAAGGCTCGTGAAAGTACCGGTGGTGGTGAGCACTCCTTCCCCGCTTCCTCCCGGATCAACCGCTCAAGAGGCGAAGGAGGGAGCGCACCGAGAGGTGCCCGAAAGCTCCATCTCGCTGGGACGCCTGTTGCCCCGATGCCCGAGGCAACTTTTGATGGCGACCTCCGTGGTGCAGCAGCGGAGAAGGACCGATCCTGGCTCGACCGAGGTGAGGGAGAAGGTATGGCGGACGTGTCCGCGGTGATTCGGATGTCGGAAACTTCGCTGACGCTCAACGACGAGTGTGGCACATGCTCGGCTATCCGGCTAATGACCGAGCAACGGCCCGGAGCTCGAGAGCAAGGAACAGAAGAACTGCTAAAGCTCAAAGGCGGATGCCCGATGCAATGCCATGGCCGACGAGCTCAAGGGATGAAGGACAAGTATGAGCCCTGGTGGAGGAGAAGAACAAGTGGAGGCCGAGCTAAAATTGTCAAGGAACAAATGGCTCTCGAGGATGAAACGGAGGAGCAGGGGCTTCTCACTCGAGCCAGATTGATAGGATAAGGACCTCAAGAGGATGCTGGGCCGTGTCCTTCCGAGCGGCATCCAACAGTGCAGCTTGAACCCCGGGTGGAGCCGGTGACCTCCGGATCGCCCATGGCATCGCGTGGTGGACGGGAGATCGTGGCTCCTGAGGAGTGATTTTTGTTCAGATCTGTTTGGGCCTGCGAGCCTGTTATTCCGGGCCTGCGTGCCCTTGTGTTTAGTATTCGTACACTGGGCATGTGCCCGTATTTTTTTGGATCACTGTAATTTGGGTCTTGTGCCCGTGAATATTTAGCCGGTCTCTGTCGGCCATTATAAATGTTTTGCTTAGTTTATACTTGCGTTGATTGTGTTTGTATGATGTGCTCGACCTTATGATATGGTTGCTCGATGTTGTTTTCCCTGGCTTGCGTGCCAGGTTTTGGGCTTGAGGCCCTTGGCGAGGATGTGATCGCGATAAGAGATCACATCCTCGGGGCGTGGACCGTCCGTCGCGAGCCGGACATCCTGCCTGAGGTGCGAGAAAACCACGAGCTCGGTCGAGTGTTCCGCATCGAACGGGTTCCTACTACGTAGTCCAAGGGTCCACGTGTAAGTGGCTTGGGTTACGTCGAGCACCATTCCGCGACCAAGGTCGAGCTATATCCCCGAGGAGGATTTGATGGCCAAGGCGTTGAGGATGTGGTCGTTGTGTCTCACCGTAGTATTGTTTGAGCTTTGTGGCGTTCAAGGTCGAGGGTTGCACCATTTAGGTTTTCGAGGTAGTAGGCTCCGTGCCGCCTTTCCTCGGACGCGATATGACCCTTCCCAATTGGCGGCCAACTTTCCTTCGCGAGATTCCTTTGGTTTCGGCGAGGACTAAGCCGACTTGATCGCGTCGATGACCTTCCGTCGTGGCGCAGGTGATCTGCTGTTTCAAACGGGCTTCGCAACGCGCGCCGCGAATCTCGCCGACCGATCTAGCTCCGCGCGCCTCGCCGTTCGCTTCTTCCTCAAGAATTGCGCCTGACGGCTCTCGATCTCGGCAGTATGACCGCCTGTTCCGTAGGTTAACCAAACGGGATTCGCCTGTGGTCGAATGGGGCATTGTCCGTAAGCCCATAGTATCGTGCTTCTTCCACCCACTCTTGGCTTCCCGAGTCTCCGCTGAGCCCGTGCAAGACTCGCTCGCTTCCGGCGCTGGTCCGGGATGCTCGGCGGATGTGAAGTGGTGGTTGGTGCCCACCGCTACGGTTGCGGAAGTTCGACGGTGAATGCGTCCCATTGTCCGTGACGAGGGTGGAATAAGCGGCAAGGACGTTTCGCTTGTAGAATCGAAGATATTGAAAGAGGTGATTTTGGCGAGTGCCTCGCCTCTATCCATTTCGTGAAGTAGTCTCACCACTATCGTATTTGTTTTGGTAGGAGCCTTGCGTGAAGGGACCAGTATGTCCATTCCCACCAAAGGGCCACGGGAAGTGAGCGCCGTGAGCTCGTGAGGTGGTGCGATGTGCATGTCGGCGGCGCGGCACTTGTCGCATTTCTTGACGTGTTCTTGGCGCCCTTTGCATGGTGGGCGTAGTAGCCGCGTAATGCTTTGGGCAAGAGATCGCCCTCCCGATGTTGGCGTTAATGCCTTCATGGATCTCATGGAGGATGCGCCACACGGACTCTCGACGCACGAGGAGAATGGAGAAGCCTCGTCGACCGTTGCTCGAGGACAACGTAAGAGCATGCGCGCGTTTGGTGGCGGCCTCTAACTTGTCGTGGGTAACTCCCGTGTGAGATAGTTGAACACGGGTCATCCGTCAGCATCACCGATCGCATTGATGTCGATCGCGACTTTTTGCTCGGTTGGGTGAGTGTTTCTTGTATTACGGACCGTTCCTCCTTTCTTCTTTGTGCTCGAGTTTGGACAAGATATCTGCCGGTGTTTTCGCGGGGGCGTCGAATCTCGCCGGTCGAAGCCCTGAGTTTTTCCTTCACAAGGTGAAGGTATTCGATGAGGTCGTTTTAGCTTGGTAGTCTCAAGGACTTGCGATGCGACGAGTTGGGAGTCGGTGAATATTTGATGTCTCGGCGCTATGTCCTCGGCGTCGTATTCCGGCCTCATATTGATTGTTGGATGTTGAAATGCGAGTCAACGAGTGCTCGATGACGATGCCTTCTTCGTTGAGGAGGACGCACACCGCTCCGTCGAACTCGAGGCTCCGACGTCAGAGTCCAGTCGCTTGGGGGCTGCTCGTGGCGGTCATCTCGGCGACGAAGTCGGCGGCGCCTTCAAGGCTTTCCGTCCTCGATCGAATGTCGAACTCGTTTCGAGGACCACCTCGGATTCGTCGGCCATGCCGGACGGCGAGGTTTTGGCTGCATGCGCACGACGATGACGTGGCGAGAAATAGTATCGCAATCTCCTCGCGATGACGGCGATGCGACCTTTTCGATTGATACGGTCTCGGGCCGGAGGGCTTTGCTTGTGAAGTAGACGAGTTTTTGCCCGCCTTGGGTCTCTCGTATGAGGCGCCTTCGCCGTTGGACACGGCTATACGGATACAAGGTTTCCCGTCGTGGTCGTGACGGTGGTTGCGAGTGCCCGCTGAGGTGTGGGAGAGCTTGCTCGCACTCTTCGTTCCATTCAAGGTCGGCCCTTTCCGCTTAAAAAGGAAGGCGTGTTGTGCCGACCTTGCTACGAATCGACAACGAGGTTAGCATGCTGTTCGAGATTTGGATGGACTTCTTGGACGGTGTGGGCAGCTCGGAGAATGCCCGACATTTGTCGGGTTGGCCTCAATTCCGTTCTTAGGTAGAAGCCGAGGAACTTGCCGGTCTTGACTCGAACGCACTTCTCCGGTTGAAGCGCATTCTTCCGAGCCTTGTCGAAGACTTTCTTGACGTGAGGCGTGGTCGTCCTCGGCTTGGGATTTTACGATCATGTCGTCCATGTATACCTCGAGCATATCGCTTTCGTTTTGGAATACCTTGTTCATCATTCGTTGGTAGGTTGCTCTTCTTGATCCAAGGGCATTACGTTGTAATAATAGTTTCCGACTTCATGAAGGCCGTGCAGTCTCGGCCATGTCCATGGGGATCTGGTTGTAACGAGTAAGCATCTAAAAAGCGGTTTATAGCCGAGTTGTCGACCGTCTATCGATGTTAGGTAAAGGAAAAGCATCTTTGGGACATGCCCGGTTAAGATCAGTGTAGTCAACGCACATACGCCATTTTCCATTAGATTTTTTAACAAGTACAACGTTTGACAACCAAGTTGAATACTTGGCCTCGGAAATAAAATTTGCCTCTAGGAGGTCTTTTACTTTTCCCTCCGCTTGGGGGCGCTCGCCTCGTTGTACTATGGCCTGGCGGGGATCTATGGCGATGGCGGCGACCTCGGTCGAGTCTGGCATTTCGCTGCGCTCATGCGAAGAGATCCGCATTCTCCGGCTCGAGTTGTTTCTTTGCTAGGTCGGGAGATCGGCGCCGATCTTGGCGGTGGGGTCTTCTTGAGGGGACGAGCTCGAACTCGCCGTCTGGAATTGGGCGGAGCGGATCTGTGTCTCCGTCGACTTGTCCTTTGTCTGTGTCGAGGTCCACCGAGCGCGTTGGGACTCGATCCTCTGCGGTTTGGGAAGCTCGACTTGGGCGTTGTCCGCCCTTCCTTTGCTGGTGCGGGCCCTTTTGGTCGACTGGTTTGACCTCGGCGCGGCGTTCCTCGCGGCTTTGATGTCCCGAGATAGTAGCGAGCGTCCCGTCTCGTGTAGAACTTGAGCTTGGATGGACGGTCGAAGGCTGTGAGTTCGCGGTTGTTACGCCCAAAATGGCGTTGTAGAGAGTGGCGTCGATCACGAGCGGACTTTGACTTGTCGAAGCGACGTCCGCCGAAGGTGACGAGGAGCTCGGCGTATCCCAAGTCGTGATGTGGAGCCGTTGAACCCCGAAGGTCGAGCCCACGGCGATAAGTGAGATTCATCGAGCGAGCGTTCGAACAAGTGAGTGTACATGACGTCGACCGAGCTGCCTCGTCGACCATTCTGGACTTGAGTTGGCCATCCTTGCCTTGATGAGGAAGGGATGTGGGAGTTTGGTGCTCGGGGAGTTCTTCCGTAGAAGGTAATCGGCTCGATTTTCCTGCTCGAGTGAGACCTCGTTGATTGGGGCTTTGTCGATCGGTTCGTGAATTTTCTCTTGGCCGAGTTAATTGGGTGTCGCCAGGAGATGACCATGGCAGGGAATTCTTCCCAATGAGTAAAACGGGCTCGAAAGTCCTCGGCCTAGTCACCGAGTAGGTTATCTGGTAGGGCCGAGTCCCTTGGTCGGCCTTCGTCCTCGGTTTCTTTGACTCGGGCATTTCTTCCTTCTTGGGTTTTTGTACGCCTAGTCTTCCGCCTTTGATCGTGTCTCAATCGCGTCTTTGAGGTGGACGCAATCTTGATCAAATGGTCGTGGCTTGGTGATACTTGGCAGACTTTGTTTGTCGGCGCCAGCTTCGCAGGGCGAGTTTGGCGTCGACCCTCCATCTCGAACTCGGTTGCCGAGCACTCGGCTAGGATTCGCCATGAAGCGGTTAGTGTAGTCGGTGAAGCGTCGGACCTCTTGCCGCGTGTTTCCGCGGCTGTCTTGCCGCTTCGTCGGGCGTCGGGATGACCGCCTGGGCGTCGGTTATCTTGGTGTCGGCGGAGTTGCCGAGCCACTCCTCGAATCTGGCGCGGTTGGCGGCTTCCTTCTCCTCGACGTGATATAAGCGCGGCTTTATCGAGGAGAGCATCGAGTGGTGGGGCTCGATGACGGCTTTCGAATCGTGGGGAGGAGCCCCTCTAATAGGTACCGCTTCATCCGTCCTCACGGGGACTTGGATGGCTTCCGGCGGTCAATGTACTCCGGAGACTTTCGTCGCTGAATGATGGCCTCGAGGGAGGCCTTTGGATGCTGCGGGAGGCGTGAAAGTGCTCGTGAATCGCGCTGAGCTCCTCCACGAGTGTATGGACCCGGCAAGCTCTTATACCAATCCATTCTTTGTCTTCCGAGGGTGTGGGGAACCATTTGATTGGTCCTCCAACGTTGAGGTATTGGAGCATAGCAAACCGCCGATGTGGTCGATGGGGTCGCCCACTCCGTCGTATGTGGCGAGTGGGGTTTCTCCATTCCCGAGGAATTGGGGCATTCATGATGCTGTCGGACGGGGACCGCTGTCGTCTTCGTCGCTCCGGTGGGGAGCGAGAATGGCGTTGAGTCCGGCGAGTGTGGCCGCCTTGACCTTTCTCGATCGGCTTTTCGCCATGTCGGGAGGCGATCGAGGCTTCCTGGTCGTTGGTCTTGCTGGGCGCGGGTCCCACCTCGGGGCGGCGTGTCGGTGAAATCATCTCTGCTTTCTCCGCGAGGAGTTTGGGAGCGATGTCGGCGTGGCGATGGCGACCACGAGTCTGGTCGTCGACGTCTCCGCGGTGATCGACGGGAAGCTTCGAGAACGTGGAGACGCTCCCCCTGGGTGAAGAGCAGGAGGTTGGTGTTGTTGATGGCTGCGAAGAGAGCTTTGACCGTAGGATCGCCGGGGTGGTTGCGCTTCTTGAATACCGCAGTTCTGCCGCCGACGGTGATCTCGATTCGCCTCGCTCCTTTCCCGGTAGGATCCGGTGGAGGAGGCAGTTTGCCCATCTCGAGGATCTCCGCTTGGGAAGACGGTGTCGTGCTGCTCGGCCTGATCCTCAAGAAAGGGATTTTGTCCGTCGTTTGCAGTGTTGGCCATGACAAAAGGAGTTTCTTGGTTTGCTTTGGTCAATCGAATGAAGGAGACGGGAAGCAAGATTCCAGAGCGCCACCGATCGTACGACTGAAGGTGTCTTGGCCCAATCTGCAACGGCGGTCCAAAGTGAAAGAGAAGGGGGGGTACCTGCAAGGCACTCCGATGCCAAAGTAAGAATAGGCAGAGAGAGAGCAAGCAAGTGAGAAAGAGTAAAGAATGAGATACCTGACCCTCTCAAGTGAGAGGGTATTTATAGCCCCCAGCGCTGGGCCAAGATCCGATTAGTGGGCAGAAGTCCAAGCCCACTAGCGGATTGCTAGGGCTTGCGTGTGCAGGGAGGCCAGCACGTGGCCTCCTCCCTAGATTGTCGCCGCGGGAAATCCGGGTTTGTTGCGAAGTTCCTGGGAGACTAGACGTTTAAGGAAACCTAGTCAACAGGATCCGTTAATATCGGGGGGCACGTGGCAGCCAAGGATAACTGAGATCCGTTGGGTCGGCCACGTGCCCCCGCATGGATGTGTCCCCGTGTGAACATCCCCAATTGCTCTTCAAGGACAATTGGGCCTGGGATCTGTTGGGTCGGCCACGTGCCCCTCGTAGACGTTCCCAGCTGCTCTTCAAGGGCAATTGGGCCTGGGATCTGTTGGATCGGCCACGTGCCCCGCGTGGACATTCCCAGATGCTTCCCAATGGTAATTGGGCCTAGAATCTCGTTGGGCCTAGAGCGTGGGCCAGTCCAGAACAAAAATATTAAAATAAATCTTAATTATCTTGAAAAACTTATGATTATATGTTAAAAATACCTTACCAACAATGTCATAAGTTATTTTTATAAGTTCTCTTAAATAAATATCATAAAATCTATGTTACAAGCTAAACTTGAAAAATTTAATACAAATAAATATTTAATCTCATAATTTTTTTAATTTTTTTATTTATTTCAACATTAGTTAAATTGTTTATTTACATGTGTTTAAATTAAAAAGACTTAAGTAGGCATGCCTATAAATAGAGTAAGCCTATGAAAGACTATAATTTATCTTAGACAAGAGTTAAACTGAAACTAGACAAAATCTTATTCAACTAAGCATATTCTCACCGCCTTATCCAAATATCATCATGATAAGCGCACTAATATCAATTAGTTTGGAGCATGCTAATAAAACCGACACCACTTGTGTATAGGGATGACAATGAATACTTATGAGTACAGATATTAGTCTTCCGCTATCCGTCTGATTAATAAAAATGATATTCATATCCGTTTGGATATCTGTCGGGTGTATATTCGTGAAAATTTAAATATCCGCGGGTATTTACAGATACGCATGAATATTTTTTTTAATTGAAATTTACTATTTTTTTTATATATTGAATAGAAAATTATCTTTTTATTAATAGAAAAGTATGGGAGAAAATGTTAACAGAATGCATAAATTTCACATAAGATTTAGTACAAATGTCATAAACTCCATAGTTGATAATTAAGCTACTACTTAGTAGAATCTATTCTATAATACTTTTCAAAATAGAAATAACATGAATGAAGCAAACTGAATTAAATGATATACATGTGAGTGATATCATTGAAGTTTCAAGGATATTAAAAATATATTCAACTATACTAATTTTAAAAGAATATTTAGGTAAATTTAATCACTATTAACGGATATGGATATCCGCGGGTATGGATACCATCAAATCCGTATCCGTGCCCGTAAGTAAACGGATAACTAAATATCCATTTGTAATACCCGTAGATACCTGTTAAGCTATCCAACCCGTACCCGTGATGAATTTTATCCGCGGATATCCGTGGCTATGATTTTTTTGCCATTCCTACTTGTGTAGCAAATACCCAAACCTCACACACTCATATCTATATCCTTGTCTCTAAATCTAAATATAAGACTCTTTTGAATTTATTGGTTATTCTTTACTATTAAAAATAATACATTTCATGATAAAATTTTCACTTTAGTCATTGAAATCCAAGGTTAAAAATCTAGAACAGACCATTATTTATTTATTAAAAAAAGATATCTCATACCTCGGTTTTGTCCAAAACCGACATAAAATATTACTAAGTATTTGAGGTTTGATTCTTAACTCCTGCAATTTTAAGTTTTATTTAGAAACCAAAAAGGTGCCTATATTTAACAAATCATCTTATAAAAAAACCGAAGGTAAAAAAAATTCATAACACATAGCAACTGCAGTTTATTTTTTTATTTTGTAAAATTAAATCATCCAATCCTTCAGTTAATCAAATAATCGAGGAAATGTATCATCGGATTTTACTATAAAGCACTTGATAATAAATTTCTACCATAAACTTAATTTATATGTAGTCGCTCTGCTCCAAACTAAATTGTATCAGTTTTGAACAAAATATTTTTTCTGTCCTTGCAATTTATCTCACATGTTGATGTTGATGTTTTGGAATACAAATCTTCATAGGTTGTTAACCAAAGGGTATACAACACAATCTGATCAAGATAACAATTGCTTTAGAAACGCTCAAGAACATTGGAAACATATTTTTGGGATGAGATTGCAAGTGCTCGAAAAAATTACTTATTTTTGGAACAAATAACTTATCAGAATTGGATAAATTATGAAGTGTTTGTAGGGAACAAAATGTATACAGCTAAATCTGGAATAAGAGCAAATAAAAATATTACATTGTTTATACAAAATATTAAAATAAAAATATATAATAAATTTTGCGTCTAATTCATCGTCATCACTGAAGTACAAATGATGGATCCTTATTTTATTGAAATGTTCTTGGAAGAGAAAATGTTGTTGCAATATAATCTCGATGGCTTTTGCATTAATTTATTTCTGTTGTAGAACAAAAAAGGATTAGTTAAATAAAATAAATATACAACTATATGATATATGATTATTGAAGAATATAAATCTTTAACCCAAATTATTTTTTGCTCTTGCAATCCATTATATATATATATATATATATATATATATATATATATATATATATATATATATATATATATATATATATATATATATATATATATATATATATATATATAATTTTAAATTTTTAATTATATTAATTATTTTTTACCGAGTCCTTCTAATAAAGTTACTTTTTTTTTTACACAATCCACAATGACTATTAGGTAAATTCTTGGCTACCCCTTGTAAATTTAGGGATGATTTACCCCTTATGACATGTATCAATCAAAATTTGTGTAAAATTTTAAAATCACATATTAATCTAAAACTTTATGGAATCAAAATGAAATCAAGAAAATAATATATAATTTGATTTTTGAGTAGTAAGATATTTGTATGTCAAGTTTGAGTAATGATTCTCACATTATATAGAAAAGAGGATATTGAACTTTTTTTAAAGTGAGAAAATGCATAGATCCAATATTTTAAGGTTTTAGGTTAATATATGATTTTAAAAATTACCTTTACACAGTAAAATTTTATAGGTCATTGAGGGTAAATTACTCCCAAAAATTTAAGAGGTAGCCTAGGCCTCACCTAAATATTATATGAAAGCATTAACTAAGTTCCAAATTTCCTTTTTGATTTTCTTGATGCATGGCAGGTACTGCTGATGTTTTAGAACTATAATGTGGCTGCATGTTTGAACGTTGAATTATGTAGAAACCTTGTTAGATTGTGATAGAATTGGTGAGTCCTGATAATGCTTTAGCGGTTTTGGTTTTGGAGGAATTAGAACGAATTAACATGTAGCAAAGTGATGAATTGTGAGCGAATTTGTGTCTAATTTGGATAGAGATTAGTGCTGAAATTTATTGAATTTATGAGTGGATTTTTTAAATTTAATGAATGAATAAATGTTGAATTTGTTGATTTGATGTATTGAGAAACTTGTGGTTTTGTCGATGTCGTTACATGAATTTATTATTGTTGGATTTTCTTGATGATGAGTGGTTGTGAACTTGCAACGATTCTTGAGTGAGGAACTTGAACCGAAGATGAAGCTTGCAACTTTGTGGTGATTTTTGTAGAACCTTGAAAAAATGGAGAAGAAAGGATGATTGGGAAAGGTGAAGTAGAAAGAGAGGTTAAAGATCAAAGATAAGAAAAATGGTTGAGAGAGAAAATTGATTAAGGGAATTTTGGAGTGGAACTTGTGCAACTATTTGGAACGGAGTTCCACTTGTTATCTGGTCCTTATCTTGATCGCTTCTTCTTGGCATGTCCTGGAAATATCGTAAGTTACGCAAGGCTTCTAGTGAAGGTATGCTGCTACTTTTCTCTTTATTATTCTTGTTCTAATTTGTAATTTCTCTCACTTGCATTGTATATTAAATTTTTTTGTCTATGTTTTTTAATTCTTACCTTACGGAGTTTTATTAGCTATGATTCAACTTATGTAAATTTGTTGTCTTTAAATTTTTGCTCAGGCTTCAAAAAATTTATGATTTCACCGATACTTATGTTTGTTACAAGATTGAAAATAATGATTCATGAGTATAAAGATTCCAAGAAAAAAATAATTTCTTATATTTTTATAAAATTATATCCATGTAAAAGGATGGAATGTGAATTCCATGTAAAAAAATTATAAAAATTAGAATTTTCTTTTTTTTAGAATATCGAAATATTCGCCAAACAACTTTTTAAAAAAATTTCTTTAAATAAATTTTGACTCTGTAGACAATTTAATATAATAATCATATCAATCAAAGTGTTTTCATGTCTTGCATTAAGAAGTTGTTGAATTAAGAAACAAAAGTATATTTATTTATTTATTTATATAATTTAATAGTAAATGCTATATTGATATAAAAATAAACAAAGATGCTCAATCCAATGAGATGACTTTTTATTTTTATGAAACGGTATATTTATTTGGTATATTTTTAAAGTACAATAGTTTACAAACCATCCATTGATTAAAAATTGCACATTAATTAACTAGTTAAAAAAATAACTATACCAAAACCCTTCAACATGCTAATGTGTCACATATCCTCTCTCAAATTTAATTTCTTATTCATTAAAAAAAAAAGTAGGAGAGGTAAGAAAAAATAATAACAAATTAATAATAACGATGTGAAATTTTTGACCCAATCGTAACCGCCTCTCGCGTAAGAACGTAACAGAACACAACACATGCAGCGTCATCCAGTTCATCAATCGTAACACTCTTTCTTTTTATTTCCGTCTAGTTTCCAATTGCATTGCATTTTCCTTCATCCATGGCGGAAGAGAAATCGTTCATCGTCGAGGTCGAGAAAGCGAGAGAAGCCGAAGATGGTAAGCCGTCTATGGGTCCCGTCTACCGTAGCTGCTTCTCTAAGGATTCATCCGCTCCTTCCATCGAAGGTCTCGATTCATGCTGGGATGTTTTTAGGTCTGTGATTTCATTCTTCGTATTAGATCGTAATCTTGTTTTCTTGTTTTTATAATGTATATGGTAATCAACTCATCATGTGTTAATTTTACTCGATTTGATGAATTCAATGCATAATTTTGAAAAGGTTTTGAATTGTGGATCATAATTACTAATTAATGTAGAATCGGAAATCTCTGATCTGATTAAAAATTAATTTGATAGGTTGATTGATTTAGCATTTGGTTAAGTGGCAATTTTTCCAAATTGATTTAGGTATTAAAAGCACTGCCATTTTTTAATTTTCCAGATTTCAATCTATAAAAACATCGTGATACTGATTACTGTCGCCACATTGTGAATTAACTATAATTTGTTGTTTAACTGAATAAGTTCGATATTGACACCCGGTCCTATTATTTCGTTGTGGTTCGCATTGAGTCTTTTAAAACCATGCTCAAAACTATTTCGGCAAACTTTTACTTAAATGGTTCTAAAAATTACGAGGCTACTTTGTCTAGGTATTGCTGCAGACGCATTTATAGGCTAAAAAATATGTGCAACCAAACAAGCCGTAGTCTGAAAAATAGAAAGCTTGTAAGTTGATTGAGACGAGTACAGATACAAAAATATGGCTACTTTTAAATATCAAAAGAGTGTGTATATATAGCAAAAGACAGAACAGCATTAATTATTTTTTCACTTTCAATTTAGTATCCATTAAACTTAAAAATAAATATGTTTCAAAATAATTAATTCATTTACTTTTCGGTATTTAACATTCATTATTTTTCACTTTCAATGTAGTATCTTCTACTTTACATTTATGAAAAATGTAAATATATCAACTTTTACATTCTTTCATTACTAAATTTTTTAATAAGCGGAAAGTAATGAATTGAGTGTATTTCTTTTTTTTTCTGCTGTCTGCGAAATAATTGTAATAATGACCCGATACTCACACATTAAGAGTCAGAGGTTCCAATCCAAATGTTGTTTTGAAAAAAATACAAAGTGAGAAAAATTTACACATACACGGAGGGATACATGAAAGGAGTGATGGTTTAAGTTGTGATTATTTTATGTGGTTACACAGGCAAGCTGCTGAGAAGTATCCAACAAATCGAATGCTTGGTCACCGTGAAATAGTGGATGGGAAAGTAAACACTCTTTTGCCTTAATTTTTCATTTTTGACATTCTGCAAATGTATTGTTACTTTTTTTAATTTTGTCACACTCTTTGTAGCCTGGAAATTACAAGTGGCAAACTTACAAGGAAGTGTATGACTTGGTGGTCAAACTTGGAAATTCCATTCGTGCTTGTGGTTTTGGGGAAGTAAGTCACATGTGCTTACTCTCGAAGATTGCTTTCACTTTACTCCTTCTCATTTTTTTTCTCTTTCCCTTGCTTTATGCTATTTTAGGTAAACAACTTCATTAACAGCTTATTATAGCACATCTTAAGAGTCTCACGTCGGATAATATATGGCTTGAACATGTTTTTATAAGTGGGGGCAATCTTTAACTTACAAGTCGAATTTATAGGGTTGAGTTAGGCCCAACTACACTTCTTAACATAGTACAGAGTCTTCTTTAAGATTCGGTGGACCATATGTTATAAAGTTTCCGCTATCGGGTCACCCACCATTTATTTCTATGCTACAGATGTCCAGTTCTAAGCGTGAAGGTGTGTGTTAAGGATCTCACATCCGACAATATATGACTTGAACATGTCTTTATAAGTGAGGACAATCGTCACCCTACAAGCTGGTTTTGTAGGGTTAAGTTAGACCCGACCACACTTCTTAGCAGCATACAAGTTTATTATATATGTGTTTATGTATAAGCAATTTATATATCAAAAGATAAGTTCATAACATATATTATGGACAAAACTTGTTTTCATAAATTCTCGCAAATGTTATTTTCGTAGATAAATTCAAATAAATCAATCCAAAAAAAGTCATTTTATGTTCTTTGAATGTGTTACTCCCATTCTTGGATTCTTACTACATAATGTGATCTTCATTTCTTCTGTTATTTGTGCTTCAACATTGATGTACATTGTTTTGCTTACCTAAGACAAATTCAAAATCCTCTTAACTTATTTCTCTTGGACAATATGTTTATGCTATTAACACTTTGAAATCTTCATGAATAGCTTGTTCATGAAGGACTATGATATATTTTGCCTCATACATATCAATATCTTTTCTTGCATTGTGTGTATGCAAAGCTAAATAGCTAAATATGTATATTGCTGGTTTCAGGGAGTAAAATGTGGTATCTATGGTGCCAATTGTTCGGAATGGATTATGAGCATGGAGGTACATGTTATTTTGAAATTCTCTCTGTTTTTCTATGCTGTCTTCTTTGCATATAATTTTTCTTCCACTATGTGCTCTTTGGAGGTTTCAGTTGTATTTATCTGTTAATCTTCGTTTGTACCTTTTGTGCGGTATATTTATCTTTTTTTAAATCATTAATGTATAATGAGATTGTTCTTTTCTGTTGATGATCAATTTTGAACACAGAAGGAAAGCAAGGCTATTTTAAACTGAAACTTTGTTTCATCTATTAAATGTTTGGTTCTCTGTAGGACATCCTCTGTCTTCTATAGTGATGATCAATTTTAATACTGCTATACTAACTTCTGTTATCCTTTCAACTCAAAAAGTTCTTTACATCATATTTTAACATAACTGCAGGCCTGCAATGCTCATGGACTTCTTTGTGTTCCTTTATATGATACCTTAGGTATGATCCCACCTTCCCTGGCATTTATCTAGCTTTGTCATGTTGTGGACTAATGTAAAGGGTGATTTTTGATGGATTGACAAGTATATTTTTTCACACCAATAGTGTATCAAAATTAATTGTTAAGTATAATAGGATTTGACACAAATCACTTTAATATTTATTTTCCAAATGTTAATTTAGGTGCTGGGGCTGTGGAGTTTATCATATGCCATGCAGAAGTCTCAATTGCATTTGTTGAAGAAAAGAAGATACCCGAGGTTCACCAATTGAAATAATCTGTGATATATTAGCAGTGTTTTATTAGTAAGGAATATAATGTGTGTTCTGCAATTTTCTATAAACAGACAGTCTTATCCAATTTTATTTTTTTTTAAACTTTTCAGTTATTAAAGACATTTCCAAATGCAGCAAAATATCTCAAGAGTAAATTCCATTGATTTTCTCCATTCCTTTTCTAAAATGAAAGAAGCAACCACCTTCATGTATTTATTTATTTGACTATTTTGTGTAGCACTTGTGAGCTTTGGAAAGGTTACTCCAGAACAAAAGCAAGAAGTAGAGAAGTTTGGTTTGATAATTTATTCATGGGATGAATTTTTAGAAGTGGTGAGCTATCAATATTTTGTATTATTTCTCTTTTTCCTCCTATCTTATGTAAATTTGTCATGAGAGAAGCTACTTCTATAATTAGTTGGCCGCACCTGCAACTACTCGCACAAAATATTAGAGTCACTTTCCTTGCTATCTAAGTTTCTAACTCTGAGCCTAGAAAGGACAAGAGGAAGTAATGTGTTTCTGTTGTTTTATGGATATTCTGGCGTTGTATTTCTCATTCAAGTTTTTTTATGTATATCATAGGGTCATGATAAGAGTTTTGATACTCCTATTAAAAAGAAAAGTGACATATGTACAATAATGTACACAAGTGGAACTACTGGTGATCCCAAGGGAGTATTGATAACCAATGAGAGCATTGTTACACTCTTAGCTGGAATAACGCTGCTACTAGGTAGTTGCAACGAAGAGGTAGTTTTCTTTTATCATTTCTTTTTCTTACATTTATATGAACATTCAAGGGACTCCAAAATGCTTAAATCTTTTCTTATAAGCAAACATTTCCATCTTTTCATAAGAATGCACTCAAGTGTTGTCAACCGTGGATACACAACAAGGTTGTAGCCCTTGTTTGACAACATTTTGTACCAAGTAACTTATTGCAAAATAGTAATTTTGTTCAAATTCCTCGACAGTGGAGCCCTATAGCTTCTATTTTACAAACAAAACTAAATTGCTCCTAAAATGCATTTTTGGTTTTTGGATAATGAATGTTCTGCTATCCTATGGTTTACATTCCTAATATCTCTCTTGTTCCTGCCTACAGTTGAATGATAAAGATATATTCCTATCATACCTTCCACTTGCACACATCTTTGACAGGGTTGTTGAAGAGGCAATGATATGGGTTGGTGCTTCAATCGGTTTCTGGCGAGGGGTGAGTTTACATACACACACGTATATAGATATATTTCATTATTGAATGAAGGCTGAATAGTATGTGATTTTAAAAAAAATTAATTTCAAGTAAAGCCAATGTTGTATTTGATGATAATATGAGCACTATTTATTCGATGTGGCTGCAGGATGTCAAACTGTTGATGGAAGACATTGCTGAATTAAAACCAACGATTTTTATTGCTGTTCCCCGTGTGCTTGATAGAGTGTACACAGGTAAATATTTTTCATTGTTTAAAGTTTAGTGATCTTTCCTACATCATGGGTTGTTTATGATAAAATTATGATTTCGTGAAGAGCAATACTATACAATTTAAGTTAGTTTAGTCATTGAAGTGGTCTATTTCTTGAATTCTTTATTCTCATCTACATTTATTTGAAAAGTTTTTCCTCCCACCAATAATAATGATAATAATGCAATGAAAATCTCAACCTCCATCTGTTACACAGGCTTGCAACAAAAGCTTAAGTCAGGAGGTTTTGTGAAACAGACAATGTTCAATTTTGCCTACTCATTGTAAGTAATGTGTTTTTGCATTAGTAGAGTTATCTGATTGAAATATGATTCATTATTGTATGTCCATATGTAAATCAAAACACAAAAAATCTCATTTTGAAGATGATGACGCATTGCAATGTTCTGATAATACAAACTATGAAATATGTTGCAGCAAAATGCTTAACTTGAAAAGAGGGCAAAAACATGATTCAGCGTCTCCATTATTTGACAAAGTTGTATTCAGTAAGGTGATTGTAGTTTCATATATTTTAATTCACTGTTGTCTTGGTCCGAACAAACAACAACGGTAACAAAATTTCCCTGTACTACTAAAAATAATGTTTTTGAAACATGGTCAGGTAAAAGATGCTTTAGGAGGTAATGTACGTATTATTTTGTCCGGAGCTGCGCCTCTGTCTAAACACGTTGAAGGTTTCCTGCGTGTGGTGACTTGCGCTCATATCCTACAAGGATATGGTATGTTCTTTCTCGACATTTGATTTATCATGAACTCCTTTTACCTTTATGTGTGTGATTATTGATGTATTAAATCAGCATAAGTTGGTTTTAGAATTGGACTTAATTTTGGCTGTTGTAGGTCTTACCGAAACATGTGCTGGATCCTTTTTGGCAATTCCAAACGAAATAGATATGCTTGGTACTGTTGGCCCTCCTTTACCATATCTGGAGGTGTGTCTGGAATCTGTACCTGAAATGGGATATGATGCACTTGCAACCACACCAAGAGGAGAAATCTGTATGAGGGGAAGTAGTGTATTTTCAGGGTATTACAAACGCGATGACCTTACAAAAGAAGCTATTATCGATGGGTGGTTCCATTCAGGTTCTTTAAGTTGAAGTTTTGACGATGTGTATATGTTGTTGCAGTATATGGCACCATTTTATTCATGCATGATTTGTTAAACAGGAGATATTGGAGAGTGGCAACCTAATGGAAGTATGAAAATTATCGATCGAAAGAAGAATATATTTAAGCTTTCACAAGGAGAATATGTTGCTGTTGAAAACCTGGAAAATATTTATGCTCAAGTTTCTGCTATTGAATCAGTAAGTCTTCTTAACCCTTTAAATAGTTATGGAGCCCTATGATTTTAACAAATTTATCTTCCCTTAAAGGTTTAGTTTGGTGCAAAGACTGCAATAAAGGAATTAGCTTCAGCTTCTTTTCATGAGCAGACAATGTTGTGACATGCTTATATTGAGTTTTATCCTCCTTAATTTCAGATATGGGTCTACGGAAACAGTTTTGAATACTTCCTCGTGGCTGTTATTAACCCAAACAAGCAAGTGCTTGAAGCTTGGGCAGAAGGAGATGGTATAAAAATGGACTTTGAATCTCTCTGTAACGATTCTAGGACAAAAAAATACATGGTTGGACAGCTCACAAAGATTGCAAAGGAAAAGAAGGTCCTATCTTGTTCAAGTTTCATAATACTTTTCTAATTTGTTATACTATATGCATCATATGTTTAACTAGATGAATTTTAGAATTCCTCAAATGGTAGGATTGAAATCACTTGATCACATATCTTTCTGAACTTTTAGAAAATGTGATAAATCATCGTGTATGAAGAGCGTCTGCGTTGCAAGTATGTATTGGAACTTCTCGATAAGGTTTCATGTTGATTCTGATTATTGCTCTTTTTTGCAGTTGAAAGGTTTTGAGTTTATAAAAGCCGTTCATCTAGAACCAGTTCCATTTGACATGGAACGTGACCTTATCACACCAACATTTAAGAAAAAAAGACCCCAGCTGCTTAAATATTATCAGGTATAACTTGTTAAAACTCTGGATTTTGTCAAATCGTTTATTTATTTAGTGTACAAACTCAAGCACCAATTGTCTCAGTACTGACTGCAACATTTTTTTTTATGCACAGGATATCATTAACGAGATGTACGAGACAACAAAAAAAGCCAGTGCCTGAGATATGCTTTGGGAGACAATTTATTTTATTAATTCTTTCTGTTGACTGTATAATTTATTATATTTAACAGATGGCAATTGGATAGAAATATTCTTTGGTATAGGTAACATAAGATCATATGTTGAAAATATTAAATTCATTCCTCTTGAAGACAATAATCCTAACTTTTACCACTGTCATACCATATTGAGCAGATTTTCAATATTGAAATTTGCCATGTTGGTCCGTTCCAGTACATCTCAGTTTACCTGCGTTTCAATAACTTTTTGGTTTTTTGTGAAATTTGTTGGATTTTTCTAGTGAATCACTTCCACCATGCCTGCTGAGAATGTTGGTGTGATACTTAATACACCTCAACAAAATGGGTAGCCAAACACAAAAATCGGCATCTCGTAGAAACTAATCGAACCTTACTTCTCCGTGGTAATGTCCCACACTGGTTTTAGGGGGGATGTTGTGCTAACATGTTACTTTACAAATTGCATGTCATCATCGGTCATTAACGATAATATCGCAATTTCAATCATTTTTTCCATTCCCCCTTATCCCAATTTCACCTCGTGTTTCTGGGTCTATATGTTTTGTTCATATAATCTATCTCCTAGACTTGATAAACTATTATCCCAATCAGTCAAGTATGTCTTTCTTAATTACCATCGATCCCAGGAAGATTATTATTGTTATTTTCCTACATTACCATGATATCTCATACCAGTCAATGTTACCTTTTTCGAGTTTTCTCCATACTTCAAGTTCAGCCATGTGACTCTGAAACCCCTTCAGAAAATTACTTTATCACCTCTTCAGGAAATTACTCATTCACCTCTTTAGAAACTTATTAATGTTGTGTTTATCATTGTTCCTTACGAGTCTAAGTAGTCTGACTTGTCACTAGATACCCCTACATTTGACCCCACCCACTACAAACATGTCATTTTCATCATCCAGCCTATATTGTACATGTCCCTGAAGCCATTGCATATTGTCTTTGGTGTCTCCTACATCATTGAATCTGATCATATAACCTGAATTCGATCTTTTGATTTCCTTTGAAAAATGTATATGTCGAGCAAAAATTCCCTATCCACATTATATTTATTTATTTTATTAATGTCTTTTCTCTTTATACTATACTTGCATATCTTTTTGTCTTCTATTTCTATTCCTAAATCCCCAGGTGAAACTTTATCTCACCTTGGAGCCAAACAATAATTTACTAGGAAAATCTTTGGTAAGTTGTTGTTGGCTTTCTACTTTCAAGGTTGGTCTAGATGGTAAATTTGATCATTTTAAAGATCGTTTGGTAGCCAAAGGATAAACTCATTTA
Source organism: Vicia sativa (assembly GCA_021764765.1). NCBI lineage: Eukaryota > Viridiplantae > Streptophyta > Magnoliopsida > Fabales > Fabaceae > Vicia > Vicia sativa. The sequence goes on from CM038795.1 coordinate 18,834,619, forward strand.
TTTTAGGTTGGATTATAGTGATACTTTCTTCCATGTAGCCAAGATGACATCATTTAGATTTTTTTTCTCGTCATTGTAGCCATTTGAACAAAAATGAATTTTTACATTTTGACCCTGAAGAGGAAGTATATATGTAGAAATCACCTGAGTTTGTTTCTCATGAGGAGTCATCTACTATGGTTTGTCGCATACATATGTCTATGTATGGTCTTAAGCAATCTCTTAAAAGCTTGGTTTGGCATATTCAAAATCGTAGTACAAAAATTTGGTATGGGCCGTAGTGAAGTTGACCATTCTATTTTTTATTGTGTATTTGTACTAACTGGTAGTGATTAACAAGGAATACTCCAATTAAAACATCTTTGAAAGCAATTTAAGACGAAAGACCTTGGAAAACTCTTATATTTTTTAGGTATTAAGTTAGCTCACTCTAAAGACGATTTGATATTTTCTCAATGAAAAATTGCTATGGGTATTTTGAAAATATGTGTTAGACGACAACGAATTATCTAGAGAGGGTGAATATATTCCCAAGTAAAAATTACCTTTCAAAATAGGTAATTAAAATTTATTTTGAAAGACCACGTTGTTATGGGTATTTTGAAAACATGTGTTACACGACAACGAATTATCTAGAGAGGGTGAATATATTCCCAAGTAAAAATTAGGGTTAAATATGTTTTTAGTCCCTATAAATATGCGACCCTGCAATTTTGGTCCCTCTAAAATTTTCCTTTGAATAATGGTCCTCGCGAACTTTTTTTCTTGCAATTTTAGTCCTTGTTATTTTCTAAAATTTTTAAAACGGTTCAATTACCCTTAAATTTTTAAGTTTTTGAATATATTATTTTTAATATGTGTACTATGCAATATTTATTTACTAAATCTTAGAATTTTTTAAAATGAGATGAATTAAATATGAATTTTTTAAATTTCAAAAGATTTTGATAAAAGCAATGAAAATCTCGATTTAGAAATCAAATTTTGAGTTCTTTTTTTTCCGAGAAACCTTTTATAACGTTATACACGTCTGTAAAATTTCATTCAAAAATACGCATCGATTTAACAGTAAGGACTAAAACTACGTGCATAATAATTTTGCGAGGACCATTATTCGAAGGAAAATTTTAGAGGGACCAAAATTGCAGGATCGTATATTTATAGGGACTAAAAACATATTTAACCCTAAATATTACCTTTTAAAAATAGGTAATTAAAATTTATTTTGAAAGACAATGTTGAGCAGAAGATTTTTAGCTTAGATCAAAAAAGTCGCATAAACAAACTTTGTTATTAGAAACTCGGATATGCGAAAGTTGTATGGAATTAAAACAATGATAACAAAAATCAACACAATTATATCTCAATTAACTGTTTATCACAAATCATAGTGGTTACCTATTTCCAATGAAATTATGTATAAAACAAAACTTTGCATTTTATCGAACACTTGGCGCACTATCAATTTTTTCAGATTTTCCTTTGAACTTTGTTGATGTGAAAAATCACTTACAATTAAAATCATAGTAAGCTAATCAACAAAGCAAATTGAACGTTAACAATCAAAGAAAAATTCTATATGAATCGATCGATCAAACAACAAGTTCAACAAATTGCATATAGTAAGTAACTGAGAGAGAGAGAGGGGGGGAACGACAGAAATATTTGTTTAGGTAGTTCACCAATACATACTCGCAATGACTACGTCTGTCCCTAATTTCAATTGAAATTGAGATATCAATCTTACTTTGCAAAAAGTTGATTACGAGAGAAGTGTTCCAAGAGCAACCCTACAAACTCTAACAGTTTGTTGTTGATTCAACCCCTTATCATATTTTGATCTTAAACAAGACCAAGATATAATAGACCCAATTGATTCACCGTTTCACGCTACTCCTTTGCGAGATACTCAATCTCCAAAGCTTTCATTCGATCGAATCTAATTGTGAACTATTGACCACAAGAACTTCCAGTACAATCCACCATCTTGCGCTACTCCTTTGCAAGATACCAAATCTTCAAAGCTTTCACTCGATCGAATCCATTATTGCAAAGTCTTTGAACAAAACTCTTAAATCTACCAAAGATCTTGGAGGACACATCCTAGGTTTTTCCGGATGAAATCCCCCATAATTTTCAACCCAATTTTCTCTGTTACACAAACCTAATTGGACGTTATCAAACCTTGCCTAGATGGCACCCCAACAAAAAATGATTATGTGTAGTTTGCTATTGTGTATGCATAGGTTGGAGGTTGAAGATGAAGATAAGTGGTGGTAAGTGTTTATAGTTTCATCAAGTTGAAATGATGCATGCATGATGTATTTATAGATGTGGAAATTGGTGGCCAAGAGGGAAACTTTGGAATTAAAAAGTTGAAAAATTTGACTCTCATAACAACATGTGTTAGCCTGAAAAGTGGATGTGTCGGCACATAGAATTAAAAACTTCAGTATGAGCCGACTTGGAATGAGTTACGTGCCGACACATGCAACACATAGGCTACAGACTTTAATATTGTACATATGTGTTAGCTTGAAAATCGTATGTGTCGACACATAAATGTGAAACTTCAGTATGTGCAGGCTTGAAATGGTAATGTGTCGACACATGCCAAACATAAGTTATAGGTTTTAATATTGAAGTACATGTGTCGGTCTGAAATGATTTTTGTGCAAAAACTGATTTTTCATGATTTTGATCAATTTCAAATTTGTTTTGAATGCTTCCTAAGACCTCTAATGTAAGAGTGTGTCAAACGACATAGAGATATCATCCAATATGCATAAATACTAAATTTTCTTAATTTTGACATCATATAAAATATCTAATAATGAAGTTGAACTCACAACATATTTATTAAACGCCAAACCAGCTTACACTCATATGAATCTAAATGTCAAACGCTCATCGGGCCTTTATCTAATTTTCCAAAATTTCATTGCAGCATGACACCTCATTGTGGAGTATGAAACAAGGAATTAAGAAGCATTTTTAGTTAAAAGAAAGACATTTGAGTTGAACATAATTTGACATACAGTAGGTGTTAAAATGTGCCTTTTGGATACAACATTTTAAAAAGTTGTCATAATAGCTATTAGTTTAGGAGATTTTTTAATGCACCCCATAATCTTCTAATACACCATGTGAAAATACTATTATATTCTTAGATTTTGAAGATGTATTTTCGAACGCACCCAACATAAAATGAAACATTGATTATTTCAAACATGTATATATGTAAAACGTTCAGGCTTATATTTTCGAAAACTTATGAAGCAGAAGCAAAAAAACATAATAGAAAAACAACAAGTTGACAATAAAAATACCATTCATATCATAAAATGAGCTATACATAAGGGATATTAACATATATCATAACTCATTAATACAATGTCACTTACAATAAATTAATAAATAACTACTAAAATGAACCGAAATAATTATCGTCGGACAAATCTACAAGTGGTACCCCCTTTGACTTTTCTATATTTATTTCTCTTTCAATATTGCTCAATTTGGTGTACTCTTGCATCCTTTCAATAAATTGATTCGATCAAGTCTCAAATTTGGTTGTACGATGAGTTGTCTACTCTGGTGATATAAGTGGTATAGGGCATCATGGTTTCAAATACACTTGAATAAAATATCGCAGATTTGAAATCTACCTTAACATAGATGATACGATCATTAGGAATTTGGTGGTGGAGCAGCCCGTAGTGGAAAAAAAGTTTCCGAAAAACCGTATCTTGTAAGATCAATACACATTATCTCATACGCAGTTGATATGAGATGACCCATCTCAGAGAAGCGCATCCATTTATCCTCTGGTGCATGTCCACTAATGCAAGGTACAAGAGTTGATAAAGCTCTTCAAATTTCTCTTTATTCTCGATCACCTATGAGTATAATTTTTAATTGGTGTAGACGGTGTAGGATGTGGTTTGCTAATCCGAGTTCCTGTTAAAACACTTTTCTAGGAATTCGGAGTCGGTGAATTGGAAAAGTTTGTTAACGTGTTCAAATTATGATGGACTCATCATTGTTAAATTATCACTTGGTGTAGGTTTGACCTTCTTAGGTGCTTCTTTTGTTTTTACCGATTGAGATGGTGGTTTCAAGTTTTGGTCTCCAAAAATACAATCTTCATCAATTGCTCTTTGATGTGGAGTTTCGTGTTGTCATTTGCATTCAACAATTTTTCTTGTATCGCTTCCCATTCAGTCAAGATGAAGATATTTTATTTACCGTCTTTTATAACAACACCATCATCAAAATTGATCTTCTTCCAATTATTGCAGACTTCGTCCATTCGTATTGAACTATCAAGTTTCACCTTCTTAGATAACACAAACATATGGGAGACCATAGATTCTCACAAGTGTACAAAATCAAACCTCACTTCTTTCGCATGTCAATGACACAAATACACTTCTTCTATCTGAACCATTATTGGACCTTCCGATCACAACTCCAAACCCCAATTTAAACGCCTCTGTACAAATATATTGTAGCATGTGATCACGAAATTCATATTCTTCCTCATTTTTAAAATGGTTCCCAATATCTACCCACTAAACCCTAACTTGTAGTAGTGAAGGAGATAGAAAAAATGATTGAAAGGTCCGATAATAGTTCGAATACAAAAAGTGTATTTGTGATATTGGCAAACTTAATTTGTATTGTTTGATGATATGTTCGTACTTAATTTTCTATTTTTCAGTTTATTAGTTAGCTTTCTATTTATTTATTTTTCAGTTTATTAGTTAGTTTTTCAGTTTATTAGTTAGCTTTCTATTTATTTATTTTTCAGTTTATTAGTTAGTTTTCTATTTGTTTTCCACTTAGTTTGTAATGTTTGGTGATATGTTCAAACTTTTTTTTAGTTAGCTTTCTATTTATTTATTTTTCAGTTTATTAGTTAGTTTACTAGTTAGTTTTCTATTTGTTTTCCACTTAGTTTGTAATGTTTTGTGATATGTTCAAACTTTTTTTCTAATAGTTTTTTTCCTTTCTGAAACCCTTTGTCCATTGTTCAAACTTTTAAAAAATCTGAACATATTTTTGTTTCTTTAATTATTAATTAAGTTGAAACTATGTTATATGATGATGAATTGGAATGTAATGGCTAGATTTTTGTTTCCTCATTTCAACACAATTTGTTTATACTTTGCTTGTGTTTTGTTAGTTTGCATGTGTAAAACTCAATTGCTAGTATGAGTTTAACTAGTAAGATTTTATGACTCCATTGTTGCAAAAATTTGAATTTCCCAAAGATACTGGTTTATATATAAACTATTTTGTTGCTATATTTTATTTATTTATTTCAACTTCATTATTCAAATACTTTGAAGGATTATGACCAAAAATGTTAAAACTCTTTTTTATCAGTTTCATCTATTTCTTTCTACTCATTGGATTATAGGAGAAAATGGGTGCACAAGCATAAATGCCTTTCTGCAAACAAATTTCACTTCCCCATATTTAAGATATTCTGCATTTGGCATGGCACCGAATTTACACATGTGGAGCACCCAATCAAAGATGACTTACATTTCAACTGCACAGCCAAAGTTAAAAAGCATGATTAAAATTTGAGTCGGCCTATCAGATGCTCTGCGATTCACGACTGCCTGAAATGCAGGAGTTCCTGGCTACAGGAATTTCACCCCATTTCTGCAATTCCTAATGATTGCAATCTTGTAAATTTAGAAACTTGCAGATACTAGGAAGAAGCAATCTTTCGCCATTTCACGTGTCAATTATTACACTCTAGAAAAACTCTTAGGGTGTGTTTGGTTGCATGGCAAGCAATAAAAAAGCACGGCAGCTACACTTATCAAGGTAGAAAAACGTGGAAAACAAGAAGCTATGAATTGGAGAGTTAAAAAAAAGCACTTTTTCTTCAATTCTCACCGTGAAAACAAACATAGGCTTAATTCACATTACATGTACACCATACAGTGTTAGATTTGAGATGAGGATCTATATGACTCCACCGCATTCGGTCAACATTATTCGGCTTTCACTTCATGCAGACAAGTTGATTTTGGTAAAAAGAATCACTTAAGATCCATTGAACTACGTCGAATGCATGAGTCCAGCATAAATGATAAAAATGGTCATAGTAAAACAATAAAATATTAATACACCAGAATATTGGATATGCGACAAAATGCCAATACAATGGACAAAAAAACTTACTGATGCAATTAGAGTAGATGGTATATGGAAAGAGATTGCTACGTTGAATCCAATTGCTTCTCAAGTATTGAGTTGTCCTTCTCACTACTGGATGCAAGAGGCAAAGACATAAACTGTAACGCAAGTAACTCATCTCTGCTATATTTCATCCTTTGATCTACACCAAAATAAACAAATAAAATTAAAATTATATGCATCATAAAATAAAATAAACTAAAATAGCAACCAGATGATTCGTTAAGTAATGGGAATTACCAACAAAAGATGGAGATAAGGACGTTTGTCCTTTCTTCCTAGTTGCTTGCATAGTCCTTGAAGTTAATCGAGATGGAGATGAATGATGATGACGTCCATTTTCTTCAAAGGGAAGTACCGTAACAAGTTCATGCCTTACTTCAATTTGTGGATGATTTCTACAGAATGATAAGATAGCTTCTTTTGTTAAGAGCCAACAACCTCTGAGGTCCATCAGTTTGAGAGTTTCAGGAACTTTAAACTTTTCAAGAGCATAATTTGTCAACACCGCATCACAGATACTTAGCTTTGTCAATTTAGGAACTGACGATAGATGGTAAAGTGAGATGTCTGCAAGTGAAGGACTTCTAAGAGATAAATATCTCATCTCTTGGAAGCCTGATAAAGGGAATAAAGCTTCATTGATGACTTGAGTGTGCTCCAAATTCAGCCTTTCTAATTGTTTAAGATTTTGTATGGTCGTTAGAGAGAGAGAGTCAGAGTCAGTCCCTCCCTGGTTCAAAAACCCTGAATCCAAAGTAAAGATAGGAAAATTATAATAAAATAAAAAAGTATAAAACTACAGGCAGAAAATGAAGATAAACCAGACAAAGCTGAGAAATGAAGTTGAAGAAATCGGTATTTTGATATTTTGAACAACGCATATACAAGAAAGCAACAATTTGAGGATAAATCGGACAAAAGTTTCCTAGTGAGGAGTAGTTGTTCATTGGTAAAGAAAAAGACTCATTTAATGTCTGAAGAACAGTATGATTTATCCTCATCAGTAACAATTATGCAGTAAAAAAATACCTTTAATGTTTGTATTGCTCAGATCAACATCCTTCAATGAAGGCATCATGCTGATAAATGAGAAGGCAGTATCATCCACTGACGTTTGAGATAGTGACAGAATTTCAAGATTGGGAACATGTCCAGCTAAAACCCCTAATCCAGCAGAGCTAACCCAAGTACCACTCAGATTCAGACTTTTCAACTTTCCACCAATACATGCAACCATCTCAACTGAATCATCATCAATCATACATGAGCTGAGATTGAGATGTTCTATTACTTTCAGTTTACTTAAGAAGAAGAATTTGTCAATGCCGGTATGGGCCAAGTCCAGAAAGGATAAGAGATTTGTATTTGCATACAATAGGGTTTCAGCTTCATTCAGGAATTTAGACCCAGCGAAAATAAGCTTTGTCAAAGGAGATTTATCATCTTTGAGAATAGAGTCAATAGTACAATTACTCATGTTGAGACATTCAAGAGCTGGTAAGTTAGGCAATTTTGTGACGCTGGTCCAATCAAGATTTAGATGGGTTAACTTGGGGAACGAATTAAGAAGGGCAGCACCTTTGTTTGATACTCTACTACCCCAGAGTTCAATGTGTTGTAGATTTTCCAGTACCTAGAATATGTGTTTCACAGGTGAGAAAGACAGGATGTCCATGTTACTACAACTTGAGAACTGGCAACATAGACTTGTATGGGCCAAAACACAAAGGTCACCTAACTAAAATGAAGTCTAAGAGTGAATTTGGGCTAGTATTCCAAGAAATGTGTCTCAACTTGTTTGATCAAGCTGTGATACAGATTGCTGCATAAGCACACAACTGCAGTCCGATAACTTGGAAAATGGTACTAAACCGAACCCATACGAGTATCTGGCCATAACTAACCGCCAAGACAAGAAAGCAATAAACAAATGATTATACCAAAAACACATTCTTTTGAGTCAGTGTTGTTAATAGCGGATTGCGGAAAATATCAGATCACCAAAAAACTAATATGATAAATATCGGATATTGTAGCCGACAAATAGCAGATAACCACAAAGCGGTTATCATTTATCTTAAACAAACCAAAAGGAAAAAAGTTCAACCCGTCGTCAAGTAGTATTAATCCAAAATATTCCTTCAAATAATTGGGATCTGACCATTTTAGAACATGAAAAAGTATTCCCTATCATCGGCATCCATGTCTTCCAGTTCCAAAAGCTCTTCTTAAAACAAACCTTTAACTATCACCAACAAAAAAACCTAACTCGAGACCCCTAAACAAGATTCTAAAATAATACTCAAACTAAAACAACACAAGCAACAATTCAAATCAAGACAAGAAATTACAAAACATTCAAACTCTAAAACAGGCTCTAAAACAAGCAATCTGAACATATTTTGTTTTAGAGTCGTTTTAAGAGCTTGAATGTCTTGTAATTACTTGTCTTGATTTGAATCGTTGCTTGTTTTGTTTTAGTTTGAGTATTATTTTAAAATTTGCTTTCATTTATATTGGGATTAGAGTTTTATTAGGGTCTCGATTTAGGTTTCTTTGTTAGTGATGAATTAAAATGTTGTTTTCGGAAGAGTTTTTGGGATGACTGGAAACATTTTTTCAATTACTTGTTCCAAAATGGTCCAGATCCAAATTATTTAGAGGAACATTTTTGAATTAATACTATGTGGATATGTTGAACTTTTACTTTTAATATGTTTAAGACAAATGATAAATATTTCGTAATTTTTTCCTAATTCTTTTTGATATTATACTATAGTTAATAAAAACTAAAATGAAATTTAAGTTAATATTAAATTTATACTGTAGCCAAATTCCGATATGAAAAACCGATATATCGACGATATAACCGATATTTAACAATACTGTTTTGATTTTAAAACAATCTATATGAAAATCAACGGTGCAGTGAACAACGCCCCACTATAGTTAGAAAGCATAAATCCAATAGAAAAAAAAAAGGGAAAACATCTATTTACACTGGATGAAAGATGATGCAATTACACCATGTAACATCTATCCACCCTTTGAATTGTTCATCTTGCATCACAAATTTCAAGAAACATTTACCTTGACAAATCAAGTGGAATACAATTTCATTTATTGACAAGCATACAACTAATTTAACCAAAAACTGATGGAGGGCAAGTCTAGCACAAAAGTTTCCTAGTGAATAGTTCTCAAGAGGAATGTACATTCATTTATCGAAAAATATACCAACACAAATATCAACCTAAAAAGAAATACCTGTAAAGAAGCTAATGCCTCATCATCCACCGGCAAACCACCCAAGTCAAGAAGAGACAACTTTCTAAGAGAGCCAAGAAGCTCAATTCCTTTAGCAGTAACACCGGTTTTCGAAATATGCAACTTCTCCAAATTAGGAATGGAAAGTATATGATTAATTCCAGCATCATTAACTTTCGAGCATCTAGATAAATCCAACTCTTTAAGACTATTCATCCCTAAAACCAGTTAAGACAAAATCATCAATCACCATACACAACAGAAATCAAAATGAGTAAAACATAAGTGTAACAATACATCCAACTCTCTTCAACTTGTTTCCATGAATCTACAATGTACCTGCAGTAGGCCAAAGAGCTGAAGAATTGATTCGGTGACATTCTGCAATGTTCAAATAGCGCAGATGACGAAATGCTCCTAAATACGCCATCCATTCAGCATCAACAGAGTTATCGCCTCTCAAATCAATCTCTTCCGCACTGTGTTTGAAAACCCTAACCGAAAAACGTATCATCATTATTACTATTATTTTTGTAGTAATTAGTATTGAAGAAATGAAATGAATTGAAAGTGAGTTACTCGAGGAGGGAGGGGTGGAGGAGGCGGCGAGTGATGAGGCGGCGGAGGAGAGCGTCGGCGAGATGAGAAGGTAAACGATCGAGAGAGCGTCTCTGTAAGCGCCATTTGTCAACGGTTTGTGTGGTTTTGCAAGCTGCGTTGATGCAAAGTTGAACCAATTCGGTTTCGTTGTTCATGATTGTGTGTGAGTGTTGTTGTGATTTGTGGAATGAAATGTAGAAGATGAGTTTGATTTGGTGGTGTTGTGGTGGAATGGATCTTGGGATTGTTGATTCAGGACGAAGCATAGTTCTTCTCTGTGGAAGGAAACACAGACAGACATCTCAACATGGGCCTCGTCAGTCCATCTGGGCTTGCCATTCAGCCATTATAAAGCCACCCCATCTTATACGTGTCACCCCATATGCTATGAAAATATCAAAATCTACCTATCCAAATTATTCACCATATAACTAAGCACTTGGGCTCCAGTGGTACAGGAGCTCTTGCTAAGGACGTAATACGGAAAATACCGGGTCCAATTCTTAGGTGGGAATAATGTTTGGCCAGTGTCCGTACAGTGTCCGTACCTCTCGACACGAACTCTGGATTACTAGGGCCCCTTTCCCCTATAAACCAGAGTGCGAAAGAAAAAAAAAATTTATTCACCATATTTTCTAAATTTTTGTGAAATTTCTTATATTTTGTAAATTTTAACATTTTTCATATATTATTTATCAATAATATCAGAAATTTTAAAATTTTCAGTGCGTAATATTATATCGGAAATTTTGAAATTTTTCGTATTTTAATTTTTTTTTTTAAAATACTAAAAATTTTAAAATTTCCGGTATTTTATATTTTTCTTATATTTCTTATTTTGCAATGACGACTAGAGGACGAGACGTTTCTATGGCGGGACGGGCCACTAATAGAGTTAATGCTGAAGCCCGAGTTATTGATAAGGCGTAGGCCTTGGAGTTACGGATTGGACGTCGTCCTCTGACCAGTTCTCACTAGAAACGAATAGCTAAGCAGCAGGCGCAGTTCCTCGCAGTCTGTCGTTGGGCTGTTAGAGTATTCACTACTGCTGAGGAGGTACTGGAACCTACAGAGGAGGTACAGACTCCTGATGTGGAGGTACAGACTCTTGTTCTTATTGTGCAGTCGATAGTTGAAGAGTCTGTAGTTAAGGAGCTTGTGTTGTAGGAGGCTAAGGTTGTGTTGCATAAGGCTATTGTTGAACGAGTTGACGTGGTGTCCCCCGCTGATATAGACACCACGACTCGTGCGTATACAGAGCCATCAGTACACACTGATGGAGGTTTCCCTTGAGGACCTTCAGATAGGTCCGTGCTGACAAAATTTGCATACCATGTTGCTTATAGGATATGGCAGAGCGAGGTATGTATTCTTGGTCTTGTTTTATTGCGTAATTTTTATTTTTATTATAAGATTTGATGTATACTAATTTATTTTAATTGTAATATTTGTTACAAGAGCGTCTGGTGTTGAAGATCGCTTCTCATGGTTCAAAGTTGAAGAATTCCCCCGAGAGTCTTATGCCTGAGGGGGTGAAGAGGATAGTTGGAGATTTCCATCTTGTAGACTTAGTTGGTTGCTCATTGACTATGTTGGATGCCTCCCTGTTATCAACTTTTGTTGAGAGGTGGCACCTGGAGACATCATCCTTCCATCTTCCATTTGGAAATATAACTGTGACTTTAGATGACACGGATGCCCTCTTTCAAATTTTGATTGGTGGTACATATTTTACACCATTACTTAGGGACCAGGCGACGATAGTGCACATGGTTATGGAGGATTTTGAGGTTTCTAAGCTGGAAGCTAGAGGAGTTTGGTTAGACTCGGGGATTTCACCTTCGGATGTCTTGGTTGAGGAGATTGTGTGGGGAGCTTATGGCAACACAGGGGTACCATGATGCCACTAGGGCGTACATGCTACATCTGGTGGCATATACTCTTTTTGCGGACAAGTTTAAAGTTTATATTGATGTTCAGTACTTGTCTTTATTCACCGCATTTGACACTCTATGTTGGGCTTGGGGAGTGGCGGCCTTGACCATATTGTACACGACACTTGACGTTGCTTCTCTCTCTAATAGCAGACAGCTTATTAGTTGCATCATCTTGTTACAGGTATACTATATTTTATTTGATGGTTTTTATTAATTATTTGGGTGTATTTATTTGATGGTTTTTATTTATGCAGTGTTGGATATATGGGAATTTCCCTTACATCTATGAGCGGAAGATCCAGCGTGTCCATGCATCTGACCTAGTGTGTGAGGAGATGGAAGGCTAAATAGGCCATTCTATGAGGTTTGATAGAGTACAAGAGGAGGTTGGATGCTCTAACCTTGGACGATGTCATATGGACACCATATACATCTCACCGCCCTCATCATCCATTCGAAATATCTACTTTATATTCAGGGCATGTAAGATGGGAGAGCCATGTGGACTTGCCTCAGAGTCACATCATCAACTCCCCTATGAGATATTGGATACAATCGTTGAGGTTCAACATCCTGGGCAGTGCGAGGATGGATACCTGGAGTGGTTCCACAATGTGTCACACCATCAAGTCATACCACCGGCTGCAGTATCTGATGTTTCGGGGCCTTCAGGTACCACCTACACCTCCACTTGATTCTTCCGAGCCACCACCACCACCTCCACCTCCTGCAGGAGACAAGGACAAGTACCTACAGTTCATCGTCGTTCATTTAGATAACCTCATGGGGTTGGTATACTCTAATGGAGAGATTTATACTAGTTTAGCTGGGTTGACCGACAATGCCCGTGGAGGGCCTATGTAGATTTATTTTATAATTGTATTATATTTATATTTTGTGACAAACAGACATCTTATTGATTACATAATCTTTTTTGCGAGTACATATTATGATTCGATGAAGAAAATAACATAACATGAATAAGAAACAAGCATAACTAACAAACAACAAACATAAATAGTACTCTTAAACATGAAAACCTAGACACTACCGGATGACTCTGGATGCTTCAACATTTTCATTATATCGTCGACAGATCTTTGGATGTGCGTGTTCAACTCGATCGGACCTTTAGTTATCCTACGCCGAAATAATTTCCATGTGGCCTTCACATCTGTATCGTTCTTCAACTCAATTAGGTTATATTTCACCCTTCCATTTGTATCAATCCAATCCTCCTGAAACTCGGCCTTTGTCACCCTTCTGTTATCAGAATTAGGCAATAAACTATTCAACGTTTCTTTTAAGGTGGCAAAGGATTCAGAGCCATCTAGAAGCTCAAATTCAACATGAGGGTTATTGTCGTTGCAATACACTTTTGTCTTAATCAGAAATTGAGAAAGAGTATTTTTTGATATGTCTAACCCTATAACTTAAGACCCCTATTTATACAAATGGTGATGCATTCTAGACCACACAAATGTGTCAGGGCAATTAGGATCCTCCAAATATGCCGGCAAAATCTCAACCATTGAAAAAACCTTAAATTAAACCCTACCAAAAATTTCAGTATAACTGAAATTTTTAGTACTAAGACAAAAATTTGAAATTTCTGGTACACCAGAAATTTCAAATACACTATCGGAAATTTACTCTTATTGAAAATGTAGCAGGGGTGTACCAGAAATTTCAACCCTTCTATCAAAAATTTCGTCTGAAATTTTTTTTGTATCTCATTAGGGGCAAAATTGAAATTAAAAAATAGGGGGTGGCATCTTTTATTTTGTGGGTGGCGTGTAAAATTCTCCTTGCTCTTTTTTATGAGAAATTCTTGTCCCAACCCCGTAAGCTTTTCAGCGCACCGCGTGAATTTTTGAAAATGCCTCCAAATTCTAGAAATACATTTCCGAAAAACATCTCACACATATATAATTCATTCGTTTTTTAGATTTGTCTCATTTTACGACTAACTTTATTTCAGAAATACATTTCCAAAATTGTATTCATCTTATTTTGAATGACCTACTGAAAATTTTGTTCGTACTTTTTCACTCAAATTTGTCTATGGGCAATTTGAGAATTATAAAAATATGTGAGGGTGTCGGGTATAACTCGGGGGTGGCAAGTAAATTTCTCCTAGTTTGGAAATGCTCTTTCCACCTTTATTTGAGCATCTCACATCTTTAAAATTTCAAAAATATCCTTTTAAGTATTTGGAGATGCATCTCCGGACACACCTGAATCAATACCAAAATACGTCATTATGATATTCACCATAATTCAAATAATATATGGTCCAGAGATATATTTATGTATGCTAGTTAGAGGTTTTCGAATATGCATCTCCAAAAAGTCTCTGAAGTCTCCTAAAAGTCATTGGAAATGCGTTAATTGCGGGGAAGAATTTTTCGAAGATGCTTCTTTGAAAACTCCCATGAATCATTTATGAAGATCATATTGTCTTAACATTGTAAATTTTTTAGACCAACTTATATTGAAGTAAAATCAAAATAAAATCAAACTAAATCAAGTTTCACTAAAGTTAAACTAAGTAAAAAAAATCGTACATTAATTTAAATAGTAAACACCATAAATAATATTTATTTGAAAATATAAAAAAATACATCTAAACATAAACTATTGTGTTTGTCAAATCCCCTATCTTCTCCTCCTCCACCTATACTGACGACATTTCGTAACTCGGCAACCATGTTTGTAACATCCAAAATTTAAAATTAATTATTTATTTGATTATTGGTGTTTTTTTTATGATTATCTATGTGATGTGTGAGGTATGTTGTGGACTTGTGGGATAGTGTGGATTAAGATGTTAATTAGAGTAATTTAGATTTAAATAATTTAAGTTACATTATTTAGAATTATTTATAATAATAAAATAAAATAATAAAGTGAAAAAGGAGGATAAGGGCAAGGTGGTAATGTATGGTGATAAGTGAGGGTATGATTGAAATAACATAGAAATGAGTCCAAGGGGTAAAAAGAGAAAACAGATAAGAAAGGTTTTATGTTTCATCGATCATGAAATAGAGAGAAATAGAGGAAAAAAGGAAGACGAAGGCTAGGGCTCAGAGATGGATTTTCCATAGATCTTTAAGGTGTTTAATTCACAGAGAAATTAAGGTAGGGGTTTAATCGATGTTTATTATGATTGATAGAGGGTTAAGGTAATGTAGGATTTTGTTGTGTGGTTTATCTGATAACATGTGATTGAATTTGATGAAATTGGTGACTGATGATATAATTTTGAAGCTCACGAACAATGAATTGATGCCTATGATGTATATCATAAAGTATTTTATTGTTGCTATGTGTTATATGATGATTATTATACTTTTTGGACTGGGTTGGATGCAAAAATTGGGGATCGTATGGACTGAGACAATAGCGAAAATGAAATAGAGAATTTGCAATATCGTGACATTCGTTGGGGAGCTTGAGACGAGCATAACGCCCGATCGTTGTTGAGCGATGCATTTGGCGATGGGAATGGTGAAAAAGCATGCTCCTGAACTTTGTATGGAGAGGGACGTGTCGTCAGGACGTCGTCGGGCGAGGTAGTGGTGAGTAGAGCGCGACAGTATCGTCGGGCGAGGGCGTGGCGAGCATAGGCGTCGGGTGAGGATGTGTCGATTAGACTCGGCAGTGACATTCAAGATGTTGTAACTTGAGTTTCAGGACTCTGTTTGGCGTGTCGTTCAAAATGTTAGGAAGCTGACACGTAGACCTATAACATGATAGAATTATATGAGTGATTTGATGTGTGACTTTGATACATATGTGCTCATGAGATTTAATTGATTATATGTTGTTATACTATGATGTTCTATTTAAATGACAAATATGATTGTGCCATGAAGTATTATGGGATACCTATGTGATGATTCTTTGATGATTTATGTGATGATTTATGTGAAGACTATGTGATGATTTTATGTGAATGATGATGCACTTGATTAGTTGTAGTCAAATTTTCATACGACATTGATGATCATCATGCATTCATAGCATTTTTGGACGGTGGTCCGCTATTTTGGAAGGTGTTCCGCTTATGACGAGCAACAATTCTATTGTGTGGATCGTGTGCGTTTTTATGATGTGCTCTGGTTCCAAGAGGGAATCAATCCTATGGTGGATATCTTTGGAGAGTTATGACTAAGTGTTCATCAAAATTATGTACCATACACATTGAGTTAGTTGTGTAGCATTAATATCCTATGGGACATTGCATGAATTCCTTGATGAGATGTGATATGATGATAGTTGTGAACTATGTTACTATATGATGTTTGACGATGAAAGATGTACATGTGATTTTATGATGTATGCAGATATGAAGTATTGATGAATAATATGTGTTGTTGTGGTGATGATGTTGTTGTAACTACTAATCTTTTCCTTATGTCTTTTATAATAAATTGTGATTACCCACCTTTTCAGCTTGAATGTTGCCTCCACAGGGGTAACGCGCGGGTGACCAAGAGTAGTTCATTGAAGTTGAGAGGATAGCTTATGAGTTTTAATTTAGTTTCAGTTTATTAGAGATGTGTTGCTCTAATATGTAACATCAGGTTGGGAATATTATGTTTTGTGTATGACATTACTTTTGTTAGCTTGTTTTTATGATATTTTTGGAAGGTTAAAGTGATTTAAATTATATATTTGATGAGATGATAATTCTTGAGTTTCAAAAAATAAATGAAGTTTATTTTATGACTATGATATTCGTTGTGAAGGTTTCAATGATGAGTTGATGTTATAAGAAAGAAATTGATGTTATGAGATGTTGTAACCTGTGTTACGGAGCATGAATTTTATTTTGATGTTTTCTATGAAGTGTGACACCCTTAAGTAGTGATGTTAAATAAATTATTCTTAATTTATTCGTCATTTATTTATGAGGCTTACAAGGATGTTACATTAATGATATCAGAACAGGTCGCTCCGTCCGACCAAATTGTTTAATGTTGTTTGTTCCTTAGTATATGACATGTGTGTGAAACACAAACAATATTTGCTTCCTGTTCTAATCGTTTGTATGCATGATTTAATGACAGTTCATTCACAAAGAGGATCAATATGTCGATTTCATTATCAAATTTAATTACACTTTTAATGAGAACATATTTGTTCACGTCTCTTCCATTCTAATTCTTAGCTTTGTCTCGCTAAAAAATGGTGAATAGTTAAATTATGCATGGATTATGATAGGATATTTGGAGTGATTTAAACTTGGAGGGGAGATATGGAAGAATTATTGGAATTAATGAGCATAAATATGACCTATTATGAAAGGAAGTGAATTTAAAAAATTCATTTCAGTCTCACATTTTATTATTAGTTATTAATAATTATTAATTAATTAAGAGTAACCCTAATTATGTACCACGACCTTTATATTTTTGTCTTGCCGACCAAGTCTCCTCTCTTCTTTGCTGGCCAAATTTGTAATGGGTAGTAATAGGTCGGATGCGCTTCTCCACGGTTTCCTATTCAATTGGATCAGGTCATCAACTATCTATAAATAGCAACTATTTTATCACTTTTTCCTCACACCAGAATTCACAATCAGAAACTTCTCTCTTCCCTCTAATATTTACTTTTTAAAACTTTTCTTTTCTGTTTTCGAGTGATTTGTTAGTGTCATCTGCGACTGGTCTATTCACATATTACGAGTGGTTTCAACACCATCGTCGAATGGTTCACATATTGTATAAATAGTGATTGTATAATTGAAATGAGTTGTTTTATTCTGAAAGGGTCTTGATCGTTAATTTAATTTGTATAATTTTAAATGTTGTCGCAAAACATTTTAAAGAGAGCAAATCGTTCTCCGACTCATCATACTGTATAAATAGTGATTGTATAATTGAAATGAATTGTTTTATTCTGAAAGGGTCTTAATTGTTAATTTAATTTGTATAATTTTAAATGTTGTCGCAAAACATTTTAAAGAGAGCAAATCGTTCTCCAACTCATCCTAACAACTTTTTTTTTGTGCGGTGGTTATCAAAATCTAAAGAAACATATTATAATTGTGTTAAATCTGTAATATAGATACACGATTCCTTGTCCCAACAAAAAAAAAACTAAGGCTCCAATGGTGGTTGTTGTTTTGAGGAATAAAATGTACAACTTGTCGGAAAAGTTATCGATCACGTTCTACATTTTTTCAAGATTACTATATCTTGATTTGAAAGAGTAAATTAGATATTACTACTTGTTGTGATTGGATTTTCATTGGTTTAAGAAATGTGTGCATCTATCTTCTTATCCTCATTACTTGATGAATCTAAAAATACATCTCAGAAAACAATTTTCAGATTTAATACTAGACTAGATTTATTCTTGTTTCTAACACCACACAAAAAGTATACTTTTCAATCCAATCAATATTGAAGCCCACCACGAGTGATGATAAAATGTTGTCCGTTACAGAAACTGGCAGTTGCCTATGAATAACCTTGGTCATCAATTCATTTTTGTATGGTTGTGTGCCATACCATGTTGATGAAAGTTAATTCTCAGATATGTCATTGTCTATGTCTCTATGTTCTCAAGTTCATAATTTTCAGATATGTCCTTCATCTTTTAGTTGTAAAATGAAAATTTTGAAATATAGTTGAAATAACCAAAACTAGCATTGCACAGCACAAAATTATAATACTATAGCACAAACTATTATATATGGAGTACAAATGCTGCAAAGCTTACAATGTAACATCACACATAGAAAAAATACAAGTGATGACTCTTCTCTAACGTGTTGAGAAGTCCATTTATATTCTGAACTTCTCAACCGAAACTTTGTCTCGCTGTCTGTCTGTCTTGTATTACTCACTGTATATAAGTTGTAAAGCGGTTAGAAAGAGGATGAGCACTCATTTTCGGTCTCGTCACTCCTTTCTATTTCCGCTCCTTCCATCTTATATAATCTATCTATTTTGATCTATCCTAATGAAATGCAAAATACACAAGAGTAAAGAAAATTTGACACCAAAATGAAAAAGGAGAATCAGTAGAACATCTCCTCACCTCACTGCACATTTCATATTACACAAGAAAGCAATAAACTGTTCGTCTTCGCGTCTGACTTTTTAAGCCAAATAGATTATTCTCAGGCCAACAAGTAGTTCGCAACTGAGACATCTGCTGGAGAGGTAGAATGGATGTAGACAAATTCAAGGCTTTTACCGGCCGATAATGAGTTAATCCATGCTGGGAATGTGTATGAATCACCAGACTTTGTTAGTCCCCAGATTGGACCATAAAGCTTGGATATTGAAAGATTGAGAGACTTGAGATTCTTGTTTGATTTGTTAGTCACAATTGTTGAATATCTATAGTAAGTTATTCCATTTGCAACCCATGAGCGAGTCATTTTCTGTTCAACGGAAATTGGACCTGACCATGAAGCTGAAAAAAGTGAAGTTCCTCAATTAGACTACGAAAATTGATAATATTTATCAGATAGTTAAACAAATCATATGCTAACAGTACCTGGGGATGGAGTTATCTTGGGTTTGGTGAATGAATGTTGCCTGGTAACAACAGGTTGAGGAGCTGTAACAACAACTGCGAGAAAAAAAACACAGCAATTATTTTTACCATCACCAGAAATTTTGCTTATGTCAAGAGTGAGGCAAATAATGATGACAATACCTGGAAGGAGCTGGTTATAACCACCATGACCGCCACCGAGCCGAGCAAGAACACCTATAAGAGGAGCATTGTTGTAGGTTGCTGGTTCTGTTTGTTCATAGTTCTTTCTTTCATCGGCAAAGTCATCATATGCATCAGGTCCACCGACAATAGCACCGGTTAGTATATTGGTGTTGCTCCTTTTGCTGCTAAACCAAGTATCATAACCTCCCATACAGCTGACAAATGAAGGGTTGGCCTTGATTGAAACAATGGACGAACCTCTGTGGTGAACTCTTTGAGGGAAATTGTTTCCGTATCCCACCATGTAACTTGTAGCCCTCGGGTTGTCCCCAAGAATGTAATCCACCTGAGACTTCGCAAATGAGAGAAGCTGAGAAGGAGCGACATAGCCAGAAGCACATTTCAAGTCCCTAGCAGAAGAAGCGAGGTAGTCGGAATAGACTGCAGCTAAAAAGGAGGAGCTTGTGGCAAACTGCAAGTTGTTCCATCTCTGGCGGTAAATTAGGCCACCGGGTGTCCTCTGAACATTGTGAGTACCCCTTCCCATGCATGAACACATGAAATACTCAGACTTTTCCAGATATTTTTCAAACACCGGTGCATGAATGCCAGCTTTTCCTTGCAATAGGAACTACACATCAAGAAAAAATCGAAAACTGTTTAGCCATAAATATTTGATTATAAACGCATACAATCATAACTCATTCTAGTCTTATCTATACGATAAGAAGAAATGTCTTATCATTAAAAAATTGATGTTACCTTGGCAACCAAAGTCTGAACACCAGGGTACTTAACATCCCAACTAAACTCAGTCATTTGCCAACCAGTTCCACCCATGGCATCACCATTTCTACCGAGGTAATCCAAGTAATATTGATTGTTAGATGCTTGATACAACCATGCAGCAGCCCAGAGCAATTCATCCTGTGCAAACAATTACCAACGTTCAATTATTAATATACACATTGCTTATTTCAAAATTTCAAATTTAAAATTTTTTATGTTCTTCCACAATTGAATTGAACCAAAATATCTTACATTATAGCCACTGATAGATCTGTAATACTTCTGCGCAACTGTGATGCTGCTGTCATACTTGCCTCTATATTTATCCGCAAAATCAAACAACTGTAATTCATCAAAACCATATACAAATTAGTTTAGTGATTCCATATAGAAATAGAGTAGTCAATTATCAGCTATAAATTATCTGTTAACTTATCAGGTACATTTATAAGTTATTTTTGATGAACAAAGCCTAATTACTAATATTGGTACTTAGGGTATTAGGTATGATCATTTATTAGGTGCCAACTAAAATACCTAAAAACTGATGAAACGAGATTCAGATCTAGAACAACAGTAAAATAGAATATCAGAAACATCTTCGAAACTTCGTTCTTAATAACTCAACCTAGATTCTAACAACACAATAAATGAATTATTAAATGCAACATGTGTCCTCACCTATCAAAAATAGTGACAGAAAACAGAAACAGTATAGAGGCACATGACAGCGAAAAAATAGGTCCAATGTTAATGGGATGGTTCTAGTAAGCAACAAAAAAACCGAAACAAATTGATGGTTGCGGAACAACCCACTTGTAGTATTAAATGTTACTTCGACCCAAAAGAAGGTTCTGTAGCACCGACAGTGTGTCCTCGTGAAATGACAAATTCGTATAATAACGAAGTTTCGTTTTTTTGTGATGTGAATCTCTTCATTCAGAAGGTTGGGATCTAATTCAGCACGAATTTCAATGTGTAGAGTCAAATGCGTTTACCAACACAAATATTGGCCTTTCGCTATGCATAAAAAACAGAACCGGGTTTTTTTTAATTGGACCACAACTTTTTTATTATTATAGTGAGAAACATAAATGAAAAATGGTTAAATATTGATTTCACTCTCTCACACTTGTTTAGTTGTTTTGAGAAAAAACCTAAATTGTGTGGACTCTTATAAGAGTCAAGAGGACAAAAGAAAAAGTGGGAAACAAAATTCCACAATTGTAGCACAAAATATATTTTTACGGGTCCATAAAAATATTTACTTTATTAATATTCATTAAAATGTATTTTTATGGGTCCATTAAAATATTTAATTTATTAAATTTCATTAAAATGTATTTTTATGGGTCCATAAAAATATTTACTTTATTAAATTTCATTTTAATGATAAAAAAAACTACACATGTGTGGATCACTTGTATCTCATCTGCTAAAAAATAATATGGTTTGTTATCTGACCATCCGATACAGAGTTTAAACTATATTATAATTTTTTTTAGACATGCTACTTATACTTTCAAAATTATACCTTTAAAATATGAAATTTCAGCCACTATAGTATTTTAATGTTTTATCTTTATTTTATGTTTGGTTACTTTTATATTTATTGAAATCAATAAATGATTTTCTACCGACTCATGCGGCACAATTTGGTAGCAATAAAATCTCTGACAAAAGAGTCATAAATAAAAGTATAGTACGTTTTATATTCAAGCGTTTCACCAATATTTGCGGATAAGAGTAAAAAAAGAAACCCACGCACATGCTTCAACTTTATTTATCTATTTACCTATACTATATATAATTAATCTTCCTATTTTACCCTTTTTATTACTCAAACTGTAAAAAAATTGTAAAATAGTAATAATAATGAATTAATTAATTAAGAGTGATTAAGAATGTTTAATGGGGTGAAAGTGATACATACCTGATAGGCATGAGTGAGTAGTTCATGAGAATAAGCAGGGTTAGAACGGCGGAAGACTATGGAAGCTGCTGCCATAGCGGCGGCGGTTTCTCCGGCAAGATCCGACCCGGGATTACTCGGATCAATCTTGTAAGCGTGACGGTCAGTAGTCATATCTTCCGGTCTCTGCCAACACTTATGGTCAGTGTTTCCATCTCCCACCTGTTTGTCAAAATGCCCCAAACAACACCATCACACAATTAAATAAATAATAACACAACATGACACAAACTCAACACTATTAAATCATATTTCATTCTAAAAAATACCTCTCCATACAGAACATTAGGCTCAGGATGAGCCTTAATGAAATAATCAGTCCCCCATTTCACAGCCTCCATGGCATGACCAAGCTCACCACTACTCGCCATTTGTTTACCATACTCAATGATACTCCACGACATCATTGTAACGGTAAACGCCATAGGTAAACCAAATTTTACATTATCACCGGCGTCGTAATAACCGCCGACTAGATCTACGCCGCTCGCTTTACCGTCCTGAAGACCGGAATGAGATCTCCATGACACTCTCTGGTTATGAGGAAGGTAACCAGATCTCTGAGCTTCGAAGAACATAATGCTCTTACTCAGAGCTTGACCGTAGTCATGGCCACCGAAGGCCGAGTGAAATAGAAACAAAGAAAGCATGAAAATGAAAATGAGTTGCTGTAACTTTTCCATTGAAAACATATAATGAAATGTAATTCTAAATGTGCTTGTTCAATGGCAATGCCGAAGAATTTAAGAAACTGAAACTTTGAACTTTTTGAAGTTCTTCAAAGTTTCAGAGAAACAGTGTGAAGAAGAGAGAGTGAAGAAGAGTGCAGGATTGGAAAGTGAAGAGGTCGAGGCTCTATATATTAAGGGGAAGAGAGACAAATTCACACTTATTTTATTTTTTAAAATAAAAAAAAAAAAATTTTTTGGGTACCAATTATGTTAAAGGTGAAAAATTTAATTTTTTTCTATTTTTTTTATATAAAATTTTTGGATTTTGGAGTTTGTATAAACAATGTGTGTGATGAGAAAGGAACAATGTCATGTGGCCTTACAGCAAACAGTCGGTGAGGCTTTAAATTATTTGGGCCAATTGAAATTACTGCTATCTCTATATGGTTAAATTACAAAATGAAAATAAATTTTCTTTGACTTATGAGAATTTTGTTTCATCAAGAGTTTAAATAAAATTATAAAAAAAAAAAAAAACAATCTTTACAAAAATAATAGCTTTATTGTGGTCCCAAAACCCATAGGAAAGAAGCCACTACTGAAGATTTGGTCTTTTCCTCCCTAATCGGCGTGAGATTAACAACCATTTCACACGTTCCATTGCCATTCTATGCTTTTTTTTTTGCACCATAAAATTGAAGATATGAATCACTCAAAAGTAGTATCTGACTTTGACTGAATGTCTCAATGTGGTTGATGAGATTATTCAAGTTGTAAAATACTTGAAAAGTTTAGTCTGGAGTAACTGAAATTGTAAGAGTAACTAACTGCCTTGTTATGTTTTTATTAGGGAAAAACCCATGTTGGCTAACATATGCTTGTCACAGTCATTAGTCATATCGGTAAGGTAAGTAATCACATGGCTTTTGATTATTAGGACGGGATAAAAGTAAGTAGGTATTTGACTGATGCTAAATTTATCTCACGCTAACAAAACCCTAATTTTTGGTGCTGTAACTAACACAAAAAAAATGTGTTACCCGTCCTTAAATAAAAAAAGTTTATTTTTTAAGTTTATTGAAGACTTAACATATTTAAATAATATGGAGTTTAAATACATTGATTTTTCAATAAATCTAAAAAGTAAATTCTTCTTTATCACTGGTGGAAAATCCAAAATATTAATAAAGTTCGTAAGTTCACTTACGAATTTATCATAAACGTGAATTATTTAGTTTACTTCGTACGTGTACTTGCGAATTCACATGTTGAGACCCAAAATTCGTAAGTGAATTCACCTGTTGGGACTTAAAATTCGTAAGTGCATCTACGAATTCATCTTATTTGGTTTATATCGTAAATGTACTTACGAATTCACCTTATTTGATTTATTTTGATTTTGATTTTTATGAGATATATATTTATTTAATGAGGAGAGATCAAATTATACGCGAAGAGTTACACCATGAGTTACACTCGCTCAAAAACGTCACTTCAGATTAATATTTCTTAAAATCAACCGTTGGATTGAAACATATCATCATATAGATCATACCTATAAAATTTGATATTAGTCTATAATGATTTACTATATGATTAAGATATTTAAATATTAACGTCAAAATGGACTTTTATATAACGTTAATTTTGATGTAGTTCAATGACATCGTAAATAATTATAGATTAATCTCAAACTTTATAGGTATGATCTATATGATGATATGCTTCAATTTAATAGTTGATTTTAAAAAATATTAATCTAAAGTGACGTTTTTGAGCGAGTGTAACTCATGATGTAACTCTTCGGGTGTAATTTGATCCCTCCTTTTATTTAATATATAAGATCTTTATAGTTTATAAATTATTCATTATTTTTTACAAGAAATTTAACAACATGTCATATTATTAAAAAAAATTAAAAGAGAATTACAATTAAAAAAATTTAAAAGACAATTACATTTCACTATTATAATTAAAAAATTAATTATTACATTTATTATTTAATTTCATATCATAAATTCACTTTAATAATTTTTAATTATAAATTTAAATTATTTTTTATTAATAATAATTCAATTTAATTATATTATTAGAAATATATTATACAATTAATGTACATCAAGTAAATCAAGGCAAAAAAGTCAATTGCATCTCTTCATATAAAAATTGATATCAATAGTATTAATAGGTTTTTTATTATAGGTCAAATTTGATATTGATATTGATTGTAGTAACCGATTTTATTATTATAAGTAAACTATAAGTTACGCTTTAATGCATATATTTTTCTGTTCTTTTTGAGTACGTGAAATTGTGTATATATGTAATGGAAAATCATATAAATATATATATATATATATATATATATATATATATATATATATATATATATATATATATATATATATATATATATATATTTATATATTATAAACAAATATTTTTTTAAAATAAAATCATAATAAATTTAGAATATTAAACTAATTTGTAACGAAGGAAAAAATAAATAGGTGTTTTTTTTAATATAAGTAAAAAGTGAAAATATTCAAAGAAATGGAAGATATACATATTAACATATAAAAATATTTTAAAAAATTACTTGTACATTGCAATCTCACGTAGACGAGAAAATACTAATCAAACAATATACATAAATTAGAAAGTTAAATCAAGATTTCACTCCTATAGATAATATTTATATTTAAGTGATAAAATTTTACTAATATATAATAAAAAAATATGTGGACATTATGGATGTCAATGTAGCTGAAAATATCAAAAGAATATTTCTTAGTTTTCTGCTCCCATTCTTGTTGGAGAAAAAATATCAATTTCAGAACTTCAAATAGATAATTTTCACGAAAATTCTCGTTAACAAATAAAAATTGACATCCATAATAAATACAAAAATCATCATCGTCTCTTCCTTCAAATCTATTAACTAACAAGTAGTATATTGGTGTAATTACTCGCCTCATACATTTGACATATTTTATACATATAATTATTTGCCTCGTAAAGATATATAGACCAGAGATGCAATAAATGAGTAAGATTATGCAGTATTATATTTGCAAAAAGTCTCGCCTAGAAAGATGTCATGGAACCGCTGAAGGGAGGTATTTCCTCGCCCTTGAGTCTTCTCTCACTCGTACGGAAAAATAATGTGGGGTAAGACGCGTCTTGAGTAAAGAGAAATTCAGGGTCATTATTTCCCACATTTCCCCTCATTACCGAAGAGCACTGTGAACAAAAGGCTCGAGACTCAGCAGGAAACTCCTTAAAAAAAGGAGGTCTGAACCTTTGAAACGGAAGAGGTCGGGGCTAATATCGTTCCACCAGGACGTAAGAGTCTGGCCTATAGTAAGGTTTGTCACCTGACAAACAAGCGAAAGGGATCCTCCTTCTTTAAAATGTCATGTTAGACTTCTGCAGAAAGTTTATTGTCTCCTCTTAAGGAGATTACATTTGTTGGACTCTCATTGGAATATCATTGTCGCCCTTCGAGGAGGTTACATTTGTTGGGCACCCACGAGAAGATTTTTGACGCCTATCAATGGATTATACATGGTAGAGGCTTAACTTATATCAAGCCCCATATACTTGATTTCTAGTCTTGCTAGAGGGCTCGATTGAAATTCCACCTGAAAGGTTAACACGCCTCGCCTGAGGGACTCAGTTTCTCATCAGCCAAGTTATGCATTACAGTCTGGAAAAAATAGATTCCTCAAACTAATCAAACTCTTGCTTGAGGGAATTAAAGTATCCTCTGGCGAGATTATTTCAAATAAATCACGCCTAAAAGGCGCGACCTATATCAAGCCATGGAGACTTGATTTTCAATCTTGCTAGAGGGCTCAATGGAAAACACTTTACCTTTTGTCGAAGGTCTCGTGCATGTGGGATTAAGTGGTGTTATATTTGTAAAAGGCCTTGCCTGGGGAGATGCCCTAGGACCGTCTTAGGAAGAGGGGACGATGAAAGGTCGCAAGGATGGAGGTATCACCTCTTTCTTGAGTCTTCCCTCACCCATACGAGATAAATAAGGGATAAGAAGTGTCTTGGGTAAAGAAAAGTCCCAGGTCATTGTCGATCCACGTCTCCCTTTGAAATATTGATTCAACTATAAACTATTTGGCTTAGTGAGTTGTGTCATTTTCTGAGGAAAACCTAGGTCCTAAAGACCCTTATAAATACATCACCCCTTAAGAGGAAAAAGACAGATTATAAGGTCTACACATGTTCCACTACCTATAAGAGCATTGCGCTCTCTGTAACCATAACACATGATTAACCTAGCTGTCAACCTGCAATCAAGTTGCGTCGACCACCAACAAGGCCTCCCTCTCACCTCATATGAGTTGGTTCCCAAAACAACCTCAAAAATCACCGTATAGGGCTTCTCATTGCTGTCAGAAACCCTCACTACCAAAATTTGTTATACACCTACTAAGGCCTTTGATTCTTCCTTCCTTTGCAATGGAAACATGCACACATGTACTTATTGACCAGTGCATATTCTTTTATGATTTAGCAGGTAGCTTTTATAATGCACGAACATGAATCAGGAAAAATTATACACTATAAGCTATATTGAATATAAAATGGTTTTATAAATAGAAATCAATTTTATAAATAAAAATATTATGTCAAGGTGATAGTCACTCGTTGACATTTTTTTCATAACTCTAGCTGCACTGGGGTTTTGCGTTTATTTTCTCTCTAAATATTATGTTCGATCACAAATAGCATTGTTTGCGGAGGGTTCATCGTTCCAAATTATGTTTGTGTGGAATGAGTCACATTCTCATATTCATCCATGTGTAATATACATCACATGCTCATATTCATCAATGAGTAATACATCACATTTCTCGGTTATGAGGAATCCACACATATCAAGTTGGTGGTGTATCATGTTTAACTTGCATTGTTCTTGAATTACTTAAGTAGTTTGTTCATACACAAATTTTTTTGTATGCTACTCTTGTTACTTCTTCAATGTGTCACTACCTTGAAACTCTCGAGTTTCTTAAACTTCTACTTTCCTCCCACTTATTAATTTGGAAACAAACTCCCTTTTAGGAATACCCTAGTTCAATCAACATGCATTTTTCCCTTAGAAGGGTTGTAAAAGTATAATTTGGTTTCTTTAGGATACCCATAAAATAGTATCCCTTAAATTAACTAATGATTAGAATATTAGACATTAAAATTTGATTTAGAGATTGGTTCATCTTCATGCTTTGATTCATTGTAGTTATGAACTTTTATTTTGAACTTGCAAATCATGAATCATGCAAATTTTATATGATTTACTTTTTTTTACTTATTACAAATTGGTTTGCCCCGGTATTAGAACCTTGTTAGTTGTGATCCAATCTAATATAAAGTCCTCTAAAGAACAATAATATTCAAGGATTATATGGACTGTTTAATTCCACGATCATAGAATATTGAAGTCACCACAATGACGTCATGTTGATATTGTAATCTTTTTAGATTTGTAATTCATAGAAAAGATCCGAACATCGTGAAACCTAAATGTATTTGTCATAGAAGAACACATGATCAATGTAAATCATTGTATAAGTATTGTCGTATCATAATATATATAATTTTACAACATGTGTCTTTTTTTATTACTAAAAGTTTATGGTTTTAAGTCCCTTGACACTCTAGAACCCCATCAGAAAAATTTATTTAAGCCTTCAAATCAAGGTACACATTTTTCTTACCCTAAACCTCACACTTTCGACCACCACTATCTTCAATGTTGAAATATTTGCAGGTACTTCGTGTCGTTAGACAGAAGCACCATAAGACACTCAAAATATTGGAGTTCACTGTCATATATAGGTTTACCCCTTCATGTTTGAAGCACATCAATTTTAACAAGATCATTTATGTCTTGTGTGAGAACTACGCCTATACACGAATTGAGTCGAACTCACCTTAACTCATCTCAATTCGATAAGAATTTGTTCAGCTCGAAACTCGACTCGAGTATAACACAAACTTTTTTTAAGTTCAAACTAAACTCATTTTAATTTCACGAACAACTTGGTTCAACTCGTTAGGTTTAACTAGTATGTTTTGTAGTCTTAAAATTCATTTTATTAAGTCTACATTATATATATATATATATATATATAGACATATTGAAATTCTGGCACGCACAATTTTAGAAGTCAAGACAAATGTCTTAACAAAACACAATGTCACGATAGATGTTATAACATTTGTTGACAGAAAACAACCTTGCTAAAAACAAAAAGATTGTGCTGAAATATAAATTATAAAAAATTAAATAACAAAATCAATTGTTAACTCAGTTCAATGCAACTCACCTGCTTTGAGGGAGGGCTACCAAGCCAGGAAGAAAATCCACTATCAGTAGTATCAATTTGAAGTTAAACAGTCCCAGTTTACACTTCTCACTTAATCCATACCCAATACAATTTCTATCTAGGAATCCTCCTAAATATGAGAACCCCCTCTCACTCCCAATCACCATAGTGATATCAAACAATTTAAACCCTAGGGAATATCTCAAGAAACCAAAAAGAATAAAACTTCACTAAGAACAATACTCAACTCTTTGCTAAAAAGCTTAGAGGAGAAAAATAACTTGATAAAAAAGTAACAATCAATACTTAAATGCATCAGAAGATACATGAGGACGTACAAAAACAAACAGAGAAACTAAGAAACTCTCAAACCCTAAACCCTTATTTGTCACAAGGTTTTTTTACAAAAACTATGCTACTTAAAAACTAGGTCTTGATCGTCTTCTTATATAGCTTCTGCACTTGGGCTTGGATTGGCTTGGAAAACTTGATTGGCTACTTAGTGAGTATAAAATTTAACTTCAATTTCACAGCCTATCGTGTAGTTTTAAAAAAGATATCGATCCATAGAGACCCAATAGTCAATTCTATTATTTCTAATTATTTACGGTGTTTATCTTAGGCGACTAAAATAGTAATAGGAAGAAAGATAAAATGAGTAAACTTTTAATAAAAACATAAGAATAACAATACTGGAATCAATTCTCATCAATCAACAATACTCCAATTGTCTCTACTTAAATTACTTACGGGGCAATATCTGCTACTTTGAAAATAATCAAGTTAACGAGAACTGTCGCTTTCGCGTATTTAGAACCAAATTCAATTCTCTAATTTATGCCATCCATTGTTACTTATGTAAGGTGCTTATTGCGTTAAAGTAAAACTATTTTTAAGAAATTAATTTCTTAACTCAGTTGAAAAGTGATTTCAATTATAAAGTTTAACCAAAAAGGGTTCTCAGCTTTCGCTCAGGTAACCGAATCCTAACCCTATAAATGTGTCCGCAAATAGTTTTAAAACCTTCTTCTAGAAATGTCAAATCTTCCTAATTAACAAACACAATACTTTCACGGTATTTGTTAACCAAAAACAAACCAATTTTAGTCTTTAGTGTCTGATGGCTTTCAATCTTACCCAACATTTTCACTACATCACTTTCATGAAGGCAAATTAAAATAAGTTCAGAAAAATTATGTTTAAATCAAAACAGTCCATAAAGGTAATCCTAAAGAGACAACACGTATAACATCGTCTATTGACGGTCCTCTCATCCCATCACTTAGTAAATAAGCTGGACATGTTTATGGAAAACAAAACATAAACGACTTTAAGTGAAAATGTAAACATAATGACGGATAAAAATGCTTTTAAATAGATTTTTATGATAAAGATAAATAAGACGAAGAGAAATAATGCAAAGTAAACAAGGCAGGAAAGTAAAGGCAAGACAAGGTAAAAATATTTGTTGAATAAATTAAAAACCTGCTCCAAACGAAGTTTTGAATCTGGTAGCATTAGCAATAACTTGAAGTAAATCTTGACGGAATGTAAATAGAGGAAATGAAGTACTCGGAAATAAACTTGTACAGGAGTACTCCAAACTTGATACGTACTCGATCAATGGTGCGATAACTCTTCAATTTGAAGGGTTAATGCTTATAATCTGATAGTATATGGCTTAAGTATACATAAGCTTAGATGATCAAAGTGGTGGAACTATGAGGTATTTATAAGGTTCCAAAACCCTAAAAATGCCTAAAACCACTTCAAAATCATGGAGAACATATAGTGGTCGTTTGTGGAATCGTGGAGACTAAGCAAATTCCATTTCCAATCGTCTGGCCATTATAAAGGGTGGCGACCGCCACACCCCCATGGCGACAGCCATGCTCACAAAGTGGGAATGACTTGGTCATTCCATTCGTTGGTACGTAGACCACCTATGACACCCCTACTGTGAATGCCTCAATGGTTGCCAAAGATGCTAGCTTGATCATTTTCGTCTATTTTGTTTCGTTTCTTCGCACATAGCTCATGAATAGTTAATTTCCCGAAACAATGAAAAATACCAACATAATACTAGAAATGGATTTAAAAAAATAAGAAAACATGCCTAAATCGATTCAAATATATGATATGTTTTTGTATCATAAAACTCTCTCACACTTGAATAATTACTTGTCCTCAAGCACAACGTAATAAATACTGATATTTAATAGCTATTATGGGCTTTTGAAATACTCTACTTTGAACAAATTTATGGATTTCCTAAAATAAGAGCATCGCAATAACATATTTCGTATTTCACGGTTATAAGTCTCTTCCCTATACAAACCAATCTGAATCATGTCATTATGTTAAAGTCTAACTTACTCATCCCATTTTTATCCTTTTTCATTCAGGCGCAATCACATTAAGTCCGTTATTCGTACATACTCATAGTAAGGCGACCAATTAGCGACTTTGATCCTTTCCATGGGGTCTGGTACCTATAAGGCGTGACCCCTTTATTCACCCAATTGTAGTTCTGGGAGATCAGGTCGTAATCCACCCTATCAAGTCATGCACTAGAGTATTTATTGACCAACTAACAATAGGTATTATCCTATTTTTGCAAGTTCCGCGACCATTGGGTAAAATGACCGGGTGAGGGTCACCTGACTTAAAACACATTCTCCAAGAGGAAAATGTGAGGGCAAACTTATTGGCTAAACTTTCCAATACAAAGAAGCCAGGGATGAACAAAATGGTGATCCAAGAAATGTTAGAATATCCTAGCATACACTTTGATGAAGTGAGCATGATTGAACCGTGAAAAAGTTGGATGTTGCCCATACTAGATTATCTTACCCATGATGGCCTACCTGAAGATTCCTCAAAGTCCCAAAGGGTCAAGAGAATGTCGAAACGCTACACGGTTGTTGTAGGAAAATCATAAAGGATGGGAAGATCATCACTGATGTTAAGATGTGTCACAGAGGAGGAAAGTTGATTTTTTTTGAATAAAGTACACGAAGGAATATGCGGAATTCACATAGGAGGGAAAGCTTTTGTCAGAAATATTCCCAGAGCGGGCTACTACTGGTCGTACATGCTAAGGGATAACTCCCATTTTATAGAATGTTGCTAGAAGTTCCAAATATATTCGCCTATCATACATACCCCGACTAACTTGCAAAAATCTATTATCCTTTTGTGGCCCTTTTTTCAGTGGAGGATCGACATCCTAGGCCCATTTCCTTTGGCTCAAGGCAGCAAAAATTCTTGATTATAGGGGTGGATTACTTTACAAAGTGGATTGAAGCTGAAGAGGTGTCTAGCGTCACAACAGAAAAGGTACACAGTTTCTATTATAAAAACATCATTTGTTGTTCCAGACTACCCAGTGTTATCATCTCTAATAAGGACACCCAATTTGCTAGCTCTACGGTTGTTGAAATTATGTTCAAATCTATACATCTAAAGTAAATTTACCTCAATCGAGCACCCTCATACAAATGGGCAAGCAGAAGTCGCCAATAACTTAAGCGTTTTGCCCTTACTAGTCCTCACACTTGAGGCTTATGTACATTCAGGATGCATATCTCAGATATGCTACCAACCCGTCCCAAATTTGTATAGCCTACCAAACAGCCTCATTCTGGTTTGTCTACCAAGTCGTCCATCAATGCGGAAAACATCCTCATATATAAAGTTCAATGTCCTTTATGACTTTCCATGTGACAAGGGAACCACAACAATTAAAAGTCGTAAATACGATATAATGCCATTATTAAACAAAACAACAAAAAAGTAATATAGAAACGATATAAAGAAACTTAAAAGTTAAAACCTTAGTCATATTGCGACTTCTCCCCAATCAACATCGAATAAATTATCAAATTATTCTTAAAAACAATTTATAATAAATTTATAATAAAGAAATTATGTATACAAATATTTAATTTTATTATATAAAAATCCTTTTAAAAAAACATTCTTTTAAAATAAAACAAACACACTTTAAATCATTGAATTAAACTAAATTGCATATATAATTATTTTTTTAGAATTAAAATGCATTTAATTGAAAACGTAGAATTAAGAGCATTCCTACACAGTACATACCCAACCCAACAGTGGTGCGGTGCGGTGCGGGTTCACGTAGTTACTGTGGTGCTTCCTGGAACATCATTTACCAAACACTCGGAATCCGACAACCCGACAAACAACACTCGTGGCTATTTAATTCTGACGTCTTAAACCTTTTCTCTAGGCACCGACAGCATCCTACGGTGAGTGAAAAAATACTTCAAATCTAAATAATTATGACAATCAATACTCTCTTCTAAATGATTTGTATTTTCTTTTGGGTGAAAATCAATCCTACGGGCATCAAAAGTCATAAATACTTTATCAACAAAAATCAATATTCCATTTTTTTTTTGTTTTTCTAGAATATATTTTACGAGAATATGTAAAAAAACTCAATTGTTTGTTTTTATAAAAAATAAGACAAAAATTAAATAAAATATAATTTATATTTAATTTTATATTTCAATGTAAATTATATTGTAAAAAAATAATTTTAATTTATAATAAATGAATTTTTAGAATAATATGCATAAATTTAAAAATTGACCCCAAATTTATAATTATTTTAAATTATTATGGAGAAAGAAAATTATAAATACAAAAAGTTAATAAATTTGTACACCGACGGCTGACTAAAAAGAAATACTAGTGCATTAACATTATTTATTGTACAAATATTACATGAAAATTTGAAAATAAATTAAATAATTTTTTATATGTTTAGAAGAATTTAAGAGTTTTAACGAAATTATAATAATAGTATTAATTTAATAACAATCTAAATAATCATCTAAAATATATTAAAAAATTCTAGAGATTAATATTTTTGCACTATAATTATTTTTGTGTGTATATCTATTCAAATCATTTGGATACCATTTTTATTTAGCTTAGAGCTAATGATATTTATTTGACATAGTTTAATTAGATGTGTGTTTAAGTAAATTTTAAGTAAGTGCATAATTATTAATTTAAAAATATACAGTATATTTTAAAAAAAATATCAAATGTTTTTTTTTAAAGTATTATGAATCGATGAACGAAGGTTTGAGGTGCGTATCGAAAAAGTTTACTAGAATTTGCTCAAGTTTGAAGTGTTATATTTTATTAAACCATCTCTTTCAGACCCGAAAGCATAATTTTAGTAATTTTTGTTTTATTTTACATAATTTTAGCAATTTTTATTTTTGAATATTTTTAATATTAGAGTTTTTTCCCCATTATTTAGACACTTTTGATTTTAGACTATGGTCGTCAAAGTTATCTTTTATCATAATAAAATAGGAGATTTTTCTCTTTTCGATGACTTCAAACTTTTATCTAACATGTCTGTTGCTTGCAAATTTGCGTTTTCATTCTAAGCTTAGCATTTGCTAATCCATTGTGATTTCAACTACGTTAGATCACATAAGAACATATTTTCTTTTGTGTCTTTTTATAGCTTAATCAGACATGGAAGATCAACCGATAACCAGAGCATGCCTTGAGGAAATTACCACGACTCTTACCATAACCCTAATTGCTTTGATTGAATAAATAAAGGCTTTAATAAATCAGATGCACAACGTCAATAACAATGGAAACCAACAAAGAGACAAGAGACAAAAACTAATAGGGTTTTGCGGGGTGGAAACAATATTGGTGCTATTGTTGAAGAT
The DNA here is from genome assembly GCA_021764765.1 of Vicia sativa. Lineage (NCBI taxonomy): Eukaryota > Viridiplantae > Streptophyta > Magnoliopsida > Fabales > Fabaceae > Vicia > Vicia sativa. The sequence goes on from CM038795.1 coordinate 18,869,845, forward strand.
TCAAGTTGTGAAGAAAAAGAACCTGATGAGGAAGAGATAGTTGATCATGGGAATCGACAATATAACCATGATTATCGAGTGAAAGTTGATATTCCATTATTCTTCAGAATGATGTTTCAAGATTGGCAAATGTACGTTGACAGATTCTTCGATGTTATTGGCGTCATTCAGAAGAAGCAAGTTAAGACGGTGGCGATCAAGATGAAGAGTATTGATGTTGTCTAGTGGGATGAACTTGTTGTTAAGAGGTAGAGACAAAGGAATAGGTCAGTCAAAACTTGGTGAAGAATGAAATAATTTATGTTAGAGTGATTTTACTAGAGGAGTATGAACAAATTCTTTATAAGATGTTATATTGAGTGTGTCCATGGTAAGAGAACTATGACACAATACATAGCCCAGTTCCTTTCTTTTTCTGAGTGGAATGTGTTGTACCCCAATTTCCCCCCTAAGATTCACTCATACTTCATACCATTGCATTACACAAAGATCACAAATATTCTCTCTCTCTCTCTCTCTCGTCTCCTCTCTTTGGATTTGCCCTTAGGAGATCACCAAGCACCTTTGAATGTGTGTGTGTTAATTCATACTTGACTAATCATGATGTGTATATCATTTATCTTCTAGATATCGTGATGTAGGTGAATGGTGCACAAGTTTCTTACTCAAGGAGTCAATAGGTTCATGTGTTTATTTCCATGCCTTCTCTCCTCAACTACCAAAGATTTTTGAAAGCATTGTCTCCCATTGAAGACTTCTCTTGTCATCAACCATGGTCTTTCACTTTGAGTATATGCTTCATGTTTGAAAGTGATCAACAAATTTGAAGAATTATCCATTGTAATGGCCATCTATTTTGAAATTAGGGTTTTGGACTTCTAAGGATCATATCTTGGTGTTTGTATGAAGTTTGTGGATGATTTCAAATCTATTTGATTCTTAAAAGGACTTCTAGTATGAATATGCTTTGACCCAAGAAGTTTAATTGGTGAGAAGATTGTTTTGGAGGTCTATGACTGCCCACTCTCTAGATTGGTACTTCATCTATCTTGTATGACTTCAAAGGATCATAACTTGATCATCCCTTGTCTCCTTGAGCTCATTCTTCTTCCACAATGAACCTAAGGATGTCTAATATAACTTAGTTCAATTGGTAGGAAGAGAAAATGCTTGGAAATTTGCATATGAAGTCAAAAGATTACAAGTCCTTGATGAATTTCTCAATTGTTTGTCAATCAACTTCAAGAGATCATATCTTGATCATCATTTATCACCTTGAGGTCATTCTTTTTGCACAACAATCTTGAAGATGTGAAATTTATCTCCATACAAGTTTTGAAGATTGAAAGTGTTTGGAAGTTGCTTAGAGAAATCAAAGAATTATAGGTCATTTCACAAATTTTCTTCAATTTCACAAGACCATAACTTTCTCAATTTTTGGATTTTTTGGATGATTCTTTTTGCCAAATGTTCGTTGAGGGGTCTACTCCATGTAATCTTTGAAAGTCAAGAGAAAATTTTGAGTGGAAGAGCAAGTTTAAAGAGAAAACATTATAGGTCATTTTTAGAAAGTGTGGCATGCTTGACCAAGGCCTGCCTGAAAATCAGTGTTTTTTTAAGAACCCTAAAGGTCATGTCTCTCAATTCAGGCATCCATTGTATTTGATTCTTTTTGCATTGTGTTATACTCTTTGAACACTTCATTTGGCCCAAGGAAAATCAGAAAACGCACGAGGGAATTTGATTTGGCCTCAGTTCAAAGTTCATGCCAAAATCTGTTTCAAGCACACCATCAGTTTGTGCATTTTGCGCTACCAATCATTTTTAATCCAAGTTAAGCCTTGATTTCGTGACTAATTATGATTAGGAACTTCCCAGGATTAATTAACACCTCAAAACGCAAGGAATGATTGAGTTTTGATGCACATGAAGTCACACTTTCTTCATGAACACGTGTGTGCATGATTTCACTCAAAATTGCATCACACACCCTCCATTTTGATTCCATTTGCCTCTCCTATAAATAAGCAAGCTATTCCACTCATTTCCTCAAGCTTTGATAGCCAGAAAATCGCTGCCAAAATCTCTCCAAACATCACATTTCTGCAACTTCGTGCTTAAACCACTTCCAGTTTGAAATTAACTACTTATTCTTCTTCCTTGAACCTCAATGAAGCTAACAGAACAAGAATCATGCATTAAAACTCCCTGAATCGTGCTAGCCAAGTCAAGTTTCAGACCTCTTAAAGTGAACTTCGTTCAGGTAGGAATCTCCATCAAGTCATTTCAAATCAAGCACTATTTTATTCTCCTCATCTCCCTGATCCTTGTGATCTTCACCATTTGCGTTTTCATCAAGTATTGACTGAGAATCTCATCAAAATCTTATTCGTTATTATTTGAGTTTTTTCCAAATTTCTCTTCACTCAGTTTAAATAAATTTTCGCGAGCATGTGGTTGAGATCGTCTTGAAGAGACAAATCCAAGGATACCACCCATGATTATTGATTTTATAGTTTGAAAACCATGTATGGATGATGGATGGAGGTTGAAGACGACCTACGTGTCTGTCTTCAACCAATGACTGCTTGACATGTAATATTTTTGAATTAGATCCGGTGTGTTGGAGTCACAAATTTTCTCAACGTCAATTGAATTTGGATGTTGATAGGTCTCTTGACCAAATCCACCAAGAAAGTTGATTGATTTTGACGAAGTTAGACCGAATAAATTCATCTGATTGAAAATAAATTTAGAAGTTATTTCTTCTTCTCCATCTCATTTTTTTCCTTTTGTCTTGATTCAGAAAAACTGATCAATTGGATGCATGAGCTTTAATGTTCAAACATAAGCCCCAAAAGATGACTTGGGCTTTGATCTTGGTTTAACACATGTGGCGCTTGTCATGTGGTCGCGTTGATTTCTAGTCAAGCTTCTGGCAAGTTTCCACTAACATTGTCCATTTAAAATTCTCAATCATCTTACATCATGTGATGTGATAATCCCAAAAACCGGTGATATACTTGACAAAAAACAATTTAAACTTGTCGCGTGGTCGCGTTGATTCTATCAAGCTTCTGGCAAGTCTTCATGCGTAAGTTTCAAGATGGTCACCTTGCTAACGACTAATTACTAACAATTTGATGATATACTTGACAAGTTTCAAGATGGTCATCTTGATAACCTTTATTAATTACTTTTTATTTTCCGCTCTTTACTTTCCGCTTTTACTTTTATGCTCTTTATTTTTATGCACTTTATTTTTAGTATTTATATTTCATGCCAGTTTTTCTTTGCTCACTTGAGCATTTATTTTTTTGTCATTTTTCCTTTGCTCACTCGAGCATTTATTTTTATGTCATTTTTTCTTTGCTCACTTGAGCATTTTATTTTCTTGTTATTTTGAATTTGCTCACTTGAGCTTTATTTTCCTTTTCCAAATTACTTCATAATTCAACTTAAACATAAAAAACTTTTAATTGGACTTGGTTACTATCCTTGTTCTTGGAGTTTGATCTTGGGACTTAGGATTAGGACCCTTACCTCAGCTTGGAGATTTTTGTGCCCTTGGTGTTATTTTGCCTTGTCTGGTTATTATCTTTGTATGCAGGTTATTCTGTTATACTAGATTAAGTGTGGATTTCCTCCAAATACAGCCGTTACTCTGCCAGTTTTTTCTTGAGACAAGAGAGTTCATCTGAGGCATTAACTCATCTGAAGCTTAGTTTTTTTTGTCTGGTTATTTGTTGCTTGTATGATAATCCAAAGGATGGGATATATAATTGACTCTTGATGTCAGGTACTAGCTTTATCACCCGGTTAGATATTTCTTTACCCTTAACTTTTAGTTTATGCACTTAGGTTAGCCTCTTCATCTCCTCTCCATTATTTAATTTTCAAAATTTTCCCTTTTTTTAAAGGATTCTTGTTTTCAAAACTCGAACCGCTTTCATAAAAAACTTGGACTTAGGTCCATGCATTTTCAAACCTCTTTTTCTTAATAAACTTTTAATTCATCTAAAGATACTTTGACTTCTTTTTGTTAAGACTAAAAAACATCTAACCTCATTCAAACTTTTTGAGCTCTTTGTAGCTTTTCTAACAAACATTTTCTTAAAATCAACCAACACATAACTTTAGTTTTTTACCCGAACTACTAGGTTTTGATTTCAACATTGCATATTGATGGTGTGTAGGCTTGAAACTCATTGGAAGTTCTATCAAACCAAAAATTATAAAAAATACTTATCCCCCCACCCACCATCCATTTTGTACATATACTCTTTTTTAGCACACATATACAAATTTTCAAAAAGGTTCATATGGAATACTGTAGATGCTTTGGGGGCCTAACACCTTCCCTTTGAATAATTAACCCCAGGTCCTAGATCTCTGATTTTTTTTAGGATTTTATTCACTCTTTTTCCTAGTTCTTTGGATAAAATAAAAGCGCGGTGGCGACTCTTTTGTTATTTTTTGAGTTAAGTCAATTCAATGGCTTATACTCGCAGTTTTTGCCACTAAAGAAAAGTGACGACTCTGTTGAGGAAGTTTGACCTATTGTTGGACCATCTCTAAGTGGGTTACCCTATTTTTGTTTATTTGTATATATGTGCTATATTTGTGTATATATTGTGTACTTGTTTGTCTGGATGTTTTTCTAGTTTTTCTGGGGTGCTTGGTGATCTTCTTTTTGAGTCCTTTACCCGGACTCGGGAAAACTTAAGATAGATTGGGAGGTATAGTTATGTTAACTTTTAGGGAGTAATCCCAAAGAAGGAGACATGAGATCCCCCACTCAGTGGAGACCTCATTGGTTGTGGTATTTTTTTTTAGCCGAGCAATCGGGAGGACATGACTGCTTTCGACCTAAGAGTCCGTGAAGCTAAGCAGCCGTAGAACCCTTAACTCATCCTGGCCTTTTTAGGGGTAGTGCGGGGACTATTACAGAGTTATCCAGAAGTAGTTGTTATGCGATATTGCACTTAGACGAGTTTCACCTAAAGGTATTGCTAATTACCGAGTACATCGGGAAGTTGGTAGTATTGGATGGGGGAACGAAAAATTTGGTGTTATACCCCAAAATTTTCCCTCATATTTTTCAAGTCATTACACATCTCCATACTCAAGAACTACTCAAGGGTTGACCAGATGAACCCTCTCCTAAGCATCCAACCCATAACTAGGGTTTTGCTTCTCTCAAGACAAAATTAATTTCTAATGATCCAAGTGAAAACCATACCTCTTCATATGTCTCAAGGTATCACCATGTCAAGTTTCAAGCCTCATAGCCCAAGTTTGCTCAGTAAATTGCTCAGGTGGTTGAAAATCAATTGTATTGGACAAAAAGTCAACTGTGGTCAACATATAGTCAAACTTCATCATTTTTTGTCAAGATCAAGATTTTGGTCACATTCATCATTTGATTAAGGGTTGATCATGATTCATCAAGAAAATTCAAAGAATTGGTCAAAAGTCAAAGTTTCTAAATTAGGGTTTTTTGATAAAAAGTCAACAGAACTTTGACCAGGCATAACTTTTACATACTTCATCAGAATTTTTTGCACCAAGGCTCATTTTGAAGGGAAATTCAATTTATACAACTTTGTGTCTCACAAGCCTGACCCAAAATTTCTTCATTTGAGAGTTATGGGTCAAGACATTATAGGTCGTTCTAAAAGTCAACAAAAAGTCATATTTTCCGAAGAAGTTTACATGAGCATGGAAGCTTCAATGAAGATGAAACCAAAAGGATCATTTAGAGGACATCTTAAGATGTCTAAAAAGTCAAAGAACACTCTCAAATGATAAAAAATGAGCAACTTATGGCATGCGCAAAAAATGGAAATTTTGAAGATAAACATGAAGAAAATATTGACCAAACTTGAAAATTTTCCAAATGGGCCTATATTTCTTTGATTCAAACTTGTTTCTAACATTGCAAAGAGCTTCCAAAGCCCATATACACGCCATGGTCCTATTTATTTTTGATTAATTCCTTTTAATTCAATTTTAAATAAAATAAAATATCAAGTTATTGCATGAGGCGCATTTGATTTGATTTCAATCAAAAAATCAATCAAATATTTGCCTTGGAGTTCAAGCAAATCATTACAAGCTTGATTGATGCAAGATTGGCCAAGAATAGAAAGATTTCATGCATGATTTCAATCAAATATACTCACATCAATGTAAGATACTCTTTACACATTTGTTGACCTAAATCCTTCCTCTATAAGTACACAACATATTCAGATCACAAGGAAACGAGAATCCTTGCCTTCAAGAACCCTTACCAAGCTCAAAAAACCTGTGACATTTAAGCAATTGGAAGACCCAGAATTTGATCAATTCAAGTCATTCCAAGGTGCCAATCAATTCCTCGTTGCTCACTGAAGCATTCTAGACGTTCACAAGCAAGCAAAACATCCAGAAAATACGATTTCGATATAACACTTGGTTTTCAAAATCGATTACGTATTTTCATGCATATTTAACATATGTTGATTATATATTCATGTTCATGATGTTGTTTCGAAGCTATCTGGATCGTTTGATTAAGTTTTAAGTGCAGGAAAGCCATGAAGCCATTATTAGGGTTCTCGAGCTCCAATTGGGGTTTTCTGATTTACCTAAAATTGGATGAAACCAATGGCACCATTGTGTTTAGGAGATCAATCTCAGTCGATCCATGGTTTCCTAACAAATTTATGTTGCATATTTTTTGATTTTGAAAAGTTGCAGGGTTATAGTGACACATGGAATCGTCGACATAGGCTTACCAACGGGGAAGCCGTGGGAAAATTCAAAACGAAGAAGAAGCCCCTGCGCGCGCTATTTCAAATTCTGGATATTTTGAATTTTTGTTTTATTATTTAATAATTCCGTTTCGTTTACTAGCACCAATTGTAGGTAGCTTAGATAGCAGGTGGCGTGCACTGTTCACCTTGAGGTAATGGGTTCGAACCCAGCCTCCTCCAACCTATTTTTTGCCAATTTTCACTAACCCTTCTTTTTCTTATTTTCATATTTTTCTTTTTATTTTCTTTTTCTAATTTATTTTCTTTCAAATATATTCTAAAAATACAAAAAAAAATCACAAAAAATATTTTCCTTTCGGATTTAGGACATAAAAAATTTTATTTTATTTTTGACATCAAAAAGTATTTTACTTTTCTTTAAATTAAATTAATTGTTTAATTGGCATTAAATTAACTTTTAATTTGTTTTCTTTATTAAAATCAACCCAAAAATTCACAAAAAATATTTTCTTTCTTTCAATTAGGTTTACTAACCCTAAAACATTTTTACTAACACAAAAACTTTTTTCCTAACATAATTTTTTTTTCTAAACGTTATTTCTTCTTATTCCGATTTAACCCTTGTCTTGATATTTTTTTTCCCGATTATTGTAACTGTTTCCAAGTTGTAATAGCGTAGGTTTAAAATTCTTCGCATTTTTCATCATTTTGTATTTGCTCATGGGATGTAATGTTTTAATTAGAATTTACTTTCTTCCTTTACTTTCCGCACCTCTATTATGTAACTGCCCCAAAGCCTTGTAATAGCGTAGGTTTATTTTCTGCCTTTACTTTTCGCACTATTACAAATTGTATATAACTGCTTCGATGTATGCTAATTAGGGTTTGCATGACAAGATCTAAAATCAACCATTAGATCACTCTAATAATCAAGATAAATATCTGAATAAAATACACTCTTTCAAACTTGCACCTCCTTAGGGTATCCTCTCTTGTTGCCTTACGAATAAACAATGGTCATGTCCCTCGAACGTAGGGGTACCATTAACAAAGACGCTTATGAATAACATCATCATAGTCCCTTCGATATAAAGATCATAGTCCCTCAATGTTGCCTACAAATATATGATCTCGTCCCTCGGTTGTTGCCTAAGAATAAGTGATGATCGTCCCTATGAATTTGCTAAGGTATCCTTACATGCTGCCTTCAATGACCATACGATGACCCTACGATTGTCCCTTCACATCCAACGGATATAGTTACCTATCAACTAATGGTATGGATAGTATTATCCTAAAGGAGAAGGGAAATAACAAGAAATGACTATTTTTGAGTAGGTAATAAAGACTCTTAATTGCTTGCTCAACCCAATCAAAATACTTTTCACACCTCACAATTCTTTTCAAAAACTTTTCAAACAAACTCTTTGTATACATTCCAACGAGAATCATTACAACGTTACATTTTTCCAAAAAAATATTTCTGAACACTTCGTATACATTCTTGAGGACTGATACCAGAATCATTACGAAGTCAAAGCGAAATACTTTTCAAATCACACAAACACAGAAAGAAAATTTTCAAAAGTGAGCTAAGCAATTAAGAGCCCGTAGATAACTACAGATGGAAAGGGTGCTAATACCTTCCTTTTTCATAATTACCTCCATTACTCAGAATCTATCAAAGGTCTTTCCTGTTCTTTTCACTTTTCCTTTATTGGATAAAAGAAAAGTCGGTGGAGAATCTTTCTATTCGCAACATATGCGATAAAACACAAAACAAACAAGTCAGTTCTCCCACCGTGTTACAGAACTGGCGACTCTGCTGGGGAAAACACTCAAAGAGAGGTTACCATAGGGCTATAGATAACTTTTACTCGCTTTCTGTCTGCTTTGTCTACTTTACTTTTAAGGGTTGCTTGGGTATTATATTTGTGGGGGATCCTACACCCAGATCCAGGTTTCCTTAGGTAAGTAGCAATAAATTATCGCGACTGTCCAGCATAGACCGAAACGGTTAAAATGATGGCTACGGTTAGTGCGCCACTTTGGATGTCCTCATGTTCCTCATGTTCAGTTGAGGAAATATTTGGCGTCTGCGTGGTGTCATCAAGCATTAACTATACTTTTAGAATCCTAATTGACCCATCTTGTCCATTAGAAGGTAATGATCTAACCTTTATTAATTGTTTTTTATTTTCCGCTTTTAATTTTATGCTCCTTATTTTTATGCACTTTATTTTTAGCATTTACATTTCATGCCATTTTTTCTTTGCTCACTTGAGCATTTATTTTTTGTCATTTTTCCTTTGCTCACTCGAGCATTTATTTTTATGTCATTTTTCCTTTGCTCACTTGAGCATTTTATTTCTTGTTATTTTGAATTTGCTCACTTGAGATTTATTTTCCTTTTCCAAAATACTTAATAATTCAACTTAAACATAAAAAACTTTTAATTGGACTTGATTACTATCCTTGTGCTTGGAGTTTGATCTTGGGACTTAGGATTAGGACCCTTACCTCAGCTTGGAGATTTCTGTGCCCTTGGTGTTATTATGTCTTGTCTGCTTATATCTTTGTATGTAGGTTATTCTGTTATACTCGACTAAGAGTGGATTTCATCCAAATACAGCCGTTACTCTGCCCATTTTTCTTAAGACAAGATTGTTTATTTGAGGCATTGACTCATCTGAAGCTTGTTTTTTTATCTGGTTATTTGTTGCTTGTGTGGTAATCTAAAGGATGGGATATGGTATTGACTCTTGATGTCAAGTACTAGCTTTCTCACCGGATTAGATCTTTCTTTACCCTTACCTTTTACTTTATGCACTTAGGTTAGCCTCTTCATCTCCTCCCCATTCTTTAATTTTCAAAATCTTTCCTCTTTTTTTAAAGGATTCTTGTTTTCAAAACTCGAACCGCTTTCATAAAAAACTTGGACTTAGGTCCATGCATTTTCAAACCTCTTTTTCTTAATAAACTTTTAATTCATCTAAAGATACTTTGACTTCTTTTTGGTAAGTCTAAAAAACACCTAACCTCATTCAAAATTTTTGAGCTCTTTGTAGCTTTTCTAACAAATATTTTCTTAAAATCATCTAACACATAACTTGAGTTTTTAACCCGAACTAATAGGTTTTAATTTAAATATTGCACATTATTGGTATGTAGGCCTGAAACTCATTGGAAAATATATCAAACCAAAAATTAAAAAAAATAGTTCTTCCCCCACCATGCATTTGTACATATACTCTTTTTTAGCACACATATACAAATTTTCAAAAGGGTTCCAATTGAATATCGTAGATGTTTTAGGTGCCTAACACCTTCCCTTTGCATAACTAACCCCGGTCCCAGATCTCTGATATATTTTTAGGACTTTATTCGCTCTTTTTCCTAGTCCTTTGGATAAAATAAAAGCGCAGTGGCGACTCTTTTGTTATTTTTTGAGTTAAGTCAATTCAATGGCTTATACTCACAGTTTTTCCGCTACACAATAAACTCAGAGAATCAGAGAACTAGAAAATGGCTCGATACATTAGAGGCTTAAAGCAATCTCTGCATGAGAAGATGGATTTACAAATTGTATTCAAAACTCCTCTCGAAATTTCTTATCTTTTAGGTATTCGCCCTAGAATAGCTTTGAATTAGCATGCGACAAGGAAAAGAGTGTAGTAACCAATGATTACAACCATTGGAATAATGGGACTAACCCCTAGAAGTGTGTAGTGGGGTAAAACAACGGTCCAGAGGTAGAATAATCCATATGTTAAACCCACTGGAGAAACGTGTTATCATTTTAATGAACAAAAAATATAGATCAAATGTTTGCCCTACAAGGAAAGCCACTGTTGTTGCACAAGAAAATGAAGAGGAAGATGAAAGAGAGGAACATGCAGTTAAGAACGATGAATATGCATGGGTTGGTTTGTAGAGGAAGAATATTATGAAAGGATAAATTTTGTGTTGTAGAGAATGTTAGCGACATCTAAAGATGAAGAACATCACAATAATTTGTTTAAAATACATAGTTCTATCAATAACAAGGTGTGTGACATGATCGTGGATAGTGGCAACATGGATAATATGATGTTTCATAAATGGGTATATTATTTGAAGTTGTCCCCAGAACCCCTAAGAAGCCACACACCCTCGGTTGGGTAAGCAAGGACTCCCAAATTCAAGTAACACTAGCTTGTAGAGTTCCTATCTCCATCCGAAAATATTACAGAGAAGAGGTGCTTTGTGATGTTCTTCATATGAATGTTTGTCATATTTTACTTGGCAGACCTTAAAAATTTAATAATGATATCACTTATCGAGGACAAGATAACATGATGGTGTTTACATGGGGCACACATAAAATTTCTATGGCTCTTATTTTGCACTTTGAGAAGAATCTAGGAAGAAATAAGTCTAGGTTCTTGGTGTTGACGCAGAGTGAAAAGGAGTTTAATGAGACTGTTAAACAAATTGAATTTTATGTCCAGTGTTGATTAAAGGGCCAATGAGTGTTAAATGAGGAGACAAACAATTCCAGAAGATGTGCCAGGGATCCTTGAGGATTTCAAGGAGTTGACTGTGGATGAACTACCAAATGATTTTCCTCCTTAGCAAGATAAATGTAGGAAAGTTAAAGTTTTCAATATTGGATACAATGTAAGGAGGGTTTTTTTGTTGGTACTTAAAAGTTGCTGCCATGCGAGTATGGAATGTTTAAAGTGACTCCAAAGATCAATGATAATACTTATGTGGTAGCTCTCTCACATGAATACATCCAATAATTTAAATATTGTCGATATTCACGCGTATCAAGCATATGAGACTCTTTATCAAGAAGAGAACTCAAGGTCGATTTCTTCAAAGCTGAAGAAGATTGATGTAAGAAGGTTGACCGCACATATCAATGAAAAACTCGCGCGTGAGAAAGGTTTATCAAGATTTTCTCAAGTTTGACGTCCGATGTTAGAATGACTCTTATTATATCTTTTCTGATGGTAAAAAAATGCTCCCTAAAAAAATCTAAAACAACAACATTCTTATAGATATATCTTAAGAAATATAGTTAGGGCTTACTCAATCCTACAAAATCGATTTGTAGAATGAAAATTGCAATCACTTATAAACATCTTAAGCATGAAATAAATGGTGGATGGTTTGATAGCGAAAAACTGATATCAAGTGATCTACTGAATCTTAAATCAGATTGGTATACTATGTTAAGAAATGTGATTAATCCTAAATCATCCATACAAACTCTGCTTGTAGGATGGTGATTATCCTTACTTATAAACAAAGTTTCAAACCATATATTGGGCCTGATTGTTTTGGCTTTAAAAAATGGAATTTTTTCTTTGAATTTCCAAAAATAGATTTCATTAAACCTTTTTTCAAAATATTACAAGTTTTTTATATTCATTTTTTTTAATTAAAAGACTAATTTTGACATCCTATAACATAAATATACATTATTGAAGATCAAAACATAAATAAAAGTGCAATATTTTCAAACAGTTGTATTGCAAAAATGATTTTTATGAAAGTCTATTTGAAATAACTTCAGAATTAAGTGAGGTTTTGAAATTTTGATATCCAATTTTTTTTTCAATAAAATGATTTAATATCTAAAATAACATTTTAAAAATAACTATTCAAATCATATTTTCATTTGAAGCTTTTATGAAAAGTTTCTTTGTAAATTTGTTTTACACAAAATTATATTACACTATAAACATCATTTAAAAAAAACCAAAACTAACGGGTCCATTATTCGATGAAGGATTCTTAATCGATAAATTGAAAGGAAAAAAAACATTGACATGTCACTTAAATGTTTTGTTTATTGAGTTTTTATTAATTATAATTAATCGAGTAATTAGATACTATATAAATTGAGATATAATAAATAACGATTGGGGGAATAATATTTCATTGATATTTTAAGTCACAATTATTTTGAAAAGAAAATATCACAATTTTTAAATAGGGGTTTGAATCCCATCCTAAAAAATAATTCAAAGGAGCTTTTTTTTAATAAACTAAAATGATATATTAATAATCACTAGGCCCTTCCAACACAAGGAGTACTGACGAGACTTAAAAAAATATATAATAAAAAAGCAAAAAAAAATACAAAATAGACCACTGAACAAACAAAATGGAACTATAAAAAAATCGCTGCCATGCACTACATAGGATTAACCCTCTAGAAATGATAATCATAGGCGAACGATTTGCAGTACGATATAAACCACCAGAAAAATTGAAGCTTAATATTTTCCCTGATAAAGAATAAATTAGTACTACTATTGCGGAAAATCAAGTGATTCCGCCCTTTTTCGATAATCCACACAACAACCAACCAAACAATGTGAAGAGCGGTACAACCATGCTTAGATCACCCTCCCAAGGTCACAAAGTGATTGTGATGATCCTGAATGTGACCATGAAATACCGATGAAAACCCAAACTAACCTGCAATCACAGTTCGAATTTGACCAAAACAACCGCAACAAACAAAAACATGGATCCTGTCCTCACACTGCTCACAACCAGCTGTACAATTCTGCTTTATAATCGAAAGAATTTGTCGTCCAACCAAGTTATTATTCATTGCGAGCATATTACGATATAAACTCCACCCCAATATATTAATCTTAAAGGGCACAACTTTTGTCCACCAAACATGATTGAAATTCCTGGCAGCAGATACGTGATGTCACAGAGAATGTTATGACACACTATCTGACACTCTGTTAACAGTTCACACAATAAACTTAAACAGCGGTAAAGAACACAATAAATTGTTTACCCAATTCAGTGTCTAACTACACCTACATCTGGGGGCTACCAAGCCAGGGAGGAAATTCACTATTAGTAGAATTAATTCAGGAATAAACCAACCAGTTTATCTCCTTCACTTAAAACCTACCCAATGCAACTTCAATCTAAGTCCTACTTAGACCTGAGTTTCTTACTCACTCCCCCTCAATCACAGCAGTGATCTCAACCTATTGATTAATTGAATTGTGAAGACACACTTCAATAAACTATCTTGATTTTGCTTCAAAGCTTTAATCAAGAGACAAACACTCGTGCTTCATAGCTTTGAGTGATAAACTACTCTTACAAACAAATCCTAGTCCAAGACACTTATCAATTGATAATTGCTTGGCTCACAAGAGAAACTAGAATTACACAAATAACAACCTGCTAAATCTTCAATACATTCTAGAGGCGCAACAACAATGTAAGGGTTGTAATCCTTTTATAGAAGCAGTCCTGAAACTTCAGTTTTGGGCTTCCATAAAGATAGCTAGGGTTCACTTAATTAATCCTAAAAACTTGGTCTTTTCAACAACCAATTTAGGTCTAACTAAGATTAACCTAACAGCCACGTGAGCATATATTCTAATAATAGAAAACATAATACAGCAGCTCAACAAACTTCCTGAAAAGTCTCAGGAAAAACAGATTCTGCAGAACAGAATGTCACACTGAATGTCATAACATCTGATATGACATCAGTATATTTTCTGCAGAATTCCAGCACAACTTTTAGCTTCCAGTTCTGAGCTGTCCTTTAACATCCTTGTCAAGTAGGATTTATCTTCAATCTCTGAATGTCATGACATTTATCAAGACATTGCCATAGCCTAGTTTTACCAAAAAGTAATGCCAACTTAAAACACTAACAAACTCCCCCTTTGGCACATTTTTGGCTAAAACTACTTAAGTCATCAGAGTACCTATGCAGCAGAAGACAAACTAGTTCTAAGTTTAAAGAAACCAAAACCTAGAGAAGATAAATTCTACCCATACAAAATTCCCAATTTTCCACAAATGCCCACAAAAAAAAATTCCATACAATTTCCCAAACAAATTTCCCAGCACTTCTCCCCCTTTTTAGCCACAAAGGGGCCAAAGTAATCAATACAAGTACCCCAAACTTTCAAAATATAATTAAGTATCAGCATTGTTAAGTGTTACATCTCTGTCAAAAGAATACAATTATCCAAACTCAAAAATGGGAAAATACAGAACAAGAAACAGGAAACAAGAAACAACAAAACAGAAGTAACAAGGCACAAGATTACAACTCAAGTGCTTTCCTCTCTAGAAGAAGCACTGTGGAAAGAAGCATCTTCAGAACCTTCTTCAGTAGTAGTTGCTTGATCAGCATCAGCATCTTCATCCATATTTGCAGTAGAATCATCACCAACAAGCCCTTCATCCTCAACCTCTGTGTCTTTCTCCTTTTCAAGTGTAGAGATCAGTTCTTCCAGACTTTGTTTTCTTGCTTCAAGCTCCTTGCAAGTTGCTTTTAGCACAACAATGACATTTGCCTTTTGAGAATTTTCTTTGACAGTTGATGTCTCAACAGATGTCATGACAATATCTGGGACATGTTTGCCTTGAAAGAGCCTGTAATGAAATCCAAGAGCAGGAGCTCTTCTGCAAATTGAATCTCTATCACCCAGTATGTCAGGGTACTGATCAATTATGATTCCACACAGGAGGGAGAGAAAGGCTATTGGTCCCTTAATTGCATAACTCTCAGCATGTTTAAGGGTTTGCTCAAAGATATAAGTGCCATAATCAAATTTTGCTTTAGTACCAACAGCAAAGATGAATCTGCCCAGACCAATGGAGATGGTGGACTTGTGGTTTGTTGGAACCCAGTTTGCAGCACCTATTTTGTGCAAAATAGCAAACTTAACACGTAGTTTGCTGGCAGTTAATTTTCCCTTCATTGGCCAATGTTTCACTTGTTTAGCAGTGATTGTGTGGCAGATTTGATCATCAGTTTCTTCTAGCTCAGGTTGAGCCTCATATGATCTACCCAAATATTTGTTGATCATACTTGGGGAAAACTTCACTCTTCTTCCTCTGACATAAACAGTCTTGAAATCAGCTGACCTTCCATCAGCACAGCCACTTGACAAGTTCACAACGAACTCCTTCACCAACACATCATAACAATTTGAGAACGTCACGACATTCTTCATTAACCCAGCTTCTTTAATCAGATCAATCACATCCTTGCATTCAAGGGAACTCTTATTCAGTTCCCTTTCAAGAGCAATTCTCTTTAAACACACATATTTCCACCTGTTAGCATTCTCAGGGTGGTGGAAAGAAATGTTGTCAATTGCCACTTCAGGGACTTTGAACAGTTTTCCAAGAGAAGGTTTCTTTCTTGGGTGAATGTCTGAGACATTCTCTTCGACATTAAAATCAGAATCATCATCATGTTCTGATGGTTCAGGTGCCTTCCTCTTCTTCACAATTGGGGTTCTCTTTGGCCTAGAGATACCACCAACAGTCTTCACCCTACTCTTCCCTTTGGAAGTTCCAGCCTTGTCTTTACCAGATTTTTCTTCTGTCTTGTTCTCAACCCTAGGAGTCTTATGAGCAACTTTAGCAATCTTCTCCTGAACAGGACTTGGAATAGCATTCTGCTTTCCTTTTCTATTCATCACCCTCCTAGCAATGCTAGGATTAACTTTGGCTATGAGGTCATTATCAGAGAATTCCTCATCTAGATTGATGATAGGAGGATCAACATTCTGACTAGTGTTTTTCTCAAGAGAGTCTTCCAGATTGTCATCAACTTGTTTCTCTGGGGTTTCTTCAAGAATGCTATCAGAGATGTTATCAGCAGAAATATAAGGGGATTTAACAGAGGTACATTGTTCTGGGGATTCCTCAAGAATCTCATCAGAAATCTCATTCTCATTAACAGCAGGGGGTTCAATAACATTATCATCTTTACACCCTTCAGGGACTGGAACAGAGGGAGTTACATCATTCTTGACAGGAGAATCAACATGATCACCAGATGTCTTGACATTCTCAGTGACATCTGGATCAACTGCTAAACTAGGGCTAGCAGACTTATGGTTCAGAGGGACTGAAACCCCAGGTACAGATTGATTCTCATTTAGGATACTAGTCACTATCCTAGTAATGACTTCATGCACAGACCTAGACCCCTCTTTGTTCACTATTTCTGGGGGAACTGAAGAGGATGGTACAGAAGTCTTACCAGAAGGTGATGCTTGTGACCTTCTTGCATTCCTTGTGCGCAATTTCTTGACTTTTTCTGGGTCAGTAGCCATTGCACGCAGCGGGGTAACCCTTAGAGCTTCAACATGCATGGCTTCAGTATTTGCCCTAACTTCAGCCATGGTAGGAGATGAGGAGCCAGATTCTTGAGATGATGAAGCTGATGAAGACATATTTTGCTGATGACTTTTGAGAAAATGGGAGCGAGAATGGAAGAGGGTTTGAAAGTTTCTTTTGGATGAAGAAAATATGATACTTTCAAATGAGGCAACTATTATATGAGGGAGTCTCTTCCTATTCTTGGACCTTTTAAAAATAAGATGAAAAAAATTAAATGACCCACTTATAAATAATTGAAGTAAAAGGTCCTTTCCATTCCTTGTTGTAGGCACAGTTAATTGCTACAACTCCTCATATTGACAAATACCTAATTTGCCTCTTAAAAACTTAAACTGACTAGCCTCAAGAGCTTTGGTTAAAATGTCACAGTACAATGTCATGACATCCTGTATGACATTGTATTCAGTCAGCATCTGCTTCATCCAAATCATCTGAGAGCAAGTGCTACCAGCTGCTATGTATTTAGCCTCAACAATGTACAGGAACACACAGTTTTGCTTCTTGCTGTACCAAGAAACAAGATTGTTTCTCAAGAAGAAACATCCTTCAAAAGAGCTTTTACACAAGCTTTGGTCAACCTTTTCTCCCCATGTGTTTTTGGACAACTTCAAATGTGTAGAAGCAGGAGTCCTTTTATGGCTGACATTCTTCATTTCAAACTTCTTGGCAATATTCCTTGCATACTTGCTCTGTGAAAGGAATGTTGAGTTTTCCATCTATGTGACTTGTAGTCCAAGACAATAAATCACCTCTCCCATAAGGCTCATTCCAGATTCAGCATGCATTTGGTTGGCAAAATGTCTCACCATTGTGTCTGACATTCCTCCAAATACTATGTTATTAACATAAATTTGAGCCACCATAATCTTTCCTCCTTCATTCTTGACAAAGAGGGTTTTATCCAAGGCTCCTCTCCTATATCCTTTGTCAGTAAGGAGCTTGGTTGGCCTTTCATACCAAATCCTAGTAGATTGCTTCAGCACTTTAGAAGTGGTCAGATGTCTAGACATTGAGTGTGACATTCTGGTTTCCTGTCCAGCCTCATACTTACCATAGATTCTCCCTTCATCAAGGTGAAGTCTTGGTATCCTTCCGACTCCCTCCATGGAACTGATCCTTTTCATTCCTCTGAGATGTAAATGACCAAGTTCTTGGTGCCACAATTTTACTTCCTCTTCATCTTTGTCTGTAGAGCACACAGAAGACAGAGTAGTGTTCTCAGATTCCCACTTGTAGCAGTTGTCCTTTGATCTGACTCCTCTCATAATCACTTCTTATTCATCATTGATGACAAGACATTCAGACTTAGTGAAGTTGAATGTGAATCCCATATCACATAGTTGACTTATGCTAATGAGATTAGCAGTCAAACCTTTTACCAGCAACACTCCATTTAGGTTTGAAACTCCAGACCAGTTTGAGTTTCCAACACATTTGATTTCTCCTTTAGCTCCATCTCCAAAAGTAACAAAGCTGGTAGAATGAGGTTCAACATTATTAAGAAGATTTCTGTTTCCAGTCATATGCTTAGAACACCCACTGTCAAAGTACCAATCTTCCTTGGCAGACACTCTAGGAGAAGTGTGAGCTCTCAGAGCTGCAGTCTTCTTCTTCCAGTGTTGAGTGTATGATACCTTGTTGGTCTTAGGCTTCACATAAGGGACTTGATCAGGATATCCATGTAGTCTAAAACAAAAAGGTTTTATGTGACCAAACCTTCCACAATAATGACATCTCCATCTTTGAAACTTTTTGTTCATGTTTCTTTGATCTTGATGTTGAAGCCAATGTTGTGACATCTGTTTTGACATTGATTTATTAGGTCTGTTCTTCTTTTTGTTATCAACAAATTTCTTAGTCTCCATATATCCTGAGGTAGACCTATTTCCTGTCTTGTGGTGTGGCATCTTCTTTGCCATTGACTTGTCAGGTTTGTTCTTCTCCTTGTTATCAGCAAATTTCTTTGCAGCCACATACCCTGAGTCAGACACATTTCCTGTTTTATGTTGTGACAACTGTTTTGACATTGGTTTCCCATGCCTCTTCTTCTTCATGTCACTAACAGGTTTCTTTTCAGCCATATATCCTAGACCATGCTTATTTCCTGCATTTTGTCCAAGCTGAAGGATTTCTTCCAACTTATCGATGATGTCAACATTTTGTGATTTAGACATCGATCAAGTTTGGAGTTCAACATTATAATATCATTGTTGAGTGATTCACATGGTTTGTTTTCCTTCTTCTCGACCTCCAACTTCACATTCTCGACCAATTTCTCAATCGCTTTTCATTTTGCCGACATACTTCACCACTCCTTACACACTTCTTGTAGGTCTCAACAAGCTCTTCAAATGTCACTTCCTCATCACTAGAGTCCATATCGAATTGCACACAGAGAAAGGACAAGTTTGGTCGCTTCTTCCTCGATTCACTTCGAGTCACCATCGGACCAGTGGCGGTCATCCATTTCCTTTGTTTCTTTAAAAGGTGGGACATTCATTTAATATGCCCATATCCTTCACAACCATGAAACTGGATTTCTGCTGACTTCCTTTTTCCTCGACTTGGATCTTCTGCTGAGTCATAAGATCCGCCAATGTCGATGAAGTGTCCTTGACATTGAACCTTGACTTTGGATCAACCCTCTTGATGAGTCTGTTGAGCGCCTTCCAAGCATAGTTATAGCTTCGATATCTTCTCATCATCCACCTTGCATCCTCTTGATTGGATACAAGTGCTATGCTCTTGTTTTGTCAGCTTTCACCGATTCCCATCTCAAAAGTCATAAGGGATCCAATAAGTTCTTCAACCTTTAAGGTCATGTCCCGAGCCTCCTATTGCGCTTTCATTGCAAATCTCTTAGGCAATGATCCGAGAATATTTCTCACCGACTTTTTCTTGACATCTTTTCACCAAGTGCTCCTGAGGTGTTGGCAATTTCCAAGATATTTATGTGAAACTCATGAATAGTCTCATCTTCTTTCATCTTCAAATTCTCAAATTTGGTAGTGAGCATCTGAAGTCTTGACATCTTCACCTTGGATGTCCCCTCATGAGTAGTTTTGAGAGTGTCCCCTCAATGCTTTAGAGTTCCCCAGTGCTAGCTCCTCTTCCTCTTTGCTCCATTCTTCCTCAGGTTTCAAGACAGTAGTCCCACCTTTCTCAAGCTTGGTGGGGTATTTCCATCCTTTGTCAGCAGCTCTCCAAGCTTTAATATCCACTGATCTTAAAAAAGCAACCATACGAGATTTCCAGTAATCATAATTAGACCCATCCAAGATAGGTGGTCTACCTCCAAATCCTCCTTCCTTATCCATTATGCCAGAAACTATTATCCCTAGATCTCACCAAATAATGTGGTGCCCGCTCGATGCCAATTGAAATTCGGCAGCGGACACGTGATGTCACAGAATGTTATGACACATCTCGATACTGCTATCACACAATAAACTTAAGCGGTAAGAAGAACACAATAAATTGTTTACCCGTTCTGTCTAACTACACCTACATCCGGGGCTACCAAGCCGGAGGAAATTCACTATTAATAGAATTAATTCAGAATAAACCAACTAGTTTATCTCCTTCACTTAAAACCTACCCAATGCAACTTCAATCTAAGTCCTACTTAGACCGAGTTCCTACTACGCCTCAATCACAGTGATATCAACCTATTGATTAATTGAATTGTGAAGACACACTTCAATAAACTATCTTGATTTTGCTTCAAAGCTTTAATCAAGAGACAAACACTCGTGCTTCATAGCTTTGAGTGATAAACTACTCTTACAAACAAATCCTAGTCCAAGACACTTATCAATTGATAATTGCTTGGCTCACAAGAGAAACTAGAATTACACAAATAACAACCTGCTAAATCTTCAATACATTCTAGAGGCGCAACAACAATGTAAGGGTTGTAATCCTTTTATAGAAGCAGTCCTGAAACTTCAGTTTTGGGCTTCCATAAAGATAGCTAGGGTTCACTTAATTAATCCTAAAAACTTGGTCTTTTCAACAACCAATTTAGGTCTAACTAAGATTAACCTAACAGCCACGTGAGCATACATTCTAATAATGAAAAACATAATACAACAACAAACTTTACGAAAGTCTCAGAAAACAGTTCTGAATGTCACATCGAATGTCATAACATCGATATGACATCGATATTTTCTAATTCCATTTTAGCTTCCAGCTCGAAATGTCTTTAACATCCTTGTCAAGTAGGATTTATCTTCAATCTCTGAATGTCATGACATTTATCAAGACATTGCCATAGCCTAGTTTTACCAAAAAGTAATGCCAACTTAAAACACTAACAATGATTATCACCTAAATGATGAGTGTGATTCGAAGGCATCGAATAATGGTAAGTATTACTCACGTTATACCGATTAGAATAGTGTAACACCCAAACCAATATATCCGCCACCGAGTCCTACTAAAAAAACAAAATCGAAACACCGAGTACACTCCTCAAATAACTCTTCCTCCCAAGCAAACAACCTCTTCTGCCACTTCCAACCCTCTCCCTCCACCCCAACCTAAAGCATACCTCTTTATTACTGTGATATCCTTATTCTTAGATAACTTAAAAAGCCTTTGAAATCTAATCTCTAATACCCCTCCCCTTAACCAGGGATCCCTCTAAAAAAAAGGCGACTCACCATCATCAATTGATCACTCGATATTATCGAGCAACCACCCACAATCCACTAACCTACTCCTATGTCTGACGCTCTTCAAATTCTGCCACCAAACCGACCCACTGGACCCCTAAACTACAACTGGCCCATCTTCAGCATAACAATATACTAAGATTCTATACCAAAGACTACCTATCTCCTCAAACACCCTCCAACACCATTTCAAAAAATAAAATCAATTAAACAGATTTGTACATCTATATCCCTCCAGAATTCTACACCATATAAAAGTATAAATAATTTTTAACTCCAAGTGCAATAAAATATCATTGGATAAATTGGTTGTAAATTATTTTAAAGCTAAATATAAATAAATTAAATTCATATCAATACACTTTTAACTTGGTTTACCACTTTAGTTTTACTTGAATCACATATTACTCGGAAGCAAGACTTTAAAAAGTAGAAAATCATAAAAATAATCTCTAATTGAATAAACCGATTAACAATTTAAACAAGTTGATATCATTAGTATCAATTTTGGAGATGTGGTCAAAGAGAAGAGAACATAAAAAAGAAAGTGTCCCAATTGTCAGAGCACTTTATTCCCAACCGCAATCAACGGCCTTTACCGAAAATATAAACATCAAAATCTCTCTCTTTCACATTCTATTCTATTCTTTCTTTTCTTTTTTGCTTTTAACAAAGTTGTGGTATTGCAATTGCTTTCATATTAAAAAATCATTTCAACTGCAATAATAATATTAAAGAAAAGAATTTGACACGGCGTATAAAAGTCAAGGAAGCAAATTTCCGGATTGACTGACGCTTACCTGCGACACTTCCCACACTTGAGAATACGTTGTCCAATGTTTTGTAATTAATTATCATTAGAAAATTATATGAATTTTATTTATTTTAAATTTATTCATTCATTTATTTATTTGTACACAAAATAACATAACAAAATGATGTATTTATTATTTTTAATTTAATGATAATGTTGTAAGTATTTTATATATATATATATATATATATATATATATATATATATATATATATATATATATATATATATATATAATGAATTACACTCACTTTATACCACTCGTAGATTTTTAAAGACTACTTGAAATTTATGGCCACGCCTACCCTACATTTCGCCTTTTCCCTTTTCTTTTCTGCATGTTGTTAAGATTTATTTTATTTTAATTTTGGAAAAGTATGAGGTTAAGTAAGATTAGGTATATGCTTTGAAAATCTCTATCAACAACAAATTTTGTTGTTGCTGTACAAGTAGTGCCATAATGTACGACCGTGCAATTAACTTTATCGGTTAAACAATAAGTATATTACTATTCATTTGTATTATTAGGATTGTTTTATTTGATTATTTTATATAGATAATTAAAAAATAATAATATTTATTTTATTAATTTAATTATTATTCAAGTTTTTATAACAAATGTTTCAATTTTTTTAAAAAAATTATATCATTTATTAGAAAAATAAATAATAATTTTCAATATATTATGTACATAACACTTAAAATTTTAAAGAATATTTTAGAACATTTAATAAATTTTTGTTTAGATATTTCCTTTATTGAGTGCGTTAGGTTAGGTCACCTTTTGGAAATTGTGGCACATTACATTAGACAAACTTACGCAAAATATTTTTTATTTAATTTAAAAAGTGTGTACTTTAATTTGGGCGCTAAATACACGATTCAAATTCGCTTAAACGATAAAAGAGGGAAAATACCTACAAACCGTTACTATTGCACTTAGGTAGATCAATTGCAGATAATTAAAGATCTTATCAAAGTGAAATTTAATTTATGTACCAAATTGGCTGCTAAGTGCCAAACATTATTTACTAATCGAATTCTTCCAAGAGATGCATCCACATAATACTAGTAAATTGGCTGCTAATTGTCAAATACTATGTATCGTATGTGCAATCTGAACAGAAAGTTCTTAAATCGTACGGAACGTGCACTAAAAGATTTCTTCATCATAATTACTACTTCAATTTGGAACAAGATATTAGAAGTGATGTAAAAGAATTTCTTCATCATACTTACTATTTCAGCCTGAAAGAATATATTAGTAGTGGTGTAAACAAAAACACAATCATAATTATCGAAGAACCATTCAATACTCGTAAGTTAGAGCTCCAATCAACCAAAATTATATCTTAGTAAATGAAGAATTGAAGGTCTACATCACCACATTCCAAAAATGATAAATTCTTATTAATGACGAAGTCAGAAAAATTATATAATTTAAATAAATTTTCATTAATTTTATAATTTTTTATTAAAAATAGTATTTAATATAATAATTTTTATTTGAATTCAAATAAAAATTATTATATTAAATACTGTTTTTGCTCAAATTTTATTCCACATTGTGTTTGTTCAGAATAGCAATGTAGTGCTTCGAATTCACATATATGGGTTCTTACATCATATCATATGGAAAGGGAACTCGGACAAAAGTTATTTCTATTATCTGGCTAGGAAGAAGTTGGTCAGAATTTGATGGCATGATTTCATTCATAACTGTGGCAGAAACCATAACGAGCATGCAAAAACCAGTGCCAACTTAGCCAATAGTTGTAACGCCTGATTATTTAATTAATTATTTTTGGTTATTTGCAGAATTATTGTTGAAGTTGTATCAAGTTGTTAATCGTTGCCGTCAGTTGATAAGTCGCACGTCAGTATAAGTTGTTAAGTTGTTTCGTCAATTTTATCGATTAAAAATTAAGTTGATGTAATAATGATAATAATAATATTAGTTGAGTTATTATTATTGAAGAAAACAAGTTTTGTCGTGTTGGGTCAATTTTATCGGATAGGTAGTAGCAAAGATGGGGTGTGAGTAGTAGGCCCAAATAGAATACCATTATTGTTTTATTAAGGTTGAATTATATTATTATAAGTTAGAGTTTTGTGAATAGAAAAGAAAAATAAGTTGTTATACATGAGAAGTGTGGCAAGAGAAGAATAAGGGTCCAAGGGTTGGTCGTAGAAGTTGTAGAAAGAGGCAAAAGTTGGAAGCTGTGGCACAAGCTAGACATCGATCAATATAATAAAGCAACCTCAAATCCAGATAAGGGTGGGGTTCTAACCTTCTAATGGGTTGTATGATAAACTTTATGTGGGAATTGGCGGTGTGATTGTTACTGTGAAATTTGCCATGAACTGTGTAAAAAGATTGGTTTTGTTGTTGTGTTGAGAATTGTTATTGGATTATCAATAAAATCATGTTGTAATGTGATCGATGTTGATGTTGAATCATTATGAATTATTGTGATTACTGGAATAATTTGTAGTACGTGAATATTAATTCTGCTTAATCGATCAATCGAGGAATGAAACCGTTAATCAAAGTACATTAATGGAGTCTGTTGCGTTGCTGGAAGATGAAGAGGGCCAGAAATACCAGACGGGCGTTGGGTGCACAATGAAAAGGGTGTGGCGGGGGCTACAACCCTAGGAGACAGGCGCCTCCCTCCTTTGTGGGGTCCAGGTGAGCGCCAGAAGATTGTAAGGTGGGCGCCACCATAGTTGTCTTGTTTTGATGATTCAGGCACTTGTTAATTAACTTAAGTGAAAACAGTTAGTATTAAAACAATATTTGATTAGTAAAGTTTATTAGTATAATAATACGATTAGTTGAATGTAAATCATGGTAGTAAACTGTAATGAATACTGTTAGTCAGTAATGGTTTTGTACGTTAATCATTTTAAAGACATAATATAACAATTTCAGTTAGTTAGTTAATTAAATACAATTGATTAATATATTATTTAAGTAGCATTATACTATAGTTAAATAATATTGATTAGTTGAAGTATTAAATAATACTTAACCAGTAATAGTCGATCAGGATATTTTAACCGCCGACAAGTTCCGAAGTAAATCGTACCTGGCGAAGTAGTAGTTGCAGAAAATTGAGTATTAATCGGTGGCAGTATGGTTGAGAAAACAGTCGATATGTCGTGATTTGGTTGATATTAGGAGTTGAATAATTAGAGGGCCGGTGGTAATTAGTAGTTAAGTCGTTGGTTGCAGAAGTTGCTGATTAACAACAGAAGTTAATATATTTGTATATGTATAGCAGTTGAATAATTAATAATGTCAAGAAATATTAGTAACAAATAAACAATAAATAACGGTAGGAGAAATTGATTGATAGCTTGCGCTGAGAAGTGGTGATGTTAGAAGATATCACATGGCAAAGTATGTGGAATTGTTGTAGCTGAAGTTGCTGTGTAGATGCTGGTGATAATTTCTGAAGTTGCTGATCATGATGAATTTAGTTGTATTTCCCTATGTTGGCCCAAACCATGATGTAGGCCTAAGGCCAGTGTTAAGTCGTCGCTAAGATGCTGAGAATAACTTAGAAAAAATAGTTTAAAAATACTTCGTTAATAATAGTATTAGCCTATAAAAGTCGTCGTGTTGTTGTCGTTGCCAAGTTGTGAAGTTGTTGTCAAGTTTCCATTATCAAGATGAGAAGTTGTAGTTGATGGATTGATGTCGTGTTGCCTCTGTTGAATTGCTCTTTAGTTGTAGGCATATGCAGATGTTGCGTTATTGTGTTGCTGAGTTGCTACTAAGTTGTAGGCATATGCCAATGTTGTATAATTGTTGTTAATTTGTAGGCCAATGGCCAATGTTGAGTTGCGATTAAGTCGTTGTCGATTTTATGTTGTGTTGTTGCTATAAAATTATTGTTGGTTGCGGGTGATGTTGAATTACGTTGAATTGTTCTAGTTTACAGAAAAATTGAGTTGTAGGTTTCTTGACCAACGTTGATAAGTTGTTTTGTAGTTGATGAATTATTATGGTTGTTGTTGCGTTGTTGTGAATTTATCGTTGATGTTGATGTCGCATTGCATAGCATAAAATTTGGCCTGGATTGACAAAATTATTAAGTTGGTATGGATTGGAAAAAAGTTGAAAGTTGAAGGCTTATGCCTTGTTGATGCCTCTACTAATTGGAAATTTCTAAGTTAGGAGTTCTGCTCCAATGGTACCACATGCATGTGCATTAGGATGAATTGCATCCCACGTTGTGTTATTTGAGTAGTGTTGTGTTGACTGTTGTTGTTATATGTTGAATTGATGTTGTTTAAAGCTACGAAGCGGTGATTGTTATGCTGTCTGATTCTAATATATTGTTTATCATACTTTCCATTATATTGTTAGATATGTCACCCTTTCCGTTTGAATGTTACCCCTATGCTGGTGACGTACAAGTAATCAAGTTGAAGGTTGTTTACCTTCACTAGTCCGATTCAGTGTCGTTGCTCTGATATGTAACACTCGGGGGATGAACGCTAGTGTTTGTTGTTTTGATTTTGTTGTTGAATGTCAAGTTGAATAATGTAGTTCCGATGTTTAATTAATAAAGTTGATTCAGGTTGTTTTGGTTCATCCGAAATTTGAAAAAAATGTTATGTATCTGTATTAATAGTAGTTGATTAAGATGAATTGTAATACTTCAATCATTGTTGAAAATAATTTTATAACTCCGATTTTTCATAATAAGTTGTTGGGGTAGAATTGGAGTGTTACAAATGGTCGCTACTAAAGCTACTAACAATCAAAATGTTCAAGCTTCCGAACTAAAATGGTTATTTCGAATTCCCCTTAAGATAAATATAAAACAGTTTAATGAAACAATAAAAAATTTAAGCAAGAAAAAGAAATTGAATAAAAGAGATAAGCTTTTGAATCAACATGTTGACATGTTATAAACATTTCCCACATACATTATACACACTGTTAGAAATAAACACTGGTCAAACTCCGAAGGCTTTCACTTGGCAACAATCCTCTTTTGAAAGTCTTGAACAAAATCTCCAAAATATACCAAAGATCTTGGAGGAAAAATCCTAGGTTTTTTCGAATGAAATCTTCCATAATTCTCAACCCAATATTCTCGGTTACACAAAAACCTAATTGGATGTTGTCAAACCTCGTCTAGATGATTATATGTGATTTATCAATATGTATGCATAGGTTGAAGGTTGAAGGCGAAGATAAATGGCGGTAAGTATTTATAGTTTCATCGAGTTGGAAAGATGCATGAATGATGTATTTATAGTTGTGGAAGTTTTAGGCAAACGTGAGAAGTTTCAGAATGAAAAAAATTGAAAAATTGACCCACAAAACAGTATAGGCCGACTTAAAAATCGTATAGGCTGACACATGCAAAACAATAGCTACAAACTTTAATAATGCAGTACATGTGCCATCGCATAAATTGTATAGACCAACAGATGTGCCTGTGTTTTAAAACAAAAATGTTAAATGTGCGGCAGACTTTAATATCAAAGCACATGTGTCGGCGCATAGATCGTATAGGTCGGCCTATAAACTTGTATTTGGGTTAAAACAGATTTTTTATGATTGAACCAATTTAAAACTTGTTTTGAATTATTCCTAAGATCTCTAAATGCAAGGGGTGCCAAAACAACTTAGGGATATCGTACAATATACAAAATGCTAAGTTCTTATAGTTTTGACATCATGCAAAATATATCTAAAGACAAGTTGCACTCACAAACTTGTACCCTGTAATATTAGATTTTCCATTGTCTTACACAACTAGTGTAACACGATTGAAATTCAATAAACGTATTGATTGCTTTGGTTACTTATTTCATCTAATTTTCATTTTGTATATTGATCGAGTGTTGTGTATATTCCGTCTAAAATTATATATTTTTGTATGCATGTTCCGCGCGCAATACAAATAACTTTTGTACTTTAATTTTTGAAATAAACAATTTTTAATCGGTCAAACATTTTAAAGGATATTTATTCAAACCTTTCTTTTTAAACCATTAAATTCTCTTATTCTCGCCTAACACTATTATATAATTACTATTATATAATTTCGTATCTTGTAAAAAGTTATAATTAAAACAAAGTCATTATAAATTCAACCATGAGACATCTCACATTGAAGAGTAGATGATTTGAAAAAGTACTTATTGCTTTTATAATTAAATTTATTACAATTGATAACTTTGTTGTAGCTTTTGCAAATTAAATTGCACACAATTATTAGTCCTTTTACAAGTCCAATACTATAGGTTATGAAATTCTTGATTTTGCTTTATTTTTTCATTTTTTTTTAGAGAAAATGGGAAATCAACTATAAAGACCGTAAAAAGATTTATAAAACAATACGGTAAAAGAAAAAAATTAATTCCACAAATTAGAGTTGTTCCCTTTATCTTTGCCATGAAATACATATTATTCTCATCTCTCCTTAAACTTTATGTCAACCAATATAGAACCAATCTTATATTATTTTGGGAACTAATTTCAATTATCTTCTATTATATTTATTTAATAATTACAAAAATTAAGTCATTTTTATCATTTGGAAGCTATCTCAAAGTATTCCCCTTTTCTCTCAAAATCCTCTCCCATTGTTAACGTAATACTACTATTATTTGTCATTCAATTAATAATAATTAATTGATCAATAATTCATATAAACTTTGGCTACTAGCCTATCAACAACACATATTTAGATGAATATTAAAGAAAATGAAAATAAATTATTTAAATTTAAATTTTTAAATATTCTCAACCAAATTACTAAATTATAATAACAAATTGATTATTATTATTATTATTAGTTCGTACTTAATAATTTGTAAGGGTTAAAGTTTCAGTTTTTTAAATGTAATTCTCTCAAAGGTTCGGATTTAAATCGTGTTACATATAAATAATTTATGTATTGATTCATATTAATTTATAATGAGTTTCGTTTTATTTTAAACAAATCTCATATATGTGGACAATAAAATAGATCTATATGAATTAATCGGTCATAAAATTAAAATATTTTAAAAATAATAATTAGTTTGTACTTACTTTTTATTGAAGAGTTATAACAAGTATGAATGGTCACAATTTCTTCTGATTTCTTTTAACCAATTAATAAGTACTAATAGTTAGGTGTATGAAACATCAAAATCTTCTTTTTATTTTAATGAAACATCTTAAAACGTTGGTCCTACAAAAGATATATTAAAATCTTGTAAAGAGGCAAGGCCCCAAATAGATTACAAAACGATAGCCAGACTATAATGATAGAAGGTGGGAGAGGTAGAATGGGACAATTGGGTCATTTATCAACTCACCTTCCAAACTAAAACGTAATAACATTTGTTTTTCTTTCTAACAATATGTAATTAATATTGTATTATAATACTTGATAAGAAAAATAATTTAGAATTTTTATATTTTTCTAATTTTATATGTATTATGTCTTATTCATAGACTCTACTTGTACCGGATTTTATAGGTATTTTTAGTTATTTTCTTGGACCTTAGTCCCATTCATTTTACCACAAAAAGTTCTTAAATTGACGTGAGAACAACATATATGATATCATGTCAAAGTTTAAATCATGTATTTGTCATGTATTTGTTCAAATTTCAATTTATAAAGTGTAGCTAAGAATTTACCATTTGTCATTGAAAGGTACATGATATACTATACAAACAATTGGGGTTGTGACTAAAATTATTGTTAATATCAACATCCAAAATATCAGCACATGCTGATCAGTCCAATGGGTTCAACTTAGCAATAATTTACGGTTTCAAAAACTGTCACAAGAGCATGAACGAGATTTTTAGAAACCTTGACGAGTTTAATATTGTTGGATATGCGCTCTTTTTTTATTTATTTGGAAAAGACTCAAATATTCATGTGTCTCACTTATTTAAGTGTAACATGTCAATTAAGGGTTAAGAGAGATAGAAAGAAAATAAAAATTCAAAAAGAAAGAAAAGAGGAGAAAAATTCATTCTCGTTTTTCTGCATCAGTCTCACTTAAACGACGATCTCAAATTCGTTTACTGTCAGATCGAGCTAAAATTTGGTGGACTTGTTCGCAACACATATATCTAACTTTTGACCGTTGGAATCTTTAAAACAAGGTCTCGGTTGAGAGATATTGTCTTCGAACGGAAGTTGCAAATTTGGGAAATTTTTCAGCTTTTTGATTCTTATTTGTAAGTTAGTTTGCTCTTATGACACTCTGATGGGAAATTAAGACACAATAATAGATTAATATGCAACAAATATAATATTTCTCAAACTTATAGGAACCTTGAGGATCAACAACAAATCTTAGACTACAATCGAATAATAAAAGCACAAAAGAACATTGGTATTTTTAACGTGGAAATCCCCTTAATATGAGTAAAAATCACGAGTCGTCCAGATCAAAGAAAAAGCTCCACTATAATCATTTGAGTATACAAGAGAGTCTTAATGATTGAGTCAAATACAAAGATGGATATGATATTATTGAATGATTCTAATTACTATTTATGGAATGGCAAGATGAAAAACTTACTATTTATGAAGAAATGGCATTTACTTATTTTTAGTATTGCAAAAGGTGATTCTGTATCTGATGAAGAATAGGAGTTTGAACATCAACAAATACGTGGTTTTATTCCACAATATGTAGAAGATAATGTTTATAATCATATTGCTAATGAGATATATGCAAAAACTTTGTGGGAGAAGTTAGAGTCCCTGTATGCCTCTAAACAGGGAATAATAAATTGTTCTTGTTAAATAGATTCATAAGTTTGAAGTATACGAAGGGGACTTCCATTTCAGATCACTTGAGTGAATTTCAAGGGCTCCTTGATCAGATGTCAGAAATGAGTATCAAATTTGATGATGAGTTTTGGCATTATTTTTATAACTATCTTTACCAGAGTCTTGAGAGATATTTCAAGTTTCTCTTACAAGTTCTGCCCCTAAGTGTGTTGTTTCTTTAGAAATGGATAAGGGTGGTATTCTTAATGAGAAGATGTGAAGGAAGGCACAAGAATCTTTATCTCAATCTGAGGTACTTGTAACTGAAAATAGGGAGAAGTCATAAAAAGGAACCAGGGTGGTAGAGAGAATAGCAGAAGCAAGTCCAAGCCATAATACAAAAATTTGAAGTACAATTATTTTCACAAAATAAGACACATACATAATTATTGTTATCGGTGGAAATGAATAACAAAGGCACAAAATATAAGTATAAGTAAAGAGACCATGATGATCATGATGATGATCATGATGATGATCATGCTACTAATGCTACTAGTGATGATTTTGTTATTCTTTATGATCATGAGTCTGTTAATCTCGTATCTGACGAGAGCATATAAATAGTTGACAGTGTTGATACATTGCATATTACATCAAAGAAGAATTTCTTCACATCTTATACTTATGGTGATTTTGGAGTGCTGAAGATGGATAATGATGGCGTATCTAAGGTAATTAGTGTTGGTGATGTTTGCTTTCGAACCAACATGGGAATGCAATTGTTGCTTAGAGGTGTAAAACATGCTCCGAATATCCGCTTTAATTTAATCTATGTGTATATGCTTGATGATTGTGGTTATGACGATCACTTTGGTTCTGGAAAGTGGAAACTAAACAAAGTTAATTTGGTTGTGTCTAGAGGGGAACATCTTTCTAAATTGTATTAGACAAAAGCTTTGGTTTTTAGGGATAGTGTGAATGCTATCAACATAGAAGAATCTTTGTGGCACCGAAGGCTTAGTCATTTTAGTGAAAAGGGGTTGAATGTCTTAACAAACAACAATGTTCTTCTTGGTTTAAAGAATGCATATTTGGAGAAGTGTTCTCATTGCATAGCTTGTAAGCAGACTAAAGTATCTTTCAACATACATCCCCCCTCAAGGAAGTCAAAGTTGCTTCAATTGGTACATTTTGATGTTTATGGTCCATTAAAGGTAAAATCTTTTAGTGGTGCACTTTATTTTGTTATCTTTATTGATTATTGTTTCAAGAAACTATGGGTTTATGCCTTGAAGACAAAAGACCAAGTGTTGGAGAAGTTCAAAGAATTCCATGCTACGGTAGAGAGGCATATATGTGAGAAGCTGAAATGTGTTCGTTTTGATAATGGTGGTGAGTATTGTCGACTATTTGATTACTATTGCAAGCAACAAGATATTGCACATGAAAAACTCCTCCTAAAACTCCTCAATTGAATGGTTTAGCAGAGAGGATGAATCGAACACTAATTGAGAGAGTAAGGTGTATGCTCTCTAAAGCTAAGTTGCCAAATTATTATTAGAGTGAGGCACTTTACACAGAGGTTCATGTTCTTAATCTTACTCCCACTATTGCTTTGAACAGTGAAGTTCTAGAAACTTTTTGGTCTGGAAAGAATGTCAAGTATGATCATATTATAAAGGATTAAAGATCCAAGTTAGATGCAAAGTAAAAAAAATCTTCATCTAATATAGGCAAGATAAGTTTGGTTACAGATTGTATGATCCTGTACGGAATTAGCTTGTTTGAATCCGCGACGTAGTATTCATGGAAAGCCAAACTATTGAAGACATTGATAAGGTAGAGAATACTACACCAAGAAAGATATCAGTTTGCCTAATGTTGATGCATTTCAGTTAGCTAGTCATAATCTAGATTCTATTGGTGGTGATGATCAAAATGGTGAGTCATATGACTATGTTGATGATCAAAAACTTGGAGATGAGGTAAATATTCCAACTAATGATCATGATGAAGGTAAAAATGATATGTCATAGGATGAGAATCTAGGTGAAGCTCCATAATCATCTTCATTTCAATTTAGGAGGTCTATCAAGAAGAGACAACCTTCTACAAGGTATAATTCTGATGAGTATGTGACCTTGACTGATGAGGGTGAACCTGAGTATTTTCAAGAGGCCATGGAAATGATTAAAATCAAAAGTGGTTGGATGCAATGCATGAAAAAATTAAATCATTGCATGATAATCATACTTAAGATTTCGTGAAGTTTCCTAAAGTCAAAAGGGATTTGGAAAAGAGGTGGATTTATAATGTTAAACATGAGAGAAACGCCAAGTCTCCAAGATATAAATCTAGATTAGTGGTGAAAGGTTTCCGTCAAAGAAAGGGTGTTAATTTTAATGAGATTTTCTCATATGTTGTAAAGATGTCATCAATCAGAACTGTGTTGAGTTTAGATGATACTCTTGATTTAGAGGTTGAGCAAATAGATGTGAAAACGACTTTCCTTCATGGTGATTTGCAGGAAGAAATATACCTGAAACAGCCTGATGGTTTTCAAGTTAAAGGAAAATAAGATCATGTTTGTAGATTGAAAAAATCTCTATATGGGTTGAAGCAAGCTCCAAGGCAATGGTACAAGAAGGTTGAGTTTGTTATGTGTGATCATGGATACCAAAATACTACTTCAGGTCATTGCGTATTTGTTAGAAATTTTTCTAATGATGACTTCATTATCTTATTGTTATATGTTGATGATATGCTTATTGTAGGGAAAAATATTTCTAACATTAATAGGTTAAAGAAGCAGTTGGGAGAGTCATTTACCATGAATGACATGTGTGCAGCTAAACAGATTCTTGGCATTAGAATCGTGTGTGACATAAAAGAGAAGATACATTGGATGTCACAAGAATATTATATCAAAAAAGTGTTGTAAGGATTCAAAATGGAAAACTCTATGGCGGAAAGCACTCCTCTTGTTAATCATTTCAAGTTGAGTTCTAATAAAAGTCCTTCAAGTGAAGATGAATCGTTTGATATGAAACATGTTACTTATGATTATTTTGTGGGTAGTTTGATATATGCAATGGTATGTACAAGGCCAAATATAGCACATGATATTGGTACCGTTAATATATTTTTGTCAAATTCATGTAGAGAGCATTAGAATGATGTAAAATGTATTTTAAGATATCTTCGTGGTACTACTTCTATGAGGATTTGATTTAGAGGAGATACGCCTATGCTAGTAGGATACTCTGACTCTGATATGGCTGAACACATTGATTCCAGAAAGTTCACTTTGGGCTACATGATTAAATTTGCAGGGGGAGTTGTGGCTTGGCAGTCCAGATTGCAAAAGTGTGTAGCATTGTCTACTACAGAGGATGAATTTATTGCCATTATCGAAGCATGCAAATAGTTACTTTAGTTGAATAATTTTTTCCAGGAGCTTGGTTTTGTTCAAGAAAAATATGTGTTATTTGTTGATAGTCAAAGCGTTATTCATCTTGGTAAGAATTCGACTTTTCATAATACGTCCAAACACATTGATGTGACATATCATTAAATACGTGATATTTTGGATGCTAAATTATTGGAGTTAGCTAAGGTTCATACATATGATAATGGTTCTGATATGATGACTAAAGCATTACCAAGAGGGAAGTTTGAAGCTTCTTGAGATATTGCCGGTTTGGTGATTTCCTCCACATAGTTGTTGTGAGGGGGGGACTTATTGGGCTTGGACTCCCTTCCTATATGGAGAAAGACCCAAATATAAATAGCCCATTTGTTTCACTTATTTAATTGGAGAATTTTAATTTAGGGTTAAGATAGATAGAGAGAAAATACGGATTCAAAAAGAAAGAAAAGAGAACATAAACTCTTTCTTGTTTTTTCTACACCAGTCTCACTAAAAAGACGATCCCTGATTCATTCACAGTCTGATCGAGCTTAAATTTGAAGGGTTTGTTCGCAACAAATATATCTATCTTTTGGCCGTTGAGATCTTCAAAACAAGATTTGAGTTTAGATATATCGGCTTCACACTGAAGCTACAATTTTTGGAAAATTTCAGCCTTTTGATTCTTATTTGTAAGTTAGTTTGCTTTGTGATTTGCGGTTGTTATCACTATTTTGTGAATCACTTTAAGACTCTCTTGTATCCTCAATTGATTATAGTGGAGCATTTTCTTTGGTCTGGACGACTCATGGTTTTTACTCTCATATTGAGTGGTTTTCCACGTTAAATATCAGTGTTTGTTTGTACCTTTATTGTTCGGTTGTCGTCTTATATTTGTTGTTTATCCTCAAGATTCCTACAAATTTGAAAAATATTATAACCGTTGCACATTATTTTTCTATTGTGTCTTAATTTCCCATCAAATATCACTATAGCTGTGTATACAAGTAAGTAAACAAAAATACAGTTTTTGAGTTTATTTTCCACTATGGTAATAGTGGCAAGTTTAGGATTTTAACTCAAGGAATACAAAATATTTTTGTTATCATTAATTTTAAATTATGTGCAATCAAACATACAACCATCAAATTCAATATATTTAAATGGTAATATAATAATGACTTAATATTTTTTTTCGTGCTTGTATGTTAATTTTGAATTTCATTTTAGTTACATAACTTAAAAAATCTTTTATATATATATATATATATATATATATATATATATATATATATATATATATATATATATATATATATATATATATATATATATCTAATTTAAAAATATCATGTTAATTCTTTGTCTAATTAACAGTAAAAAACTAAAACCATCCGCTAAATATGTTATTGATTAGATAAAAATGACTAACACAATGTTTTTAAAGAGTTAAAGTATCAATATAAAACTTTTTAAAAGGATCAAAGTAAACCAAATAATTAAGATTAATAATAAAAATATATTAAACTATATTATATATATATATATATATATATATATATATATATATATATATATATATATATATATATATATATATATATATATATATATATATATATATATATCGTAACTCTTTAAAAAGTATCATGTTAATTCTTTGTCTAATTAACAGTAAAAAAACTAAAACCATCCGCTAAATATGTTATTGATTAGATAAAAATGACTAACACAATGTTTTTTAAAGAGTTAAAGTATCAATATAAAACTTTTTTTTAAAAGGATCAAAAGTAAACCAAATAATTAAGATTAATAATAAAAAAGATATTAAACTTATAATGTTAGTTGAATTGTGTGAAAACACTAATACGCAAGTGTAAACACTAGTTAGATTTATGATTTCATATGCATATTTTTTCAATTTCAAATATATTTAATTTATACACTAAATTGTTAAGATGTAGTATGTGTATTTAGCATATCGTGCCACAATTTAGGTGTAGCGGTAAAAAGTTGAGACTAAGTTATTGATTGTACCCAACAAAGATAAGATTCTAAAGAAATAACTCTTCTCTATCCTAATTCTTCCTTTTCCTTTCTATGGATGTGGTGGCGCCATGCCTTAACAAGGTTGTAGTTGATGTCTCGTTTTGAGGTACATTGGGAAAACTACCACAAATATTAATAATCCTCACTCCATAATAAGCTTGACTATATCATAGAATATCATAATGAGTATGAGATATAATCTTTTGTGACCAACGCAATCCATCCTTAAAATCCTAAAAGGCATCAGATTGCAACAAGAGATAAATAAACCACTTGTATAACAATGGCGCACATAAGATAATCATTTCCTCTTGATAAGAATTCTGAAGGTGAATAGAGTAATATGCATCTCCAAGTAGTGTGGGGACTGGATTCCCAATCAAAAATATCCTAATAACATTAACATCAACAAATTTGCCGACATTAGGGAACAAGAATAATCCATAAGCGAGTAAAGCAAATATGGCCTAAAAAGCGTCCATACTCTTCATCCTAGCAAAGTAATGAGCTTTCTCCAACAAGAACTTAGCTGGAAAACCCCTAATACCTCCTTTAGTAGTCATGTGGGCCCAAATCTTGGACTTTTTAGAAGCGTAATTGCTGCAATATCTTGATTAGTAATAGGTCTATAAAGTAGGTAAGAGTACTCCTCTAGTGTAGGCATAAGATTATAATCCAGCAAGGTAAAGCATCAGTACAACGAATCATTAAACTAGACCAATGTAGTGAGAATACCGTCCTTCATGTTGACACTCGTAAGAGATAAAAATACTCCATGTTTCTTTTTGAAAGCCTTAAGACTATCAATCAAGAAAACCAACCCCTTCAACTCTTCCACCTTAGAAATTTTGAAACTATATTTGAGTCTTTCTCCTTCCAAAGTACATGGTCAAAAGAATACCTGTGATATTTGCAAAGAGAATTTGTGAAGTTCCTTAAAAAAATGGTTTAAAATAATGCTCATGGGTGCATGAATGCATGATGATTCAACAATCACACACAAGATCACAAACACGAGGGTTCATAGTTTTGACATCACGAGCATGAACTCAAAGGTATTACCCACAAGCTTTGGATAAGAGTTTATATCTCCTATAAAACAAGGTTCTAAAAGTTCCAAGAGTCTACATTCCTCTTGCAGACATTACCGAAGTCCCAATTTACTTGGTAATTAGTAACATCCTTAAGAGAAACTCGTCTGAGTGTAGTATCGTGTGACAACTATTTCACGATTACTCCTTCATAGTCTCTGCATTACATCCTAAGAGATCGAGTTTGGTTAAGCGCTCTACGGTCTTTAGCTT
This sequence comes from Vicia sativa, assembly GCA_021764765.1. NCBI lineage: Eukaryota > Viridiplantae > Streptophyta > Magnoliopsida > Fabales > Fabaceae > Vicia > Vicia sativa. The sequence continues at coordinate 18,907,808 of CM038795.1, forward strand.
CTTTGGCTCCTGGTCAAAAGCATCAATGTCTTCCTGATTCCTCGGTAAACAAATACAACAGTCAAGGAGGCCTCCACTGAGCTAGGAATCTTGTGCCAACTTTTTCAGGACTACTCCTTCAAAGTCAACATGACAATATCGCTCATCCAAAACTTAAGTTTTCCCAAGTCCGGGTATATGACTTCCAAGAGATCATCAAACACCTTGAGAACTAGAAAAATCAAGACATACAAACATATATACAAAAAAATAATAATAGCAGATACACAGATAAACAAAGATATGATCAATCTCACTTGGATATTTCTCCCCAGTGAAGTCACCAATTTTTTCTATAGCGGTAAAAAGTTGAGACTAAGCCATTGATTGACTTAACTCACATAATAACAATTGCCACCACACTTTATTGTTTCCAAAGAATGAGAAAAGAGAAAATAAACCCAAATAAAGAAGATATCAAGGTAATAAGGATTTGTTATGCAAAGGGAAGGAATTAACACCCTAAACATCTACGGTACTCCGCAGGAACCTCTTTGAAAATCTGTGTATTTTGGTTAAAAAGGAATAAGTGTAAAATAGATTGTGGAGATGAGAAAAAGTAATTTTTATATAATTTTTGATTTGGTAAAGCTTCCAATGAGATTTAGGTCTACATACCAACAATGTAAAATGTTGAAATCAAAACCCATGTAGTTCAGGTAAAAAAGACCAAAGTTTGTGTATTGACTAATTTTTACAAGAAAATGTTGTATAGTATAAAGCCAAAGTGGCAAAATGGTTTGAATTTATTTTGTATTTTCTAAGTTGTTGACTCTCTAATTTTTGGGATTGGCTTTATATTTGGTAAAACTAATACAACATCAATTGATTAAATATGATTTATAACTTGTAAGGAGAAAGCAGGTTGAAGTTCTAATTAATGAAGAAACATGTTGTGTTGAAATGTTTCAACATATGAAACAACATGTCGCAGAAGATGTCACGACATCGTGTTTGAGCTGACAGATTGCATTCTATGATGTTTTTGACAGAAGCAGAATATTCCTAAGGAGAATCTTCTACATAATTGTAACAACTTATTTGTTGTTACTTGGAGCCTAAATTATGGAGATATATTAGGGAGATTTTATAGGAGAATCAGTTGCAGCTTACTCGATGTTATAACTATATGGAGATGTTTTAGGAGAATATCTTGGAGTAGTTTTAGCAAGCTGTTTTGGAGAATATTGTGGAGCATTTTTAGCGACAACTTTGTTATGATTTGAAGACCCAATTCCAGTTGGATAATAGGTTATAAATAGAAGCTTTGTAACATAAGTTCATCACCAGCCGAATTTAGTAATGATGTAGTTTTTAGAGTTGAGTGTGTAACTACTCTCTAGGAGAGTTGGTTTGTAGGTGAACCATCTGAATTGTGGGATGATCACTCATTTGTACCTCGAAGCCTATAGGAAAGAGGATTATTTTACTTAGAAGCTGTGAATTATTGAGTGCAATTGTGTTCTTAGAGGAAGCTTTGAAGAAACTCCGAGTTGTGTCCTAAGTTAGAAGCATATTGTTTTGAGTCTTAGATAGTTTGTGATAGAAGTGTGACTTCTACTTTTCAGATGTTGAAGAGTTATTGGAAATCAAGTTGTTGATATAATAGCTGGGATGTTGACTGCTAGACATCATTGCGATGATTGGAAGTGGAATGAGGATATTCCATATCTAGGGAGGACCTAGGTAGAAGTGTCATTGGGTAGTGATTAAGGGAGGGGTTGTAAACAGGGAAGTTTAGCTCCAAATTAATACTGCTGATAATGGACTTCATTCCTGGCTTGGTATGCCCCCAGATTTAGGTTGGTTTGAACCAAACTGGGTGAATAATTATGTGTGTTCTTTGTTTATGTTTCCTGCACTGTTCTTTTACTCTACCTTGTCTGTGTTAGTTTTAATGTCAGACCAGATATCAAGACATCCTTATATGACATCTGGGACTGCTGTTGCACCAAAATTTCATAAGTATTGAATAAAGAAGTCACATCTTGATAAAGATTGATTAATGACTTGATTAAAAAAAAAGTTTTATAAAAGGCATGAATCTAAGTCTAAGTTTATTATGAAAGCGGTTCAAGTTAGAAAACAGGAATCTTTTGAAAAAAGGAGAAGATTTTTTAAAATTAAAGAATATGGGAGGAGTTGAAGAGACTATCCTAAAGCATAAAGTAAAAGCTTAAGGTAGGAAAATTTCTAACCAAACAGGAAGCCAACACTTAACACAATGAAGTCAATGTAGAATTCTCATCCTTTAGATTAAAGTCACAAGCAATTAGTAGACCAAGAGCATACCAATCACCAAATAAAAGTAAGCAACCAATAAGAAATTATAAAAGAAATCTAAGGTATTAAAACCCAAAGCAATGTCTTCAATATCGATCCATGTGTCATATAAATAACTTAAAGCCAATAGAACAACACATGCACATAGAATATTTCCCAATACACAATATAATAACAAGACATAATAAGGTCAAAAGGTCTCAAGGTCTCCAAGTATCAAGGCTTTGAATCCTAAGTCTGAGAGATCAAAAACTACAATATGCCAAGGATAGTAACCAATAGTCCATAAAAGCATTAAGTATCAAGTTTGAATATTAATGTTTTAAGAACAAAATAAAAGTCCAAGTGGGCAAAAGAAAAAGGCAAAAGCATAAACAATACCCAAGTGGGCAAAAGACAAAGTGTAGAATCACAAACAAGTTGCATGAAATGTAAATTCTAAAATTAAATGACATAAAGTAAAAGTATAAAATAAATGCATAAAGTAAGGTTAATTGTCAATTGTTATTATGGAAATTATTAATAGTCACAAAGTATGATCAACGGTGATTGAATGATAATTTTGGACCAAAGAATAATGGAAATTCATTAGAGGATCGATAAAATCAAAGCCTCCTAACAATAAGCTTCATAAGTATGGAACCAAAGATCATAAATGAACCATACTTGGACATTCAAACATATAGTTTGAGCCACAAATGATCATTTTCTGATTCGCGACAAATTCCACGCTATATTAATCAATCGCAGACGGACTTATGTAGAAGTCAATACTATATGAGGCCGGTCAATAATAATGTATGTACCATACATGTTAGTGATATGGTAGAAACTATACTCCTAAAACATATAGGACAAGTAAAAACAAAAGGTGATCAAGACCTAAGTCATGAAGAATAGTTTTTCAATTATCCATAAGCTTAGATGAACTCAAAGTTCAAATGCCTTATCCAAATTGATCAAAAAGAAAAATAAAGGGGATGAAGTAGAGAAAGACAAGAAATTAAATCTCACATTTGAACCAAAGGATTAATCAAGCTATCATTAAAATCATTCATCTATTTTGGTGGAGTTAAACTCAACACCAAAGATCAAATGATGTTGATAAATCTTATGACTAAAGTCCACATGATCCAAGATCAGTCAGAATATAAACAAAAATAAAATTGCAATTAAAAGAAAAAAATAAATATGAAAATGGTTTTAAATGGTTTTAAATTGGAAATAAAAGTCAAAATATCAAACTACATTCAAACCTTCAAATAAATGATATCCATAAGTATAGAAAAATCAGAAATACCTCAAAAATATATTCACAAATTATTTTATATTTTTAGAAGTCAGAAACTAATTTTAAAATATTCAAAATCAAGTGAAATAAACCAAAAATCATGAAAACTAGCAAGATCAAAAATAAAAAAGTTTAGCATAAGTTGTCAAACTATCATGGGATCGTTCCTGATTTTTTTCTTAAGAATTTAAAAGTAAAGAAAAATATTTTTAAACCAATCAAGATCAACTATGCATCTAAAAAAATAATTTAAAATACCAAATTCCATCCAAAAACTTTGAAAAAAGTATTTATTAAATTAGTAATTAAAAAAAATATTTTTGAGATTTTTTTCATACTTATTAGATTAAAAATGAAAGAGATATTAATTTTTGAAGTTAAAACCAATTTAAAACAAAAATAGAAAATTAATTTAAAAAAAATGAGAGGCATTGGATCCATTTAATTAATAAGACATGACTGATCTAATTATCTAGAGGTGCACATCTGTGGTGGATTGGAGTAAAAACGCATGCAGTAAAGTAGGGAAAGCCACTCCAATCAAAATATTTCAAATGTCACATTATCATTGGTTAATGATGACACGCAGGCCAACTTCAACCTCAAAAGGCCTGCAACTAGGGCAAACTCGTGATCCTTCAAACTGTAAATTTATGCGTTTATAATGGTACCATTAGATGTGTCTATTCAAGACGATCTCAACCATATGCTCGCGAAAAATTTATATAAAGCATAACTTAGTCAATTTGTTGAAAACTAGAGAAGTTCGCAATTGAAAGTCTCAAAAACATGTCAATAAAAGTGCTCCACAATTGAAAACAAATGATGCTATGAGCATCATAGAACCATGTTCTACATTGTGGCAAAAAATTTGAGTTGATTTGGTTGATAATTCTAACTAAACAAAGTGAGGATTTGTTGCTCTGAACTCTTGACTTTGTGAGCTTGATTTGAGGCAGGATTTTTCTTGTTAAAGGTCTGGTTAGCTTCAATGAAATTCAATAAAGCTAAATGTGAGGAGCTTTTGAGTGTTTGAGGGGTGGGGAGAAGAAAACAAAATTCAAGCTTAAAGTTCAAACGGGATCTTGGCAAGGCTCAATTGGTTATGAAAAGCTTGGGAAATTAATTAGGCCTGATCCTTATGTATAGCTGAGGTGAATGGAAGGCTCAAGCGTGTGAGATGATAGGAATTTGAGTAAAATCGCGTGAGTCTGATTCATGGAAAAGTGTGACTTGCTTAGCTTCTAAACCCACTAAATTCTTGCGTTTCAATATTCTAATTGCTTCTGGAAGGTTTCTAATCATGTTCAGAAGCAAAGCCACACGCTAAAGGGACCTGTAATTTAAATTATGTTGAGTTTTAAATTGAACCAAACCCAAAAACTTGATTTCATGGTGCGATATTTAAAAATGTATAGCTTATAATGTATCAGGATTTATGGCATGGTTATGGTTGCATTAGAAAGACAACATCACAAGATTCATATTGTGAAAAGAAAGGTTCAGTTTGGCAACTTGAGCTAAAAGTTATGCATCTTTGCAATTGGGGAAAGCTCATTGAAATGACCTATAATATTTTTCAAAGTTACACGGCCTTCTACTCTAAACTAGCTCTTTTTCGTTGAAGATGAAATTTAGAAGACTTATTGAATAGGGTTCTGGAATAAATATCACTCAAATATCATTAAAAATGAGAGAGTTATGGTCCTTGGGAGTTGCTGAAAATTTCTTGCAAATTTTATAAATGACCCGTAATGTTTTTATAGATCCCATAACTTTCCAAACATTTTTAGATATTTCACTTTGAATCAAATATGTAGTAGATATCCTCAAGATTTTTGTGAAAAATAATGAACTCAAGGTGATGAAAATTGACCAGTTATGCTCTTTTGAAGTCAAGTCAATGATTTTAATGGGTTGTAATCTTTTCAAATGTTTGATGATTCCCCTTGAATAATTGGGTCTTCTCATGTGAAGAGAAGTTTTTATAAATGATGCGAAGAGTCCATAGAACAGAACCACTTAAAAATATTAGAAATTCTGAGAGTTATGCATTTGTGACCATATTGTAATACGGTGAACTGACTTTGTAGGTTTTTGTATCGCAAATGTGCGGATAGCAAGAGTCGCCACCGACTTTTCTTTTATCCAATTAAGGGAAGGTAAAAAGTACGAAAAGACCTCCTAGATTCTCGAGTAAGGAGAAGGTTATGAAAAGGGAAGGTATTAGCACCCCTTTCCATCCGTAGTTATCTACGGGCTTTTAGTTGCTCTTAGATCACTTTAAAATTGCTTTCTGTGTGTTTGACAAAAAATGTTTTGAAAAAGGCATTTCGCTTTGACTTTGTAATGATTCATGTAGGAATGTATACAAAGTGTTTGGAAATGTTTTGTTTTTGAAAAGAGTTTGAACTTTGACAAAAGTGTGTTGTGTGAAAAGCATTTGATTGAGCAAGCAACTAAAAGTCTTATTACCTACTCAGAATTGGTCGTTTTCGTATTGTTTTACGTTCTTTTAGAATAGCGCTATCCATACCATTAGTTGGTAGGTAACTCTATTTGTTGGATGTAAGCGGGACATTCGAAGGGACATCGGATGGTCATAGAAAGCAACTTGTAGGAAGTATCCTAGCACATTCGAAGGGACTATCATCATTTTTCGTAGGCGACAATCGAGGGTCAAGATCATGTATTCGGAGGCGACATCGTGGGTCTTATGATCTTTGTATCGAAGGGACTATGATGATTTATTTTGAAGGCAATGCTAGAATACCTCTACGCGAGGACTTGACCATTTGAATTGTAAGGCAACGAGAGAGAATTACCCTAAGGGGTGCATGTGTGAAAGAGTGTGTCAAATTCAGATATGTTATCTTTGAAGTGAGAGTGGGCTATGTTCAATTTTATCTTGCCATACACGCCTAATTACTAGAAGTTTATAGGGTGCGGAAATTAAAATGCGGAAATGTAAAGTGCGGAAAGATAAATCCTACGCTATTACATGGCTTCGGGGAAGATACATAATTTAAACTTGCAGAAAATAAAAACCCTAATTAAGCTATTACATCCCATGAGCAGTTACATTATTGAAAAAAGGAAACGGTAAAAAGAAATCGTCCGAAACGAGATAACCTGTGAAAAGATAAGAAATCGGAAAATACGATGAAATCGAATAAGAGAAAAATGTTAGTAAAAATGCAAATTTTTGAATGAGAAAAATATTTCATGCTGGAAATAACATAAATATGCTAAAATAATTTTTTGGGATTTTTTGGAAAATATTTAATAATTAAAAACTAATTAAAAGTGATTTAAATGATAAATTAGGAATAAAAATAAATATGCATGCAAAATAATATTTTTTAATTTTATAAATTAAATAAACATTTTATGAAAATAAATGCAAAAGGAAAAATATTTTTGATGATTTTTAATGCATGAATAAAAATTATGAAAAGAATTAAAAATGCATGAAATATATTAAATAAATAAGAAAAATATGAAAAGTTTGTAAAAAGGAGAAAAAACCAAATGGTCCTGGGGAGAATCGAACCCAGGACCCTGCTTTCACAACCCTCATGCCTTGCCAACTGAGCCAGTGTGTATCACTGTTTGGAAATCGGAGCAAGTAGAATGTAAACACGCGTTGCTCCCTGACTGCCTCCATCACGCGCCAAGCTTCATCTTCTCCGATTTGAATTTTTGAAAACTCAGCGTCGGCCATTGTTCGATGCTACGTCCCTGGAAAAATCAAAAATCACACACGAGTAATATAAATAAATTCTAAGACCATGGTTCGATTCAGGACATCATTCCGAATGCATTGGTAAGGGTCTCGAGGTCCAATTTTTTCGTTTAAGGAAAACCCTAATTCGTGGTCAAGAACCCTAATCATGGTATATTGAGTTCCAGGCCATAGAAACACGATTAACCTGCCCAGATCGCTTGCAAACTTTGTTCTAAGCATGAAAACAACAATAAAACATGTTAATAATGCATGAATATGAGAAATCGAATTTCAAATTTTCTTGAACAAACCGAATTCGGATTCTTTGATTCTGGATGGTTTTGAGCAAAGTGAGGGTCTGGATCGATTCAAGAGGTATCAAGGAATGTGTTTGAGTGCTTGGAATCAATTGAAACGACCTAAATCCAAGGCTGCTAGCTTCTTGTGTTGCACGGATTTCTTGAGCTTCAATAGGGTTTCTCCAGCCAGTTTTTCTACCCTAATTCGTGTGGCATGAGTTTTGTATATATAGTAGAAGGATTCAGAGTTGTTTTGAGAAAGAATCAATCACTAATCAATGCAAATCAAATTTGATTTTGTACAAAATCAAATTTTCATTTTTTGATCAATTTTCAATCAAATCTTGCCATATCAATCCAAATTTCGAAATTTGCTGGCTTTATTGAGTTGCTTGGATCCCAAGGAAGAGAGAAAAATCAAGTTTGTATTTAATTTTGATTTTATACTTTATTTTTAAATTTAATTTGTATTTAAATGAATAAATTCCAAATTAAATAGAAAAATAAAATAAAAATTTGTGGCATTGGGCTTGGATATTCCTAATTGCATAAGAAACAAGTTTGGATGAAGAAAAAGTAAGCCCATTTGCAAAATTTTTGATTTTTAGAAGCATCTCTCTTTGTGCACTTCTCCAAAATTGCCCAACTTGTGAATGGTGTATCTTGCTCAATTTTCCACATTTTTGAGTGTTCTTGGACTTTTTGGAAAGCTCTAAGAGTCCTTTAACCAACCTTTTTGGTATCATCTCAATTTGAGTTTCCATGCTCAATATATCTTCAAAATAAAATGTTAACTTTTTGTTGACTTTGAAAAGGACCTGTAATGTTTTGATCCATACCTTCCAAATGAAGCATTTTTTGAACATTCTTGTGAGACATGAAGTTGTAGAGAATTGAATTTCCTTCAAAACAAGAGGTGGTGGAAAATTTCGAGAAAGTATGAAGAAGTTATGCTCAGCCAAAGTTTGGTTGACTTTTCACTAAGAAACCCTAATTTGGAAAGTTTGACTTTGGAGCAATTCTTGAGTTTTCTTGATGAATCATGATCAACCCTTGATCAAATGATGAATGTAACTTCAAAATGAGGATGTTGACCAAAAATCATGAAGTTTGACTGTATGTTGACCACAATTGACTTTTTGTCCAATACAACTGATTTTCAACCATCTGAGCAAATGTCTGAGGAAACTTGACTTGTGAGGCTTGAAACTTGACATGGAGAATCTTTGAAGCATATGAGGAGGCATGATGAACATTGGAGATGTTGGAAGTCCATTTGGAGCTGAGAATTGCCAAACCCTAGTTTGGGTTGATTGTCTAGGAGAGGGTTTATCTGATCAACCTTTGAGGAATCCTTGAGTATGGATGTATGGAATGTCTTGAGAAGATGGAGGGCAAATTTTGGGTATGACAGCTTCCTGCTCAATCTTCTTGTACGGAAGGGTTAGATTGGCATGTTCGCCTTCGCGACCGGAGGTAGAAGATGATTGAACACCGAGTACACCGAAAATTTGCACTCACCGGTGATACAGAATGGGCTTACGATGCCATTTGGGGAAGGTAGAGACTTCGCTGGGGAATGAGTCGTATGCTAGACTCGAGAATGTCGTCTGAATAGGAAAATTGATGGGGATGGGCTTAAGATGCCATCTGGAAAGATCGATGTTGGGGAGTGAGCCGTACGCTAGGCTCTATAGATGTTCTTGATAGTGGAAGGAGCATGGAGATGGGCTTAAGATGCCATCCAGAGGGAGTCGTATGTTAGACTTTGTGCTCATCTTTGAATGAAGTTATTGGTTTGTATTGTTTTTTAACCAAATATGCAACATTCTGAAAGTGGAGAAATGTTGACAAGTAGTCGGAGATGGGCTTAAGATGCCATCCAAGGCAACTAAGTCGTACGCTAGACTCTGTAGTTGCTGTTGATAATAACAAGGAATCAGATTAGATCTTCGTGCTGATTACTCTGAGGGAGGTAGTGGTTGGCAAAAATGTGGATATCTTCCCTGTTGTGCATCGGGTATTGATCCACTGCCTGTTATCGGAGGATAACTTGTGATCGTTCGGATAGGGTTTCCCGTCTAGCTTCGGGTATTAATCCTGGATCCGTTGTCGGAGGACAATGAGGGCGGTCGTTCAGATAGTTTTCCCGTCTGGATTCGGGTCTTAATCCTGGACCAGTTGTCGGAGGACAACTAGGGGCGGTCGTTCAGATAGTTTTCCCGTCTGGATTCGGGTCTTAATCCTGGACCAGTTGTCGGAGGACAACTAGGAGCGGTCGTTCAGATAGTTTTCCCGTCGAGATTCGGGTCTTAATCCTGGACCTGTTCGCGTCAGAAGTGATTTTCACCTATTTTGGAGAAAACAAGAGAAACTTTGATAGAATATTTGTTAGTCTTATGCAAAGTATAATGCATGACAATGCGTATAAATGACATATGCATATATTGTGACTTTATGAGAAATGTATGAATGATAGATGTTGTGGTATTTCAAAACATATCCATCTTGAAGAAGATGTGAAAGGTCTGCTTGGAGATTTCTGACTTCTGTTTGAGGATGAAGATCCTGAGAAGAAAGATAACTTTTATTCCTCCGGTGCACTATCTGACCAAGTTTCAGGCCTAGATATTGTTGAGGACGGTAGAGGTATGCTGTGAGGATCTTGTGTACAGATCCTGTTGGGGAGAATCTTGGAGATACTCTACTGGGGATTCTTGCTGGAGAGTAATGGTAGTTGCCGGGAGGCCGGGTTTTTAGAAGAGTTTGGAGATTTGGAATCTCTGACTGAGGAATAAGAGGTGTAGGTTTCCTCCGGTGCACCATCTGACCAAGTTTCAAGTCTAAATACTGCTGCAGGAGAAAAGGGGAACGGTTGAGAGATATCCGCTGGGGATAATCATCTTAGCTGGGGATGAAATGTTATTGCTCGAAGACAGGCGTAATCCGGTTAAGTTGAGTGGAATCATTGCTTGGGGACCGACACGTACTCCACTGGGGAAGGTTTGTGGTAAGCAACATCTCTGTGGGGATCCATGCTCTGCGGGGAAATGTTGGTGACTTTCTTCATCTCAATTCCTAGAGCTCAGTAATTACTTTTGCACGTTCACTTTTCGCATGTTTGTGAATAGATTTTTATTGTCACATGCATATAATCATTCAAAGTAAACATTGGACTTTATACAAACAACAACAGTGAAAATTGTAAAGAGAAAGAACTCGTATTTATTTGAAATGTATGATGGCCAAATAGTTTGTACACAAGAAAGGTAGAAAGCTATGCGAAACAATCTCGTTAAGTTCCAACTATGCTAGTACTCATATATTTCAACTATCTCATCTCCATGCTGTCAGTAGAAAGTGAGTGGATCTATTTTCGCCATTTGAATCTTGAATGCCGATAGTAGTCGATGGGTGATCCGGACGAGACATAGTCGTATGCTTAAATCCCTAACTTTGCCTAGACCGCCTTTCGGTTTTACCACCGATACCCTTTTTGCCCAAGCTGCCTTTTCGTGTTTTCGACTTGCCGTGTACATGTTTTTGTATATATCCTTAACTTTGCCCGAACCCTTTGGTTCGCCAGATGCCCTTATTTTTGCCTAGGTCACCGACCTAGCGGGTCTCATTCATGCGTAGTATTTTTGACTATGTCCGCATTCACGTGTGGGTCTTCGCCATCCATGGTGCTAAGTATCATAGCTCACGGAAAATACTGCTTTGACTACAAACGGTCCCTCGAGGTGGGAGTCCATTTGCCCCGGGATCCCTTGTGGAAGAATGATGCGCTTGACTACTAGATCACCGACTTGGTAGACTCGGTGCTTGACCTTCCTGTTAAATGCTCTGATCATTCGCTTCTGATAGATGTGTCTAGAATATATATTATTCGATGTAGGACTCTTAACACCCCCCATGCACAAGACTAGACAACTTGAGCATGGAAAAAATAGTGGGCGACCCGTAGTGGAAACCATAATATGTGGCCCACTGGATCTTAAACGAGGATCTTGATACCATGTAAAAATACGATAAACTCAGAGACATTCAAATAAACCGTGTGGGTTATGTATTGGGCTAGGTTCCCTAGAATGATGGGGGATAATGACAGACGAGACTTCTAGAAGAGGTGTGAGAGTAATCTCGTGAAAAGGTTCTGGAGTTACTTGATGAACTCGAAATATGGAACAAACTCGAAGAAGGTGACATTGACTGATATGAGGTATCATTGTAGGGTATGCAAATAAAAATAATAACTTTTTAGGGATCAATGATAACCAAGAAAAACACACTTTAGTGATCAAGATGATAGTTTATCAAGACCAGGAGGAACATTGTGTACAAAACATGTAAACCCAAAGATTCAGGGAGGAATTGGGTGAAGGGGGAATTGGGTAAAAGGATTGAATGAGAGATTTTATTGTTTAGGGGAAATTATGACATGCAATTTATAAGGTAACATGCCATTAGCACAACGTCCCTCCAACACCGAAGTGGAACATTACCATGGAGAAGTAGGGTCCGAGTGATTTCTACAAGATGCTGACTTTTGCGTTTAGATACCCCATTTTGCTTAGGTGTATGAGGGCAAGATGTTTGGTTGAGAATACCATCATTGGACATAAAAGTTTGAAATTGTTGGGTTAAATATTCACTAGCATTATCACTTCTTAAGGTACGAGTGGACACACCAAACTGAGTTTTTATTTCTTTATAAATTTTTTCAAAAGTAGAAAATAATTTTGATATATTTATCATTAAAAATAACCACGTGAAATGTGAAAAATCATCAATAAAGGTGAAAAAATACCTAGACTCAAGAGTAGAGATAATACATGAGGGACCCCAAACATCGAGTGAACTAAAGCAAAAGGGGACGAAGCTCGCTTATTGACAAGACACAGAATGTCTATTAGACATAGTCGATAAACTTGACACCAACTTCTGTAGTTTGGGAAGACTAGGATGACCTAAGACTATGTACAATGGTTTTATTATTCAACACCTTACTTTTCATTTTTTATCCTCTACATCATATTCTCTTTCTTTCACCTAATAATTCAACATTCATTTAATTTTTACTCACTATAATGATTTTGTTTGATAAAATTCAACACCTTACTCTACCACCATTCACAACACACTAAAAATCTAAGTAATCACAACAACCAATAAGATTTTACAAAGTATGTATGTGACTCTCACTCGCTCCTCATTCAACATGTTGAATCTTTTCAACACCAATTAATCCACATCATTTTCAACATCTCATTCAACATCTCATTCAACACTCCATTGCAAGCATTCAACTATTGAATAATTTATTCACCACCTCCATTGTACATAGTCTAAATGAGCATGGATAGACACAATGAATGGATCACACATACTTGTGACATGGACTCTAAATTTCGAGTGTTTTTAAAGGATTGACTTTGTCATCCAAAAGAAGTAGGGGTGCATCGCGTTTTTAGTTTATCTTCAATTTCTTTATAAACTCATTTATTAAATTAAAAATATTCTAATGCATTGTTAAGGAGTTTGGAGGAAAGGGGGAGAAAGAGCTGTAAATTTATTTTTTAAAAAAATATATAATTTTTAAAAATGTTTTTTGAAAATAAATTGTGTTAAATGATAAAAGAGGGTGTGGATGGGAGATAGGTAGAACTATTTTTTATGGCAGAATCATCATCAACAACAATGTGGTCTGAAGTTAGGGAGCTACAATGGTTTCTGTCTAGTGCTGGACCGGGCAAGAGTCGAGCCGATAAGGTTTTTTTGAAGTCGGAGCTGGAAGATGGTTATAAGACTAAGAGTGGATACAATCAGCTAGCTGCTTTTTTTTTCTGATTCGGGTTTGGAGGAAGGGACGATTTCAGCGATAACTTTAGTTTGAAAATCCATAGTTCCTTTTAGAATCAAAGCCTTTGGATGAAGATGCTTGTGGAATAGATACCAACTAGGAATCTATTGCGGGGTAATGGTATAATTCATTCTTATCGTGATAGCCTTTGTATATTTTGTTCCGAAGATATATAATCGTTGAATACACATAATTTTGGATTGCCCATTTACGAAGTTGGTTCAGAGAGATATTCTTATTTGGCGTGGGCTATGTTATGAGTTAGGAGATAGTATCTGGAGAAGTTTGAAAGTTTGGATTTTAAAAAGTATGAAGTTAGGTGTAAATAAAAGTAAAGAAAGTTTTTGGTGGTTGGCGGTAGTGAGCAATATTCGGTACCTGAGGAATGATGTGATTTTGAACAGAGCCAGTATTAGTCTTTTTAATTTGGTTTGGGATATTAAAATCAAGGTTTGGAAATGGTATCGTATCAATAATATTTCTAAATCCAAGTGTAATTTTTACGATTTTTGTAAAGCTCCTCTGTTTTACCTTGTTTGAGTTTCAGCTGGTTAGAAATGTTCCTTTTTGTCCCGAGTTTTGCTCGTGGACTTTTTGCAAGCGGGTTTGAGTACCCTTAATACTTGATAACACGAATTTATATAACATATTTGACGTAATTTTTATAGATAATGTTACTATTTTTATTTAATTATATTATGTTATTTCCGTATTACGTTGGTATTTCTTTTGTTTCAGGTATTTGTATTAAATAAAAGATTAATTGAGCAAAGAAATAAAATTGAGGAAAATCGGATTAAAAAGCCAAAGAAATGAAGCAAAGGGGTGATATAGCAAAAAGGAGGAGTTAAGAAGAAATAAATAATTATAAGACTAAGCCCAGAAGAGAAAAGCCCAATAGAAGTTCAGTCCACAAGGTGTGACGACCGTCACAGCCTTGTGACGACCGTAACACGCTAATAGCCTTGTGACGACCGTAACAGCCCTGTGACGACCGTAACGCGCTATATTTCAATTTTCCTCACATCCTCCCACTCAGGGCCCACGTCTCATGATTTTCTCTTAAGTGAGACCCACGTCTCACTTCCTTCTTCAACTGGAGACGTCCGTCCCATGTTCTCCCATGATTCTGGCAGTTTTTACACATGATCTCCACTAGCCTTCGTACAACATGGAAACGGAAAGTTACAAATGAAGCCTATAAATACAGCTTCAAGCATCAATGCAAGGGTCGGCGATTTCTTCCCGAACAATCGTTCTTCTATTTTCGCATTTTTATTTTCTTTTCAATTTTGTATTTCAGTTTTCTATTTCTATTTTATTTTTCGTTTCAATTTCTTTTCTTAGTTTTTATTTTAGTTTAAGTTTCTATAATTTTCTCACAACAATTTCTACACCGGAAATTGTTGTGTAATTTTCACTGATCTAACCTTACGTTAGATCTAGTGCTTTTTATTCTTTGTCGTAATTTTCTTTTCGATTCAAGAAGTCTCCGAGTAGATCCAACCGACTTGTGGTGGAATGCTCGTTTATTTCGAAGAACAAGATTATTCAAGTATTATTATTTTCAGGTTCTTAATATAATTATTTTATTTTATTTAAGTATTGTTGCTTGGTATTTATTTACTTAATTATGGAGATGTTTAAATATATTGAACCTTATTATTTATGCATGTCTGAATTAATAAATATGTCCGTCTAAACCGTTTAGGTATCGGTAAGTAATAGTAGTAAGAGTGAGAATTAAATTATTTCTAAGCTAAAATATTAATTAACTTAAATTTTGGTTATGACTTTTTGTAATTAAAATTAATCTTTTCGTTATGAAAGTAAGATAAGTAGAATAGGTTAGGATCGAGACCACGAAAGTGTGAGGTTTTAACCGGATAGCTAAAAAGTTAGGCATTCGATTTAAATACAGCGAGAGCGCTTTAAAACGAATTAGATTTTATTAAGTTTCCAAAGAATATTTTCTAAACACTTATGGGCTAGCGAGAGCAGACATAGGGCTTTAGGAGTATAATCCGAGATAAGACCACGAAAGTGTGAGTTGAGGATTTTTAAACTGATAATTTCTACAGAACAATTAAGTTAACCATCTTTATACGCTTAGGTTCGATTTAATCCGCTTAGGTTCACTACATTACGTACCGATATCCGTTTTATTTATATTTCTATTTTTCCTTAAAACAAAATCTAAAAAAGAATTAATCGCCTTAGCTGTATACCGTAACTTAGGATAACAATAGATCGATTTATAGTCTCTGTGGGTTCGATATCTTTTTAAAACTATGCGATAGGACTGTACACTTGCAGCCTCCCGATTAATAGACGATAAAGTCATACGATCAATACTCTTCTTTATTGAATTCCTTGCTTATAAAAAAAAATTATTTTTATAAATATTTTAACAATACAATAAATTTAAATAATTTGTATAAGCATTCTAAAACCCTTTAAAACTCTTCTCCAACACAATGTTCTAATTCTTCAAATTAAAACATTTTAGTTTTTGTATAAAAGTAAATATCTCAAAATCTTCTCCACCTAAATCTTTCTATTCTTCTTACTAAGGGGTCTATTTGTTTTGATTTTTTTAAAAATGATTTTTATAATGTTACAAATTTTTGTGTAAAAAAAATTTGCAAAAAAACTTTTCTTAAAAGCTTCGAATAAATATTTGGTTTGAATAGATGTTTTTTTTTTTGTTGAGAACTGGTTTAAATAGTTGTTCTCAAAATGTTACTTTAAGTATTTCATGTTCTTATTGAAATTTTTTTAGATATCAAAATTTCAAAAAATCACGTAATTTTGAAATTATTTCAAATAGATTTTCATAAAAATTATTTTTAAAATATAATTTTTAAAAAAATTATAATTTTGACTATATTTTAGTCTTCAATAATATATATTAATGTTATAGAATTTCGAAACTAATGTCTCAATTTAGAAAAAACGAATATAATTTTTTTTAAATATTTTTAAAAACGGTTTTATAAAATTTATTTTCAAAAATAAAAAATAAATTATTTTTTTAAAATTAAAACAAACAAACCCTACATCATTCATTTTTTCAAAATCACCATCATCAATCCCCACCCTAACCAAACTCCTAAATAAAACCTAAATAAATGAAGAGTGTACCTACGTCAATGATTGAATTCAATATTAAGAGTTCAGCTCAAAACTAAAAATGATCGTAAAATAATAAAATAATTTTGTGGTTGTGGTTTTGTAATTCCAGTTAGAGGAGCTCCAACGTTCAAATTACTCGTGTAGTACAAGTAGTGTGTTGTTGAGTGATAAATCACTGTGTAATATGTAATGCTTTCATGACATGACTCATATTTTGGCCTGCAACAGTACCCACTGCTTCCATTAATATATATGTATGAATTATGAATTATGGAATCTTCCATCATCCTCTTCTAACCGAATTAGTAAAATAAAAAAAAATCCCTTATTTTTTGTCTACCAGTGCTCTCTTTACTATAGTGGGCATAAATAATACATTATTAAGCATTAATTAAAGTTATATTAACAAAATTGCAGACGCATGCATATAAAAACAGGTTAATGAAGAAAAAAAAGATATGATAAGATTTGAGATGATATACAATTTTGGAAACTAGAATGAAGCTGAATATTTCTCCATCGAAAAAGAAAAAGAAATGAATTAAATCTAGAAAAGCCGACAGGGAAATCCCAACGTCCCATTGTCCCCACTAACCGTTTTCAGGCTCCTTCTTTTATGTAATCAATCTAAAATTTCTCCCCGGATTTCCTGCAGTTATATGTAATAATATTAATAATATACTGAGTCAAAAAATGTAATAATGGTATTTGTTTCATAGTATTTGTCCTATTTGATGATTTAAAAATATGATAAAAAGAAGAGAACTTATTAATCCACCCAATAGGATGAAATTAAACTCTATATATTTTTGAAAATGTCCATTTAAAATTGAAAATATATTTTTGATGTACACTATTTTCTTAAGTATTTGAGTTAAAATTGAAAGTATATATTCGGTTCTATACAAAATATATATTTTTCGTTCTGGGCATGACAGTTAGCAGAAAAATTGAACAAAAGCAATAATTAGAAAAGCTATACAAATTATAAATTTAACAAATTATACAATTTATAAATCGAATAAAAGATAAAAAAATGTTATCTAAAATGCATTTCATAATAAAGGTATCCAAAATACAAATTCGATACAATACGAAATCAAAAAATTAGGGTCAAAATACAAGTGGATGATCAACCTAAACTATTGGGTATGACGGACGATGAGCCGGCTTGTCACCCTCGAAGCGTCCCTCCGTTGTCTCTTGTATAACAGGGCACCCCGAGCCTCCGCCATGATGGCCTCCAAAACTCCTCTGACGTCGGATCCGTCAGGAAACAACCTTCTGTCAATGTCATCCCTAGCAAGCTCCATGATACGGTGACACATAGGCAACACGTTATGAGCATGATGCCTCCTCGCCTGCTCCTCCTCAGGATCCCCTGATGAACTGACTTGGGTGGATTCCCTGGAGCATCCTCTACCATGTATGGATGAGACACTCTGAAGAACCATATCATGTAACCGTACGCGTAACTCCAAACGTCTGGAGCCACGGTACTCCTTGTCTCATCAGGTACAAGATGATTCTCAAAATCATCAAACAACTCATCCATCTCCCCACCTTCACTATTGAAGGAGCACATGCAGCATGATCCCGAGGAATGGTCTGAGTAAACCCGAACTGACGCATCACCCGCTCGGGCAAATAAGGAGCAGTCTTCCGAGTCCCGCAGGCCAACCAACCTGTAAATAGCAAAACCTCATCAAACAATATCGTCTCATGGTGGTCGGCGTAGACACTGAAGTGAATGTCCACATGCACTATCTGGTTCAGGTAAACTCGAAACGACAATGTCGTCTGGTTCCTCTGAGCGGCTCGTATGCGTAGGCACGCAACATATCCTTAGTATAACCCTCAACAAGTGGCCATCCAAAAATGTGGGAGAAGTGCTGTAGGATCCATCCCTGAAATAACAAAATTAAACCAGTTAGTTTCAAAATCATAATAATTAAAAAAGGCAACTAAGAGAAAAAAAATTAGACCGTCATGATTGACATGCTGCCGGTGATCTGCCTCGTATTCCACTTAATCCCCTTATCCAACTTGATATATAAATAAACCAAGCAGACAACCCCTCAGTTCCACCCACTGATCGCCTCAAAATCACCAAAGAACCTTAGGTACATGAGGTCAGTGTAAGTGGAATGAGTGTAAAGATGATGTTAATCATAGTATAACGGTGTGACGGGAGATGAAGCAGTCTTACGTCGAAGACCGATTAGCAATGGTGTGGAAGTCACAACGACTGAAATATCAACGGCATCCATGTTGAGAGATAAGTCCTTAACACTGAGTATTGAAATACAATCTTTAAAACTCTTATGTATTGCATTAGATGATTATGATAATAGCACTTACTTGTGCAAAGCATGATGAAGCTATCAATGTGATCATGATAGTTAAGATCAATAATATGCATGTCTTACTTCTAAATGTTTGAATTGTTATGATCTCTTGATTGACTTTGTTCATGTGGCGATGCTCGGATAATTAGGAAGACGTTATCGCAAGAACATATGATCTGTTATTGGTATAATATGTCAAAATACATCTAAGCATTGATCGACACATCTAAGTCATAAAATGGCGTTTAAAGATATCAGACGGCTGAATCAGAATGGATCATGGAATCGCCTCCTAGAGTGCATTCATCTAAATGCTCTTAGCGTCGTCGCCAAAAACAATGTCGATACCGTCACTGAAAGATAAGTAATTCTTACTGGAATTACTTAAACAAATTTCGGTACAGGTACAATATTTGTGATGCTATTATGTGAACATCCTTAATGATTATTCGATAACGAAAAATTGCATGTGGCTATCTGTGTGTAGCTCATAAGATTTTTACTTAGTTGTTGTGTCTCGTGTAAATATGTTTCAATCAGACAACACAATAACTTATATTTACTAATAGCCGAACACGTCATAGATAAACGTAACTGGTTGCTAGATTGAGTATGCATAATTGTACATGGATACATCCCAATAAAATGATCTCAGTAAAATGTTAAGTATGTATGCATATGTAGTTATCATGAAGATTGAGTCTTATATTTCCTACACATGGTAACCAATCGTGTTATTATATGACATGAGTGTAATGGGTTTACAAACTTGGACGTGTATGTGTTATAAGTGCAGAGGGAAAAATCCCTACAACTTGCTGAAAACAATGAAATAACGAAGTCAGTATATTTTATATAGGACAATGAATCTTATATGTGTTACACATGGCATAATAACAAGTGTCACATCCATAAATTGTGCACACCAATAATACATTTTGTAATGACGCCGACACCATTAAGAGACATGTTTATACATCTGCTACGTTTCCGTCAATTCTATGCATCCTATAGGAAACTTGCATCCTATAAGAAACTTATGCAAGTGCTTCTTATGTTATAGCTTTTTAATCAACATGTGAATTCTCGGTTCAGGTCAGTGGATCAGATGATGTGGCCATAAATCTACAAGCTGACAAGGAGCATATTCGGGCAGTACCGGTTAAATTGGCGCACAAAGCCAATATCAATCTTATAATCGTCGGTAAAGAGACAAGATGTGTCACGACGTAGCAAAAAGATGAGCGGCCGAACTATCCTTGAAAAAGCGGATTTATCAAACAAAATCTCTGACGAGTACCGAGAAATTGAAATAACACAAATCTTAGAATAGACAATAAAGTTATGCTCTAAATACTATTGTATTAGGCGAGCTAATGTCTCTGCCATTTTGTAAAGTGTGTCATTTACATTTACAAAAATAAGTAAAGGTGTTATTCTTCTCCTCTGTGGAGGCAAAGAGTCACCTTAAGAAAAATTTAGTTTGTGTAAAGATCAAATAGGATGTAACCTATTGAGTGCACTGCACCTCGACTAGGTCTATCACGACACAAGCTTCAGGTGTACCCTGATCGGCTTCATGCCATGGCTCTACGCCACAGGCTCTGCACAACGATGCATTCCCAACTTGGGTCACTGCCGAGGTTCATTTTAATGGGCCTCCTTCGGCATAGCCAGACGTTTTGCCATAACTTGGCCCACTGCCGAGGTTCATCTTAATGGACCTCCTTCGATATAGCCTGGCGTTTCTCCACAACTTAGCTCACTGTCGTGGTTCATTTTAATGGGCCTCCTTCGGCATAGCCCGGTGTTTCGCCATAACTTGGCTCACTGCCGAGGTTCATTTTAATGGGCCTCCTTTGGCATAACCCGACATTTCGCCACAACTTGGCTCACTGTCGAGGTTCATATTAATGGGCCTCCTTCGGCATAGCCCGACATTTCTCCACAATTTGGCTCACTGCCGAGGTTCATCTTAATGGGCCTCCTTCGGCATAGCCCGACATTTCGCCACAACTCAGCTCACTGTCGAGGTTCATTTTAATGGACCTCCTTCGGCATAGCCCGACGTTTCGCCACAACTTGGCTCATTGCCGAGGTTCATTTTAATGGGCCTCCTTCGGCATAGCTCGGCGTTTCGCCACAACTTGGCTACTGCCGAGGTTCATTGTAATGGGCCTCCTTCGGTATAGCCCGGGGTTTCGCCACAACTTGGCTCACTGTCGAGGTTCATTTTAATGGGTCTCCTTCGGCATAGTCCGGTGTTTTGCCAAAACTTAGCTCTATGTCATGAGCTCTGCATTTTGATGCAGTCCTCAATTGGCTCTATGCCTCATAGCAACGCCTCAAGGCATAAAGCATCCTCGCCTCAGTCGACTTTATAGTCGTTTTAAAGGGCTCGGGGGATAAATTGCAGGCCGGGCTGATGGGGTCGGCTAAAACATTTTGTCTGTAAGAGTTAATGTCCTTCACGTAAAGTCTTCATTGTAGCGACAAAAACTGTGAGTATAATCCATTGAATTGACTTAACTCAAAGAATAAAAAAAGAGTAACCACCACACTTTTATTTTATCCAAAGGACTAGGAAAAAGAGCGAATAAAATCATAACAAAAAATATCAGAGATCTGGGACCGGGGGTTAGCTATACAAATGGAAGGTGTTAGACACCAAAAACATCTAGGGTATTCCGTAGGAAATTTTTTGAAAATTTGTATATGTGTGCTAAAAAAGAGTATATGTACAAAATGGATGGTGGGGGGATAAAAGAACTATTTTTTATAATTTTTGGTTTGATAGAACTTCCAATGAGTTCTAGGTCTACATACCAACAATGTGCAATGTTGGAATCAAAACCTAGTAGTTCGGGTAAAAAAAGACGAAAGTTGTGTGTTGGTTGATTTTAGGAAAAATGTTTGTTAGAAAAGCTACAAAGAGCTCAAAAAGTTTGAATGAGGTTAGGTGTTTTTTAGTCTTATGAAAAGAAAAGTCAAAGTATTATTAAATGAATTGAAAGTTTATTAAGAAAAGAAGTTTTGAAAATTCATGGACCTAAGTCCAAGTTTTTTATGAAAGCGGTTTGAGTTTTGAAAACAAGAATCCTTTGAAAAAGAGGGAAGATTTTGAAAATTAAAGAATGGGGAGGAGAATAAGAGGCTAACCTAAGTGCATAAAGTAAAAGGTAAGGGTAAAGAAAGATCTAACTAGGTGAGAAAACTAGTACTTGACATCAAGAGTCAATACCATATCCCATCCTTTGGATTACCATAGAAGCAACAAATAACCAGACAAAAAAACCAAGCTTCAGATAAGTCAATGCTTTTAGGTGAACTCTTGTCTTGAGAAAAACGGGCAGAGTAACAACTGTATTTGGAGGAAATCCACTCTTAATATAGTATAACGGAATAACCTGCATACAAAGATAATAACCAGACAAGACAGAATAACACCAAGGGCATAAAAATCTCCAAGCTGAGGTAAAAGTCCTAATCCTAAGTCCAAAGATCAAGCTCTGAGCATAAGGATAGTAACCAAGTCCAATTATAAGTTTTTTATGTTTAAGTTGAATTATTAGGTATTTTGGAAAAGAAAAATAAAGTTCTAATGACCAAATTCAAAATAACAAGAAAATAAAATGCTCAAGTGAGCAAAGGAAAAATGACTTAGAAAATAAATGCTCAAGTGAGCAAAGAAAAAATGACATGAGATGTAAATGCTAAAAATAAAGTGCATAAAAATAAAGAGCATAAAAGTAAAAGCGAAAAGCAAAGAGTGGAAAATAAAAACCAATTAATAAAGGTTAGCAAGATGAACATCTTGAAACTTGTCAAGTATATCATCGAATTGTTAGTAATTAGTCGTCAGCAAGGTGACTATCTTGAAACTTGCGCATGAAAACTTGTCAGAAGCTTGATAGAATCAACGCGACCACACGATAAATTTCAATTACTTTTTGTCAAGTATATCACCGGTTTTGGAATTATTACATCACTTGACCAAAGATGATTGAGAATTTCAAATGGATAAGGTTAGTGGAAACTTGCTAGAAGCTTGATTAGAAATCAGCGCGACCAGACGACAAGCGCCACAGGTGTTGAACCAAGATCAAAGCTCAAGTCATCTTTTGCGACTTATGTTAGAACATTAAAGTTCATGCCACCAATTGATCACTTTCTTCGAATCGGGACAAAACAAAAATAAGATGAAGAAGAAGAAATAATTTCCTAGTTTATTTTGCATCAAATGAATTTATTTTGGTCTTGCTTCGTCAAAATCAATCAACTTTCTTGGTGGATTTGGTCAAGAGACCTATCAACACCCAAATTCCATTGATGTTGAGGAAATTTGTGACTCCAAATAAATTCAAAAATCAATAAAATAAAAAGGAATTAAAAACAATTTAAAATGATGAATAAAACATAACTTGAAATTAGATCATTTAATTGGATTTTATTGACGAAATACATAAATAGTATTTTTTTTCATCAAAATTAAATTCCAAGAAAATTGCCTAAGGTCAAAGAGAGGTCACCAAGTGTTGACAAATTTTTTCAGAATTTTCACAAGTAAAAAAATATTTTTAGAAAATAAAATAAAAGGTGAAATAAACCAAAAATGGCAAAAAATAGCAAAATCAGAAATAAAAATAAAATGAGGTCACCAATATTTGTCAAATGACCATTGGATCCTTCTAAATTTTTTCCAGATTTTAAAATGTCAAAAAGTATTTTAAAACAATTAAAAACCTCAAATAAAAGGGAAAAATCATAAAAAAAAATATCAAATCTGAAAATAAAATTATGAAAAAAATAAATTTCCGAAAGATAATATTTTCGTGAATTTTTTCATAATTTTTGGACCAGAAATGAATTTTATATGATTTTTTGGAGTTTAAAGCATTTAAAAATGTAAATCAGAAAATAAAATAAAAGGCAAAAAAATGTGGACCATCTGATCATAGTCGAAACGTGTGAGTAAGCAGATCGAAAGGATGACACGCGCTGTGCTTGATATGGAGCTCCATGGTTTTCACACCGGATTACAATTTAAATTAAGTTTTTTTAAACAAAAATCAGAAATAATGTCACGCGTTGGATTGAGTTTGACTCACAAAAGTAATCAGATCCAAGGGCTCCAGAGACGCGTGTATGGTAAGGCGTTATCACAAGATCCAATTTGAAAATATTACACGGCACGCTTTCATAGGTTGAAGACGTCCATGTCATTGTGTTCAACCTCCAGCCTCCCAAAATTGGAGTTCCTCAAACTGTAAAAATTAGGCTACATGAGTGGTATCCTTGGATTCGTCTCTTTAAGACGATCTCAACCACATGCTCGCGAAAAATTTATTTAAACTGAGTGAAGAGAAAATTGGAAAAAACTCAAATAATAGCGAATATGATTTTGATGAAATTCTGAGTCAATACTTAATGAAAACACAAAATGGTGAAGATCACAAGGATCAGGGAGATGAGGAGAGTGCAATAATGTTTTATTTTACAAGGTTTTATGGAGATTCCTACCTGAACGAATTCACTTTTAGAGCTCTGAAACTGGACTTGGATAGCACGATTCAGGAAGCTTCAAGGCACGATTCTTGTTTTGTTAGCTTCGGTGAGGTTCAAGGAAGAAGAATGAATGATTATTTTAAACTGGGATGACTTTGAGAGTGAAAATGAAGTTGTAGAAAATCTGGTTCGAGAGAGAGTTTGGCAAGGACTTTCTAGCTATCAAAGCTTGAGGAAATGAGTGAGGAATGATCCTCTATTTATAGGAGAGTCAGTTGTGATGAAAATGAGAAGGAATTGTGAGATTTGGAGCGAAATCGTGCAAGGTGTGTGCACGAAGGAAGTGTGACCTCGTGTCATCAAAACTCAGCCAAATCTTACGTTTCAAGGTGCTAATTAACTTTGGGCAACTTCTAAACATGATTAGTCACGAAAACAAAGTTTAATTTTGGCTTAAAAATGATCTACACGCGCAAATGCACAAACTGATGGTGAGTGTAAAACAGATTTTGACTCAAACTTTGCACTGAGGCCAAATCCAATTCCCTCAAGTATTTTCTGATTTTCTTTGAGGCAAATGAAGTATTCAAAGATTAGAACACAAGGCAAAAAGAATCAAATCCAATGGATGCTTGAATTGAGAGATGCAGCCTTTAGGATTTGTGAAAAAACACATATTTTCCTGGCCAGGCCTAGGTCAAGCATGCCACTTTCTAAAAATGACCTATAATCTTTCCTTTTCAAAAATGATTTTCCATTCAAAATTTGATCTTGATCTTCAAAGATTATATGAAGTGGACCTCTCAAGGAACATTTGGAAAAAAGAATCACTCAAAAATGTCAAAAATTGAGAAAGTTATGGTCTTGTGAAGTTGATGAAATTTCATGAAATGATCTATAATCTTTTGATTTCTTCAAGCAACTTCCAAACTCTTTCAATATTTAAAATTTATATGGAGATAAAGTTCATATCCTCAAGATTGTTGTGCAAAAACAATGACCTCAAGGTGATAAATGATGATCAAGATATGATCTTTTGAAGTTGATTGGCCAACAATTCAAAAATTCATCAAGGACCTGTAATCTTTTGAACTCATAGGCAAATTTCCAAGCATTTTATTTTCCTACCAATTGAACTAAGTTGTATTAGACATACTTAGGTTCATTGTGAAAGTAGAATGAGCTCAAGAATACAAGGGATGACCAAGTTATGATCCTTTGAAGTCATACAAGATAAATGAAACATAGATATAGAAAGTGGGCAATCATAGACTTCTAAAACAATCTTCTCATAAATAAAACTCCTTGGATCCAAGCATATTCATATTAGAAGTCCTCTTAAGAATCAAATTACTTTCAAATCATCCACAAACTTCACACCAACACGCGGATATGGTCCTCAGAAGTCCAAAACCCTAATTCAAGGTAGATGGTCGTAGTATGGTTAATTTGAATTTGATGATCTCTTTCAAACATGAAGCATATACTCAAGATGAGAGACCATAGCTGATGACAAGAGAAATCTTCAATTGGAGACAATACTTTCAAAAATCTTGGGGATTGAGGAGAGATAACATGAAAATAAACACATGAACCTATTGATTCCTTGAACAAGAAAATTTTTGTGCACCATTCACCTACAACATTTAGAGAGTGAAGTATACACACATTATTGTTAGTCAAACATCAATCATCACATACATTCGATGGTGCTTGATGATATCCCAAAGGCAAACCCAAAGATGAGAGAGAGAGAGAGAGAGAGAGAGAGAGAGAGAGGAGTGAGAGAGAGACCACTTGATCTTTGTGTAATGTAATGGTATGAAGTATGAATGAATCTTAGGGGGGAAATTGGGGTACAACATTCATGGTCTTAAAGAACCACTCGACTGGGGGCTGCTATACAACATAAAACCTTTCGTACATACAAAATGCAAAATGTAAACAGCAACGTAAAAATGTAAAAAATGCATAACAGATTGCAAAGTACGATCTTAAAGCAACAACGACAAAAAGTACGGTTAAACACGATAAAGCCCAAAGGGAGATTGACAGATAAACATGTTCAAAATTGTTACAAAATACATCCTCCATAAGGGTGATTAACGAGACAAAATAACCAAGAAGATCACTTGGACGTCTTGGACGATACCCGCTTTACCAACAGTCGGGTGGTCGTCATCATCCTTACTTGGGGACTCTGAAGATGTTAGATTGATTAAAACCTCTGAGTTTTTCTCAAACTCACTCAAAGACATATTTATGCATCAATTACTTAATCCTTTCACAAAGGTCGAGTAAATATGAATACTCCCTCTTAGAAGTATGGAGAGTATTAAAAGCTCCAAAAAATTATGATGAAAAGTAGACATATAAAATACTGGGGCCTCTTTATAAATGCCCGACACTGCATGATCGGTCGCATACAACCCATGTAAGCAAAAACTCCTAATCAAAGAGAGTTGAATACTTGACCGGAGTGGAATCAAGACCTAATTGGTCAACCACTATCTCCGAATGAACTGAACCATAAAAATAGACGAGTACCATAAGATCCTCGACTACGATTTACGTATTTTTAAGCTCACTAGAAAATAATACCCATGGTCACTTAAACTCAAAATGAGTTAATGCCTTCCCTAAAAACTAGAAAAGTGTAGCCACTATACTCAAGCAAATTTCTCACCGAGTTGTAACTCGGTATTGGAGTCTGGCTCGGGGCGAAGATTCATGCTTTTATTAATCGACCATAAGGCTTCAAGTTTAGAAGCCATATGCTCAGGGGGCTTATGTTCTTGCATAAAATCTATCGTTCGGGCTAGAAGAGATAAAAGACATACGAGTAGTCGACCAGTAAAGCAAAGGTATCCCCGCAGGGCATATACTCCGAATCATCAGGCCTAGCTGTATTAGGCCGGGCTGTGTCTACTGAGTTGTGTCGGGACGAGCTGTATAGGCCGGGATGTATCTGCCTAGTTGTTCCAGGTAGGGCTGTGACTGCCTAGGTGTGCCTGGCCGAGCTGTATAGGTCAGGATGTGTCTGTCTAGCTGTTCAGACCGGGCTACGTCTGTCGAGTTGTGTCAGGCCAGGTAGGCTACATAACTTAATAGGTGGCAGTTACAAACGTTACAAACCATTATGGTCGGTTATGAATGTTACATTATTTATGAGGATATTACAGACATTACAAAGGGGCTTTAATAACCATTAGACCAAGGACTTGCCTATATAAAAGGAGTCCTTGGGGAATGGATTAGGGGACAGAACCCGAGACTTCCCTCTAACTCTCTCTAATGCACTGACTACCCCTCTCTCTGCTACACACACGAGGAAGACACCATACCACTTATCTAAGGGCTCCCGACTGCAGGGTAAGCTAGACCCATAGCTTGGAGGCCAAATAATCTCGCTTGAGCCTTCGAATCTCTTAAAATCCTAATATAATTTTTAGCAAGAACAAATATATACTGTTTAATGAAAAGAAATAAACATTATTTGTTTCCTATTTACCATTCTTCTTCTTTGAGAAGGATTTCTTTGATAGTAACCCTGCTTAATTTGGTGTACAAGCTTTTATGTTAAGAATTGAGTATTCAACATGTTTATAGAATGAAGAACAAATATTGTGAAATACTATGCGGTATTGAACCTGATAACTTATAGTATGTTTCGATAGTATTGAACCTGATAACTTATAGTATGTTTTGATACCCAGTCGATACGTATTAACGTAGTGCCTAAATTTATTATTTAAAATATAAAAAATTCATATAAAGCCTTGTGCGACAACATGTTGTGATATGTTGATGACATATTTCCGATACGTTACAGATATTGTTAGTTAATCTCATGACTATTTATATATTTAGAAAATAAATCAAACTTTTCTGTCAATTACTTTTCTCTCAACTCGAAGTGTTTTTTTTCTTCTTTTTCTCATAATTCCTTTACTAATTACTATCAAATTTTGCAAACTCAATTGATTTTTTATTAAAAAATGATTGTAACTTTTAAACAAACATACCCTTGAATTTATTGTATTTTGAATTTTCCAATGAGTGATATATCTCTGTATCATATCTAATACTCATATTGTTATGTGCTTTATTGCTTTAAGACATTAAAGAACTGCATTCAATAATAAAATTTTGTTAACATTAAGTGTTAGATACCTTCAAATCGTTAAAAGAATTAGGTGAAAGAGAAATGAGAAAAACTCAACTGTATTTGAACCGATAACATGGAAGAATATGTTGGACATTTCGACAAGTATTATTGACCAAGGTATAAGTCATTAAAATTCTCCTCCAAAGACACCACAATTGAATGGGTTATCCGAAATAATGAATGGAACTTTGATTAAAATGTGAGATGTTTATTTTTTCAATCAAAGTTGTCGAAATAATTTCAAGGAGAAGCATTGAGCATGATTGTACATCTTTTAAACCTCACTCCATGTGTTTCATTGAAGATCGATGTTCCAAATCATATTTGAATTGGTAAAGATGTTTCCTACAACTTTCTTTCGGTGTTTAGGTGCATGGTTTACGTGCATATTCTAAAGGATGAGAGAGTGAAAATGGATGATAAGTCAAAGAAATATGGGTTAGTTGGGTATAAATTTGATGATTTGGGTATTGATTCTTTGATCTGGCTCAACAGATGTTTATTGTAGTTATGATGTCGTATACATGGAAGATTATACCATTGAGGACATTGACGAAGAAATGGTTAATACAGATGCAACTGTTATTGCTCATACCCCTGTCACATTTGAAGATCTTGCAATTGAAAATCAAGGTATGTATTTGTATGTTGATAATATTTTAAATCCTAATGATATTGTTAATATAGGAGCACAAAAGATGTTGTTCAAAATGAGGTTGATCAAGAGCTTGAAAGTGAGCAACTAGTTGCATCTAATGAGTTAAGGCGGTCTACTCGTGATAAAGGGCCTTTTATTCGATACCTCTTGAACGAGTATGTTTTTCTTACCGATGGTGGATAACCCAAAATATTTAAATACGTTTTGGAGGATGAGAACAAAAAGGAATTGATGGATTCCATGGAGGATGAAATGCAATCACTTTGTGAGAATAATACCTTTGAGTTATTGAAGTTGTCAAAGGGTAAGAGGATACTGAAGAATAATGGGTTTGTCGGATTAAGCAAGATGAGTGTACGTCTCAAGGAAGATAAAAGGCTCGCTTGGTGGTAAAAGGTTTTAAGCAACTTGAAGGTGTTGAATTTGGCGAGATTTTTGCTCCGGTTGAGAAGATGCAATCTACTTGAGTGTTTCTTGGGCTACCCGCTAGTCTTGATTTGGATGTAGAGAAAATATACGTGAAAACAACTTTCCTTCATGAAAAATTGGATTCCGTGTTCTGAGTGAAGGTCAAAGAAAATTATGTTTGTAAATTGGTAAAAAGTCTTTATGGTTTGAAACAAGCCTCTCACCAATGATATTAAAAGTTTAACTCGGTGATGATTGAACATGGGTACAAGATGACCAAGGCAGATCATTGTGTGTTTTCTAGAAGAATTAAATATTTGTGTAACACTTTAAGTGAATTTTTTTCTATGAAGGATTTAGGAGAGGCTAGAAAAATTCTTGGTATTAAAATTGTTCGAGATCGAAATGAGAAGAAGTTGTACTTGTCAAAAGAAATGTATGTGGAGAAAGTCCTTCGGATTTTTAGCATGGATAAGGCTAAAGCAATGAGCATTCCACTTGCTTCTTATTTCAAGCTTATTAATAACTATGTCCATCTACGGATAAAGAAAAGTTGAGTATGAAGAATATTCCGTAATCATTGGTCGTAGGTAGTTTGATGTATTATATGGTTTGTACAAGAACCAATATTACTCATGCCATTGGAATGGTGAGTCGTTATCTCTCAAATCCGGGAAAAGATCATTGGGAGGTCGTGAAGTGGGTGATGAGATATTTGTGTGCCTCATCGAAATTTGAATCTAACCTTGGGATGCAAGAAGCTTGTGTTGGTTGGGTATACAAATTCATATATATCTAGAAGATTAAATGATTGAAAAGATACTCTGGAGTATGTGGTGAATTTTTTCAAGGAAGTCGTGGCTTAGCAATCAAAGTTGCACTCTCTACTACCAAATCCAAGTTTATAACCATCGTGGAAGCGTCAAAAGATTTGTCATATTTGAGAAACTTTTCAATGGAACTTGGTGTGCAATAGTAAAATTATGTCTTGTTTTATGATCATCAAAATGTCACACACTTATTCAAGAATTCTTCATTTCACTCGAGGTCGAAGCATATTAATGGTTTTTATCGTTGGATTTGTGATGCATTGGATTCCAAGTCGATGGAGCTTTGGAAGATTCACACCGATGACAATGACATGAATATGTTGATAAAGGTGTTGCCTATGGAAAAGTTTAATTTTTGTCGCACGATAGCTAGATTGGTGTTGTCCTCCAACTAGTTAGTCCGGGGAGTTTGTTGAGCTATCCCTTCTAATTCGACGGACCCAAATGAATGTGGCTTAGTAATCCATATGTATCTAAGACTTTGTTATTATCCACCAAAGAGGAATAAGGTTAATATGTGAAAAAAACAAAAGAAAAGATGAGAGGAGAGTGAAATTCCCTGCAGCCCTATCAATTCCCGCACTTGGCTTTAGCTCCAACCAGTCACACAAAATCACCATTTGCGCACAATTTAACCGTTGGATCATCCAAAAAGTTTCACACAGTCCTTGTCACTCATTGGAGTATATTCCGAACGGTGGAGATCAGATTCTGAGCTTTCTAAGTCTGTCTGCCGAGTCTATTTGTGAGGTGCGAATTTGTTGGAGTTTTTTTGGTTTGTTTGTCTCTCTTTATTCTTGTTGTGGCCAAGTTTTGAACACAGGTACACATACTTGTTGGACAACATATCAACCACTACACCACTTCACACTTGTTTGTGTAAATACCAATGCAGAAGAGTTTTTTTCAATGACAGAAAAATCCATGACACAAATTCAACAAACTTGTTTGTACAAACACCATCAACATAGATTTTCCCAGACTTCTCATAACCTTTTCTTCCCAAATCCAACAAAACTAAACAAAATTAACACAAATTCAGTGTTGGTCGATCCATTGAATCACAACAACATCAACAAAGGGAGTCCAAAAGTGCAACACTTTCTTCTATTCCATCAGGTTTCTCACTCTTCTTTCTTTCTGTAAACATGATATCATTCCAAACCATTCCCTTGTTGATTCTATTTACAACAATCACATTAGCTTTCAAAAATCAAATTACTTTAAGTTTCATTACTTCAAATGCTTCCTCAAATCAAAAATCCTCTTATCGATGTGATTTTCTTTGATTCAGTCAAGTACAAGGGTTGGATCTTGATTACGACAGAACTGGTTTTAGGGTATGGTGTGGATCATTGAGCAACAATAAGGTTTTACGGCGGAATTGGTATGGATCTTGATTCTACGGCAGAACTGGTTTTAGGGTATGGTGTGGAGCATTCTACGATGAAACTGGTTTTATGGCGAAACAGATTTAGATTAACAACAATAAGGTTTGAGATTTTCAGTTCAGATTTTGATTTCAGTTTTTCATTTTCTCGTTTTTTAGATTTCGATTTCGTTTCAATTTCGATTTTCATTTCAAATTTCAATTTCGTTTCAATTTCTCGTTTTTCATTATTTGGAACTGTTGATGTTGTTGGATTTTGTCAAGTTGTAGGAACTAATGATGATTTCTCCATTAAAGAAAAACTGAAATTAAATATATATGATACTTTGCATTTGTAATCATCAAGTGGCAAAATGGCTTAGTGGCAAACTATGTTGTATAGTAACCTTGTTGATGGTGGTTTGAATCTTAGCTAAAGCTAAATTTTAAAGCAAAAGTTAACTGTGAAAATTGGACAGAAATGACTAACGTGAACCTTTTTGAACAATTAAAGGACCACTTTGGCACTTTTTAAAGATAAGGGATGTACCCTCCGAAATATAGTTAACGGACTAAAGAGAATATTTTATCTAATATCTTTAAAGATCCACACCAAATTGGAACACCACCACGTTTTGTTGAACTCGTAATATTATATGTTTTTTAACTGTAGTAAGTGACACAAATATATATATGTAAATATATATGTTATTATTATGTTTTTAGTCCATCTTAATATCTCAAACTTTGTTTTAAGTTCCTCTAAATATTTCCTTCAAAGAATGGTTTTTCTAAAAATTTGAATTTTAACTTTTGGTCTCTCATGACAAAATTGTAGCTAAAATGGTCTCTAATGTCGTTGCTAAAGAAAAAACCGTCGATAAAATCGTCATTAAGTTGTAAAAACCGTCGCTAAGTTGTAAGAACTGTCGCTAAAATCGTCTCTAAGTTGTAAGAACCGTCGTTAAATTGCAGGAGGGACCAAAAATTAAAATTTATATTTTTAGTAGGATCATTCTTTAAAAGAAAATTTTAAAAGAATAAAAAATAAAGTTTGAGATATTTAGAAGGATCAAATACATATTTAACCCTATGTTATTTTATCCTAAAACAAGGAAGACTTATTCAAATTTTATACAACCTAGAGTTGCATGAAATGTTACTTTTTTAATCTCTATATTTGTTTGATTTGGACCCTATATCATACATTAATACAATGTCTTATGCTACTTATTTTTCATTCATACATTCCTTCTCTTTTGAGGAATGCTATCTTTACATCCCATTTTCCTACACCGTATCATACACGTTAAATTTTATCAAAGAAGAATTTTCTCACACAAAAATCTAAGATATGAAATATAATTAAAGAAATTGAAGACATGTCTTGTATGCATACGGTGTTGGTGTATTCAATGGTGTATACATATTATTTTCCTTCTTTTTATCACGATGACAACTATATTTGCACTCGCCACCACTCCCGAGGTCAACAGTTTCATCTATCTTCTCACCTTTGTAATAACTTCATCAATTTTTTCATTCTTATTCCCCATGGAGGTGATGGCATTGCACTTCTCCTTTGGTTTAGTAGTCTGAATATTTGCTGTAAAAGCGCATGTCCCTCTGTCAGCCTTCAGCCTTGCAAGTTTTCCCATTATCACCTCCAAATTGTTTATGGAAGCTTCAATACTATTTTGGTACTCCATCAATGCTTGTATGAATTTATTCAAAGATTTATCAAGCTTTGAAGTTTTTCCCTGCTGAAGATTGTTTTAGTAAGGTTGGTACAAGGATTATCTATTTATATTTTAGTTATGTCCCCTCTAGAAGTTGTTACTGGAGTGATTCTGATTTTGGTATTGGTCTTACTGGTTGTTAAACAATTTAGCTTCTTTCTCTATTGGAAAAACCAAGTTTTATTATCAAGAACGCGTAATGCACACTGCTTTACTTGAATTCACATCTCTTCTTGAATAATTTTGATTTGCTAAGTTTGGAAATTTTCTTTGTTAATTCTTACAGAATTTTAATAAGAGAAGTATTTTTAGGTAGAATTGCGTCTTGTGACTCTAGTTTAAACATCTATATACTGTAATCAACCTTTTGATAGTTTTGCGCCATTGAGTCAATCATTCTAACAACTTCTTCGACATTAGTGATCCAATAGATGTTGCATCAAGCATGAGTTTGTTTTTGTGTAAGGGGAGTGATGGAAGATACACATATAAAGAGATCATAAATGCTATTTTGATACTATGAGATACACTTCACCGTATTTACTATTCATTTGTATATAAAAATGTAGCTAAAATATTATAATAAGTTATTCTATTGATACAAAATATGTTATCTCTCTCGACTACTACCCCATATAAGGTGAGTGGGTCATGACTATCTCTGTAATTGTTTCTCTCTCTCTTTGACCAAACAATTAATCAATAGGGTACATAGCCACTTGAATTACTATTAATTGATTCCTATAGTTATTCATGTTCATTAACCATGTTTTGAAGTAAATTGATCTACTTTTTTTCACACATTTAACCAAACTTATTTACTGTTAATTGAATTCATATATTTAGTCATGTTTGTTCATTAATTATTTTCTGAAAAATATTGACCAAAATTTTCATACTATTAACCAACTTTATATTAAAAAATTGTTATAAACTCTTATTCATGTCTGAATGTTTATTAACAACACATATACATCAATAACTGTCTTTTTTTCAAACTATTAACCAACTTTATATTAAATAATATTATAAACTCTTATCAATATTTGGGCGTATGATAGCCAACGCATACACACCATTAACTAACTTTATATTAAAGAATATTATAAACTTTTACCCATGTCTGAGCGTTTATTAACCAACACATGCACATCATTAACTATCTTTTTACACGCCATTAACCATTTTTTTGGCACCATATATTAATTTGATTAACAGTAAATAAATTTGGTTAAAGGTGTGAAAAAAATTGCTCAATTCATTTCAGAACATGGTTAATGAACAATCATGAATAAATCTATGAAATCAATTATTTCCTCTGTTCCTTTTTAAGTGTCATTTTAAAAGTTTTTTTTGTTTCTATTTAAGTGTTGTTTTTAACTTTAATGTCATAATTTATCAATTATACTCTTACTTTCTCAATAAATGAGAGAGTGTATGAGTGAATTTATTATGAAAGAGAAAATAAATAAGGGTATAATAGAAAAATTAACTCTAATAATCCAGTATCTTGAAGAGCTTTATGCTAAAACGACACTTAAAAAGGAACTGAGGGAGTAATATTAAAGAAAGTTGCTTAATGATGTGTATAAATTTGGTTAATTATGTGGTTAAAGAGAGAGAAATAAATGCATGAATAAACTTGATCCACTTATTTCATATGTGGTAGTAGTGAGGAGAGACAAAATATATTATCTCAATAAAGTAACTACTTGTAATATTTAATTAATTTTTTGAAGTACAAATAAATAGTTGATAGGGTGTAATGTAATTGTTAGTGTCAACATAGCATTTCTCATAAATAGATTAATTCATAATGCTAAGAAGAACTCTAGTAAGGAACATGATATTGTACCCCAATTTCCCCCCTAAGATTCACTCATACTTTATATTATTGGGTGGCACAAAGATCACAATTTGAATCTACCTCTCTCCTATCTTTGGCTTTGTTCTTAGGAGATCACCAAGCACCTTGTGTATGTGTTTATTTTTTGTGTGTGATGATTGATACTTGGCTAACAATGATATGCGTACACTTTGCTTTCTAGATGTTGTAGGTGAATGGTGCACACGTTTCTTATTCAAAGAGTCAAAAGGTTCATGTGTTTATTTCCATGCCTTCTCTCCTCAATTCTCAATATTTTGGAAGTATTGTCTCTCATTAAAGACTTCTCTTGCCACCAACCATGGTCTCTTATCTTGAGTGTATGCTTCATGTTTGAAAGAGATCATCAAATTTAAAGAATTCTCCATTTTATGGCCATCTATCTTGAATTAGGATTTTGGACTTCTGAGGATGATATGTTGATATTTGTGTGAAGTTTGTGGATGATTTCAAAGTCATTTGATTCTCAAGAGGACTTCTAATATGAATATGGTTGGATCCAAGGAGTTTGACTGATGAGAACATTGTTTTAGAAGTCTATGATTGCCCACTCTCTATTGATGTTTCATTTATCTTGTATGACTTTAAAGGGTCATAACTTGGTCATCCCTTGTCTCTTTGAACTCATTTTTCTTTCACAATGAACCTAAGGATGTCTAATACAACTTAGTTCAATTGGTAAGAAGAGAAAATGCTTGGAAATTTTCCTATGAAGTCAACAATATTGAAGATGTGAACTTTATCTCCATATGAGTTTTGATCATCACTTATCACCTTGAGGTCATTCTTTTTGCACAACAATATTGAAGATGTGAACTTTATCTCCATATGAGTTTTGAAGATTGAAAGTGTTTGGAAGTTTCTTGAAGAAGTCAAGAGATTATAGGTCACTTCACAAATTTTCATCAAATTCACAAGATCATAACTTTCTAAGTTTTTGGAATTTTTGAGTGATTCTTTTTGCCAAATGTTCCTTGAGAGGTATACTTCATATCATCTTTGAAAATCAAGAGCAAATTTTGAATGGAAGAGCAAGTTTGAAGAAGAAACATTATAGGTCATTTTTAGAAAGTGGCATGCTTAACCAAGGCCTGGTCAGGAAAATCAGTAATTTTTCAAGAATCCTAAAGGCTCAATCTCTCAACTTAAGCATCCATTTGATTTGATTCTTTTTGCATTGTGTTCTACTCTTTGAATACTTCATTTGGCTCAAAGAAAATCGGAAAACACACGAGGGAATTGGATTTGACCTCAGCTCAAAGTTTGTGCAAAATTCTGGTTCGAGCTCACCATTATTTTGTGCATTTGCGTGTGTAACCTGTTTTTAAGCCAAGTTAAGCCTTATTTTCATGACTAATTGTGATTAGGAACTTCCCAGGATTAATTAACACATCAAAACGCAAAGAATGATTTACTTTTGATGCACATAAGGTCACACTTTCTTCATGAACACGGGTATGCATGATTTCTACTCAAATGTCATCATTCACCCCTCATTTTGATTCCACTCGTCTCTCCTATAAATAAGGGACATATTCCACTCATTTTCCCAAGCTTTGATAGCCAGAAAACCCCTTCCAAACTCTCTCTTGAATCCAATTTTCTGCAGCTTCATTTTTACTCTCAAAGTCATTCCAGTTTGAAATTAATCATTCACTCTTCTTCCTTGAACCTTACTGAAGCTAACAGAACAAAAATCGTGCTTTGAAGCTTCCTGAATCGTGCTATCCAAGTCCAGTTTCAGAGCTCTGAAAGTGACTTCGTTCAGGTAGGAATCTCCATCAAACCTTGTAAAATAAAGCATCGTTGCACTCTCTTCATCTCCCTAATCCTTGTGATCTTCACCATTTGCATTTTCATCTAGTATTGATTGAGAAATCCATCAAAATCCTATTCATTATTATTTGAGTTTTTTCCAAAATTCTCTTCACTCAGTGTAAATAAATTTTTCACGAGCATGTGGTTGAGATTGTCTTGAAGAGACAAATCAAAGGATACCACTCATTGCTATTGATTTTACAGTTTGATGAACTCCAATTTTGGAGTGGCTGGAGGTTGAAGACGATGACATGTCTCGTCTCAACCAATGAGAGCACGCCATGTTATTTTTTTGAATTGCATCCTATGATAACGCTTTATCACGCACGCGTCTCGGAGCCCTTAGATTTGATTACTTTTATTAGTCAGTATCAATTCAATGTGTGACATTGCTTTTGATTTTATCTTTTAAAATTTAATGTGTAATCCGGTGTGAAAATCAAGGTGGTCCATATCAAGCACAGTGCGCCATGTCCATTGGATGTGATTAGTAACGCGTTTTGACTATGATCACATGGTCCACATTTTTGTGGCTTTTATTTTATTTTCTGATTTTATATTTTAAATGTTTTAAACTTCAAAAAACCATATAAATTCATTTCTGCCTCAAAAATTATGAAAAAATTCACACAAAAATTTGAAATATTATCTTTATGAATTTTATTTTTTCACAATTTTATTTTTAGATCTGATATTTTTTATGATTTTTTCTCTTTTATTTGATGTTTTTAATTGTTTTAAAATATTGTTTTGACATTTTAAAATTCTGGAAAAATTATGGAAGCATCCAATAGTCATTTGACAGATATTGGTGACCTCATTTTATTTTATTTTGTTGACCTCTGTTTGACTTAGGATAATTTTCTTGGAATTTTATTTTGATGAAAAAAATATTATTTATGTATTTCGTCAATAAAGTCCAATTAAATAGCCTAATTTCAAAATTATTTTTAATCATTTTATTTGATTTTTGTTTTCATTTTATTTTGCTGACTTTTGAATTTATTTTAGAGTCACAAATTTCCTCAACATCAATGGAATTTGGGTGTTGATAGGTCTTTCGACCAAATCCACCAAGAGAGTTGATTGATTTTGACGAAGTTAGACCGAATAAATTCATCTGATGCAAAATAAATTTGGAAATTATTTCTTCTTCTTCATATTATTTTTCTTTTGTCCCGATTCGGAGGAAGTGATCAATTGGTGGCATGAACTTTAATGTTCTAACATAAGCCCCAAAAAAATGACTTGAGTGTTGATCTTGGTTCAAAATCTGTGGCGCTTGTCGTGTGGTTGCGTTGATTTTTAATCAAGCTTCTGACAAGTTTCCACTAACCTTGTCCATTTGAAATTCTCAATCATCTTTGATCAAGTGATGTGATAATTCAGAAACCGGTGATATACTTGACAAAAAACAATTGAAATTTTCGTGTAGTCGCGTTGATTCTATCAAGCTTCTGGCAAGTCTTCATGCGTAAGTTTCAAGATGGTCACCATGCTGACGACTAACAATTAACAATTCGTGATATACTTGACAAGTTTCAAGATGGTCATCTTGCTAACCTTTATTAATTGCTTTTTATTTCCCGCTCTTTACTTTCCGCATTTACTTTTATGCTCTTTATTTTTATGAACCTTTAATTTTAGCATTTACATTTCATGTCATTTTTGCTTTGCTCACTTGAGCATTTTATTTTCTATGTCATTTTTCCTTTGCTCACTTGAGCATTTTATTTTCTTGTCATTTTGAATTTGCTCACTTGAGCTTTATTTTCCTTTTCTAAAACACTTAATAATTCAATCTAAACAAATAAAACTTTTAATCGAACTTGGTTACTATCCTTGTGCTTAGAGCTTGATCTTTGGACTTAGGATTAGGACCATTACCTCAACTTGGAGATTTATGTGCCCTTGATGTTATTCTATCTTTTCTGGTTATTATTTTTGTATGCAAGTTATTCTGTTATACTCGATTAAGAGTGGATTTCCTCTAAATACAATCGTTACTCTGTCCGTTTTTCTTCTCAAGACAAGAGTTCATCTAAAGCATTGATTTATCCGAAGCTTGGTTTTTTTGTCTGCTTATTTGTTGTTTGTGTGGTAATCCAAAGGATAGGATATGGTATTGACTCTCGATGTCAAGTACTAGTTTCTCGCCCAGTTGGATCTTTCTTGATCCTTACCTTTTACTTTATGCACTTATGTTAGCCTCTTCATCTCCTCCCCATTCTTTAATTTTCAAAATCTTCCCTATTTTTTTCAAAGGATTCTTGTTTTCAAAACTCGAACCGCTTTCATAAAAAACTTGGACTTAGGTCCATGCATTTTTAAACTTGTTTTCTTAATAAACTTTCAATTCATTTAATAATACTTTGACTTTTCTTTTCATAAGACTAAAAAACACCTAACCTCACTCAAACATTTTTGGAGCTCTTTGGTCTTTTTTAGCCGAACTACTTGGTTTTGATTTCAACATTGCACATTGTTGGTATGTAGGCCTGGAACTCATTGGAAGTTCTATCAAACCAAAAATTATAAAAAAAATACTTCTTTTCTCCCCCATCATCCATTTTGTATACATACTCTTTTTTTAGCACACATATACAGATTTTCAAAAAGGTTCCTGCAGAGTACTGTAGATGCTTTGGGTGCCTAACACCTTCCTTTTGCATAACAAACCCCGAGTCCCAGATCCCTTACCTTTTTTTGTTAGGATTTTATTCGCTCTTTTTCCTAGTCCTTTGGATAAAATAAAAGTGCAGTGGCGATTCTTTTGTTACTTTTTTTAGTTAAGTCAATTCAATGGCTTATACTCGCAGTTTTTGCTGCTACACATGCTGCAGTACACTAACAACGTCCACCTTATGACGAAAAATCATATGTGATTTTGTTCACAAGAGAGAGGGATTGAATTGTAGAGGTTTGAAAAACTTTGGTTTAAAATAAAAGTATTTTCAAAATTAGGGTTTAAAAATATTTTGTAAAACAAGCGAGGTAGGAGGAGAAGATGGAAAACAGTTGCTTCAAAAAATCTTTCAGAATAAGAAGAGTTTCAGGTATGTCAAAGATCTTCAACTCTCTCTCAGAGAATGGGCTAAGATCATTTTGGGATGCATTTGTCAGAAGCCTTCAACCAACGCTCTGGACATAATTAACATTGATGAGAAAACTATGTTGTCCAATCTAGCTTCTGATATCAAGATTAATCTGCCTTTTTATACTTTTTAAGTATTTGAGGGATACGATTAGAAGTTCTAGATTAGATGTCTCTGATGCTTTCAAGTGGATACCTTTGTGAATACTTGTCACAATCTTGTTGTTCAAGTGGGTTTTCTTCTTCATCAAAATTTGCAAGATTTTTTGATTCAATGTTTTGGAAGACCGTTTGATGGACGAAGTTTGAAGTCTATAATTCTAATATCTTAAGCAATCAATCCTCTAGAAGATCATGTCTCAGGATCTACATCATATTTTGTACCTGTTATATAAAATGAATACATGTTCACAACTGTTGATCCTATAGATGTTATTCTCGGTTATTTGGAAGAATGTCTAAAGAAGAATGAACCACACAGTGTCTCTCCGGAAGCTATTGTGAAAGCTCAATCTTGATCCTCCAAGAATAATTCCTTATCATGTTCTCATATGCATCTATGATAATGGTGAGATTGATGGTTATGCTGATAAAGTTCCTGATGTATCTGAAGTCTCACTTATCATTAAAAGAAAACGAGCATCCTTCCTTCAGGAATCTGATAAGAGTTCTTCAAGCACATAGTGTACTAGTGCATCATGTCAAAACCATATAAATTTATCTTCTTCCACACCTTCTATTTCTTTTTCTAAACTTATTCCTCTTCAAACAATCATTCCCTCAACTTCCAAATCCACTATTTCCTTCATAAACCAAACTACTGAGTTTCTGAAATAACTTGAAGTCGAAACCACTTCTAGTTCAGATAGAGTTCTCGTGATCTCTTATGATTCTAAAGAAGACCATGTCTCAACCTATCACTCTGAGTTATATGACTCAGATGTTCCCTTACATGAATCAGAATATTCTTATTTTGACGCTTCCACTCTTTCTCCATTCATCTCTCTTGAACAAAATTCGTCGAACCATACTATTATCTGGTCTGGTATCAGATGATGGATGAATGTTAACTCAAACATTTTTTAATTCTTCTGTACCCAGGAAGAACAGAAGAAACATGAGGTTATCCTTACTACTAAAGTACCTCCTCTTATTCCTCTTTACTTACCTGCTCCAGAAGTAGTCATTCCATAAGAAGATCATGCTTCTGCAATGGATGAATAACCTAAGAGAGTTGTTCCACTTCTGCATTACATATATTCTGCTTAACAGTAGAAAAAGCTTCAAAAGACTTTGAAGTTTTGTGACTCTAGTATGTTGTCTAAGGAAAACAAGTTCTCAAGATCTGAAGATAGAAGTTCTGATGAACAAAGTCTAGATGATGAAGACTTATGCTTCTTAGAAAAGGTAGTTAATTCACTGTTCATATGCTCTAGTATACTGTTGTAAAAAGCTTCATATTTTCTTAAGTCTTGTTCTTAAATTTGTTTACTATTCAGCTTGTGTAGAAGCATTCATTGTAAACAAACTCTTTCTCAAATAGTTGTTTGATTTCCTTGAGAGACCAGTGTCATACCCCAAAATTTGCCCTCCTACTTCTCAAGACCTTTCTCATAGCCATACTCAAGGATTTCACAAGGGTTGACCAGACAAACCCCCTCCTAAGCAATCAACCCAAGCTAGGGTTTGGCTATGCTCAAGTCCAAATGAGCCTCTAACACTTCTAGTGGTCATCATGCCTCACCATAAGCTTCAAAGAATCTCCATGTAAAGCTTCAAGCCTTACAAGTCAAGTTTCCTCAGACAACTGCTCAGATGGTTGAAAATCAATTGTATTGGACAAAAGTCAACGGTGGTCAACATACAGTCAAACTTCATAATTTTTGGTCAACATCCATATTTTGAAGTAACATTCATCATTTGATCAAGGGTTTATCATGATTCATTTGATCAAAAGTCAAAGTTTCTAAATTGGGCTTTCTTTGACAAAGTCAACAGAATTTTGACCAGGCATAACTTTCTCATACTTTATCAGAAATTTTTCCACGACCTCTCATTTTGAAGAGAATTCAATTCTCTACAACTTCATGTCTCACAAGTTAGGTCAGAAAATGCTTCATTTGGAAGATATGGATCAAAACATTACAGGTCCTTTTCAAAGTCAACAAAAAGCCAACTTTCTGTAAAGAAGTGTTATTGAGCATGGAAACTTCAATTGAGATGAAACCAAAGATGTTGTTTATAGGACATTTAGAGCTTTCTAAAAAGTCCAAGAACACCCAAAAATGTTAAAAATTGAGCAAGATACACCTTGCACAAGTTGAGCATTTTTGAAGAGGTGCACAAAGAGAAATACTTGACAAAATCCAAAATTTTGCAAATGGGCCTAATTTTTCTTGGTTCAAACTTGTTCCTCAGCTGATTTGGAACCTCCAAGCCCAAGGCCATGAATTTTATCTTTTATTTTCTATTTATTTTGGATTTTAATCATTTAAAAACCAATTAAATTAAAATAAAAGGTAGAA
The DNA here is from genome assembly GCA_021764765.1 of Vicia sativa. Classification (NCBI taxonomy): domain Eukaryota; kingdom Viridiplantae; phylum Streptophyta; class Magnoliopsida; order Fabales; family Fabaceae; genus Vicia; species Vicia sativa. Next base: position 18,950,792 of record CM038795.1, read on the forward strand.
AATCAAAATAAAATGCAAATTGGATTTTTCTCTCATTCTTGAGGTCCAAGCAATCCACACAAGCTGGAAAATTCGAAATTGGCATTGATTGGCAAGAGAATTGATTGAAATTTGATCAAAAAGGCAATATTTGGTTTTATACCAAATCAAATATTTTCTCATTGATTGTTACATTATTTCCTCATAATTCTTGACCTAAATCCATCCACTATATATACATGATGTTATTACATGAACAAAGGACAAAAATTCTGCCTCTAAGAACCCTAACAAAGCTCAAAAAATCATGCATTGCAAGCAATTGGTAGCCTTGGTTTTGTTTCGATTTAGACAATTCTAAGCACTCAAACACGTTCCTGGAGGTTCATTGATCCGTTCCAGACCCTTACAGATCACAAAAGCATCAAGAATCACGAATTCCAGATCACGGTTTGCACATCTTTTCCTCAAAATTGATTTCTATGATTCATGCATTATAAATACATTTTGATTGCATATTCTTGTTCGTTTTGATGTTTGGAATGTTTCTGTATAGATCGATTTGAGTTTAGACACCAGGATCGTGATATGCCATTACTAGGGGTTTCAAAGCTTCAAATTGGGATCAATCGATCCAAGTAAAATTGGCTGAAACTATAGGCATATTCGTGATCAAGGAGCTTGATTGCAATCGAACCATGTGCTCACAATGAATTTATATTGCTTCTATGTGATTTTGAAAATTTGCAGGGGCTTTAGCGACGAACAAGGCCGTCACTATAGGTTTGAAAATTCAAACGAGGAAGATGAAGTTTCTTGGCGCGGTTTTTGGATTCCCAGAATTCAATTTCGTTTAAAATGTTTTTGTTTCACTTAACTAACATGGTCTGCAGGATGGCTCAGTGGCAAGGGCGCGTGCATGTGAAAGGAAGGTCAGGGGTTTGATCCCTGGCTTTGCAAATCCGTTTTACAACTTTTCCAAAACTAACAATTTTCTATTTCTTTTCATATTTTTTCCTTTTAATTTATTTCCCTTTCAAATAATTTTCTCATGCATTAAAAAATCACCAAAAATATTTTCCTTTTGCATTTAGGTCAGAAAAATCTTTATTTAATTTTTGACATAAAAATTAATATTTTTGCATGCATATTTTAGTTAATTGTTAATTAACTATTAAATTGACTTTTAATTATTTTTCTTCATCAAAACCAATCCAGAAAATTCCCAAAAAAAATTATTCTATTATCTAATTATCATTACTAACCTAAAAACCTTTTTCTACTAATTTCCAAAACATTTTGCTAACATTTTCTTCTTATTTTGATTATCTATTTATTATTCCGCATTTACAATTCTAGAAAGGATGTATAGGTCGCAAAGTTTTTATCATGTAATAGCGTAGATTTACATTTTCTGCCTTTACTTTCCGCACTCCTATATTATGTAACTGCCCCAAAGCCATGTAATAGCGTAGGACATTTACTTTCCGCACTTTACTTTCCGCACCCTATAAACTGCTAGTAATTAGGCGTGTATGGCAAGATAAAAACGAACGTAGATCACTTCTAATTTCAAGATAAATATATCTGAATTCAACACACTCTTTTCACACATGCACCCCTTAGGGCTATTCTCTCTCGTTGCCTTTTGAATAAATGGTCAAGTCCCTCGAACGTAGAGGTTTCCTAGCACCGTTGCCTACGAAACATATCATCATAGTCCCTTCGAATCAAAGATCATGAGTCCCTCGACGTGGCCTACGAATACATGATCTCGTCCCTCGATTGTTGCCTACGAAAAGTGATGATTGTCCCTTCGAATATGCTAGGATACTCCTACAAGTTGCCTTCTATGACCATCCGATGTCCCTTCGAATTTCCCTTTACATCCAACGAATAGGGTTACCTACCAACTAATGGTATGGATAGCTGTCGCACCCCAAAATTTACCCTCCTTTCCATAATCTCTTTTTGGAATATTTGTTCATGTTCCTTTCTCTTGTGTCCACCCAAAATTATTTGAAACAAGTAATTCGTCAAGACCAATCTTGTACATCCAAGCTTATATCAATTACAAGATACAAGGATTGTGGTTGGTGCAAATCCATCCGAATTCCAGTTCACAATTGCAAGTTCCTGAAGCCCAAAGTAAGTTCAAATTCTCGAGCCAATTGGAATGTTGGTTTATGTTTTAGCAAGTTGATCATGAGTTGGAGTTCAAAGGAAATTTTGAATTCTACTTATTGAAACAAGGCAAGATAGGATTATTGAATTTTTTATGGCAACTCAAACGTTCAAATTATTAAATTCAAAGTCTAAGTCCTAAGCTTGCACCAACATTGGCAAGTTGAATTTTGAATACTTTTCAAATGCGAGTCTCATTCAAGTGTTTCTAAACACGTTACGAATCTGTTCAAGAACCTTTACATGTCATGGAAATTTTGTCAAGTTCCGTTTTGAACATTACGCCGAAGCTATTTCATTCAAAGTTCACTATGAAAAACAATTTCTTCAATGTTTCAAAGCTACTACAAGTATGGAACGTTTGGAACGTTTGTGTTACGATTCAAGAATCAAAAGAAATGTTCGAATCAAGTTCGTTTTCATTCAATTTACTACACTTTTGGTACAAGAGTAGTTCGAAATTGGAAAGTATACAAGTTCACCAAAAAACATTGAAGCTTCTTACATTTTTCAATTATAATATTGAATTACAATTCAAATTCTCCTAAAGAAATTCTAAATCCTAAAACTACAAACTACACTCCGACAATATCTTCGAATCACACCGCCTTTATGCCAACATCGCCATTCGATCTTCAAGCTTCATCCATGTTTTTCATCAATCGCCATTTGATCCAACCTCCAGATACACATGAAACAAGAAAGGAAGATCGGGTTAGAAGTTACAAAACATAAACATAAAACAATGCGAGAAATTATAAAAGGATTATGTTTTTGTCGAGGACTCATCACTAGGCGTTTGGAATCGTGTTTTATCGCTTAAGCCTCGTAATCTCAAAGATTAATCATCGGCGAATGCTTGTTTGCAAATCACGGCTAACCGGTTCACAAACAAGCGACGGTAAACATTAAGAAGCGACGCTTAATACGACGGGTCAGAATAATGGTTTATTTATCTGGGCAAAGCAAACAATACGAAGCGCAGATTCAATTCGGCAGCAAACATATATAACCACCATGATAAGGCAGCAGGACATTGAGAAAGTAAGAAGAAAAGAAGCAATATAAATTCCACCAAGAAGCATGAACCGATTTGTAATGATTAAGACAAGAAGGACAAGATAGCAAGCAAAAAGGTAGTAATCATCACAAGCCAGATTGAGCCCAATGTTACAAGCCACAAAAGTCAATATTCGAGTGGACAATGTGAGAAAGAAAGTGAGCCACAAAATCGTGAAGTCGAGTATATAAAGGTAGCAGGCATGGTGGTAAGCTACTAACACAAGCAACAGGATAAGCTAAGACATGATATACTATTTGTTCAAGAGATATAGAGGCAGAGAAAAAAGAGAAAGAGGACATTCAACCAACATCAGACAAGAAAAAGAAAGAACAAAGTGCAATATCAGTTCAGATTCAAACCCAGAACAAAATGTAAGAACATGAAACGCATGAGAGAGAGAGAGAAACACCGGAGCGACGGCGAGTGAGAGAGTGAGTTCTGGTGAGGAGATGATGAGAATCGGCGCGAGAGAGATGAGTGAGGGTTCGAGAGAGGATGAGCGAGAGGGACGGCGAGTGTGAGAGGTGAGGAACCCAGATCGGGCTTGCACGCGTGAGAGAGAAGACTCTGTTCTTCTTATTTCCCTTCCCCATTTTCTTTTCCTTTTTATTAAATTAAATAATAATAATAATAATAATAAATAAATTATCCTATTTTCCTTCTTTTTTTTATAAAATTTCTTTTCATAAAATCGGGTGGTGACAAGTGTCACCACCTTGTTTTTTAAGAAAAAATCAATTTTTGCTTATTTTATTTTCATTATTTTGTTGCTCTTAAATAATTTTAGCAAAAAAAATGATAATATTATAAATATACATATGTTGGTGTAATGTTGCTATTTGGGCCGTCGGAGTATTTTGGATCGGAAGTTGTGGTACTCAGTTCGTCAGTGCGTAGGGATATTTTGGACCAATCAAAGATCAGATGGTATTTTTTCTACTTCGCGGAATCACGACAATCAGGCTATTTCTGAACTTATTCTATTTCAATTAATTATTTTGTCGTAAATAATATTTTTGTTGCGATGTACTAAATAATCATTGGATCTGATAGTTTTTGTTTGATGATTTATCGATTAAACTATTAGCCGATTTTTCATCAAACAGAAAAGATCATCTCTAATAATTATTTAAATTTCCGATTGTATTGTATGGTATTTTGTCTGTTTATTTACTTACTCAGCATCTATTCACCAATGTACACTTCGCACACAACGGAAATTAAAATCAACTCGATTTCATCTTGATTGGCTCATACCGATTTCTTAAAGGGTCTCATAGTTGGGATGGGCATGGCCATCCTCACGAGATTGGTTAAAGCCCTTGTTGCTTTAACCGATCATAACTCAAAACAACAATTGGTCTATACCAATTTTCCATGCACTGTGGTCTCATAGTTGGGATAGGAGCACCTATCCTCACGAGGTTAATTGAGTCCATATACTTGATTAACCATAACCCGCTTCCATTTTCTCTCAAAGACGCCGATCGATCGCTTTCATAATTTAATGTTCTAAACCTCGATCCAACGCCGAGTTTCTTTTCAAAATAATTTCATAAATACTCTACCTTCTCCCAAACATATGGTAGTCACCAAGATCGACCTCGAATCGTATGTTTGGTGTCTTAATTGAATTAATCAAACGTGAACCATGCTTCACTTCACCTTTCTTAAACAAAAGCTTTGGTAGAAAAGATGATTCGATGTTTCGTCCACTCGTCCGAGTAATTGGGGCGTAGCCGCTGAACGCTATGGTCCAATACTTGTCTCCCACATAAAACAACTCAACTCACTCAAAACTCCTTTCATCGCTCATATGCGATCATACAACTCTTTTCGGATAAAGAGGTAATAGTCGTTTCAAATACGAGCGAGGACTTAAGCTTTTCAAACAAACAAAACAAGTCCTAGCTCAAAGCATTTGAACGCCTAAACGCACGATTTTTCAGATAAAATCAATGCAACCAATTAAAACCTTTTTAAGAGGAACTACAGAGTTTTGACTTTCCCATTGCACGAGGGAATATGTAGGCACACGGTTCTGAAACCGTGTCAAACTCAAAATAATAATAAACAAATTCTGTTTATTTTACAACTTAAAGATTAGCGAATATACACACACACACGTAGAACTAAACGGGTCCCATCGAGTACGATGGATGTAAGGGGTGCTAATACCTTCCCCTTACATAACCGACTTCGATTCCAATTTTTGGTCGAGACCGCCTTATCCGCTTTTGGGGTTTTATCTATATTTTCCCGTTCCTTTTGGAACGAATAAAATTAGGTGGCGATTTCACTATTTTCGAGAATTTTAAAAGATTTTTGAAAATCGAGTTGCTTCAGTTGGCGACTTCACTGGGGAAATATTTGACTAAGCGTGTCAACCCTAGTTTGGTTCTTCGTATGTGTGTTTATTTTCGCTTTCTTTTTATCACTCTATTTGTGTGTGTAATTTCAGCCGTTTATTTCCTTCGCTTTAATTATTACCTTGTTGATATATTATTGTTGTGTGGGAATGATGGATGGGGCTATAGGAAAAGCCCACTACCAAGGCTATAGAACACATAAATTAGAGTGGTTGCGTAGTATTGATTTGCTAGACGGAAATGTCTTGTAAGTTGGTGCGAAGACCACACCTAGGGGAGGTTCTTTCGAAGACATTATCGCGTTATTTTGCATTGACGATAGTGTTGTTAGAAGGATTTTTCCCTAGTTTTGACCTTTAAGGAAACCTAACTCAGAGGTTTTAAGAATGCTCAAATGAGACGCTTGGATATATCATCTAATCACAAATTTATTTGCGGTAAAATGATACACCCGTGTCGATCAATGATTTTGGGCCCCTGCTCGATCCCGTATCGAGGGTTACGCTTGTTATATCGTTAGACCGCTTTGTCTATTCGGTCAATACGTAACTCTCCTCAAACCAAAGCTTTGTAGCTGCAAGTATCTTTGCGATGCGCGAGAATTTGTGTTTGTTGTATCAAAAACCCTAAGAACCAACCTTGTTTGGGGAATTGTGGGTAGACGTCGAAACCATGTCCGACCGTCCTTTTAAACCCATGTTTGTTTAACTTTACATGTGATTTTGCGCACAACATCAATATGTATCGCATCACATTGCATTCTTACATGCATTACCATTATATCGCATTCTTACATGTGTTACTATTACATTACATCGCATTCTGACATGCATTACCATTATATCGCATTCTTACATGTGTTACTATTATATTACATTGCATTCTTACATGCATTACCCTCATATCGCATTCTTACATGCACTACCATCATATTGCATTCTTACATGCATTATCATCATTGCATTCTTACATGCATCACCATCATTGCATTCTTACATGCATCACCGTTATGTTGCATTCTTACATGCGTTACCATCACATTATATTACATTCTTTAATGCATGCATTTCATCTTCATCAGAAGCTCATTTCATTTCTTCTGTCCAAAAATATCAAACTGTCTACTCGACGCACGTTCAGAACTCCAAGGATGTCTCAGAGGACTATAGACGAGCTTCAGCATGGTCAGGAACTATTGAGAGCAGAAGTTAAGCACTTGAAGAGTCAGATGAGTCTGGTCTTGGATCTCTTGCAAGTTGTGTTGAAAAGAGAATGCAACACCACACTAATCTCCGCAAGTTTGGTTGCTGCTCTATCATCTGATGTCTCCATGAGTCAAGGACATCCACATGTGGCGAACTCTCCAGTTCGAAATTCTCCTTTTGAGTATCATCCTCGGCCTTCACCTTCGAAGATTCCTCGACAACAGCAATTGCTTGCTCCCCGATCGAAGAAGAAGGAACCAAATCAGCGTATTAATCCGCATTATCGCCGATATGCTCAACAGGATATTCAGCCAATTCCGATATCATATTCACAACTATTGCCTTTCTTGATTCAGAGTGGTGTGGTGATACCAAGGGAATTGAAGCCAGTACCAGGGGTTGCTAAAGCTTGGTTTGATGAGAGAGCTAAATGTGCTTTTCATGCTGACTCTGTAGGACATGAAACTGAGAATTGTTCGGCCTTCAAATGCACAGTTCAAGAGCTAATTGATGATAAGATTCTGTTTTTCAAACAGAATGGATTGAGCTTAGACATTTTGCTTGCAAGGTCTAATCATAGCAATTTTGAGAAACTTCCAAAACTCATTGGGACAATTGCTTGCCAAAAAGAAGTTGAGACTTTGAAGAGTAGTGTTGAAGTAGACCAGATGTTCACTTCAGAAAAGGTGGTAACCTTCAGCAAAGATATCTCAAGTTCTAGCAAAGGGAAGTCGGTTGCAACGCCAACTCATTATCCTCCATTACCGTCTTTCAAGTCTTTGCATCAACAACTTTTGTCTGATCTTCCTCAACTTCAGGGTCAGAACTCTCAAAATCAAATTGTGCCTCGGAATAATCTGGAAAGAAGGAATACTCCTCTTGATCCAATTCCAGTGACCTACAGTCAACTCCTGCCACATCTGGTTCAAAGTTCATTGGTGGTTCCCAAATTTCTTAACCCACCAAATTTATTCCCGCTTGGTTATGATCATAACGTGCGATGTGGATACCATGATGGAACAGTAGGCCACTCGACAGAGGACTGCAACGCCTACAAAGCCAAGGTTCAACAACTGATTGACCAGAAGTATTTGACTATTCAAGGAGGGATTCTGTTTGTGAATGGCAACCCGGTACTCAAGTGATCACCAAGACTACTAAAAGTCATCTGAATCAACAAGTCAAGGCGGAGCTCAGGTCTCCTCAACAACGACAGTCTTTTATTTCTTTACTGCATTTTCATGTGTACCTTGTTTAATTGTTTAAACTTTGTTTGCATGTAGAAACTTGTTTGTTTTTATCTTAATGCAATGAGTATGTTTGTCTTGAAGTAATCCATTCGTTGTCACTCAATCCATTCGTTATCACTCTTTAATTGATTTGCGAGCATTTTGATACCAACGTTACCAATCCTTTCGCCTAGGCAAAGATTGGAGGGAGGATGACGATGATTAAAATGCCATGTCTCTAGTCATGTGCTTTTGAGTAGAACCCTGCTTATGATGTACAGGCCTTGTTTCAAATCCCTAAACACCGGAGTTATAAGGGAGATAAACCATCGTTAACCCCCTTGAGCCTTGAAGTAGGAGTTTCTTTTCTGTTTAGAAGAACCCTCATTTTTCACCCAAGGGCGGGTAGTGTTTAGTTAATCTGATCGAGCGTTCAGAACTCATCAAGAGAGTGTGCATTTAAGGATACAACAATGGCTATCCTTCAAAAGGTTGAGAAAGGTCAAAACCACAGTAGTCGACCCCCATCTATCAATAGTGTGCATCAAAGGAGAATGATACCATGTTGGGTATCTCTCGCACAACAGAAAGGTCAACAGATGACGACACCATAGCGGTTATCCCTCATCTACCCGAGGACTCAGATAGTCACCATCACTTTTAACAAATCAATAATTGTGTAAATCCACGACTTGTTCAAAAAAAAAGATGAATAGAAAAAGACGAAAAGCCCGCTAAGTCGGAACTTATTAATAAGTCGCTTAGGCAAAAGTCAGGCAAAATTTAAAAAAAAGAGAAAATCTCGAAATGCATTTTCAGAGAAAAATTCTCAACAAAGAACAAGTCGTGTGATTAGACACCAAAGACAATAGGAGTGACTGTCGTGTCCAAGAAACCTCGTATCGGTTCCTCAACCATCATAACGCCTCTCGAGAGATGAGTGCTCGACGATAGTTGAACTTAGGACCAAGAACATCATGGAGAATGGGCGGCACCAAATATTTTGAGCCTAAAATCCTTTTCTAAAAACCCGTGAACTGCACCACGCTACAACCCTCAAAAGTCCTAATTGAAGCACGGGTTAATTCAATAGCATATAACGAAGAGATCGCTACGACTCCTACATGTGCTAAGTACCGTGTTGGTATCATATGCTCGCCTTATCTTTCAAAAAGAAAGTTTTCAATGTTGCACTCCAAAAAGTGTTTCAAAAAAAAATCATAATGTTTTTCATACAAAACTTCAAGACGATAAATGTTGCATTATAATTGTCACAACAAACATTCTTCTACATGTAAAACAATTGTTTGACATTGAAGAAGTTCTCATAATGAACATCTGAAGACTTTAACTTTGTCCAAAGAAGAGAAACTTGATTTTTCGAGTTAGCGCTATTTGTAACAAGGGATGTCTAAGGACTCCTTTGAGCATATCACAGTGTTGTCTTCTCAAGATTTTTGTTAATGTGGGGCAATGAAATCAAATTCAGCCCTCGATTTCGCCAATCCGAGGCAAATCCTTAAAGAGCAATCATCAATTGAGTTAGTCCTTCTCAAAAGAGCAGCTTTCGACAACTGCTGCTCCATGTTTCACCAACTTGAAGTAATCACCTCGAAGGGAAAGTCTCTAAGGCTAAAGTGGGGCATCTCACTCCAATTTCGAACTAATCGCTTAGTTCAAATCAATTGCAAATACTTTGACACATTGAAGCCTTCAAAAAGGAGCTCTCATTCCATCGTTAGTTCACATGTTGTTGATCCAAGCGTCGTGACGATAAAGCTCTCTTAATTGGAGCAAGTGTTCGCTCAAGAATCAATCATCAAGCAATTACTTCGAAACATGGAGGTCTCTCTAAGGCTCGTCCTGGGGCATGTCTTCCCGATGTTCGCATAGCTCCTTATTCAGATACAATCAATCTGAGGAAACAACTTGAGACGCAGAAGTACCTTTAAGATTCATTCTAAAGCAAGCTTGCTGAAAAGATTCATTTAATATGAGGAAACTACTTCGAGACGTTGGAGCCTCTCCAATGTTCATCCTGGGGCATGTCGTCCATCTACGCAAATTCTGCCACTCTAAGATTTGATAAATCTAAGGAGGTTATTTTGAGATGCGGAAATACCTCCAAAGCTCCTATCGAGGCATGATATTCCCATATCAGAATATCCAGTTCCTTAGAAATGCTGACAATCAGTAGAGTATTGTGTCAGAATATAGGATGTCGGGCACCTTTCGTGAAAGATTTTTTTAGAAGGTCTACCAGACCGGGGCATATTGAGATTCTGAAGTGCAAACATCTAATGCAGCTGCATTCCCACGCATGGGGCACGCCTCTACACATCATTATCTAATAAACTCAGAAGTTTGCTATTCTTCTTTCTACAAGAATTAGCATTGCATCTTCCATGCAATTCAACCTTTGAGCTTGGTCAATCATCTTGTTGTGCCATGTTCTTTTATCCTCCGGACTAACGATGTCGAGGATTCAGTTTGATATCCAGTGCATTAACCAGTATATTCATGCATTCATATCATATACTACATAGCACATTCATTCATAAACCTCAGCCAGGACTCGGGTTATTCCAAGATCGGTTATTGATTGTTCTCAGCAGAATCATAATTTGAAGACTATTTTGAATGACAAATTTAGTTCTTCCAATCGCAAGTTTGAGGGCTCGACCATAATTGGTCTACAACAATGATGATTCTCAAATTAAACCTGTTCCAGAGTGATTGGGTTTCCCCAAGCGAACTCTTGTATCAATGATTCTTCTTCATAGAGTTCCTTTTAAAAAAGGTACACCATTACAAGCAGAAGACTTTTCTCAGATGACAATCTAGCTTTTCTCCCCAGTGCCGGGAGAATGCTTGTGTGAAAGACAGTTGACAGCAGTGTCAACTCTCCAATGAAGTCTCTTCCCCAGAGAATCGATGGATCATCCCCAGTGAACTCTTATTACAACAAGATCGTTCAAATGGATTCCCCAGTGACGCCTCCCTTCTCTCAACAGTCAGGAAATCATGCATCATTTGCATTAGAAAAAATCATATCATGCATATCATACCCATGCATTAGCTTCGGCTATCTGTTTTACAGGTTTTTCAACTGAAACCGTAAATATCCTCGTAAGGATCAAATGGAAGGATTAGTTCTCAGACGACAAATTATCCTCTTTTCTCCAGTACAAGTGGTATACTTGTATGGATCTCAACGATTTGGTGTCTCCAGTCGAGATTTCTTCCCCGAGACAGTTGTCTCTTTCAGATGGACTCTAATGTCAATAAAATTATTCAACCGGGAATCCCCAGCGAATTTTCCACATGGTTTTCTTACGAAGTTTCCCCAGAGAAGCTTAATTCACTCCCCAAGTGAATCTCCTTCAGAAAGGATTACTACAACATTATTCTTGGTATTTTCAAAGGTTTCTTTCAGACAAGAATCTTCTCAAGAATACTATTGGCGTGGCTTCCACAATATACTCCTATGAGCCGCTTTAAAATTACATCAAACTTCGTGCTTATTTCCCAAGAAGTTATCAACTACTCAACAATAAATATCCACCCGCGGATGTTTATTCAAATCTTAAGATATTTCTCCAACTCGACGTTGATCTACATATCCACTTGCCGCAACGCATTGTCCATATAATGTCGAAATCAAGCTCATTACCCTAGAAGTTTTCACCATGAATGATTCTTCTATCAACGGTAAAGCTATCCGCTACAAATTGAAGATCTTGTCAACTCGTGTTGTTCAACATGTCCGTACATGTTCGTGAAGATCTCTCATCGCTGGAAACAAGATTTACCGACTTCATAAACATCTATATCACGCCGGTGTGGGATATTGTTTTGTTTATCCCAGAATTGTGCTCGGTGCGCCATCGATTTTGTTCTCTGGTAACTCGAGGTTACACGGTCAAAGACATTCAGCATGCCATGGCTCCTCACACTTTCGTGCACCAACAATTTCGATATTGTTCTAAGCCATCTATTCAGAGAACTCTTTGTTAAGTTCTCAATCATGTCATTCAGAGAACTCTTTGTTAAGTTCTCAATCATGTCAATCAGGGAACTCTTTGTTAAGTTCCCAATCATGTCATTTCAATTCTGTTTAAGGTCTCCAGGTATTCCTTAGTTATCAGGGAACTCTTTGTTAAGTTCCCAATCGTGTCAATTTTTCAATTCTGTTTAAGGTTTCCAGGTATTCCTTAGTTATCAGAGAACTCTTTGTTAAGTTCTCAACCGTGTCATTTTTCAATTTTGTGTAAGGTTTCCAGGTATTCCTTAGTTATCAGGGAACTCTTTGTTAAGTTCTCATCATGTCATTTCAATTTTGTTTAAGGTCTCCAGGTAGTCCTTAGTTCAGGGAACTCGTTGTTAAGTTCTCAATCATGTCAATCAGGGAACTCTTTGTTAAGTTCTCAATCATGTCAATCAGAGAACTCTTTGTTAAGTTCTCAATCGTGTCATTTTTCAATTCTGTTTAAGGTTTCCAGGTATTCCTTAGTTGTCAGGGAACTCTTTGTTAAGTTCTCAATCTTGTCAATCAGGGAACTCTTTGTTAAGTTCTCAATCTTGTCAATCAGGGAACTCTTTGTTAAGTTCCCAATCATGTCATTTCAATTCTGTTTAAGGTTTCCGGATATTCCTTAGTTATTCAGAGAACTCTTTGTTAAGTTCTCAATCTTGTCAATCAGGGAACTCTTTGTTAAGTTCCCAATCATGTCATTTCAATTCTGTTTAAGGTTTCCAGGTATTCCTTAGTTGTCAGGGAACTCTTTGTTAAGTTCTCAATCTTGTCAATCAGGGAACTCTTTGTTAAGTTCTCAATCTTGTCAATCAGGGAACTCTTTGTTAAGTTCCCAATCATGTCATTTCAATTCTGTTTAAGGTCTCCAGGTATTCCTTAGTTATCAGAGAACTCTTTGTTAAGTTCTCAGTCATGTCAATTTTTTCAACTTTTGTGTAAGGTTTCCAAGTATTCCTTAGTTTTCGGAGAACTCTTTGTTAAGTTCTCAGTCATGTCAATTTTTTCAACTTTTGTGTAAGGTTTCCAGGTATTCCTTAGTTTTCGGAGAACTCTTTGTTAAGTTCTAAGTCATGTCAATTTTTCAACTTTTGTGTAAGGTTTCCAGGTATTCCTTAGTTTTCAGAGAACTCTTTGTTAAGTTCTCAACCATGTCAATTTTTCAATATATTGTTTTTCTTTTCGCTTGAGAAGTTTGTTTCTCTTCTCATAGCATTTTCGTTAAATTGTTGTCAAAGTCATTTCGGTTACACGATTATCCCCAGTGTTGTTAAATCTCCTAGTAATTGTGTTAAGGCATTCCGTTAAGGCTTAGCAAGTTTTCTCTTCAAGCGTTTTTCTTGGCTCCGTAACCAAGATATGTTATCTGTTTTCTTTCGTGAAATTGGTTTCCGCCGGCAAATTTTGGTTCTTCGTATTCAATCCTCTTCCACCTTGAACGCTCGAAAGTTGTCAATCTTTCTCACTTATCGTGTTTAAGATGATTGAATAGGGCAACCGTCGCACCCAAAATTTACCCTCCTTTCCATAATCTCTTTTGGAATATTTGTTCATGTTCCTTTCTCTTGTGTCCACCCAAAATTATTTGAAACAAGTAATTCGTCAAGACCAATCTTGTACATCCAAGCTTATATCAATTACAAGATACAAGGATTGTGGTTGGTGCAAATCCATCCGAATTCCAGTTCACAATTGCAAGTTCCTGAAGCCCAAAGTAAGTTCAAATTCTCGAGCCAATTGGAATGTTGGTTTATGTTTTAGCAAGTTGATCATGAGTTGGAGTTCAAAGGAAATTTTGAATTCTACTTATTGAAACAAGGCAAGATAGGATTATTGAATTTTTTATGGCAACTCAAACGTTCAAATTATTAAATTCAAAGTCTAAGTCCTAAGCTTGCACCAACATTGGCAAGTTGAATTTTGAATACTTTTCAAATGCGAGTCTCATTCAAGTGTTTCTAAACACGCTATTTAACTGCTCAAGAACCTTTACATGTCATGGAAATTTTGTCAAGTTCCGTTTGAACATTACGCTTATTTCATTCAAAGTTCACTATGAAAACAATTTCTTCAATGTTTCAAAGCTACTACAAGTATGGAACGTTTGGAACGTTTGTGTTACGATTCAAGAATCAAAAGAAATGTTCGAATCAAGTTCGTTTTCATTCAATTTACTACACTTTTGGTACAAGAGTAGTTCGAAATTGGAAAGTATACAAGTTCACCAAAAAACATTGAAGCTTCTTACATTTTTCAATTATAATATTGAATTACAATTCAAATTCTCCTAAAGAAATTCTAAATCCTAAAACTACAAACTACACTCCGACAATATCTTCGAATCGTCACCGTCTTTATGCCAACATCGCCATTCGATCTTCAAGCTTCATCCATGTTTTTCATCAATCTCCATTTGATCCAACCTCCAGATACACATGAAACAAGAAAGGAAGATCGGGTTAGAAGTTACAAAACATAAACATAAAACAATGCGAGAAATTATAAAAGGATTATGTTTTTGTCGAGGACTCATCACTAGGCGCTTATGGAATCGTTTTATCGCTTAAGCCTCGTAATCTCAAAGATTAATCATCGGCGAATGCTTGTTTGCAAATCACGGCTAACCGGTTCACAAACAAGCGACGGTAAACATCAAGAAGCGATTTAATACGACGGGCTGCAATACGACATATTCTTCCGGCAGCAAACAATACGGGCGATGATTCAATTCGGCAGCAAACATATATAACTCATGATAAGGCAGAGGGACATTGAGAAAGTAAGAAGAAAAAGAAGCAATATAAATTCCACCAAGAAGCATGAACCGATTTGTAATGATTAAGACAAAGAAGGACAAGATAGCAGCAAGCAAAAAAGGTAGTAATCATCACAAGCCAGCATTGAGCCCAATGTTACAAGCCACAAAAGTCAATATTCAGAGCAGGGACAATGTGAGAAAGAAAGTGAGCCACAAAAATCAGGAAGTCAGAGCAGACATAAGCAGAGCAGAGCAGGGCATGGTGGTAAGCTACTAACACAAGCAACAGGATAAGCTAAGACATGATATACTATTTGTTCAAGAGATATAGAGGCAGAGAAAAAAGAGAAAGAGGACATTCAACCAACATCAGACAAGAAAAAGAAAGAACAAAGTGCAATATCAGTTCAGATTCAAACCCAGAACAAAATGTAAGAACATGAAACGCATGAGAGAGAGAGAGAAACACCGGAGCGACGGCGAGTGAGAGAGTGAGTTCTGGTGAGGAGATGATGAGAATCGGCGCGAGAGAGATGAGTGAGGGTTCGAGAGAGGATGAGCGAGAGGGACGGCGAGTGTGAGAGGTGAGGAACCCAGATCGGGCTTGCACGCGTGAGAGAGAAGACTCTGTTCTTCTTATTTCCCTTCCCCATTTTCTTTTCCTTTTTATTAAATTAAATAATAATAATAATAATAATAAATAAATTATCCTATTTTCCTTCTTTTTTTTATAAAATTTCTTTTCATAAAATCGGTGGTGACAAGTGTCACCACCTTGTTTTTAAGAAAAAATCAATTTTTGCTTATTTTATTTTCATTATTTTGTTGCTCTTAAATAATTTTAGCAAAAAAAAAATGATAATATTATAAATATACATATGTTGGTGTAATGTTGCTATTTGGGCCGTCGGAGTATTTTGGATCGGAAGTTGTGGTACTCAGTTCGTCAGTGCGTAGGGATATTTTGGACCAATCAAAGATCAGATGGTATTTTTTCTACTTCGCGGAATCACGACAATCAGGCTATTTCTGAACTTATTCTATTTCAATTAATTATTTTGTCGTAAATAATATTTTTGTTGCGATGTACTAAATAATCATTGGATCTGATAGTTTTTGTTTGATGATTTATCGATTAAACTATTAGCCGATTTTTCATCAAACAGAAAAGATCATCTCTAATAATTATTTAAATTTCCGATTGTATTGTATGGTATTTTGTCTGTTTATTTACTTACTCAGCATCTATTCACCAATGTACACTTCGCACACAACGGAAATTAAAATCAACTCGATTTCATCTTGATTGGCTCATACGCCGATTTCTTAAAGGGTCTCATAGTTGGGGATGGGCATGGCCATCCTCACGAGATTGGTTAAAGCCCTTGTTGCTTTAACCGATCATAACCCGAAAACAACAATTGGTCTATACCAATTTTCCATGCACCAGGGTCTCATAGTTGGGGATAGGAGCACCTATCCTCACGAGGTTAATTGAGTCCATATACTTGATTAACCATAACCCGCTTCCATTTTCTCTCAGCACGCGCATCAGACTGCTTTCATAATTTAATGTTCTAAACCTCGATCCAACGTCGAGTTTCTTTTCAAAATAATTTCATAAATACTCTACTTCTCCCTTCTCCCAAACATATGGTAGTCAGTCCAGTATCGACCCTCGACCGTATGTTTGGTGTCTTAATTGAATTAATCAAACGTGAACCATGCTTCACTTCACCTTTTCTTAAACAAAAGCTTTTGGGTAGAAAAAGATGATTCGGATGTTTCTGTCCACTCGTCCGAGTAATTGGGGCGTTAGCCGTTGAACGCTTATGGTCCAATACTTGTCTCCCACATAAAAACAACTCAACTCACTCAAAACTCCTTTCATCGCTCATATGCGATCATACAACTCTTTTCGGATAAAGAGTGTGCAATAGTCGTTTCAAATACGAGCGAGGACTTAAGCTTTTCAAACAAACAAAACAAGTCCTAGCTCAAAGCATTTGAAACGTCTAAACGCACGATTTTTCAGATAAAATCAATGCAACCAATTAAAACCTTTTTAAGAGGAACTACAGAGTTTTGACTTTCCCATTGCACGAGGGAATATGTAGGCACACGGTTCTGAAACCGTGTCAAACTCAAAATAATAATAAACAAATTCTGTTTATTTTACAACTTAAAGATTAGCGAATATACACACACACACGTAGAACTAAACGGGTCCCATCGAGTACGATGGATGTAAGGGGTGCTAATACCTTCCCCTTACATAACCGACTCCCGATTCCAATTTTTGGTCGTAGACCGTCCTTATCCGTTTCTTTGGGGTTTTATCTATATTTTCCCGTTCCTTTTGGAACGAATAAAATTAGGTGGCGATTTCACTGTTTTCGAGAATTTTAAAAGATTTTTGAAAATCGAGTTGCTTCAATAGCACTACTCTAAAGGAACGTAAAATAATACGAAAACGACCATTCTGAGTAGGTAAATAAGACTTTTAGTTGCTTGCTCTATCAAAATACTTTTCACGCCTCACACTTTTGTCAAAGTTCAAATACTTTTCAAAAACAAAACATTTTCGAACACTTTGTATACATTCCAACATGAATCATTACAAAGTCAAAGCGAAATGCTTTTTCAAAACATTTTTGTCAAACACACACACAGAAAGCAATTTTTAAAGATGAGCTAAAAGCAACTAAGAGCCCGTAGAAAACTACGGATGGAAATGGGTGTTAACACCTTCCCTTTTCATAACCTTCTCCCTTACTCAGAATCTAACGAAGGTCTTTTTCTGTTCTTTTCACCTTCCCTTAATTGGATAAAAGAAAAGTCGGTGGCGAATCTTGCTATCCGCAACATTTGCGTTAAAAAGCAAAACAAATCTCAAAGTCAGTTCTCCCACCGTATTACAACTAGTTAGGTCAGATTTCTTGAGAAATCTAGGACTTGTGTGTCTTAGAGGTTGTTGTTAGTCACCTGCAGTTTGGTTTGAGCATAGTATAATCAGTTTGATAATTGAATTAAGACCTCTTTTTAGAGATGCAAAATTACCTTGACGGGTGGACTAGACTAGCTTAAAAGTATTTCAAGTGAACTAGTATAAACATATTGTGTTATTTCTTTTCTACTACTCTAGCTTTATTATCAAGAAGTGAAGTCTTTTTGTTAAGGGGATTATTTTAAAAGAAACGTTTTTTTATTTTAAAACCCAATTCAAACCAACCATTTCTTGTGTTTTTCACACCTTCACAAGAGGCGGTATAAAGATTCTCCCAAGACAAACGATGCAATATATCGTCCACCCAACTTCCTAGTGACCCATTTATTTGAACATGCGCCCATTATTTGTAATGGTCGCCCGTTGATTGCAAAAATTGTCCGCTTATGAAAAATATGGGTAATGACATGTCCTTACCTAATAATGCTACAGGAGGGGCGTTCAAAGACGAGATCACATTCTCTACTATAATAGGGGAAAATAATTATCCACTTCTGACGTTCTTAAGAGAGAAAATTATTGTCACTGTTTTCTTAGAATATAAGATCAAGGTAACCAAAAATTATCAAAAAGATTGCATCAATAATATTATCCAATTCGAAAAAGATTCAAAGAATAATATTGAATATCCCAGAAGGATTTCATAAATACTTTTTTAAAAAATAATTGTTATTCGAGAAGAATGGCACAAATTAGATCTATAATATTAACGGATTCTAGAAAAATGCATCAATTATGTTAAAAATTAGCATATCAAATTTGAGGAGGATCGAAAGAATAATATTGAATATCTCAGGAAGATTTCATAAATATTTTTTGTTATATCGATCTAAAAATTTGTAATATTCTCATAAAATAATTGTTATTCCAGAAGAATGACACAAATAATTTTAATACATTTCAGAAGAATGATTATATTTTTTTTAGATCATTATTTATAAAAATAATAATTTTAACACATATGGATAATCATCCCAGAAGAACGATTATAATTTTTAGATCATCACTTGTTAGCTAATAATTTTAGCGCATTCTAGAAGGATGGTTATATTTATTTTAGATTATTGTTTATAAATGTTTATATTATTCTAAATTTTGTTTCTCTAAAATTTTACATTGCTAACAATTAGTGTTTATTTAGAAAGTTATTATTTTGTTGAATGTAAATATGAAGCATGTTTCTGTTAGTAATTTGATGAATAAAGATTTTAAAATGTAGGTTTATCAATTAATATTTTAAAATTAAAATTTTGTTATATTAGTAAGTTTTGTGAGTATAAAATTTATTAATATATATTTTTAACGTGAGTATATATATTATTATGGGCTATGCATATAATATTTATATTGTGAAAAACTATATATACATATCTAGTATTTGAAATATATATTAATATCTATTTTTAATTAAGTTTTTGAAATATATTTTTATATATATTATGATTGAGGTTAACAATTGAAAATGAAATAGAAATTTGGTTATAAATTTAGTATTGATGTATATATTTTTGGGAAATTTATAAAATCATAAAATATTTACGAGATATCATATTATTGGCTAAATTACATTTTTGGTCCCACTATTTTAGTATTTTCACGATTTTAGTCCCCCTATTTTATTTTTAGACACTTTTGGTCTCCATTCCCATTTTTTCTACAAAAAACGACTCTGTTTCACTTTTTAAAATAAATGTTTTTCCTTCCTTGTAATTGTATAACACACAACTGATATTTTATTATATGTCACGTATTTTAAAAAGTGACATATAAGTGTTTTTTGTAGCCAAAGTAAAGATGGGGGACCAAAAGTGATTAAAAATAAAACAGGGGGACTAAAATCGTGAAAACACTAAAATAGGGGGACCAAAACTGTAATTTAAGCCTAAATTATTATATATGGTAATTTTGGATTAATCATTATATTAGAATGTGATTTAACTGGTGTTAATTGGAAGATTGGTGTCTAATTTATTTAATAAGTCTTGTAAAATATTTTATGGTGATTTATTTGTTTGTTTAGAAGAAGAAAATTATCACCTTATTGGAGATGGTAGAATCAAGAAATAGAATTTATGAAAATTTCCTTTTAATTATTACAATAAGTTCTTATGGTTGTTTTGAATTTTCTTTTATAATAATAATAAAGTGTATTTGTTGCTTGTTAATTTACATAACTTGTGTCTTTAAAGTACGCTTATAACACATCGTTAAATTTTTAGTGACACTAACACTAGTAAAGATATGTGCCTTGTTGATAGTGCAACTACACACATAATTCTCAAGAATAAAATATATTTCTCTAATTTAGTGAATCGAAAGACTGATGTCAGTACTATATCTGACACCTCAGAAATAATTGAAGGCTCCAGAAGAGTCAATGCGTTATTATATGGAGGAACAATATTGCACATCGATAATGCATTGTATTTCCACAAGTCTCAAAGAAATTTATTAAGTTTCAAAGATATTCTCCTAAATGAATATCATATTGAAAGAGGAGATGAAAATATTGCATATCTTTGTATTATAAAACATAATTCAAACATAAAATGTGTAATGGAAAAGCTACTGGTTTTTTCCTCGGTCTTGTAATACACTTATATTAGTACAATTAAAGCACATACCATTGTAAACAAGAAATTTACAAATCACACTTAAGTGTGTTGTTGGAAAAATTGATTGGGTCATCTCAAGTGTATTATAATGCGAGAACTAGTTTTGAAGAACCAGAAGTTTCTTCAATCAAACAAAATTTGTGTGTTCCTAAATAAAAAATTTGAGAAATTGAGTTTTTATGACATAAATGCTTGCATCGACTAAAAGATCATGCATATGTCTACTCACAAGTCACAACCAGAAGTTTGTGAAATTGTTTTCTCAACTAATTAGAGTCAGATCTTATTATCTGGATTTTTCATAAATTTCTTGATAAGTATCACATATATTATTAAAATTGATATTGAACATCATGTAGCATATGTTCATAAAAATTGACTTGAAGATCCATCATTTAGACGTCTAAAGTTAATTGTGTGGTTGATACTTGTGAGATCACAAATTCTAAGTTAATATTTCAAACACACAAAATACGAATATTGAGAAATTTATTCGTATTAAGCCAACAAATTAGTATATGTGCATTTTCCTCTTAACTTACAAATTGTTGTAGGTTAATAACATAATGCATCTCATCTAAGTAAACTTTTGGATGTGTTGAAATTATTCAATTGCTCCAGTATAGTAAGCTAAGATGGATTTAGAAAGAATGTTGAGAAAATTCATTTTATATGAATATCATATTTGAGGTTTATTTTGGTCCGATAATTGGATATATGCTTGAAGCCCAGTAGGCTGACTATCAATTGATAAATTAATTTTCTCAACATTAGGAGGAGAGAATAAACAGCTCAGGGTGTGAACCAGAAGTTCAACAGAACAATTTGAAATAAAATATTATTATATCATTTGATCCTCTAAGTTCAAAATATAATTCATTTGTAAAATTTATGAAACAAAATATCAGCTGCTAATACTCCACTCAAAGTGGATTTTCCTATTGTACAATCTAATATTGGAAATGAGTTGTAGTCGCGCCTGAAGCGTGGTAGAAAAGTTGGTTCCAATGTTAAAAGTCTTCTATCAAGAAAAGTGACTAAAGTTAAAGATGACCAAATGAGGATATAAATATTCTAAGAGAATATTGACATAATTTGTTTTTCAGTTCTAGAAGAACTAATCAAGTCTTAAAATATCAAATAAAGAGATCTCGATAAATTACGTCATGGATGAAATGGAACGGAACTAAAATTAAGATAATCAAATAAAGTCGACATTGACAATGTATGTATATACAGTATAGCGTTAAAGATGATAAACAATAACGAGGATCGTGAGACAAAGTCTATCAAAGATAGTAGATAATGTGACCAAAATGAATAGATTGTGAATCAAAGTCTATCAAAGATTGTAGACAAATGGGAATTGGCCAAAATGAATATATTCAATTGAAGAAGAATTAAACTCACTTTACAAGTGACTTGAATTTGGACCTGTAGTCTAAACGCCTCAAGGTGTAAAACCAATGGGATATGACTAAGTTTTTGTGAAAAAACAAAATATGAATTGTATAATGATTTTTTTCTCAAAGATCTAAGATTTATTTATATGAAACATATCCACCTGCAGTGGATTTAATTAATTTTTCAATATTTGATTAGCCTTGAAGAGCATGAAGGGTTTAATATCAATATGATGGATGTTGTGACATCTTATTTATACGGCTCACTTGATAGTGACATTTACATGAAAATATCTAAAGAGTTTAATATATCATAGACACATAATTTTGGATATAGAGAAAGCTACTCCATAAAATTGAACAAATCTCTCTATGGGCTGAAACAATCTGGACGCATGTGATTTAATCGTCTTAGTGAATATTTTCTTAGAGATGGGTATACAAATAACTCCAATTGTCCTTGTATATTTATAAAAAGATCAGGAAAAGAATTTGCAATAATAGTTGTCTATGTTGATGACATAAATATTATTGGAACTCCTGAAGAGCTTCTAAAAGCTATGAATTGCTTAAAGAAAGAGTTTGAGATGAAGGACCTAGGAAAGACAAAATTATGTCTAGGTTTACAAATTGAGCATTTGGACAAAGGAATATTTTTACATCAAGAAGGCTATATAGAAAAGGTGTTAAAATGCTTCTATATAGACAAATGTGACTCATTGTCTACTCTAATGGTTGTTAGATCATTAGATGTAGAGAAAAATCCTTTTAGGCTGCGTGAAAAGGATGCAGAATTTATTGGTCCTGAAGTACCATATCTTCGTGCTATTGGAGAATTGATGTACGTTGCTAATTATACACGTCCTGATATACCATTTACGGTCAATCTATTAGCAAGATACAATATCACCTACACTAAGACATTAGAACGAAGTAAAACATATACTTCGTTATCTTAGAGGTAACATGAGTCTGTTATATACCAAAGTACCCAAACTCAAATTAACAGGATATGCAGATGCAGATTACTTGCCAGATCTTCACAATGGTAGATCACAAACATGTTATTTGTTTACATGTGGTGGTACAACTATTTCATGGAGACCAGTGAAACAAAAAATAGCAGCAACTTCATCTAATCATGTAAAACTTTTAGCACTACATGAGGAAAGTCGAGAATGCGTTTGGTTGAGATCCTTAATCCAACACATACAAAATACTTGTGGGTTGTCTTCAGGAAAAATAAATACAACGACCATATATGAAGATAAAAGTGCATGCATCATTCAATTGAAAGATGGTTACATTAAAGGAGACCGAACAAAACATATCTCTCCAAAGTTCTTTTTCACTCATGATCTTCAAAGTTCTTTTTCACTCATGATCTTCATAAGAACGGTGATATAAACATTCAACAAATTCGTTCATGTGACAATCTTGCAGACCTTTTCACAAAGTCACTCCCAAGTATAACTTTTAATCAACTAGTACAAAATATTGGTCTTTATCTGAAGAAATAATCGTTCAGCTGAGGGGGAGAAATAAAATTATTTTAAAAAGGATATTGTACTCTTTTCCCTTCACTACATTTTTTTCCACTGAGTTTTTTCTAGTAAGGTTTTAACGAGGCATATCCAAAACAAACATCTAAGGGGGTGTTAGGAATAATTGGATGATTTGTCTCCCAATAACTACATTTCTTATTTAAATCAATATGTATTTATTATATTGTTTGTATGATGTCTTATAAATATGACCTATTTCATTGTATACGATTATACCGAATGAAATAATACAAAATCATTATATCTTTCTTCGCTTTATTCTTTATTTCTTTGTATTTCATAACAATAAAACATTATTTTATTTATTTATTATTATTTTAAAATGGTGTATTTCTAAATCAATTAAATTTGCATAATATAATTTTTTCAAACATACATCCAACCAAATTACAAAATTTTAAAACAGTTGTTTGTAAAAAATTATTTACACATAGCAATTTAGGGGTGTTCAAAACCAAACAAACCCAATAGAAAACCACAAACCAAACCAAACCAAACCGAAACCGCAAAAAACCGCATTTGGTTCGGATTACTTTGAGTCATTTTTTAACAAAACCATCTGGTTTGGTTTGGTTCGGTTTGCGGTTTGTATTTTGAAAACCAAACCAAACCGAATCAAATCGCATTATGTTAGAACCTAAATTTTACTTGACACACATCTAACCCAAACTTAAACCTATTATACATTAGCCTTATGATTACGAACAATTTTCTCATCTTTACAGTTATGGTTTTAGTTTCAATCTTCTTAAATGTCTCCTGACATTATCATTTCATCTTCACTAATTACATCTTGTCTCTTCTTCTCTAATCTTTACTCTCTTATATTGTTTCCTTTTCAAGTTGTTATTTTTTATGCAATTTTTCTCTCTTTCAATTTTATTTTATCGCACATCTTTATCTCTAATCTCTTCTCGCTTATGTTATTTTTTTTCATCTTCACTATTTTCTCATCTCTTCTATTTGTTTGTTTTATTTTAATATTTTTTATATTATTTTATGCTATTATTTTATGTTTATTATTTCACTTTTGTCTAATATAACCTTTACATATTAAATGAAAAGTTATTGTCTAAATATGATTAGTTTTTTGTTATAATTTAGGAGTGTATCATGTATGAATGACCAAATACAAAGTTATGTTATCATATATATGTGAATGTATGACTCAACAAATTATTTGTAAAAAATCGAATCAACCGCATCGAACCAAACCGCATTGGTTTGGTTTGATTTAGTTTTTTTTTTCTAAAAGCCAACCGAACCAAACTAAACCGCATACTTTTTTCTCTCACGATTCGGATGATTTTTTGCGTCAAAACCGTCCAAACTGCATCGCGAACACCCTTATAGCAATTGATCTTGTTAAAATAACATCACTTATGTCCGCAAATTTTAGTTTAATTGACATACATCAATATAAATAAGTAAGACATCATCACCAAAATTACTTTAAAAATTAATCCTAACAATTGCGTGACATTTTAGTAATTATTATCAAAATTTGGTTAAAAAAACCACTCATAGTAAAATGTGAGAGGACTTTTGTTATTTTGTTAAACAGAAACGACCACAATAAGAATGTCTGATAACATAATAATGTTTAGTACTAATTTCATGTTCGTGAATCCTAGCCGTTATTTTCCGCAATTAACGTTATAGCGATGGGTCCCTCTCCACAAAACGTTGATGATACAGTTGACACCGACTTGTGTGTGATCGCGATCAACGGTAATTTGATGGCCGAAATTTCAGGAGACACAATAATCGTGGCCCTATCATATACAGCCATTTACTACATCACCATGTGACTCCTCGTGTTTCTTTCCAAGGGCAAGTGGGCCCTTCCATGTGATGCTTTAATTCCATAGGACCCTACTTCCTCCCATGCACGTGCTCTCTCATCCATTGATGCTCTGTCGTTCTAACTTCGACACGTAGCAAGTAGCAACAACATACTAAACTACTTCCATCTATATTCAATCTTTTTAGTTCACTTCAAACCAGAAAGGTTAATCATTGATCACTTTTCAAAATGTTCTCCAAAAATTAAAATTATGGCTGACACACCATCTCAATTGTTTGACCGTCGTATATACTTCACTATATGGTGAGAGACAACATTAAATATTTGAATATTTTAAAATTAGAAATATAAAACGATCATGTTTGATTCAAATAAGAGATCCAACAAACCATACTAACCTGTAATATTTCGTCCCTGTCTTGGTTGAGCTCCACAATACCTTCGTTTTTGTCTTCTCTGCTTATGTTGGGTTTCGTCTTCGCTGAACTTTGTCTTCTTCGTTTAGGTTAAACTCCGTCTTCTCCACTTAGGGTGAACTTCATCTTCTCTGTTTATGGGGTAAATAGGATAATTGTGGTGTGCCTCTCACAAAAGTGTGTCCCAAGTAAATGTTTCCTCTTCGGAATTGCCCTAACAGCGGTATCAGAGCCCGGTTTCGAGATAGAGTGATATATGTGGAAGAGAGAACTTTCACAAGAGGGGGAGCATTGTGACTCACACTTGAGGGGGAATGTTGAGAATCAAGTGTGAGAAAGAAGTCTCACATTGGTTAGAAAAGGGAAGGTTAAACATTATATAAGTGAGAGAACCCACACACCTATCACCTTAAAATTTTAGGTGGATATGTGGTGTTTGTCTCTCACAAAAGGTGTGTCCCAAGTATACTCTCTCCTCATAATTGCCCCTAACAAACACTTAAGCTTATTTCACGATTAAACTCAGCTGGAGTGTTGTTCCGGGGTTCGAATCATTTTGCATGACAAATGGCACTGTCACTTGAAAACACAAACCATGAATATCAATATCATAAGGGACGATGCAATGAGTTTTGGTTGAGATTATGTTCTATATTTTGTTTCAGTTCTATTTGGAATTGAAATGCACATAGGTGTTGTATTTGATTATAAACAACTGAAAAAATATATCAAGTGTATTATTGTACATAAAATCTTAGGAGTATGCATTGTTGACAATGAGCATGCTACTGGTTGATTAAGTTGTAGAGAGACTCGGGAATGTGAAGAAGGACAAATAGTGGGACTCTTGCATGTATGTTCTATGTTTCATAGTTCCACGTCGAAAAAATTAGACCAAACAGAAACGTTTATATATGTCATTTGCATAATCATTTACAAAACATCAAGTATTAGGCTTGTTATAAACTAGTATATATTTAATATTTAATATTTAAAAATAAATAATTATAATAATAAAAAAATCCACGTGTAAAAAATATATATATGTCACAAAATCTGTGTTAAAGTGAGAGTCATTGGGTATCTAATATTATAGGAGGATTTTGTATATTTAACTCATTAATTAATTATACAATATGAGGGCATGCATCATGTTTTCATGATGTCAAAATCCTACACTACCCTAAATATGGTTTAAGTTTCTGTGTATAAGTAAGATACACAAGCCTGACATGAAAATTAAAGAAAACAAGCATTTGGCAAGCAATCTCGCAGATGCGTCGACACATGCATTGCTCCGGTCGATGCACTCTTTTATGCAACCCCCAGGTTATTCAGTGCCGATCCATTGGTCGATCAAACAAGCTCCTGAACTGAGTGGCAAAAATTATGAAAGTTGCATCGACGCAACCCCCTGGTGCGGTCGACGCATTCAAAAGTTTTGGGCCCTCCCTGGGCTCGGGTTGTGTTGCATCAACCCTCCCTCATGGAGCGGTCGACCGCAACTTAAAAATCTGCACTTTCTCTTTTAATTTTTTCTGCCTTGTTATTGAGTTATCACTAAGACATATAAATAGGGTTTTATTTCATTTTGAGCAGTTAACAAGAACAGAGTAAAAGATACACACAAATAGCACTTTATCTCCATCCTCTCTTCTCAAAATTCAACTTCTACACATAATCATAGGTGTTGAATCAAGACTCGAGCAATGGTGATAACGTTTAAAATGAAGATTCATTTCTGATTTGGGTTGTGGTTTGTAGGCCTGTTCGTGAATAAAACCATTAGGGTTTTGTCCACCAAGATTCCGATTAGTGAGGGGATTTTGGTACAATTCTTTGCTTCATCGGATTCAGCCAAGTGAAAGGATCGAGGAACGGTGGGTTCGCTCGATCAAGTAACGGTAGTCGGAAGATCGTGAAGGAAGATTTGGGGTCAATCTTGTTCGATCTAAATCAGCCGAGAGAAAGAATTTGTGCAGAAAATTGGTTATGGATTCGAGTAACGTTAGTCGGAGGTTTGTTCGAAGGGATCGACACTTGGTTTGGCTCAAACCAAGGAAAGGGAAGAAGATAGCTTCATCACCATCAGTTGATTTGTTTGAATTGGGAACTATTTCTTCACCTGTTACATTTTGCAATTTTATACAAATTATCTCATTCTAGATTCTAGAATTGGGGGCAGACGTACCCTACGCGAGGACGACAAGGGGATCTTCCTTAAAT
The DNA here is from genome assembly GCA_021764765.1 of Vicia sativa. Lineage (NCBI taxonomy): Eukaryota > Viridiplantae > Streptophyta > Magnoliopsida > Fabales > Fabaceae > Vicia > Vicia sativa. The sequence continues at coordinate 18,978,651 of CM038795.1, forward strand.
AGTCATGTGTTCTTCTTCTTTTTTACTTTCGATACTTGCTTGCTATAATTTGTGTTATTCGAATTGTCAAACTTGATTCTACATAATTTATTATGTGTCGAGATCAAATTACTACATTGGTAACAATCCGTTTGGTTGTTGCTTAAGAAATCTCACCATCACAATTCGGTAAATTCAAGCCTTGTGGATTTTGCACACAAGGTGTTTGATAAATTGATTCATACACAAATCATTCTTTGTGCTAGATTTTAATCTTAAACAAACTCATTAGAAGTATAACATACTCAGTGAGCTTGTTTAAGTGATTGACCATTTGAGTATTAATCGTATTGATTCACATTTTTCTCATATTATCTCGTACGGATTGCATATCCGATCTTTTCAATAGTGGATCGTTTAGACGATTGAAAATTCAGGGAGCTTTCGCATTAATTTTTGAAAAGCGTAAAATTTCAAACAAACGATCTATTCAACCCCCTATTCTAGATCGATCACATTGTCTAACATACAACACCAGTGTGTCACACTTCATAAAAAAACATACATATCATGCTCCGTAACACGGGTTACAACAAAAAATATATAACTTTTCAACATACACATTCTTGATGTTTACATGACATGACATTAATACTCATCTAACAATACTGCAGCAGAATCATCATCAATAAATTTTAAACGTAAAACAACAACATACTTTGAGTCTTAAACTCCAACTTTGATACCAATGATAAAAGTATCATCAATACTCAGCTCAAAACATCTCAAAATATCTCAAGAACATCATTAGCATTTAATTCTAAAATAAACTACATAATAGTTTTAGAAATCAAACATCAATCCCAATTCGATGTTACATGAATTAGAGCAGAATTTCGCTACATAAAACCCTAAAATATAAGTAAACTTTAATGGTTAGCTTCCACTTATGTCCACAGGCCTACTCTAGAGTATCTGCGCGTTACCCACATAGAGGCAACATTCAAACAGAAGGGATAAGTAATCGTAAACAATTATAAAAGATATAAGAAAAGAAATATTGCAACATTAATTATACAACCAGTCAACAATGTTAACATATAATAGCTCACACTCAAACATCATCAACGTCACGTACAACCATAACTTAACACACTACGTAGTACCAATAAGATTATGCAATGCCACATAAAATGATATACACCAGCCACTAACTCAATACATATGGTACCAATTTATAAACAAATAGGTTCGTTTCACTCCCTATTCCACCACTGCAGGATACTGGATCCACCACCATAAGATCTAGTTCACTCTTAAACCAAATAACAACAAGTTTCATTATCGCCTCCGTAGGTAACACTTCACTAATTCTATGAAAACTGAATTAACTGCTCGAACCACCACCACAATATCAAGGTTAAAACATAATTAAACTGAAGTTTCGACAACATGAATGCGCGATTAACTCAAAGCAACAACCTCATCAACATCAGCATCATAACAACATCATTACACTTCGTCATCATAACATAACATCACATATCATACGCAAACATCAATCAGTATTACTACAAGCACTAACAACATCAACTTCATCCACTTAACATATGCATATTCATAAACCTATAAGGCAAAATACTCATTTTGGTCCCTTAACTATTCCCTTGGGTTTACATTGTTCCTTTAACTTTTTTTCATGTCATTTTGGTCCCTTAACTTTCAAAACGTTTCATTTTTGTCCTTTTTGTCTAATTAGCGATGAATTTAGCGACCGATTTCAAAGTTTTTCCGTCGCTAATTTGACAAAAAGGACTTAAGTGAAACTTTTTAAAAGTTAAGGGACCAAAATAACACGAAAAAAAGTTAAGGGACCAAATTGAACCCAAAGGTATAGTTAGGGGACCAAAATGAGTTATCCAATTATTTTGTATATTTTGAACATCAACAATATTTACTTTATTATCCAATTATAATTAATATTTTGAACATCATAAACATCATCACAAGACAACATCAAAAAATACGCACAATTCTCTTAAATTATTTATGTCATCACGACACATTCAGCCCCTAAAATTAAGTCCATTTCATGGTAAATTGAGTTAGCTTTCTAACGCTTCGAACGAAACTCAATTCGAAGTTACAGATCAAAACCAAAAAACACGAACAACAACTTTCGCTCTGAGCGCGCCCCCTGGGGGGAGCGCGGTTGCGACAGACTAAACACATGATTTTCTACGTTTTCATCGTTTGAGGCCTTTCAAACCTCCCATTTTGATTCTGTAAAAGCACTGATTTCAAAATTCGAAATCCAACATATATTCCATGATTAAAACATAAAATTTACGATTCATCACATATTGGCGTTAGTTAGATCATATATTTCATAACCAAAATACCAAATCAACTTAGTAGCAACATCATCAAACGATTCACAATAGAACATATTCACTCAACATCAACATCAAAGATTTCACCACTTTCATCAATATTCACAACAATCAGTATCAATAAAAAAGAACTTAAAGCATAATTCAAACATGATTGCAAGTACAAGTTTCAAATGTCATTTAATAAATTATAAAGCATAGTTCAAGTTCATTTCAAGTCATTTTCAAGGTTTAAAATTTTAAGATTCTACTTTCATTCATTTTTATTCAAGTTCCTTCAAACATTATCAAGACATTTTTCAAAGTTAAAATTTCAAATGCCATTCGATGTTCAAGTTCATTATATCAAATTCTAATATTCAAGGTAATTTATCCTACAAAGCTTCACATTATTTCAAAATTGTCAACATTCATCAATCATTTTACAAAGAAGAATTCAAGTTTGCTCATATTTCAAATTACATCAAAAGAATATTCAAGATTCATATAAACTTCAAGATACATTCAATGTTACAAAAGTCAGGTTTCCTATTGCCTAAGATTTCAACTTCGAATCTACAATAAGAGCTCTCAAGTTTCTAAACTTAACTTCAATATTACACCAACTACAAGCAACTCGTGGCAATCTCTTTGAAGTCATCATAAGCTCCAAGCTTCATGTTGGCATCGGTTTCTCAATTTCCTTTAAGGCCTCATTCTTGTTGTTAGAACAAGATTTGGTTCTACAACTGTTTAGGGTCCAATAATCATTAAAGCATATAAAAGTGGAAAGTTCATGTGGGTTTCTTTAAACACAAGCTACTTGGAACTTAAAGCATAATTCAAACATGATTGCAAGTACAAGTTTCTAATGTCATTTAATAAATTACAAAGAATAGTTCAAGTTCATTTCAAGTCATTTTCAAGGTTTAAAGTTTCAAGATTCTACTTTCATTAATTTTTATTCCAGTTCCTTCAAATCTTATCAAGACATTTTTCAAAGTTAAAATTTCAAATGTCATTCGATGTTCAAGTTCATTATATAAAATTCAAAGATTCAAGGTAATTTATCCTACAAAGCTTCACATTATTTCAAAATTGTCAAGTTTCGTCAATCATGTTACAAAGAAGAATTCAAGTTTGCTCATAGTTCAAATTACATCAAAAGAATATTCAAGATTCATATAAACTTCAAGATACATTCAACATTACAAAAGTCAGATTTCCTATTGCCTAAGCTTTCAACTTCGAATCTACAATAAGAGCTCTCAAGTTTCTAAACCTAACTTCAATATTACACCAAATACAAGCAACTCGTGGCAATCCCTTTAATATCATCATAAGCTCCAAGCTTCAGGTTGGCATCGATTTTTCAATTTCATTTAAGGCCTCATTCTTGTTGTTAGAACAAGATTTGGTTCTGCAATTGTTTCTCTGAGTTTTGATGATAACAAAGAGTGTGTTTGTATGAGCAATTTTGATACTCTAATGTATGTTATTATTTTAGTTAACAAACATGTTTTGCTTCTGATGAAAAGGAGCTGCCAAAACATTAGAAGAGAACATGTTTCGCTTCTTGGGTACACAAAGTTCTGATGAACAGTAGCGAGAAAAGCTTCAGAAGGCTTTGAAGTTTTGGTGACTCTGATACATATTGTCTAAGAAACCAATCTGAATATTTAAAGACAGAAGTTCTGATTGAACAAAGTCCAGATGTTGAAGACTCAATTTTCAGAAGACAAATGGTTCTTAAGACCAAGTGCTGAAGACTCTGAAGATGTAGTTCAGAAGACTTGAAACTCTTCTAACCTTAGGTTCAATCCAAAGGTTTTCAAGACCAAGTGCTAAGGACTCTAAAGACGCAAATCTGAAGACTCTGAAGACTTGAAGTTTTGATAACCCAGAAGTTATTTTATCTCTTTTGCGCATGCTCGCAGAAGCCTCTAAAGTACATAAGATTAGAAGATAACATTAACGTGGTACAATAGTGCATGGTACAAACAAAATGTTTCATTCCCCAACCATGAAGGATGGACGCTGCGTACGATCTTGTTCCCCGCGTTCTCTTAAGCCTCCATAATTTGTGAAAATTCCAAATGTACCATTCAATGGTCACATCTCTTGAATAGACATATAAAGGGCTTGAAGACTTAGAGAGAAAGTTGCTAATTCACTACTCTATCACACTTATATGCATACTAACAATTTGTGTATATTGTTCATAGAATTCATATTTTCTTAAGTCACTGTGCTAAAAATTTGTTTACATATTCAACTTGTGTATAAGCAATTTTCTTGTAAATAAAACTTGTATTCAAACAATTGTTTAATTGTTCCTTAAGAGACCGATTAGGTCAATATTCTTGAGAAGTCTAGGACTAGTGTGTCTTAGAGATTGATAGTTAGTCACGTACAGTTGGTGTTTGTAAGTGTTAGTCACATACAATTGATGTACGCAAGTGTAATAATCATTTTGATTATTGGATTAAGACCTCGTTGGAGAGAGGCAAAATCACCTGGAAGGGTGGACTAAAGTAGCTTGAGGTTATCAAGTGAACTAGTATAAACATTGTGTGTTCTTTTCTCCTTTATTACTCTCTACCTTATTATCAAAAGTGTAGTTTTTCAAAGGGGATTATTTTCAAAGAAAAGTTTATAAAGGTTAAAACTCAATTCAATCCCCCCTCCCCTCTTTCTTGTGTTTTTTCACACATTCACATGTGGGAAGCCAACAATACATCATCACATGAAAAGAAAAATGGAGGATTGGAGTTGGGAAGTTAACATACACATTCAATTGATAAGAAAGAAATTCAAATATAAAATAAGAATTAACAAGGTCAAACAAAGAGAATTTGGCATATAAGGTAAAAATACAATTAGCAAGAAGTTAACAAAGCCATACATGTTCATTTCACAATCCAAAGCCCAAGTTAACACAACATAACAAAACATAGTGAAACAAAATGTGATTTATGGACTTCCACAAGGCATTTTCGTGCGGAATTTCAAGGGGAAATTTGACACTTTCATTTTAATCTCATCTCAAACCAAGCTCAGCATACAAACCCTAAATTTCTAAACAGTATTTAAGCATTCATACATATTGACACAAAAGGGACAAAGAGAATATCTTAAAGTCAAATACAAACACTAAAAAAACAAAGAAAGCAAAGGTCACCTTAACCACCGCCAGAAAATCCTCAGAACCATGGTCGTTCTTCACCTTTTTTGCCACCGAAAGGTTGGCATCCTTCTTAGGAGCTTGAATCCCTCTCTAATTTTGTACTTCTTTGTTGATTTGTGTTTTTTTGGACTTAGGTTTTCGAAAATTCTTTTGTGGATCTACTAATCTCGTGTGATTTTTTGTGAAATTGGATTTCGAATTTGAATAGAGGGAAGTAAGTTGGAAACGTTGATGTGCAAATTTTTTGAATCTGGGCATTATCATGGCGGCGCCTCCATGAGATTCATCAGTTGGCACCGTGACCTTCAAACTCCACCGTACTCTATTCTTCCTCTTCCACCATTTTGATCTTCTTTGTCTATTCTTTTTATGTGCTATTTTGTTTTTAAGAGAGAGAGAGAGAGAGAGGAGAATATGAAAATGTTTGTTTAACTTGTTGTTTGTTGTTTTTTTTTTAATTATCACATGTTTTTTGAGATGGGTGCAATCAACTGGTGGGTGCCAAGTGGCCACCTGTGCCACTTGTCCCCACGCGAGAGATGATTTGAATAATGATTATGTGCACGCATCCGTTGGTTTCTTACCACGCACTTCTGATCTAATTCATTGATCTTTCATACTTTGACAATCTGACCAGATCTAATGGCTGAGGTTTTTCTGCTTTAAGTTTCTTTTACTATTTTAATTTTAATTTATTTTTAACTTCTAAAATTGATATTAAATCAGTTTTTCACCTAAAAAATCCCAAAAAAATCCTAAAATTTATTTATTATTTTATACCTTATTTTAATTTTTCCCAATTTTATTTTATTTTACTATTTTTATTAATTTCGTCCTTTTGGATGTATTTTAATTACTTTAAAACAAAATTTCATGCATTAAAAAAATCTCAAAAAAATAATATATTATCCATGACTTGTTTCTGACCTTGATTGACTTTATTGGGTTTTTATTAGATGTTTAGATTCTTCATTTGCATTTTATCGTTTTAATTTTCATTTATAAAAGTATTTAAAAATCATTTAATATTTTATTTTATTTACTTTGATTATTTTATATTGTTTAATTGATGTTGCCTTGAGTCATGGCTCATTTAAAAAAACACATCAATATCAATAGAGTTTGGGTGTTGATTTTAATCCACTAAGAAAGGTGATTGATCTTGACGGTAATTTAGGTTAAAGTTGTGATTCAATTTGGGGTTACTACTTATCTTCATCCTTTTATTCTTCTTTTTCTTTTTTTTTTATCAATTGGATGATGATGAATTCATATTGTTCAATTAGATTTGAATTGATGTTTGGTGAGTTTTCATCATATCAAATCTACCTCTACGTGATAAATTGATCACTCAAAGGTACTTTTGATTAGTGATAAGTTTGTCTCAAGGTATCATGGAGAATTCGATTGATGTAATGATGTCATCTCCTTAACTTAGTCTTGATCACATTGCTTTTGAACCATGGTGTTTATTTCATGCAATACACCTATATTATTTTGACCCGATCTCGATAGGTGCAACTTCTACATAAGTTCACTTACAATTGCTTAACATAGCACCAAATTGTCCTGAATCAAAATACTAACTACTAACTTTTACGTTGATGAAATTTATCATTCGCACTTTACATTTATTACATTTACTTATTGAAATTTTATTCCCACAATTTAATTTACGCCGTTTACTTTCTTGCTATTTACTTTCCATGCAATTTACATTTCATACATTTTTCTCTTTTATTTTATTTTTGCTTTGATTAAGACACTAATAAAAAGAAAACCCTAAAAAACTTATAATGGCTCTCTTGGACTATTGTTGACTATCCCTTTGCTTGAGGACCTAGACTTTTGAACTTAGGATAGAACCTCAGCCAAAAATTCATCTGGACCCTTTGTGACCTTGGCTTTCATCTGAAACATTGTGTTGTTTTTGTCTGTTTGTTGTGTGTTTTCTTTGTGTGCAGGTTTTGGTTGCTTGTTACTTTGAATTTCATCTGATGCATGGCCATTGGTTGATTTTTGGATCTAAATGAAGACTTTGCTTTGACTTGGATTTGATTTTAGTTTTTTATTCATCTGATACTTTTGTTATCATTGTTATGGCATAATCCAAGGAAAGGGGAATGGTCATTGTGACTTATTGTCAAGTGTATGCTTCTTGTGTGGTCATTTATTTATTTCCCTATCTTTACTTTATCCAATTAAGATAGCCTCTTCATCTCCTACCCTTCTTCAATTTTCAAAATCTTCTATCTTTTTCAAAGGATTCTTGTTTTCAAATGTGAATCACTTTCATAATAAACCTTGAATTTGCCAAGTGAATTTTCAAACTTCTTTTTCTTAATAAATACTAAGCAACCTAAGCATTATCAAAACTATTTCAAAACTACTAAAAAACACAAACTTCATTCAAACCTTTTTGTGCCCTTGTGCGCTTTTCCCTTTAAATGTTTTTCTCGAAGATTAGACATAAGTCATTTGCATAGTTGAGATATTATTCTCCTATTACCATAAGTCATGATTGAAAAGATGTCAACTTTTTCCACTTGAATACTAGAGGCATGCTTGTTGATTTTATCTAAGTCAAATTCTTCCCTCATAGTGATGTATTGTCCCTCTTTCTCATACTTTGTGGGTGATTAGTCGAGTTTTCTCCAAAAAAATGACAAAGTGTTTTTTCATTTAAAATCAACCAACACACCAAGATTTACACTTTTGAGAAGAACTACACGGTTCTGATTTCTCCATTGCACATTGGACGTACGTAGGCACATAGCTCTTGAAGTTTTGCGGAATCAAAAATATTTTTAAAAAAAATTATTTTCTCATCTCCCCGGTCATATTGCAAACAACTCTCCAGTCATATTGCAAACAACTGTTTTTAACCAAACATAGAATTTCAAGAGGTTCTCATGGAGTATCATGGATGTGAGGGGTGCTAATATATTCTCTTTGCATAACCAACCCTCATATCATGTTCTCTTTGTGCTCTGCTTTTTGCTTTGATTTTTGCCTTGATTTTTTATTTGCATGCTTTTGTGGGTTTTATTCGATCTTTTATCATTCCTTTGGAAACAATAAAGTTTGGAAACGACTCTTGCTTTTTGTTGAAATAAGTTAATTAATAGCTTATTCTTGAATTTTCCCAGCGCGACAAGTTAACAGTAATTTTAAGATGTTATATAGTTGTGTGTCAGATTCTTTCTCATACAAAATCAACCAACTTATCATCTTTGACCTCTAATTTGTGACATCTTGGTTTCTTTTTGATCATATAGTGTGCATCCGTCTTCATTGAGAATTCAACATCTTCAATAAAGCATAGATTCTTTCGACATCCCGTGAACATCCTGACTAATTTCTAAAATTTAATAAGATAAGGTAATGCCTCCTTAAGAAAACTTTTTTCCATGCAGAGGAAAGGAGCAACATATTGTTAGAATATGTGTATAATTCATGTTAGATAGTGATCGAAATAGCTTGACTGTTTCGAATAAGATAGTATTCGAATAAGGTAGTGATCGAACAGCCTGACTGTTCGATATGTTGCCCTTTAGTATGTAGTTTCGAATGAGTTGGACTTTAGATATTGGGCTTTAGTTTAGTTTACACTACTGGGCCCAGGAAATGTGCCTATATAAGGAGCATTTCCTTGCAAGCAATGTAACGTTTTTTCAATAAAATTACAATATACAACTTTCATTCTGTCAGTATCTCATTCCATTCTCTTCTCCTCTTAAACTTCTTCTTCTTCTTCATCACAAATATACTTTCTTTCATCTTCTGTTCCAACAAATTGGTATCAAGGAGCTCGGTTGCGATTCAAGGAGAATCAAATGGCAAACGGAACAACAACGTCGACACGATTCCAAAGAACCTACCAGCCAAAGGAGAAAACTACCAGCGCTGGGTTGCACAAATGAAGGTTATTTTCAGATTTCAAGATGTTGTTGAAATCTTGAATGATGGTGTATTGGAGCTGGAAGCAAATGCGACGGAAGCCCAGAAAGCTGCGCATAAAGATCAGAGGAAGAAAGACTATAAAGCATTGTTCTTGATTCATCAATGTGTAGACTCTGATGTTTTTGAGAAGATAATTGAAGAAGAATCAGCAAAAGAAGCATGGGACAAGTTAAAGAACTTGTATGGCGGAGGAGAAAAATTGAAGAAGGTGAAGTTGCGACCGAAAGCAATACGAATTGATGCACATGAAGGATGATGAATCGATTGATACTTCTCAAAGATTGTAACATTGACGAATCAAATGAAAGCATGTGGCGAAACCATCACAGACCTGCAGAAAATAGAAAAGGTATTGAGATCCTTAACAGCAGATTTTGACTATATTGTTGTAACAATTGAAGAAGCAAAGACTCTTTCTGAGATGAAGTTAGAAGAACTTCAAGCTTCATTAGAGGCTCATGAGATGAGACTGAAGCAAAGAAACTCAGAAAGAGAGAAGGTAGCTGAACAAGCATTGCAATCAAGATTCAGCAAGAAAGCTGAAAAATCAAAGTTTCGAAAGCATCTTGCAGGTGATGAGAAGTCAAGCAAGAATGCTGATTCGAGAAAAGGTATGGGCAACAAGTATTCTGGGAAGAAAGTTGACAAGAAAGATAAGCAATGCTACAATTGTCAAGATTTTGGTCATTTTGCTCGAGACTGTCGAAGGAAGAAAGTAGAAAGGGCGAAAGAAAGTGATGAAGCTCAATATGCACATGCAGGAGACAGTGATTCAGATGATGTGCTGATGATGGTTAATTCTCAATCGAATTCAGAGAAAACCAACATGTGGTATCCGATTCGTGATGCAAAATCATATGACCGGCAACAAAATTGGTTCAAGAAACTAGATGAGTCGAAAAGGGTGATAAAGTTTCGATGGAAGAAACATCGATTCTACGGCAAAGGAGATATTTCGATTGCCGAAAGGATGGTGGAAAAGCTACTATCATCGAGGTATTGTATGTACCTCTATGACAAGTAACTTGATAAGTGTAGGTCAATTACTTGCAAAAGGATTCAGATGAAACTTGAAAGGAATGAGATGAAAGTCTATAGGGTCGATGGGAGGTCGATCATGAAAGCGCCATTGGCGTAAAACAAGACGCTCAAAGTAGAACTCAACACATCGATCACAAATGTCTTGCTTTGATGATGTAAGAAGACAAGGATTGGCTATGGCACCAGTATGGACATCTAAACTTCGTAAGTTTATGCATGCTCAATCGAAGAAGATGGTGGTTGGTTTGCCTTATGTGAAGGAACCAAAGCAAGTATGTGAGGAATGCAGAAAGCTAAGCAAGGAAGGCATTCAAACATGACTTGCCCATGAAATCCAAACGCAAGTCGGAGCTAGTTCACTGACAGTGTGGACCATTTGAAGTAAAATCAAATGGAGGCAAGTATTTTCACGCTCATTGATGAATTTACCGTATATATGGATTTACATCATTGAAAAGAAAAGTGAAGTATTCACACGCTCAAGAAGTTCAAATTGCACGAAAAGCAAAGTGGTCGCAAATTGAAGAAGCCGAACCGACGGTGGTGGTGAATACACCTGAATTTGCCAAATTCAGAATGGGAAGGTATAGAGCAAGTAATTGCACCCTATACACCTCAACACAATGGCATAGCCGAGAGGAAAAAGTATACCGAACATGACAAGAAGTATGTTGAAAGCTAAAGAAATGCCTAAAAGATTTTAACAAGCGCCGAAGAAGATACATTCTAAACAGTGTCCAACAAAGAGGATAGTTGAAAACACCTCATGAGGCTTGACCGATCAAAGCCAAGTGTAAGTCACCAGAGTTTTGATCAATGTGTTTGCATGTACCGAACAATTGAGAAGAAAACTGGATGATCAAGAAGCTATGGTTCTTATAGGTTATCATTCGACTGCGCATGTTGTATTCACCAATCAAGATAAACTAATAATCGAGAGATGTTCGAATCGACGAAAGCAAAGGTTGATTGAGTCAAGTTCAACACGAATCGACACTATTATAACCGTGTTCAAGAAGATACACACGACGAGTCCTCGAATAGTCGGTGAACAAGGTAACACTTCAACTAGTCGAAATGAAGAACCACCTGAGCAAATTGAAAGAAGGTCGACAAGAACTAGAACCGAATCAACTAGGCTAGCTGGTATGAAAGATTCTCGATCAAGTGATTGATGATGATGGTGATCTAGTTGAAGAAGCCATGATGATGGTCAAGTAACCAATCGATTTGAATGAAGCAATGGGTAATTCAATTGTGCGAAGCCATGAAAGAAGAACTCAAAGCCATTGAAAAGAACAAGACTTGGGAGCTTGTCGAAAGAACGAATAAGAAGCCAATTGATGTAAAGTGGATATACAAGGTGAAACGAAGGCCAAATGGAGAAATTGCAAAGCAAGGCTGGTGGCTAGAGGCTTTCTACAAGAAGACTTCGATGAGGTATACGACGGTTAGGGGAAACAATTCAATAGTTGTTTCGACAAAGACATGTGGATGGAAGATGCATCACCGGATGTAAAGTCAAGATTCCTGGACCATTAGAGGAAGAAGTCTATGTCACTCAACCACCGGATTCGACGTCAAAGGACGAGTCAAGGTATATAGATTACGTAAGGCTCTCTATGAGTTTGAAGCAAGCCCCGAGCTTGGAATAAAAGAATAGATAGTTTTCTAATCGGCGTGGTTCACAAAGTGTGTCTCGAACATGGAGTGTATGTGAAAGATGTCGACGGTGTCACCGAATCATTTTATGCCTCTATGTAGATGACTTACCGACATCGAGATGAAGAAGTCGAGATAGCAAAAGTCAAGTCAAAGCTAATGCAAGAATTGAAATGTCGATCTAGGTAATCTCTCATATTTTCTAGGAATGGAATTCAAAATATCAAGAAGGAGTATTCTTGCATCAAACCAAGTATGCTCGTGACATTCAAAAGGTTCAACATGAGCAATCAGAAAGAAGTCACACTCCACTAGAGACAGGAGCAAAGTCGATGAAAGAATCAAATGATAAGTCCAGAATTGACATTGTACAAACAGATCATTGATCCTTGAGATATCTTTGCAATACAAGGCCCGATATTTGCCAAAGTGTGGGGTTGTTGAGCGATTTATGGAGAAACCTCAAGAGTGTCATCTCAATGCAAGAAAGAGGGTGTTGAGATACATAAAAGGAACCATCAATCATGGGTGTTACCGCCAAAGAAGTCAAGAGCAACACAAGCATTGAAGTTCATGGATATACCGATTCGGACTTCATGGAGATCAAGATGAAAAGAAAAGCACCGCAGCTACATATTCATGATCAAGGTGCTCCAATCTCCTAGAGCTCAAGAAACAAAGCATTGTGGCTTTGTCATCATGTGAAGCGAATATGTAGTGCATCATATGCGATGTCAAGCAAGATGGATCGAAATGTTACTTGAAGAACTCAAGATAATGGAGCCAAAGAATATAAAGTTATTTGTTGACAACAAATCAAAGAATTAACTTGGCTAATCATCCAAAGGTGTCATGGTCGGAGCAAACACATTGAAAGAAGGTATCATTTTCTGAGAGATCAAGTGAACAAAGGGAAGATCGAAATAAAGTACTGCAAGACAGAAGTTCAACTAGCTGACATATTCACTAAACCTCTGAAGAAAAACAGATTCGAAGAGCTGAAAGGGAGCATCGGAATGAGAAGTCTCGAGAACATGAATTAAGGGGGTGTGTTAGAATATGTGTATAATTCATGTTAGATAGTGATCGAAATAGCTTGACTGTTTCGAATAAGATAGTATTCGAATAAGGTAGTGATCGAACAGCCTGACTGTTCGATATGTTGCCCTTTAGTATGTAGTTTCGAATGAGTTGGACTTTAGATATTGGGCTTTAGTTTAGTTTACACTACTGGGCCCAGGAAATGTGCCTATATAAGGAGCATTTCCTTGCAAGCAATGTAACGTTTTTTCAATAAAATTACAATATACAACTTTCATTCTGTCAGTATCTCATTCCATTCTCTTCTCCTCTTAAACTTCTTCTTCTTCTTCATCACAAATATACTTTCTTTCATCTTCTGTTCCAACACATATGTTACTTGCCAATGAGTTTTAAAAAGCTGATAAAGACAATAGCTCGTCTTTGTTACACAAAAAAATAAATTTTATATCTGATTGGTCATCTTATTTTGTCCACGATCTTGCAAAGTCAATGTTAGAATTCAGCCTATTAAGTCAGGAACGTTTCTTGATTCTTCTCAAAGAATGATTTGTGTTCCCAGTCTTAAGTTCTTCTAGCACCTTTAGAATTTAAACATTAATAGCTAAATATATTTTGCATGCATATGGATCAGTTCCACTATTGACCTGAATTGAATATAAGAACATCTCAATCAAGACTAACATCATTGGAAGCATGTAATGGAATTTAGAGCCTTGATATAGCTCTGCGGACATAAATGTTTCCCTTTTTATGTTAGCAGTAACTTTATAACTCTTAATCACTAATAAGTTAAGGAGTGTGAAATCCTTGAGTATACTCACGAAAGGACTAACACGAAGGAAATCAAAAACTCAGATGTAAATGCATTGGTTTTACCTTTCATGGTTTTGTTACTAAAACACATAGCTTTTTAGAATAATGTTCTAAACTTTATACATGCAATCTAAAAACTTATCACGTGCACATGTATAGTGGAAGTAAAACTAAAACACTCATCCTGTAATTTACTTTCAATGTTAAAAACATGAACAGTATACATGAAGCAAAACTTAGATAGAAAGCTAACAATATGTAAAGCAAGTTGAAGCTTGTTCATTCATTTTTCAGTGGCTAGTATAAACGTGTTTTAACGTATGCTAATAATAATTCCTAACCAAAACCAAACAAGTATGACATTTAAGTAATAAATAAGAGATTATTTATTGACAGTGATGATGTTTGAGAATCACTTATCTTTTAGCGTAGGCATTAGTACTGCGATCCCTTTCTTTAGAATTCTTCTGTAGGATTGCAGCCTTGTGTATGCCGAATCCATTAATAATGCAGAGCGAACTACAGGGACGAGTCCTACTTAGGATTATCGTTATTACCCTGAAGGCTATGTTGTTCTTTTCATAGCTCATTGTTTGTGTCAAAGAATATCACCATCCCAAAGAACAGATGCAACATTAGAGCAATATTGTTATTCCCATAGTTTCCTCTTCTTATATCTTCATTTAGTATTCTCTTTGTATAGACCCTGCTATGGAAAAGACATAAATAAAAAGAGGTTCATACTCTAAAAGCTAAACTGAACAAGGCTTTAGAATCAAAAGTCACGTATATTATTGATCCAACAAAATTTAAAAGATCTTTAAACGTATCTTACAAAAAGTATAATTTGTAGAAAAGTCTAATCAAATAGAAAAAATCACTCTCATCATCACTTGACTTGTCATTATTGTTGTAAGAAAGGTCATACCATTGCAAAATATACATTTAGGAGATGTCTTGTTCCTGGAGGTGTTTTTCAATGGATTCCCAAATGCAACATAGTTTTCATTTACTCTCAAGGACCCAATGAAAATTGGGTATTTAAGACTCTTGATTGATTTTGTAGATTGAATGTCTTGTATCTACGGAGAGAATGTGGGTTCTCGATAGTGGATGCTCAAGACATATAACAAGTGACATTTACTTATTTATTGAGTTGGTGTCAAAGAAGAAGGAATATATGACTTACGAAGACAAAAATAAGGGTGTCTGTTATACTCGGTGAAGGTAGTGTGAGTAGTCCCTCTTCTACTACTATCTTTATTAGTACTTATTGTTGAAGAGTTTGTGCATGTCACTTTTAATGAATATTATCCTAGAAATATCTTGAGGTATTTATTTACATGATGTAGGCGTATCTTCAGAAGACATACTTAAAGACACTGAAGAATGAAATGATCATCTTAAAGCGGTGAAATCTGAGGAGGACGAAGATGATCCTAAAAAGAAAAAGAATGAAAGTCCAACTGAAGTGGATGATCTTTCCTTAGTTTAGAGGACTTCAAGGACTATCCAATCAACAATATTCTTGGGTACATCACCAAAGACATGACTTCACTCTCTAAGAGAACTCAAAGAACAGATATTTATGTCATTACAAAAAAATTAGCAAATTGCGACGGTTAATTTTAACAAATTACAACTACCACAAATGGCAAGGTGTGACGGTTGTGTAACTGTCGCTAAAACGTGTTTCGCCAAGATGTATTGTGACGGTTACTAAAATCGTCACTCCGACTGTCGTCATCAATCGCGATGGATAGGAATTGTCATAAATTACAAGTAGCTGAAAGTGACTAAATGTCGTGGATTTCAATTCTTTTTTCAGTTGATTGCGATGTTTAAACTGTCGTGAGTTAGAGTCCTGGCGGTTCAAACCGTTGTAATTTAATCTATAATATTCTATTTTTTTAAATAATATTCTTTATAATTTTTTTTTTTTAATTCCGTAAGGTTTAAGGTTATTATATATTTTTAAAAATGTATTTTATGTCACAAAATTTCATGGATATAAACCATTAGGAGTAAATGACCCTTAATTTTTTAAAGGATAGCTAAGAATTTACCATATTATAATAAAATAAATGGGACAACATTTCATTGACAAAGAGTGAAAACGAAGAAAAAAAACTAAATACAAAACTAAACAAAAACACCCAATTTTGAAGGCAATGGTTATGATACAGAGCATTGTTAAATTATAGCATAGAAACATTAGAATTTACCGAGCCATGCATCAGAAACATGGGACCTCCATAATGTTGTTTTGACAGCCTCTTATGTTACATCGTTAATATTTCTGACCATAGTCACACAATTCGCAATTCGCTTTGGTACGCGGTACGGGTACGGGTTCGCGGTACGCGATATCAGAAGAATTCGGTACGTTTAGAGGTATAGAGCTTCGGTACGCGTCGGTTCGTACCACATGTCAAGGTAGCATGCCTCCTCTAAAAATAATGTTACAGATTTGAGAAAATAAATAGAGCGATTTAAAGCAATTGTATATAATAACTCAGTTCCACATTGGGTGTGTTTCACAAGTTGAGAGAAGAAACAAGTTATAAATAAAGCAATGCAATTACAGTGAAAATCAATGTGGATTGAGCAATGTTGTATGCTTGGCTGCTACATTTTGTAGGTTGCACGTGGGCCCAAACAATAATAATAAAGTAGTTTAAATATCGGTAGGCTTCTGTACATGGCCATTAATAATAAATTAATTCAAATTTTTAAGGAAACATGTAATCTGTTGGGTTCGTTGTTTTTTGTGAATTTTCAAAGAATTATTGCGAATTAATACGCAAAAGTACCGCGAACCACAGAAAAAAATTAAATCATGAACTTGGAAATTCCTAGTAAAATGAAAAATATTGATAGAATAGTGAATGGAATTGAGTTAAGCTGAGTTGAAAGTGTGAAGAATTGTAAGTAAGGAATGAATTATGAATACCTGAAGGCACATAAGTATATCAGCATTGTGATTGTAAGTGAAGCAATTATGGTGGAAATTGTGGCAAGCAGTTTCAATTTCGGAAAGATCTTGTGTTGTGGCCATCTTGAACATCCAGCAATTTCTCCGACACAGTCGACATTTCTCTCAACTGAATCATCATTCAATTCCCTTCTAGACATGTAGCTATCCAACCTCCCAATTGATACCAATGCTTGTGAAAGAGATAATTGAGTGAGAAAAAATCCTAATAGCTTCCTACACGATCTTAAAAACCATGTAACTCACATGCCACCTTAAAAACCTTTTCAAATAGATACAACACAGTAGGTAAACCCAATAACTATAAATAACAATGAGAAGCCACATAAAAAACCTTTTCAAATATTACAACCAACTATTTTGCATACCCAATAATGTTTACCATTTAAGATGACCAAAAGAAAATTTGAAGCATGCAATATAGTCATCGAGTAATTATAACCATATAATAACAAAATGTGATGCATTTATCTTTCCAAATCATGATCATAAAGAACAAAATATACCTCACAGAAATAGTAAAAAGATAGTCTCAGCCTCCAAATCAAAATAGTCCCTTTTTAGAGATAAATTATCTTCTACTTTATACCATAGTTTGAACTTGAAATTAATTTACTTATTTATTTGTATTGATTAAGAGATAAAGCTAAATATGAGATGTCACTCCTTCTCCTAGCTAAACACATTGACCATTATTAAAACCAATATTCTATGAAATTGCCTGTATATATGTACCATTTTGGGTTTGAAAGGGAACTTTGCTTCCTTAAAATGTTAACTCAATTTTCATTAAAAAAAATATTTGATACTTTCCAACTTCATTTGATACTTTTCTCCAATGACATTGTTAATTTGAGTAACACAAATCTGCAAACAAGAACTAAGTAAGAAAAATACACCAAATGAACATGAATAAGAGCTGATTTTTTATAGATTTGAAGCTAAACAATTGACCTGATTGATGATAGATATTGTTCCATTTCTCTGGTATTTATTTCAAACTAATATAGCCACACAATACAATTTTCTCACTTGAATTTAAACCTACAGAAAACAAAACCATACAAGACAAGACCATCATAATCGAAATCCTAAACAATCAAAATTCACGTTTTTTAGAGAAAGGTGAGATTTACGGATCCAAGGAATTTGAGAGAAAAAAACGAAATTGGAAGCGCTAGTAGCGAAAAATGAACGCGGGACAATGAAAAATGTGTGGATTTCTCAATGATGCCACTAAGGCTGCTTCGGTTACCAAGAACTGTCGTAGCGTGTGTCATTAAATGTGAATTAGAACGGTTTTGTTTGAACGGTCGTAAGTCAAGTGAGGT
The DNA here is from genome assembly GCA_021764765.1 of Vicia sativa. Classification (NCBI taxonomy): domain Eukaryota; kingdom Viridiplantae; phylum Streptophyta; class Magnoliopsida; order Fabales; family Fabaceae; genus Vicia; species Vicia sativa. The sequence goes on from CM038795.1 coordinate 18,997,038, forward strand.
AGACACGCGTGTTCGCGGTGCAGTTTGAGTGGTTTTGATGAAAAAAGTTATTTGAACTGCGAGAAAGAAAAAATACGGTTTGGTTTGCTTCAGTTGATTTTTAGAAAAAAAAATCAAACCAAACCAAACCGAACCAATGCGGTTTGGTTCGATTTTTTACAGATATTTTGTTGAGTCATACATATGCACATATATATATATATATATATATATATATATATATATATATATATATATATATATATATATATATATATATATATATATATATGAGGAGGGATCAAATTACACCAATTAGTTACACCAAGTATTACACTCATTTATAACCTTTGATTTATTTAAAATCTAATGGCTATTATTAAAAAGCATCTTAGTAAAATGTTTCCTTTTTTCACAAGACCAACCATTCCATATATATTTTACTAATAAATGTCATACAAATACTTACAAAATAAAAATTATTTTCTTCCATTTTGTTTAAATTAAAATTCTCATTATTTATTTTTTTATTTTTATTTTTCATCGTTCATTTTAAATTAAATAAAATGATAATCATAATACAAAATAAACTTAAAAAATAAGTAGAAAATATAAAACAAAATAAATTTTATTGATCATATTTCATTTTGTCTAAATTTTATTTAAATGTCATATATATGACATTTTTTAAAATCATATTATATCTTACATTATTTAAAGTTATAATTACAAAAATATTGTAATTTTAATATTAAAGAGAACAACTAAAAGAGAATAATTAAAAAAATAATTAAAAGAAATAATTTGGATATTAAGATATAATAGTGTTAATTGTATTTATTAGTATTATTACTATTTTACTATTATTATTTTACACTTATTATTATAGTTAGATATTATTATTATTATTATTATTATTATTATTATTATTATTATTATTTTAATATCATTATTAATTGTGATATTTAATTGAAATTGGTGTGAAAAATTAAAAAAGAGTGATAAAAATTTCAAATTCTAATGTAGTATCACATAAGCGTAGTATGATGCCACATAAAGATTAGGGTTAAGGTTGTGTTCAAAGTTGTATGACAATCTTAAATTTAAATTAAATATATAGATATATGACATTTATTAGTAAAATATATATGGAATGGTTGGTCTTGTGAAAAAAGGAAACATTTTACTAAGATGCTTTTTAATAATAGCCATTAGATTTTAAATAAATCAAAGGTTATAAATGAGTGTAATACTTGGTGTAACTAATTGGTGTAATTTGATCCTCCTCTATATATATATATATATATATATATATATATATATATATATATATATATATATATATATATATATATATATATATATGACATCATAACTTTGGATTAGATCACTCATACACTATCAAATAACTGTTGAAAGTAATTCCTTGTGTCAGAAAATATTTGATTTCATTTGATTTAGGAGTGTGGAAACCGTTTGTTACACACATATTTGATTTTAGATTTAGATAGATTTGATTTAAATCTAAAATAGAATATATTTGATTTGGATTAGAGAACAAGCTAACCTAAATCTATAAATAGAGGGAGTAACTCTTATTTTTATAATTCAATTCATTCACAGAATTTTACAGTTGCAAAGTGAATAAGAAATTTTCCACAGTTTGTGGGTAGAGAGTTACTCTGCAGAAAATAATTATTTCTTGTTCTTCTTTTACTTTAATTGTTCATTGTTATTGTGTGGTGATATAAATCTTGTTCATCAAGATTGGTAGAAATTCATCATAGATATTTGGTGGAATTCCAACATCTGATATCAAGAGCTCCGGTTATAATGAAACAAAAAAAATAGAAAAGATGAGAGATTAGTGAAGATGAAAAAGAAAGAACATAAGAGATGAGAGATTAGAGATAAAGATATGCGATAAAATGAAATTAATAAGGGAACATTTGCATAAAAATGATAATGTGAAAAAGAAAGAATATAAGAGAGTAGAGATTAGAGAAGAAGAGGTAAGATGTAACTGGTGAAGATGGACCGATAATAATAGGAGAGATTTAAGAAGACTGGAAGTAAAATCTTAATTGTAAGAAAGAGAAAATTATTCAAAATCATAAGGTTAGTATATAATAGGTGTAAGTTTGGGTTAGATGCGAGTTAAGTAAAATTTAGATTGTAACATAATGTGGTTTGATTCGGTTTGGTTCGGTTTGCAAAATACAAACCTCAAACCGAACCAAACCATGCGGTTTTGTTAAAAGATGAACCAAACTAATCCGAACTAAATGCGATTTTTTGCGGTTTTGGTTTGGTTTGCGATTTTCTATTGGGTTGGTTTGGTTTTGAACACACCTAGTGATAGATTAAAAAATTTCCTGTAGTGTGTGTCTAACAAAGCGCTATCAAGCATTGTAGATTTTTATTTTCTTTGTTCATCTATGTTTATAATTTAAAGAATGTGTGATATATGTGATGTATGATGCAATTTCATGACAGTTCACTTCTGAAAATTTTCTTGATTAATCTATAAGTGTTTTTCAATCTATATATATGTTTATAATGACATCATGTTTTAATCATTTGTATTTCATCATCATTTGTATTTCATGACATAAATTCTTCTTATTTGAAATATCATATGATATTATGCTTGGACATGTTGTTTATCTCTCTTGTATTTTTGTGCATCATTGGTAATTTATGTTTATGGTTTTTCACTTCATCATCATTCTATATGAGTGTTATTGTTGTTATTCAAATTTATGTTTGCAAAACCTCTAAGTGGTATATATGTGTTTGTGTATTTTACTTGATGCTTATTACATTTTTATGTTTTTTTTCTCTTTTTGATGTTGCCAAAAGGGAAAAAGCTATGCAAGAACAAAGAATATTGTATACTTCTATTTTGCAAATAAATAAAGATTCACATATTCAGGGGAGATATGATCAGAGACTACGAATATATCGTATGTTTTTCCATCATTTAAAAGAGAGGGTATGTCAGTGCAATATCTTATCGTAGATGTTTTGAATGATGTAAAAATAATGCAATTTGTATTATTTGTATATTGGACCTTATCTTTATATGTGTAGGACACTTAGGAAACGATTCAAAAGCTTTTGAACAAGTCAAAAATATGAATTTTCTGGAAAATCCTATGTTTGAAGCATAATTCTCAAAAAAAATCATGTCCAATTGAAGTCGACTCTCAGACATTATGGTTCGACTCCCCAGTATGGGTTGTAACACCCCAATATTTCAATTATTGAATAATTCGAATTTGTAATTATTTATTTAATTATTGTATTTTTGGGATTGTTGGAATTAATTAAATAAGTGAGCTTGGACTGTGGTGTAGAGATACAGTGTGGGGGTGTGTGGTAAAAGACTCTAAATCCTATTATTGGTTATTATTATTATTTTAGAATAATAAGAAATAAGAGAAGGAAAAGAGAAAAAGAGACACATTTGGAATATTCATTCTACGTGAAAGTGAGAAGAGCAGAAGGAAGGAGGAAAAGGCAAAAGTGTCAGAATCCGGCGAATCCTTAAGGTAAGGGTGATTTCGATTAATTACTATGCCTTATAGGTTTTGGGATCAATAGGATTGATTAAAGCATGTTAGTAATCCCAATTTAGGATTTTCTAGGTTTGTAGGATTTATCCCAATTGATGTCGAATTGTGTAGAATTGACTAAATTACATGATATAGGATCGTTAGGGATGACCGGAATATTATATTGCATGTTATTGCTGTTTTTTGATAGATTCTACTGCCTTGGAATGTATGGGTTCGATTGGGAATGATAGGAATTGGAATTGGAATCATGTTGCTGTCAAAACTTGTGTTTTCTACTACTGTAGGTCGTGGGAACCGGTTTCCTTGTGGGAGGAACCAGGTTCCCAGTGTGTTGGTCAGTGAAAATGGGCATTTTTGAACGCAGGAACCGGTTACTCTTGGGGAGGAACCGGGTTCCAAGTGAAATTTTTACACGGAAAATAACATTTTTAGCAGAAACCGGTTCCCTGTCTGGAGGAACCGAGTTCTCCATACATTTTTCCAGAGAGCGTGTTTTTAACACTTGTGAGAACCGGGTTCTCCCTGGGAGGAACCGGTTACCACTGTACCATTTTGAAAAATAACTAAACTTTAAAAATTCATAACTTTCAAACCGTAAGTCCGTTTTGAGTGCCGTTTTGGACGTTGTTTCTTAAATTTAATGCTCTATTTTATAAAATGAAGAAAATCACTGTAGATTGAATTTTTTTTGAAAATTCGTCGAATTCCGAATTATGTGGTTTGTTACTTTATGCATACTTGGTGTATATGCAGTACTGTATCCGTGGTAATTGATTGTAACAGGATTTGGTGGATAAAATGCATGTTTATGTTATTTGATGTGTGCATGATCAATGAGGATATCATGTTCTGGTTTGATTTGGTTTATGACGGTTGATGTGGTCGTGAACTTATTCGAATGTTGCATGCTTTATGATGTGCATGCATATACATTCTGGTGGTAGTTAATTCCCATTGTGCGGAATTAGTGAGTATTTCCAATAACCGTTCCCGGGTGATTATGGGTGGTGAGGCTGAATTCATGTTTAGGTGATTATGGACGAATCAATGTTGGTGACTTAGTTCACGTTTTGGTACCACATGCATAGAATCATGCATTTGCATTTGTGTGAATTATAACATAATAGGATGGTTTTCCATGTTATAATTTATTTGTCATGTATGGATGTATGCTTATGAATTAATTGGTGAGAAATCGACTTATCTGATTATGCTAAAAAGGGTGGATTAATATACTTGAGATATTTTATTGTTGTGAGAAACTTATAATGCATTTTAATTATGATGAAGTCTCACCCTTACTTTGATGATTTCAGATTAAAGTTAGCGGCTCAGAAGTTGGTGAGGATGGCTTATAGAGCTGTGCTAGAGTGCTAATGAAACTCTGTTGATTTATTTGAGATTATTTTGGATCATTGTTGTTTTGACATTATCCTAGTTTTGATTTAATTTCGCTGTGTAAAATATGTTATTCCTTGATTATGGATGTTTATGTTCCTCGGTAATGCATGACAACTGTTTTGGTTAATTATATTTTGAAAAACAAATTGTAACATCCCTTATTACATGTTAACTCTGAAATATAATATGATAATCCGCGGGGTATTTTAGAAGGGGGTTACATGGGTCGACTCCCTTCAAACCCTATATTTGATGTTGATCATATCTTCTTCTATTTCCTTGATCTCGAGCTCATGATCAAGAGAAAAGAAGAAGATATGATCAACATCAAACATAAGGTATGAAGGGTTGGATTTCCACTTTTCTCTTGTAAGCTATGTTTGTAAAGGTTAATTTTCATTATCTCAATTCCTTTAGAATTGGGGGAAGATGTACCCATAGCAAGGTCAATTGGGGAACTTCCTAAACAAAATATATCTCTCTATCTATCTATCTATCTATCTATCTTACTTTTTCTTGCAAATTATGAAATCATTGATTATGCAATCGATACATTAAGATAATTTCTTTGTCTTATTATTCAAATTGTTTTGTTTAGTTGATTGCAATCTATAAAAGTGTAATTGGTTTCTCACATCAACAAAATCAAAGAAAATTTTGGTTTGAATTGATTGCACATCAATTGTTCTTCTACAAATTCAAAAACTCTTGAACCAAAGTCAGTCAACCTGTTGAAAGAAACATGCAACAATTATTTAATCATCTAATAATTTTGTTTGAGAACAAACAAAAATGTAAGTTGGGGAGAGTTGATAAGTGTCATATTTACGTTAAATACGTTGGCACATATCTGCTTATTTTATAATTAATTATCACAAAACCCCTCGGTTTATCTACGAAAAGTAAAGAAACACGTGTTTGGACTTTTCTTGTATGAATTTATCAAAATCAGGTGAAAAGAACTAAAAACCATGAATTAGCACAAAGAGAATAAGCAAAAGCAAAACCCTAAAAAACATGGCTCACTAGGCCCCGTCTACAGGCGCACTAGGTGAACTGTATGGCTAGGTGGCAACACTTGGTGCAAGTGCTTCACGGTGAAACAAGGGTTAGCGTGTTGGTTGAAGAGGTGGTGCGATCATAATTTTACCTATAAATAAAAAATGTAGTTCAGTGCAAACAGGGTTTTAGTGGTTTGGGGGGAGTAAATAGTTATAGTAGGTTTACTCTCGTTTACAACGAGATGATAAGAAAGAAAGTCTAGATGCGGAAGGGCTGCTCAGGTGACCGGGTAGATCCCATTTTCGAAATCAACATCTCTAGAAAGGTTAGTTGTTACGCTAACCATGTGTATGCGTAACTAATACTTCTATTGTTTAGGTTAAATTTAGTCATTATAGGTCATGGTATTCTATGTAAATCTACTCATGTTATAATACGGTGACTCTTTAATCTTAATGCTTATTTTAGCTTTGCAACTTAAAACATGTTTTCATGGCGTGATATGACAACGAAGTGTGCTTGTCATTACTAGATTCATGATAATCATCTATTGAGTAATAAGCCTATACATTGGTATAAGCTCAATATCCACATATATTGTAGCATGATCGGTGTGGAGTCTTGCTCCTTTGTGACTGTTGGACTTAATGCTCTGTGTTAGTTAATAGTAATGTGTATCGTTCTAGTAGGTAACACATTGATATCATGGCGTGAAAATCGAATGGAGATATGAATGACGGTAACAAGCGGTAGTGTTATATGTTGAGTAAAAAATCATACTATTGACTTATAGGTGTGCATGATAGATATGTAATAATGAAATCTATCCCAAACAAGTCTTTTCAGTTCCACTATTAACAATGACATCTTCAACTTTACTTTCAGCTATTTATTCTCTGTTATTTTAATTTCTGCATCACAACAAATACAAAACTCTTTTCTAACTTAAGATGATAAATCACTGCGTATTTGTCTTTAATACCATCGGTCTCTATCGATACAATAATTATATAATTTACTTTTGCTTCAAACACAACAACCTTATATTTCACGTGTCTTGATTGTTACGCTGGATAATTTTTAATGAATCTCGTATAGTTGAAATGGATATATGGATCTCACTTGTTTTTGGCCTTTATCCAGCCTAGAACAATATATATTAAAATTTAATGATTAATATTTATAAAGAATAAAGATCGAAATCAAACAAATAAAATTACAATATTTAAACAAATAAAATTACAATATTTTAAAAAGAAACCGAAAATTTTTGAATTTTCCGTATTTTTCAGAATTTTTAAATTTTTTTTTTGAAAAAAAACAAAAATTTGGGGGGTGTACTGGAAATTTCAGTCACATGAATTTCTGAATTTTTCAGTAAAAAACAGGATTTTTTTAAAATAAAAAAATAAAATTTTTTGATAATATGTATTTGAAATTTTCGGTAATGTATTTGAAATTTCTGGTATCTCAATTTTTTTTTTTTTAATTTGTGTATTTGAAATTTCGAATATAAAAAAAAGAAAAAAATTTCCAAAAATTTCAACAAAAATAAAGTTAGAATAAAAATATTTAGAGGTGCTATATACAAGTGAGGGGTAGGAGAAAAATTCTCTTATTTAATGGCTTCCAAAATTCAAGAAAAAAAATACATTTTTACATAAAAAGAGTTTTTCCTTAATAGAACATATATAAAAATAGTTAAAGTGTTTTGTTTTAGTATCTGTTTAGTTCAGTAGGTCAATTTTAAGGCTTATAAATTTAGTATAATGACTTGTAAGCCAAGTTTTTTACTTAACTTGGAACATAAGTTAACCATTCATACACTCCATACATTAAGGTTTTTGTGTGAATATGATCGTCCTCGTCGATAACTATTATTGATATCAGACGGTATAAAATTTCAATAGACGTTTTTCTGTAAAAAAAAAATTCAATAAATTAAATTTAAAATCTACGACATTTTAATTTTGATTCAACAACGTGAATGATTCCGCGAATCTGAATAGAATTGACAAATTGAACATTGAGAAAATTAACCATGTGATTGTTTTGTTACTGCATCATAGTGTACTGATTCTGTTTCTACTCAACTAAAAATATGGTCCATTCATACTTGAATGATTTTGAAACTTTCAACACTTACCCTTTTAGTCTCAAATCTGGATCTCCATTATGAAAGCTTCTTTAATTTCTTCTTAAAATACTAACAGCGAAACTCACACGTTAAATGTGTGACGAGTCGCAGATTTAAAATTACACCGCTGTTTATTAAATCTTCTCGAAATACGTTAAAATTCTTTCCTTATCAGACAAGAAAACCATTTCTTTAAAATATGTTTTTCTAGACAAAGTAATCTAAAAATTGTGTTCCAATTTAAATAATTACATAAAATATTTGACCAAAGTAATTTTTTTAGACTTTTTTTTTTATGAAAAAGAAAGAAAAAAAAACACATGAAACAATGTGGGCCAGCTCATTATTCTTCTCTATTATTGTTGTTGGTGTTAGGAAAGTCATGAAAACTTTTCTTGTATATATAGCTAGCTTGTGGAGCAGGACACTCCAATTACAAATATCCTTCACCAATCAAATTTCCAAGAAAGAAAAAACAAAACATTCTCAATGGGCAGCACAAGAAGTGAATACTGTGTCTTCATGAACTATGATCGAGAATACGATCGACTTCAAAATAATCGGTATGTCTTTATTCGATTAACATTACATAGATAAACATTCTTAAACATTGTTAATTATTAATTTGAACATTTATGTTTTTTTTTATTTGTGTTATGCTTAGAACTGAGAGAGGGGCAATTGAGCTTGATTTGTACCTTAGTAGAAAGCATGATGAGGTTTTAGCAAGAAATTTAGAGACAGGAAGCCACAACAAGATAACATCTCTGGCTATTGTTGATGCTTTCATAGTGGAAATCACTGAGGAACAAGTAATGTAGTATGATTTTGTTGTATGATTGATATATTTGACTTATGATGTTTTTTTTTCATTCTTGTCTTGATTAATAATTTGTTACGCTTTGAAACAGGCCAATGTGCTTAGATCAGCAAATGGAGTGAGAGTTGTGGAGAAAAATGAAGTGGTATAGTTTAGCAGGTTCCAGAAAGATGAAGTGGATGAAGAACTTTGTTTTAGAATAATTGCTTATTTAGCATTAGTTGTATGAGTTCAATTTGTCATTGAGAGTATTGTGTTGTATGAAAGGATATGACAAACTTGATTGGTATTTTCTCTTGGTTTTTCTGCCTAGTTTTTTTATTGATTATTATTATGATACAAAATATAATGCATTTTTGTTACAATGCTACCCCACTCACAGCATAGTTTGCGTGTCATTATAGCATATCCCTGTCCAACCATGTTTGTCCAATGAGTAAAACTGACCTATAGCAAATATGTTGTTGCTATACTGTGGAGGCAGAAAATTTGTGTTCTGGGACCAAAAGAAAAATATAGTTCAAGTTTATAATTATAATTTACTTAATTTTTTTTATTTAAGATTGTTAATATTACTCTGAATTAGGTTAGGATAGAGACCAATACTCTCGAATTTTTTTGGATAAGGATTGCTAATATAAACGGCTATTCTAGTATTCTAGACAAATTTTACAAAGGATTGTTCTATATTTTTATTTCTTTTCTTTTTTTCTTTAATTCATTCACCATATATACCAATTTCTATTCAAATATATGGCTTAGGGTTTAGTGGTGTTAAATTGAATAAAATAAGGAAGTTTGGTTTTTAAAAATATTCTTTATCACACTTTATTTTTCATTGTTCTATCGTATTAGACTCATTTAAATATACTATAAAATTTCTCCATAAGAGAATATTTCATAGATTACTCTTTCATTTATTTTAGAAAGTGAGTCATAAATATTTTATTTATATATTATTTTGTTATATGCAAGTTTTTGATACTTTAAAATTATTTAACTTTCCTTGTTATTATAATAAAATAAAATTAAAAATACAATATAATTACGATAAAATAAAATAAAATATTATTATTATTATTATTAATTATTATTATTATATTATTATATTATATTATTATTATTATTATTATTATTATTATTATTATTATTATTATTATTATTATTATTATTATTATTATTATTATTATTATTATTATTATTATTATTATTATTATTATTATTATTATTATTATTATTATTATTATTATTATTATTATTATTATTATTATTATTATTATTATTATTATCATCATCATCATCGACAATAGTGGTTACTATGCAATAAAAAAGTCAAAATTACATGATTTTTAATATAAGAAAATGTGAATTTTTAGGTATCTATAATAAACAATTTGATACTAATACCTTTAGTAGAAATTAATTTAAAATATTAATTTACTTTTAAATAAAATAAATATAAAAAGTGACATGATATTGATTGTAATTATTTAATTGGACGAGGGTATTGGTATCCCACTAAACTAAATTATAGGGTATAGAGTGTTAAAAAAAATTGTGCGTTGATTAGTTTTCTCGATTTTGAATCTTTCAAAAACTATTTTTTTTATTGAGTTGTTGAAATTTTGTTAGAGGTATACTTGGCTAAGTTAGTGGGAAGCACTAAACCTTTAGATAGTGATCAACTAACATAATTAGTTGTTTATGGTAGAAGAGTTTCTTAGAAAGTTAGATGTTATTAGTGGATAAGGTGATGAAGAACACGAAGAATAAGAGAATATATTTTATTGTTAGTGCACAAGGTAGTGACAGAGGGTTATAAAGATATAACAAAGAAACGATTGGATTCTTGATAAAATCCTAGTTATAAATTTATATATATATATATATATATATATATATATATATATATATATATATATATATATATATATATATATATATATATATATATATATATATATATATATATGCCATGTAGACCCTAACAAAAAGTAAACTTAATAGCTAAATTTATTTAATAGCTAAGCTAACAAAACAACTAGAACCCCAAAAGCTAAACATACTTCTGAGCATAACCTCAAAAACTTCTGATTCTAACAACAACTTCTAAATATGAATTACTTCCAACACCATCTCTTAATTCATATTCAGATAACCAAAATCTACAACACCATATCCACCCCTCAAACGGATAAGGTGTTCAATCTTTGACAGCTTCACAGGTTGACAACACAATCACCGGTTGCTTCTTAAAGCACCAAGAAATGGGACTTCCAAGATACTTGAAAACATATCTAGAAGTACCTCTTATGTCAACTCTATCTCCTCACCAATCAGAGTCTGAATAACATACCAGTTTTGCATCTGATCTAACACCATAAGGGAACAAGACTCCATACCTCAATGTCTCTTCAGTATCTTGCAGCTTGTCAAACTCTGCAAATCTCCTTGGTATTTTTCTGATTCGTTGTGGCCTCTGAACTTGTTCAGAGTCTCCTTATAATTCTGGAATCATATCTCCTTCTAAACTTTCTTCAAAAGTTTGATTACCACTAGAAGCTCTACCTTTGTTAACTTCTAGACCTCGTCCAGAACCACTACCTTCAGAAATACCATATTTTGAAGTTGGATCACCTTCAGAAGCTCTGCCTTCAGAAATTCCACCTTCAGAATAATGGCCACCGTTAGAGGCTGGACTACCTTAAGAAGCTCATCCTTCAGAAGGTCCGCCTTTAGAGACATGATTTCCACCAGAAACATTATCATCTCCAGAAGCTTGTCCACCAAAACCTACGTCTTCAAAGTTTTTCGTTCTAGAAGAATGATCACCACCAAATTCTAGATCATTGTCAAAATTTGGATCAGAATCAGGTTCACCATCTGACTCATCTTCAGAGTCTCCAGAATATTTTTCATCTTCAACTCTAGCTCTTCTTCAAAACTTTCAAGTTCTTACTCATCTTCAAAACCTTCAGGTTCTGATTCATCTTTAGAAGTGGAATCTCCTTCTGATTCTGACTCATCTTTTAATCATTCTCTAGGCTCATAATCATCTTCGAATTATGACTTATCTTCAGCTTCAGAGTCATCTTCTGACTCTAACTCATCTTCAGAAACAAACTTGGCTTCTGATTTAGAGTCATTTTCTGATTCTGACTCATATTCAAACACTCATTCAAAATATTCATAGTCATCTTCTTCTCCTTCAGAATCAGAAAATGACAATCTCACATGTTCCTCATTAGATTCATAAGGCATCAATAGCATAAGTTCATCAGAATCTCCTTTAGCTATTTTTGCTTCTTCTTTGTTTGACCAAAAATATTTAGCAAAATGGCTAAACCTATTACAACAGTAACACTGAACCATTCTCTTGTCATACTTCTCATTTCCTTTCTGATGTTTCCTCTCATCAGAATAGAAGACTTTTGACTAATGAGACCTACCATGTCCTTTCTGCTTCTTGTTCTTCTTGACAAAAGAAGCTTTCAGAGCCTACTCAACTTCCCTGTCATAAGTTCTATCAGTCGGACATAACTTTTACGCCTCTATATTGCTTTGCAACTCTTTTATTCTCATGGTGTCCAGATTTTTAGAATGTTTAATTGCTACAACAATTTGATCAAATTGAGGAGTAAGAGACCTCAATATCTTCACAATGATTACTTATTCGTAAAAGGGTTTCTCCACAAGCTTTCGTCTCATTAGTGATTAGAATCACTCTGGAGATGTACTCAGATTCCTTATCATTGTCCTTCATGTGGAGATTCCCATACTGCTTTCATAAAGACAGAAGTTTCACCTTCTTCACTGATGTGTCACCACCGTAAATCCTAACTAGTGTGTCCCACACTGTCTTCATCGCCGTCGATTCAGCAATTTTCTCAAACACATTTACATCCACGCATTAATCGATGTATAATAACACCTTGTGATCTTTCTTCCTTTTATCTCTCTCCGCGTTTCTTTGTTCCTTTATCGCGTCTGATGCAACTAGAACATAATCATCGTTGCAAGATCAAGAACATCTTGAGTGCCAAATAATACACACATCTAAATCATCCAGTGATTCCAATTATTTCCATCAAACACTTGAAGTTTGGTGCTCATACTATCGTTTCAGTTCATCTTCAACCTTGTACAAGTCACTCAGATCTCACCAAACACAGTGTTTCCCAATCCCATAGAATTAGAAATGTGATTTCGTTCAAGATTCAACATGAACTCCATAAATGAAATTAATCACACAACACCTCACTATTTCACTCGTGTTTCTTAGTGGACCTGAATCAGAGCTCTAGAGAGCAATTGTTAGTGCACAAGGTGATGAAGAACAAGAAGAATAAGAGAATATATTTTATTGTTAGTGCACAAGGTAATGACGGCTACAAAGATGTAAGGAAGAAAATATTTGATTCTTGATAAAACCCTAGTTACAAATTAGTATATATATATACAAAGTAAATTGCCACATAGACCATAACAAAAAGTAAACTTAATAGGTAAGGTAGCAAAAGAAATAGAACCCCATAAGCTAAACATACTTCTGGGTGTAACCTCAGAAGTTTATGATTCTAACAACAACTTCTAAATATGTATTACTTCCAACAGATGTTAGTGTTCGAACAAAAGTCTGTTAGTTTTCTCGCTAACATTATACTTGTTTTTGGTGCCTTTATATATGCAGTGTATATAAGCTAAGTTCCATAATTCTAATATTTCACCCAATGATAATATATTTGATATTTATTTTTCTTTCCATTTTCCAAATTCAAAAGTATGATGAACCATACGAGAGTTCACCTTTAACATGGTATTATTCATTGGTTGTAATCTTCTGCATTTTTGTCATTAATATTTGCTACTTCTTCACTATAAATTCTTCTAATTTGCATCAGTTCGATTAGTTCAAGTCTTAACAATGGAATCAGTAGGAAATCCATATTTGACTGTCAACGATTTAGCTTAATCTCGAGCAATTCCAACAATTCCTTTGGACCAAAGCTTTCAATCAAATTATAAGATAACAACTATTTTCTATGGAATCAACTAGTTGAAGAAGTAATCTTAACATAAAAGACGCATACGCTTGTTGTTAATCCACAAATTCCTCAAAAATTCATAATAGCAGAAGATCATCTAACAAGTATGATTAAAGATAAGTGTGAATCTTGGATTGTCCAAGGTCAAGTTATGTTCATATAGTTGTTATCCATCATTTTTAGTTTATTTTACCTAAAGTCCTTTCCAGTAAACACACATTTGAAGTTTAAGATTAAATTCATCAGCACTTCAATGCCCAAATGAAGGCTAGGGTTCTTAAATTATGTGTCCAACTAAAATTAACAAATAAAGGAAATAGGTCTATCATTGAGTTCATTCTGAGAATAAAAGCCATTATAAACTCTCTTCCAGTTGTGGGAGACTCGATCTCTATACTAGATAAAATTAAATCGATTCTTGATGGTTTTCCCGAAGAACACAATCCCTTTATCATGAAAATGTACGGAAGTATTAAATCTCCTTCACCGTGTGATGTGGAAGTTTTTCTCTATATCCAAGAAACACAACTGGAAAAATTCATACAAGAGCTAATTGTATCAACTATTGAGGCTAACCTTCCTCACACAAGCCAAGAAATAATCAGTTAAACAAGAGCTTTTTTAGGTAATCATGGTAGGGGCAAACGTTTCACTTGAGGTCGTGGTCAAGGAAGAGGTCGTTATACAATTGGTAATCGTCCAACATGCTAGCTATGTTGAAAATATGGACATTCTTCCATATTTTGTTGGTGTAGATTTGATGAGTCATTTATTCCACGTAATTCATCCAATTCTCATCTTAGTCAGTCCTACAAACAGTTCTACTCCAAAGCAAAAGCATCCTAAAAAAACTACTTAAAGCTCTTAAATCATGGCAATGATATCTACCCCAAGTCAACCTTATGCCTACACTCAAGAGTATTCCATGCCATCTAAGTTAAAGTCTCAAGCCTGGTTTTAAGATTTAGGTGTCTCTCACCATCTCACTCCTAATGACTATTGTTTCCAAAATAAAATGTCATATATAGTGTAAGTAATAAGTGCTTCTAAAAGGGGAGTAAATTAGGCACTTTTATATTTTGATAACATTCTATGTAAGGGCTTATGACCTTTTTTTTTGTATGCACTTATGTGTTGTTGTTTGTAACTAAACGACATGTTTCCATTAATGAGAAAGTTTGTTTCCAATTGAGTTTTGTTTGTTTCCATCTGAGTTTTAAAGTGTGTGTTTCTATATGTGTTTATTTCTTGTGGACAAGTTGTGTGCTTTCAATTATTTTTTTTACATTTACCCTGATTTTTGTCAATTTTTGACTGAAAATGGGGAATAAAGTGTTAGTGTTTTTGTTTGATCCGATGTGATGTCACATATCTTAACATGCTGACTAATATTGTGATAAGAATGTACTATTGCTACGGGAAGACTAGTTATTTTGGTTTCTTGTTGTATGCAACTATTTAGAGGGAACATGACAGTATATCTTGCTTGTTTTGTGCTTTTGATGATGTTATTATTGATGTAGTGATCTATGTGCATGATGTCTTACCTCATGTTCTAACATCTTGCATGACGTGAAAAATCCTAATGTGAGTTTGTATTATCTTTTGCTGCATGTGCCTCTGATGTGTGAACTTGGGTGGTTCATATTTGTTTGGTATTTTGGATTTTTTGGTGATTTGTGTTTTCCCCTTAAGGGGGAGTACTAGTTGTGTGTGACATATGGATTAATGGACCTGTCTGTTTTGTCTAGCTCTTGTGTTGTGTTGGAGCTAGGTTGTGTGATGCCATATCATATGTCTAGATATATGTCTTATGGAGTATTGAATATGGTGATCTATAACTGCATGTAATCTCTAATGTATTTTTATGATTGTAGTTTGTACAAAGTTTACATGTTTTGCATGTAGCTTATGTTTTATGGCCGTGGTTTTATTCCTCTCTCTAGTTTGATTGTGTTAAGGTTATTTTAACCAAAATTTGCCAAAGGGGAAGATTGTTAGATCCAAGGTTTTATGATTGACATAAATTTTGATAAAACATGGTTCTTAACTAATGTTGAGCAAGATGTCACAATATCTTGACCAACTGTCACAACAGGGTCTGCTGTCATGTATACCGGACAAATCTTGAATCAGATGTCTTGACATCTTAGCCAATTGTACAACAAGGTTGTCATACCCCAATTTTTGACCTAATATACCACCTCACAGGTCAAAATTAGGGTTACATCATATTTTCATCTGATTCAAGAGGCAACCAATTAGGGTTTGAGTTCTACTCACTTCATTTGACCTATCTTGATCAAAACATCAACCTTCAATCCTCAGATACCCAACTTTTCTCATTGATCAATCGAGGATCGACCAATTAGGGTTTTGATCGAGCATGAGTATTCTCTGATTTCTTGAGCATTGAATGACTTTTTTGGATAGATATTGGTCATTATATCTTAGATACAACATCTTGACCTAATTTCTGAATTCAAAACATCACAGAAGTTCACAGACTTCATCAGTCAATTTCAGAAACATCTGATAAAAATTCATCTGCACAGAAAAGTCAAACTTTGACTTTTGGTCAAATTTTTCAAAACAAAACTTTTTCCATCATCAAAATACTTCAAATGATCCATCTTGATCATAAAAAATCAAAGAATTTGGAAAAGTCAACAAAAAGTCAAAAGTTCCAACACTTAGAAAAATTTCTAAGTGTTAAAATGTTGTATTTTTTCCAAACTTCATGGCATTTTTTCACATAGTTCCACTTTGATTTGGAAAAAACTCAAAACATGAAAGTTGTAGATCTTGAAACAAGCTTTCCAAAATGTCCAAGAAATCTCAAATCCATGGAGTCTAGCTATACTTTTGAAATTGAAACATAAGGCTCCATGAACATGATTTTCAAAGGTCAAAACTTCAAATTATAGGTCATTTTGTGATTTCTTCATCTAGAACACTTGCCACCTTGCCAAATTGGGATAAGAACTGATAAAAATCAGTGAGAAGTAATTATGACAAGTTTGGATCAAGTTGAATATTTTCACACATGGTTAAAAAAGGAAACTTCCTTTTCCTTTGCAAAATGCCTTTCTTACCCTTTAAGGCATCTTTGAATTACCAATAACAAAACTTTATGCCTAACATTTCAGAGATATTGGCCTATAAATAGAGCATTCTTTTCAAGTTCAAAACTACACCAAAGCAATGCAAAGTTATGCTTTCTCTCTTCTTTCCTCAAAATCAAGAAACATAGTTCAAATGGAGAGATTATGCATTTTTGAAAAATTGTGAATGAACATAAGATGTTTTGTATCTAACATGTTTTAATATCAACATCTAACTGGTTTGTAACTTAAAATCAATTTGAAAACAAGTAAAAACCAGATTTGCATTTCACACTTTCAAGCTTGCTCAAAACTGCCTTAAACTTCAAATTCATGGTTTGGCTCGAGCATTTTGTGTTTTGATCATCCAAACACCATCCATGAACATCATAGACATGATGCAGATCATCAGCAACTAACTGTAACAACTTTAACATAGAAATCGAGCTTCCATTTTTAGTTGATGCAGGTGGACTTGGCTGGAGAGTTCCAGGGTGATTCGAGGCAAGAAGGGTGATCATACATCTTCCCTAACATCCGTTGAAGCTCAAACAATCACAAAACCAGTTCTGGAAATACTCCAACACCATCTTCGATCTCAGCTTGAACAGGTAGGAGTTCGAAACTCAATCTCTTGATTCCTTGCATTTAAATGAAAAAACTCTTGGCCATTTGTTTTCTGCACCTATCACGATCCTTAACCCTCAAACAATTTGAAAAATCATCAATCATACATCATTTCAATTAGAATTTCCAGTTCTAGGGTTCTTCACGATTTCCAGAAATTCAACCATGTTAGACTAAAAATAAATGAAATTAACAATCATCATCATATTCCTTGTTAAATTTCGAGCAACTTTCATGTTTATAACTTCCAAAATCATTGAGAAACAAGCAAGTTACAAAATCAGAGGATTGATGAGATTGAAGAACAAGTCGCGCGTGTTCTTGGTGATTTTTCAAATTTAAATTTTCCAATATAATATTAACACGTGTTTTGATTCAAATACACAAAAGCGCTCTTGTCCCAGTGGTTGCCAGCTCGCTCGTAGTTCTCTTTGCCACGTGACCATCCATCAGGTCCTAGGTTCAAACCTCCCATGGACCATTTTTTCCAAACTTTGTCATTTTTTCTTCATGTTTTTTCACAAACTTTAACATTTTTTTAACCAATCAAAACTCCTCATTTTGAGGTGATTTTTTGTACACTTGTCAATAAATGTATCTATTTTATGATAGTGCAAAAATTTTCAGAAAAAACTTTCATCTGATCATATTTTAATCGAGCCGAAAACGACACTTTTGACACTTTTCAAACCACCTTTAAAAGGTGAACTTTTCAAACTTTCGACTTCCGATTCTTTTCAAAACTTCTCATAAGTAAACCTCACATTTCAAAAACACTTTCAAAACCACTCTTCAAAACTTTTCATCAAACTTGCATCTTTTTTTCCATGATCGATCCGATTAAACGATAAAACCGAATTCGTTTTCTCTCATTTTTCTTAACCGATCATGGGCCTCCCTCACGGTGTAAGTCCCAAAAACATTCTTTTATTTACATGATTATTTCTTTGTACACATCAAACTCTCTTCAGATACATACAAATTTTCATCTGTATATAATACAGATACTTTTTTATACTCAAGTACAGACAAACTTTGATCGTTTGTTTTTCACTTCACTTGTGTATACACAAACAAAACATTCTTTTATGTACATACATACTTTCCTTGTACATATCAAATTCTTTTTATATTCATACAAATGTTTGTCTGTACATAATACAGATACTTTTCACAGATAAACTTCGATCATTCGTTTCTGTTTCGTCTGTATATACACTGAATACCATTGGTATTGAAAGAAGCATTATTCCCTGTGAAACTGCTTTTAAACCAATGGGCCACCCTTATGGTGTAAGTCCCAACCCTCCTATGTACATCCATCTTTCTCTGTACATAAATACTCGTCCGTGTACATACTTACTTCCTTGTACACAATTCAGACTTGTAAATAACCAAGTTACGCTCGTTTCAAACGTTCGTTTCACAGACACTTGTTTATATTTCCTTCATAAACTCTTGTAAATAAACATCATGCATTGTTTATATTTTCCTTCATAAACTCCTGTGAATACATATCACACACACGTTTGTTTATACAACTGTCTAATTATAACATAACAACTAGTCTAACCAATAGGTTCCCCACAGTTAGCCTCCGCTTGGGCTTTATACAAGATAACTCTCCCCACAGAGTTAGCCTCCTCTTGGGCTTTGTACAAGGTAACTCATTCATCTGAGTTCAGCCTCCTCTTAGGCTTCATATAAGAAAACTCATTTATCTGAGTTTAGCCTCCGCTTAGGCTTCATATAAGACAACACTCCCCTGCTGAGTCAGCCTCCTCTTGGGCTTCGTTCAAAAGAACTCCTCAATGAGTTTAGCCTTCTCTTGGGCATCATACAATGAAAGAGACCAGAAATCTCTTAACAGCCTCCTATTGGGCTTCCAATACAAAGAATCACTCGCGTTAAGATAGAACCCTGAGAGTATAATTTCCCGGTGAAATTGCTCTTAATTCCAAAAGGATGGTTTCCCGGTGAAATCCCTTTTAAAGACAAAGCCAGCCATACCCTATAGCTTCCTCTTGAGCTTCATACAAGGACCCTCGATGACCCTCGATGACCCTCAGAATTCCTCCTCTTGGGCTAACAATACAAGGACCCATGGGCTTCTTAAAAGCATCCTCTTAATCCAATCAATTTCTCCTAGAGATTTAGACGTTTATCATCTCTATGGAAGAAGTATCTTATTTATCACATCACATACAGTCAAAAACTTTTCAAACTCTTTTCAAACAAAAACATCTCTTAATTGTAAGTGGTAACGCTTGTACATTCAAGCAAAACACCCAATGCTTACAGTTAAAAGATTCAATCATCTTTTTCAAACATCTTTCTTAAACATGTAAGTGGTAATGCTTGTACACTCAAGCAAAACACCTATAACTTACGATGAAAGATTTTAATCAGTCAAACTTTTCAAAATGTATGTGATGAAATAGATTAGATATATTTTTCATTAAGATGACATTCGTCTGTCTCTTACTAACATCCCGTTGCTTTCCACTAGCATAAGTGGGAACTACGATTGCTCTGACTTTCTCAACATCCTTTTGAGAATACGTAGGCACAAGGTCTCATCCTTGCCGAGCAAATTTCTTTCTCCCTCGCACCAAACAAACCATAGATCCTCAGAGATCCGAGCTACAAATGCTCGATTCCCACTAGGGATATGTATGCGAAGATCCAAAGATCTTTGCGAGCACAATAATAACAAACACTAGGATCCCACATAATCTATCCTTCTTAAAATCCCAAAGGAGAAACTTTCCCAATCATAGAAATAGCAATTAAAACACACAAACATATCAAACATATTCATATATAAAGCTATAGATAACTATATATATTTAGGGTGCTCCATCTATTCCCTTTATATAACAAACCCCTTACTCGGATCTCCTAATGCGTATGCCTAGTTTGCGCTAGTCGTTACGCATATCATAATCAATTGAGGGTATTAACAGCTTTCCCCTTTTTCATAATCATTAAATCATATTTTCTTGTGTTGAAAATAATAAAGCTTGATGCTTGCGGCATCTTTATAAACAAATCAAAAGAGTAAATCGTTTCGAGCCAGAGAATCTGAATTCATATTCGAATTCTCTAGCGCGTCACTTTTTAACGCGAACAAAGGTCTGCTACTATTTTTCTTGACATATTTGATTTGATTTTGTGAGATCCAATTGGATATATCTCACTGATTTTTGTGGGTTTAAAAAGATTTTAGTAGGAACAATGCAAATTTTATTTAGTTTCATTAAAATGATCTTCGAGACTTATTAGGAAACTTTGAAGAATGATTCCTATTTTTGTTGAAGATCTTGCAGCTGATTCAAATTAGAAGATTGTATTCGATTCGAAGAGTCCAAATCCATTCTGCAAGATTCTATAAATAAGGACTTGCTAAATCTAAAATAATAAGCATTCACAACAAAAATCACGTGGGTACAATGTAAGGGTTTAGGGTTTTACGAGTCTTTGTGTTTTATTTGTATGTCACTCATGTATCTTTAATACATTGAGGTTAAGTGATTGTTTTAAATTTAAAGATTTTAAGCTAAACTAAGTATTGTTCTCACTCATGAGCTTTTAAGCAAAGAGTTGAGTATTGTATTTGAAGTGTAATATTCTATCTGGTTGTTTTGTTCTAGTCACAAGTTTGTGATTGTAGTTATCACTAAGGTGATTGGAAGCGAGAGAGTGATCTTATATCTAGAAGGTGTTTAGGTAGAAGTTGTACAAGATAATGATTAGGTGATAAATTGTAAATTACGGTTATTTAGATTCGAACTAATACTATCACAGTAGATTTTTTTCCTGGCTTGGTAGTCCCCTATAGTAGGTGATGTTGCACCAAACAGGATTAACAACTAACTGTGTTCTTATACCTTCTACAATTTAATTCTGCAATGGTTTCTATTTTAATAAAAGTTTATGTCAGCAGATGTTATTATAACATTTGTCACGCTATTGTGTTTTGCGTTGAGAAACCAGTCCTGACATCAGTATTGCAAGTGCCAGAATTTCAACAACAAAAAATGAAATATGTAAAATAACAAAAATATGTTAAATTAATTTTTCAGGGATGGACAACATTTTCATTGGGGCGGACAACATTTTTATTGGCAACCTGTCACAAATTTGAATCCCGAACGACAATAATTTCATTGGCAACCTGTCACAAATTTGATAAATAAGCCATGTTTGGCAAGCAGCGGTATTTGAGGATGAACGTGTTTTGTCCTTTAAAAATGCGATATAATTTTCCATTCTAAGTTCGAAACAACCTCCATTCATATTGAAACATGAGGTAATTCCACAACACACAGAAAAGCACCACAACGCTTCTCCTTGAAGTCATCAATTGACACATTAAAGTATAAGAAGAATGGAGACACCGAAAAATGATTGAAAGAAGAAACTCACAAGAATCCTTACAATATCCTCTCTTTTCCTTCCAAGAGGATTGTAAACGATGACAACCTACATGAAACAATATGTATCACGAAAACCTTAATAAATAACACAACAAGTGATGTCCAACCTGTTAATAAATGTGCACCTTTTCCATTTCCTTAAATCTGATAGTATGTCTCCCACAAAAGAATATTATATAATTCTCCAAACCAAGTTGCATACCAGGATAACAAGAGAGGCCTACAAACATTATATAATTCTCGAGTCGGCTGTGACAACAAATATTTACAATAATACGTTGTTTTTCTTTTTTCATATGAAGTGAAATTATGACATATCAACATAATAAACATGTAATATGTGCTACAAATTAGAAATTTTGGATTAGACATCAACATGCAAAACATATAAATCAGCAACAGAGAATGAATTCAAAGAACATAAACTACATAAAATAAGCCAATAAACTTAACTTCTTTGGCGGTTTGTTGGAAGCATTATTGATTCACTTCTTTATCTTGAGTTCTTTGATAGTATGAAGCAGCCACGACGAAACTAAGTTTCACCACATCTCCAAACCAAAGAGAACTAACCAACACAGACCAACAAATAAACGGTTCATACACAATCCAACTATAAATTTCAATAGAAAAACAACGCTTACAATCACACAACATTTGCAATCAAGAAGAAACCTAGAAAATACCTTTGCCTCAAGTTCTATTAGCTGACGAACTACAACCCAAAACAATGATATCGGTTCATGCGCTCGAACCTCATTTTAATCCGAAACAACACAATACTCCTTAAAATAGCGTATCCAATAGAGAAAATCTTTCGTGGCAATACAACTCAAACAATCTACAAGCCGATGACCAATAAAATATAAAATCATCAGAGTTTGAAGATGAACAAATGCAACCTCATCTTTAATACAAAGATATTTAGTAAAATAAATTGAAATATATATAGGAAACCTCAAATAATGTTTACATATTGACTCATGTATTGTAATAACCTGGTAAACCGTATTTTTTTTTACAAAAGTTTTTTTTTACAAAAGGTTGTATATGGATGAATCATAAAAGTCACAAACCAATATAAACCATAATGAAATATATTAACTCACCAATTCATAAACAACCCTAAAATGTTATAAAAATAAGCTAAATAAGTAGATCCAAACATGTCAAAGAACAAATATGTTCTTAACAAAAACTAAACTTTCTTGAAAAGAACAAACTAGAGAATAGAACAAAATAAAGGTTTAAATACAAATTTTTATGGAACACCCGGTAAGTATAAACTTAAAGAGGAGAAAAAAATAAAGTATACATAGAAAAGAAACTCTACGATCAACACAAATAAAATATTAATTAATATAAACACAAAATGAGATTAAAAGTATATATTTGACATCACAAACCTTACAACGGAGATGATTAAATTTACAAAGAAGAAGCCAAATTCGAAGTAGAAAAAGACCGCAAATTAGAATTAATAACAAGGAAGAAGAAAATAACCACAAAGTAGGTTATTTTCAAAAAAAAAAAAAACATTGATGAAATATAATAGATGAAGAAGGCCTTGAACAAATAGCATAAATGTTTGAAGAAAATGAACAATGAGATAAGATTTATCACAACAAATCCTCTAAACTAGTAGAGTGAGAAAGAATGAAAAGTTCGAATAAAATATGGAAGAGATTAAGTTAAAATAGTAGTAAATTAAGAGTTAACGTGACCAAATGTGAAGCAAGGAATGGTTGACGTGGCCAACATGAGGCAAGGAAGGACATTTTTGTCTATTCCATAATCATCAATGTTCACCGTAGAGATATAGCACTCAAATTTGGCGCGAAAATGAGTACTACTAGTGAGGTTACACATTTCATTTTAGGGATTTTTCCATTTCCCAAACGAAACCCAAAAGAATGGACTCAACACCTTCTGCAAAACGACGTCGTCAGAGCAAAGACGACGAGACTGAAGCTGCATCAACGCTGCCGAAACAAATGGCACCGGTGGTTATTTTCGCTCACGGCGCCGGTGCTCCTTCCTCTTCCGATTGGATGCTAAGGTGGAAGAGTATGTTGATGGAAACCCTACACGCTGCTGATGTTGTCACGTTTGATTACCCTTGTGAGAGTTTGTTTCCAGTTATTCATTGCATTGCATTGATTTTACATTCAACAACACTTGAGATGGTTATATTTGTTCCAATGTTATAATAAATGAAACTTATTGAACCTTGAAATGAGTCTATATATGGTTTGGTTTTTTGAGAGGTTTCATTGCAGTTTCATCTTGGTTAGAACTATTTAAACCAATTGAACTGTGATTTGTTTGATATGTATTTTATCTTCCTAAATGAATCTGACTGGTTTTCCATCTGCCAGACATGTCTGGTGGGAAAAAGAGAGCACCTCCGAAGGCAGAAAAATTGGTGGGGTTTCATTCAGATATTGTGAAAGAAACTGCTACTAAATACCCTGGTCATCCTCTCATACTGGCTGGCAAATCAATGGGTTCAAGGTGCGGAGTTCTTCTTATTATTTTTAAACTTTAATTTGGACATTTATGTTTTGCATCAGGAAGTACTAATAAAGATAATTAGTAGCAATATATTTATGACATGATTAGCTTGTATTTGTTTTATTGTAGAGTTGGATGCATGGTTGCGAGCATGGAAGACATCAATGTTTCTGCTGTACTATGCTTGGGCTACCCATTAAAGGTTTGATCTTCTTTTTGATTATTTTCATGCTAATCTACAGATTAAACTGATTGAATGTTTTTTTTTGCCCTTTTTACTTTGGCTACGGAAAAAATATTCAAACTATTTGTTTATAATTTGGAGGGATACCTTGTCCCATTTGTAGTTTTGTTGAGGTCTTTGTCCTTCAGTAGCACCTGCGGTACTCCCACTGCTTCAATTCGTTAGACCGGCTATGAAACTATCCTTGATTTAGAACTTAGTCACACTTGAAACTCTGAAAATCAAACCACAATCTCTTATAGAATAAAATGAAACCAAACTTTGATCATGTCACTTACATGCTTAGCGCGTGTTACCTAATGAGACACACCCATTGAATTTCAAATTGACTTTATCCTGTTGATAATTAAAGTTTATTCACTTGTATTTTTTTTTTTTTGAAAGTTTTCATTAGCATTTCTTTTCCATGATTAGTTTGGCTTCTGCTAGCCATCTTAATTTGCAACTGTGGTTGATCATTGATGACAACTTAGAGCATGTGTGTGGAGCTCTAAAATCTGTACGATGCTACTTCTATGAATATTTGCCTTTTTATTTCTTCATGGCTTGCACCATCATTTGCATGTGATACTTTCAGTTTTCTGTTGAAAAATTATTGGCACATGATTAATTATGGTTGGTGTATTGTTTTTCTTAGGGTGTTTTGGTTAAACAATACTTTAGGTCAAGTTTAAGATAATATAACTGTAACTATGAATTACATCAATTTCGTTGCTGCTGTTTCAGGGAATCAATGGTGCGGTTAGAGATGAAACACTGTTACAGCTAACAGTTCCTACAATGTTTGTACAGGTAGTTAGTTATCCTTTTCAATTTTTCATTGCAGTTTGGTATTGTTTTGTAATCATAGCTCTCCAATTTCATTCTGTTGGGTGAACCATGAATCTTTTTCAATTTCTATCAATATGCTATTCTGTAGTGCACTCATAAATTTTTGGTGTATACCATGTCTCTCTTAACACAAGTCGTGTGTGTCTTGAGCAGGGAAGCAAGGATGGTCTCTGTCCGCTTGATAAGTTAGAGACCACTCGGAAGAAGATGAAAGCGCCTACTGAGCTGCATGTCATTGATGGCGGCGATCACTCCTTTAAGATTGGTAAGAAGCATCTACAAGCAAACAGTTCCACCCAGACAGATGCCGAAGTTGCTGCTATGAAGGCCATTGCCGCTTTCATTTCCAGATCCCTTGAAGGTTAATTCTACAGTGTAGCAAGGTTTGTGTTATTGTATATACACTCTGCTGTATCTAGGTCTTGTTCTTGCAAGTGGGCTGTAATTTTATTTTTGGTGATTTGGTCAAGTGTTTTTTGCTAGCAGAGTATGACATATATGAATTTTTTGTTCCAGCAGTTTTAGAAACCTACTTGGTGAGAACGGGTTTGTTTAACTTAATGCAGTTTTACATATTAATGTTAGACTTGGTAACAAAGGCATGTAAGATCCTCATGGAACATTCCAGTGAAAATAGGCAAAGTTCAATATCTATTATTCATCACAAGGCACACACAGACAAGTGAAATATGGGCATTTAGTTGCCCCAATTATTGAGTACAAGAATGACATGATAAAATTATTAAAAGTAAAAACACTTTATTTAAAAGCTTTGTTTAGTTGCATCCGTTTGCAGCTTTTAGTTCTATGCATCAATTCTGCATATGTAATGAAAAACAGATAAATTAATAAAACAAATTAAATCTTGTTCTAATTCAACATGTGTGCATTTAATGTAAATTTTTTTAGGATTCATATTATTATTTGAATGAGCTTGAGTTTTGAGAACTCTTGTTTATTTAAGTGCACCTACCTTTTTGGCTTTGGACATTTCTTCTCATCTTCAAGTGCAGCTACCTTTGGCCTTGTCATCGGACTTTTCTTCTCATTGTCAGTTGCACCCACCTTTGTCTTTGTCTTTGAACTTTTCTTCTCATCATCGCTTTCGCTGTCACTGCTGCTGCTGTTTCCTTCACCGTTATGGCGGGACATTCCATTCTTAATTCTCTGGAACAAATTGATATCTTTCTTATTGTTGAGCTCTCTGTTTTTCTTAGGAGTTCCAAAGCATGTTGTAGTTGCCCCATAAGGAGAAGGACCCTCTTTGGTTTCAGTGATTTCTGCCTGTACTACACAAACTGTGATATGGGTTTTGGTGACACCATGCTTCTTGTCGTGTTGAGTCTGAGTATGACCGTACTGGTGAGTTTCTGTTTTGGTGCCATTGTGGCCATTTGATTCAACCTGACTCTGAGAGCTGTAGCTTTGGACTTGATTCGGATTACTGCCATGGCGAGCATGGTGTCCTTTGAAAGCTTTGTTAGTCATCTCAGATATTTTCTGGCCGAACGAGCTGTGTTGGGTTTTCGGTTGGCAAGCTTCCATGGCAGTAGAAGGTTTCACAGACTGAGCTGAAGCCATTGCAGTGGTTTATGTTGCTACCTCACTCTGATTAGCTTCTTTGATGTTGCTGGTAATTGCACGCATCGGAGGCCTTTTATTGGCCTAAGAGTGAGTGAAGCTTTCTCTCCTCCTCCCATAGTGGAGAAATAAAATAACTATTCAATTATGCTATTCGAAATATGGCCTCAATAAAAGAAGTCTTATCATTTATCAATCGAACATAAAACAGAATTTATTCTGGGTCATTTCAGAAAGTATGCACTCATAAATTATGTGAAAGAACCTAATAATTTCATGGAATTAGTATCGCTGATTGTGCAGTCAACAGACATGAATAAATTCCCACCCAATTTTTGGTCTAGGATTTTTATTAATTATTTTTAAAACAAAAGCTAATATGCCATTTTTGCTTTTGAGTAAACTAATCATACTCATGTCAGTTTTCTTATTAAAATTGTTTAATTTTTTCTGGTCAGTTATACGACATCGTTGTTAGAATCGCGATTAGAATTGTCAAATCCATGGATTTTGCGATTTTGCTCATCCTAAACGATCTGAATCGTGAGTAGAATCCTGATTAAGAGCAAAATCCAATAAAATCGCAGCAAAATCCGTGATCTCATGGATTCCACCGATTTTGGTCTCTTTTTTGAATAATTTTAGAATGGGTAAAGACGGCCCGTTTCAGTTTTGTGACCTGATTTTAACCCTTTTTATTTAGAAAGGGGAAAACCCTATTTTATTGATCTGAGTAGATGACACATTTGTGATCTAATTTAACATCTAGGCCTTAAGTATTTTGTTTTATATTTAAGATTTGAGACTTGGTTGTTTTATGTTTGTTCTAAGATTTTAAACTGTTGAGTACTTTTATATTTAAGATTTGAGACTTGGTTGTTTTATGATTTTAAACTTTGAGTACTTGCACTTTATACTATTATGAGTTGAATCCATCGATTTTGGTTGCGATTTTTGATTATGCGATCTTGATTTGCCATTTCGATTCAACATAATAATTTGAGTAGAATCCACGGATTTTGGTTGCGATTTACGATTTTTCGATCTTACTATCCTCTTTCGATTCAAAGTAAACTCTTGACTTTGGATTAGTTTGTTGATCAAATTGACGGTTTATTTTTGTTTTTCCCCCACTCATGTTGGCAAGACTGTGGCGTGTATTGCAGATGCATAAAATATGCATCGCGTAGCACAACTGGTAAAAAAAAAAAAACATTTCTCCCCAAAAAAATAATGATCCAACTTTTAGTCTTTTATTGCGTTAGAATTATCAAATGGTAATGTACAGCTCTCTAAAAAAAACCGGTATGTAAATCATTACTTTAATTACTATAGATTGATCGATTACTACCAAATCATCAATTTAATATGATCTTGGGTGCTTTTGGTGTTTGAGGTGAGATATCATGTCAGTTAGATATGAAGTTTATGTTGTTTTCTCTTTGATGGGTAAATATCTTTATGTCTCCGTTATCCAGCCACATGATATAAATAAGTGTCTCTTGTTAAATCTAAAACAAACGATTCTTTTGATTGTTTTGTGGAAAATATTAAGATGACAATTGGTATTAGTCTTCGCATTTCATTTCGGATTGATATGTGGGTTGGGTCCATCTCTCTTAAGATCAAGTTCCCTCTTTTAAGGTTCCCTAGGCTTAGTATCTCTGATCAACAAGATTGACTCGTGGTTAACTGGTTGTGATATTTCTGTGAGGACGATGTTCTGTTTTGAGATCTGAGGCCGATGAGATCTCTTTTGTATATTAACAAATAACCTTCTTTCAATTATCTTGGAAACAACTATCTCCTTGAATAGTGATAGGTGGTGGTGACAACATACTAAGACTGAGGTGTTTTCGATAACCTCGACTTTTCTGCCATACTAGAGCTAAATATCCAAAATGTAGTCTCTTTTTAGAATGTGGATCTGATCATCACTCTCACTTGGGTGAATTGTGCTCCTTCTAAAGTTGTGATTTTTTCTTACCAACTTCTGCAAGATAAGATCCATGTTAGAGAGAATTTGTTTAAGTATTAGATTTTAGTTGATCTAGAGTAGACGTTGTTTCTTCTGTTATGTGCGGGTTGCTAGAGTCAGTTTCTCATTTGTTTATAACTTGTGAGATGTCTTGAATTATGTGGTAGTATGAGATTCTTAAGTGGTTGGGATTGTTATTGGTTCTTCCTGGGGATTTTAGACTTCTTTTCGGTATTTATATCTCCAAGAGATAGATCTAGGGTTAGGGGTGGACTTGATATGATCTGACATTCTCTTGTCTTGTTGATTTAGAAATTATGGAATGATATTATTTTTTCTGGTTCATCAAATAATGTGAAGAAGGATTTGGAATAAAAAAATATTTTCCTTTTTTGAAAACGAGATATGTTTGTAGGTATGTGGCTAATTTTTGTGAACTTTATCTTTTGTCTGAGTCATTAGCGGCTTAAGAGTCTTTGACCTTGTTCTTATGGTTAAGGCTTGTTTGGGAGTTTGGAGGGAGGAGAGGGGAGGGCTTAAAAAAATGATTTTTTTTTTAAAAATATAAAGAAATTAACATTTTTCTAAAAAAAGATTTTGGTTAGAATGATAAAATAATGTTTATCATTACTGTATTTTTAATTTTTGAAATACTATAACAACAAAAGTTATATTTAAGCAAGCAAATTGTCTAGCCTTCCAAAACCTTCTTCCAATGCAATTTTTGATTTCTCCAAATTAAGGAAATTTTGGTTTTATGAAAAAAAATAAACCCTCCAAAAAATTTCCAACCAATTTTTTTAAATTCTTTTCACCTAATTCTTCTTCTTCCGAGACATGAGAGTCATATTGCCATAATATATACTCTATAAAGGAAAGGAATGATAAAGCAAACCGATTTTAACAAACACAAAACAGTTTTATTCATATATATAATAATAGGAGCATCGATCTCATGTCGATCGCAATACATAACATACATTTTTTTTTGGTAGTTTTGAAACTCAGACTTGCACCACAACCAAAGTACAGTGGCTTAATTACATTCATTTTTATTTTAAAGATACTTTAGTTAGGTGTTTTTTTGCTACATTTTTAATACATGTTATATGTAGCTAATTTATTCATGCTTGCACACAATCACCACACACATTATTATATTGTACTTTAAGCTGCAAACTTCGATCCTCAAACTTCAATTTATTAATTGGTACAGTGGCTCCTCAATTGCAGTTCTGCAAAGCAAAGTTTCAAGAGGAATCAAATTGAGCACAATATATATACATGAGAAAAATATATACCATAAACTGTTGAATTATTCTGTCTCTAGTTTTTTGTTGCTAATAATGTATGTACTTGCCTTCCTGTGGTGACGATTCTCATTGTCGCTGTCACACTCATCACTGCTACTGCCACTGTCACTGCTATGACCTGATATGCCATCTTTGATCTTCTGGAACATGTTTCTCTTCTCTTTCCTGTTTCTCCCTTGGAATTTTGCCACAGTAGTGCCGGTAACAACGGTGGTGCCAGTCGCGGCGTGATTGTGACGTGTTCCGTTGCACGTGTTACTTTGATTCTTTGCAACATATCCTGGTTGATAAATCACATCTGTCTCGCTATAGTATTGTGTTTTGGTTTGTGTTCCATCATTGTGGTGTCCTTTGTAGAAGTCAGTCACCTTCTGTCCGATTGAGCTTTGTTGCTGCTGCTGGTTGTGATTTTTGTGTTGGCTATAGCTTTGTGTTCCATCATTGTGGTGTCCTTTGTAGAAGTCAGTTACCTTCTGTCCGATTGAGCTATGCTGCTGGTTGTGGCTTTTCTGGTGGCAGTTTTGTTCACAGGTTTTGTAGCACTGAGCAGAGGCCATTGCAACAAAATGTATGTTGTGTATTGCTTGGTTTTCTTGTGATGTTTGTTTGCTTATGTTCTGAGAATGTGTTCCCATATATATAGGTGTAGTAGTAAAGCATTG
This sequence comes from Vicia sativa, assembly GCA_021764765.1. Taxonomy (NCBI): domain Eukaryota; kingdom Viridiplantae; phylum Streptophyta; class Magnoliopsida; order Fabales; family Fabaceae; genus Vicia; species Vicia sativa. Next base: position 19,028,296 of record CM038795.1, read on the forward strand.
ATTGATTCACTGTTACGTGATATACATCAATCAATAAATTTGGAATCTATCTCTATTTTTAGTGGGTTGAATAATATGACATATTATGGTATTTTTATTTTATTTTCTTTTTTAGGCATATTATGTATTTTATTCTATAGTGTTATCATCTTCTTTTTTTTTTTTTAAATTATTTTTTCCACTGAATATATACCAAACTAATTTTGATCAGAAACTTTAAATAATTTGGCAGAGATGAGAATCATATACACAGTTTAATTGGTAATGGTCAATTGGGAATTTTCAGAGTGGCCCATTTTAGAAGGTGCTACTAATAGATGAACTTTTCCTATTCCTAATAATCACTTGCAGAAATAACTATCTTCTAAACTTGTCTACGAAGATTAAGATTAATTAAGATAGTTTTAGAAGATATTTGTCATGCATGGAGTCTTGAGAGTCTTTTATATACAGAGAGATTAGTTTTTGAATATAGGAGTTCATTTTAGTTAAACAATTTACCCATAAGATGTCAACATATGCTCTATTATAATTATCATTCTTAGAGGTTAGCTGTAAGAAATATGTTACTCAATCTTTATAATTGTACAATATCTTTCACACTAATTTTAGTTTAATTTATGTATTTATTTTTACTGGTCGATTTATTTATATGTTTTAGACATTTATTCTTAAGTTTCCTGCAATGCAATCTTTCTTGCAACACAATTTAAAACTTGAACCTTAAACATATTAACTTAAAATCCCAAAAGACCAAATTCGAGTCTTAAATTAATCATCAAATTTATTTATTGCAATTGTTTCAGTGTTAATAGATTGATACGTCTACTGGGACTAAATTAGAGATAGTTGGCATCAAGCGACTAAATTAGAGAAAGTTGGCATCAAGCGTTGATAACTGTATGCAACTAAGCAACTGTAAAATGACTGATCCACCAAGAATAATGCATAAAAGTTTTTCAAAATAAAATAATAGTCAAAATGGTAATAATTTGAATGAGATTGTGAGAATAATTAAGAGGCTAACACACCTCATCACGTTGATCAATATTAGTGTATTTGAGCTTAGTGGTTTATTATATAATGGGCTTATGAGTCATTAGACTACGATCTCTTTCCATTTTTAGTAAGCCATCTTATCCCTAGAGTTATGACTATATATAGGTGGCTATGAGAGAGTGTAAAAATATAATGTAAAACTCCTTTTGTAATAGAAATTCAGAATCACTTGTTCCAGAACTTCTGGTCATTTTGTCTCAGAACTTCTGATTCTTTCGTCCCAGAACTTCTGACTCTTTCTTTCCAGAACTTCTGGCAATCTTGCTTTCATCTCTTTCATTGATAATCCAAGCTTGTCATAAGTCTAACATGGTATCAATCGCTACTGATCCAAATCGTCTTCCGCAGTTCGTTTCATCATTCTCATGCTCTTGCTGAGAAGCTGTAGCATCTTCCTTCGTGATTCAACAAACTAGTTCTGTTACACGTTCTTGCTCCATTGCTTCAGAGAAGCTTCATCAATGGCTGCATCACCGAAAAACTCGGAGTTTCATCCCTACACAACGACACAGTCGTCGTCACTCAGCAATGCGTCCCATCACACAGTGTTTGGGTCCAAACTCTCCATCAAGCTGCAAGAGAAGAACTTTCTTCTCTGGAGTCAACAAGTTAAAGGTATCATTCTTGCTCACAAACCACATCGATTTGTAGTTAATCCTCAGATTCCTGCAATGTTCAAGAACGACGAAGATCGTCGCCCAATGTTCACTCTGATGAATATGAGACTTGGATTACTCAAGATCAAGCCTTGTTCACGTGGCTTCTGTCCACAATTTCTGAGTTTGTGCTTCATCGTGTGCTTTCTTGCAAGCATTCATATCAAATCTGGGAGCAGATACACCAGTATTTCACAGCGGTCAGGAAAGCTAGGGTTCATCAACTTCGTGTTGAGCTGAAAGTCACCAAGAAAACAAATTATTCGATTTCAGAGTTTGCGCTTCGCATTCGTGCAATTGCAGATGCGCTTCTGGCAGTTGGTGAACCAATCTATGAGCGCGATCAGATTGACTCTATCTTGCAGGGTTTACCAGAGGAATACAATCCATTTATCATGATGGTATATGGCAAGATGGAACCTCCTACACTTTATGAAATTGAGGCACTGCTGTATGTGCAAGAAGCTCAACTTGACAAATATCGTCAAGAGCTTTCTCTTGCTAATGCCACAACAAATGTTGCCAAATCTGAAGCCAATTTCAACTCCAAATCCACAAGAGGTGGTTCTCAGTATCAGCGAAGCAGAAGTAACTATCGCAGTAGAGGTCGTGGCAGAGCCAGATCCTCTGCATCTTCTGGCAATAGACCAACTTGTCAGCTTTGTGGGAAATATGGCCATGTTTCTATGGACTGCTGGCATCATTATGACGAAAACTTTGAGCCAACACAATCAAAGAATCAAACCTCTAAATCCACTGAACAGGTGAAGGGTGAGAAGAAAGATTCAGAGACCAACTCAGTCCAAGCTTCAGCATATCTTACTCATCAAGATGACCTACAGGTTCCAACAGATTTAGAGTCTCAAGCATGGTTTGCAGACTCAGGTGCTAATCATCATCTCACTCATAATAGATCTTTATTGCAAAATAAACAAAGTTATTCTCGTGTCAATAAAGTTCTTGTAGGTAATGGTCAAAGATTGAACATTGAGTCTGTTGGCTTAGCTAACATCAAGACTCCTTCATTATCTCACTCCAACTTAGTCTTGAAGCATTTACTGCATGTACCCAAAATCACTAGAAATCTTTTGTCTATGTCAAAGTTTGCTCAAGATAATAATGTGTTTTTTGAGTTTCATGCTAACACCTATTTCATGTATCTAAGGAGGTTCTTCTAGAATGATTCCTGGATACTAGTGGCCTCTATAGCTTTTCTTCTCAATCAGTGGAATCTCCAGTTGTAAATGCTGTTAGCTCGTCCACCAGAGATCATTCTCAAGTTCTTGCAAACTCTGTCTGTAATAAATTATCTGTTTGGCATAATAGGTTAGGACATACAAATTATGTAAATCTCAAGTCTATACTGAAACTCTGCAATATTGCCTCATCCAATAAAGATAATATTGATTGTTGTAGTTCTTGTAATGTTGGCAAATATCACAGATTGTATGCACCTTTATCCACAACTGTTTATTCCAAACCTTTTGAACTTGTGCATGTTGATTTATGGGGACCATCTCCCAATCCTTCTAGTCAAGGCTATTTGTACTATATGGCTGGTGTTGACACTTACACCAAGTACACTTGTGTGTATTTTCTAAAACAAAAATCTGAAGCTTTAAGTTGCTTCACTCAATTTCTTGTCTATGTCCAAACTCAGTTTCAAGTACAAGTAAAAGCTGTTCAGACTGATTTTGGGGGAGAATTTCGACCTCTGACAAAAATTTTGAGTGAGAAAGGCATAATTCACAGACTGACCTGTCCACACACTTCACTCCAAAATGGAACTGTGAAAAGAAAACACAGAAGCATAGTAGAGATGGGATTAACAATTTTGGCTCATGCTAATATTCCTGTTGAATTCTGGGATCACAGCTTCACTCAGGCAGTGTATCTTCTGAGTAGACTTCCCACATCTAATTTTTCAGCATTCACATCTCCATTTCATGCTCTTTTTAACACCATTCCTGATTATCAAGGCATAAGAGTTTTTGGTTGTCTTTGTTTCCCTCATCTTAGACCTTTTAATAAGCACAAACTCCAGCTCAGAAGTTCTGAGTGTGTTTATTTAGGTGTATCTCCTCAGCATAAAGGTCATAAGTGCCTTAGTAAAGAGGGCAAGATTTATATCTCAAATGATGTTTTCTTTGATGAAGCAAAATACCCTTTTACTTCCTTGTTTCCTTCTGGTGGTGATAACGCATTTTTATATAGCATATTTGATTTAATTTTCATAAATAATGTTAGTATTTTTATTTAATTATTTCGTTTTATTTCTATATTACGTTGGTATTTTTATTGTTTCAGGCATTTATTTAAATAAGACCAATTGAGCAAGGAAATGATCTTTGAAAGAATTATCTAATTAAAGTGTGTAAGAAATGAAGGAGGGGTGTGCAAGCAGAAAAGAAGGATTAAAAATATAAGTACAATCTCAACCTAAAGCCCAAAGCGAGCAAGCCCAAGACGGAACCAAGCCTACAACACGCGTGAGGCGCACACCTCAATCCCTCTCTCCCACTTGAGGCGACCGCCTCATTTCCCTTCACAAGTGGGAGACGTCCGTCTTCTTTGCCACGTAAGCCCTCAAGACTTGGATGAGACGACCGTCTCAATTTGGCAGTTGGACTTTGAGAAATAAATGGGACGCACGTCTCATTTAGTCCCGTTTCTTTCGCGAAAATATATTCTAATTGGACGAAAATTAAGGAAAGAAGGCAGTTACGTGAAACAAGTATAAAAAGGGATCAAAGTGACCTAGAAAGGGTTCCAAGCTTCGCTCCGTTTATTGTTTTCGTATTATTTTCCAGCATTATTTTGTACTTCAGATTTCAAGCAGTTTTCTTTTGAGCAATTTGTTCCTAGTTTAATTTTTCCTTTCCTTTCAAGTACCAGTTCTAGTTATTTTCCAAGCTATTATTTAATTTTCATTGAAGAATCAAGACCTTGTACCAGTTACTTTGAAGCATCAAGTTTATTTTTCCAGCATTTGAATTATTTCAGGTTTCTTATTTAAATTGCTTTAATTTATATAATTAACTATTTGCATGAAATTAATCTATCTGGCTATGGAATCATTTATGCATGTTGAATACTTTAATTTATGCATGTCTATTTTATAAATATGTCCGCTAATTTAATCGATATCGGTATGTAACTAGTTAAACCGAAAGGATCCGGACCAAACAGCTTAATTATATTTTGTAAAATAAACACTTTTTCTGATTTAGATATCCAACTTAATTTATTAAAAAAAGGCTTAGAAACCAACAGAGCGAAAGTTTGAGGTTAATAAACTGGACTAAGGTTAGAAACCAACAGAGCGAGAGTTTGAGGTTTAAAACCAGATAGTGGGTATTAGGTATTATTTTTAAAGACTGCGAAAGCGTTTTAAAACTGATTAAACTTTATTTATTTTCAAAAAATTATTTTTAAAATCAATGGGATAGCGAGAGCATACATTAGAGTTTAGACTTACAATCTGATTCAATAGAGCGAAAGTTTGAGATAAGATTTTTAAATAAATACTGTTTGCTGAAAAAGGATTATTGTCATTTTGAGAAAATAAGCTAGTGGAAAGCCGGATTCTCTAGGTAAACGAATTACATACCGATATTCGCTTATTATTACTTCAACTAGATTAAGTTTAATTACCCAAAAATTCCCCCAATTTATTTATCCGATAGCTATAGCTTTACACTGTAGTTTTAGGTTACGTTAGTTCGATTTATAGTCCCTTAGGTTCGATATCTTTTAAAACTACGCGATAGGGCTGTATACTTGTAGTCTCCCGATTAGAATAGACGATAAAGTCGCGATCAAGTTTTGGCGCTGTTGCCGGGGACTATTTAAGTCGATATCGTAACTTTATTGTTACGAAGTATAGACTATAGCAACAATTTCCTTTCCCTCTGTTTATGCCAAATACTCGCTCTCAAGGCGGTCCTTTGCATATACCAATATACGATATCGAGCGTTATCTCAGATTAAGAAGACGAATTTAAGAGTACTGTGAACTCAACAATCTTCCTACGTCCAAACTCCCGGATATTGAAGAACTGAAGAAGATGGCTGAACCACCGCCTCCACCTCGTCCTCTTAAGGATTACGCAGTTCCTTCTCAAGCGGAGCCTCACAACAATATTGCTGCTCCTGCTATCGCTCGAAATGATTTCGAGCTAAAACCTTCGCTTCTTTCTGCCGTTCAGCAGAACCAATTTTCTGGATCTCCTACTGACGACCCGAACCTGCATCTGTCAGTGTTTGTGCAGTACGCAGACACTGTGAAAGCGAATGGTGTAAACCCCGAGGCGATACGATTGCGCCTATTTCCTTTTTCTTTAAGAGACAGAGCTCGCACATGGCTCCAATCTCTTCCTTCAAACTCAATCACCACATGGGATGGGTTGAATAAAGTCTTCTTGGCTAGATATTTCCCACCAAGTAAAACTGCTATGCTTTGAGCCAATATCAATGGTTTCAGAAAAAAAGACAACGGATCACTCTTTGAAGCTTGGGAACGCTATAAGGACATGCTTAGACTTTGTCCTCATCATGGTTTAGAAGAATGGCTGATCATTCACACCTTCTATAACGGTCTTTTGTACAATACGAGATTGACTATAGACGCTGCTGCTGGTGGCGCACTGATGGATAAACCATATACAGAAGCAAATCAACTTATCGAAAGCATGGCTCAGAACCATTATCAATGGGGAATGGAAAGAGTTAATGTAGAAAAATCTTAAACAAAAGGTGCCATGGTTGAAGTGAATAGTCTGGATCAAGTCAACGCTAAAGTGGAAGCTCTCACCCAGAAGCTTGAGAATCTTACCACCGCTCCTGCAGCTACTGTAGCTGCAGTTGCTCAAACTTGCAATTTATGTGGTCTTCAATCACATCCTGCTCCAGCGTTGCCCACTTCTAACAGGAGTTCCAGTTGAAAAAGCGAATTACGTACAGGGAAATCCTTACAGCAACACATATAACCCTGGTTGGAAGAATCATCCAAACTTTTCGTACAAAAGTAACTATGCGTTATACGCACCTGGATAAGCTCCTGCTACACCACCTGGTTATCCAAAAGCTATCCCAAATCACCCTAATAATGGACCTAATACATCAAATGCTCCCAGGAAGTCTAATCTGGAAATCATGATAGAACACTTCATTGCTACCCAATCCCAAACTAATAAAGATGTTCAAAATCAGAATATACACACTAATGAGCAGATTAAACAATTATCTAACAAAATTGACGCTTTAGCTACTCATAATAAAATGCTAGAAACACAAATCTCTCAAGTAGCTCAACAACAAGCGGTTTCTGCTGCTCCTGCTGGTTCATTTCCTGGACAGCCTCAACCTAATCCTAAAGGACATGCAAATGCTGTTATCCTAAGAAGCGGAACAGAGTATGATGGACCTGTAGATCCCAGAACCAATAGCCCAGCTATGAAACAAAATTGCTAAATCGAAATTAAAGATAAACCAGAAAAGGAAAATCAGAAAGATAATAATGAAGATACCACACAAAAGGACGAACCCTATGTGGCTCCACCACCTTATAAGCCTCATGTTCCTTACCCTCAAAGGCTAGCTAAAACCAAGAATGTGGGTCAATTTAAGAAATTCGTGGATCTTCTGAAGCAACTTAATGTTACAATTCCTTTTACCGAAGCTATAACTCAAATGCCCTCCTACGCTAAATTCCTTAAAGAAATTCTATCTAATAAGAAAAAGCTAGAGGATACTGAAACTGTCACGCTTACTGCTGAGTGTAGCGCGATAATTCAAAACACGATGCCTCCTAAACTCAAAGATCCTGGAAGTTTCTCTATTCCATGTGTAATAGGTAAATTTGTCATAGATAAAGCTTTATGCGATTTAGGAGCTAGTATCATTGTGATGCCGCTATCCATATGCAAGAAACTTGACATGGGAGAACTAAGACCAACCAAAATGTCCGTTCAACTAGCAGATAGGTCAGTTAAATATCCTGCAGGGGTTCTTGAGAATGTTCCTGTACGCATAGGTCAATTCTATATACCAACTAATTTCATCATCATGGACATAAGGGAAGACGAAGTTACCCCAATCATTCTAGGAAGGCCTTTCTTAGCAACTGCTGGTGCAATTATAGACGTGAAAAGAGGAAAACTTACTTTTGAAGTAGGAGAAGAGAAAATCGAATTTCTTCTCTCTCAATTCCTGAAAGCACCTGCAATTAAAGACACTTGTTACTTTATGGATATCATCGATGAATGTAGAAAAGAAGCAGAACAGACAATCTCGATGAAAATCTGGATAGTAATTTAAGTGAATGTTTAGCTATAGCGCCAGATCCTACACAATGTTTAAGGAAACTAACCCTAGAACTTAAAACACTTCCTAAAAATATAAGGTATGAATTCCTGGATTCCGAACTCGAACGACCAATAATAGTCAATGCAGAACTTGGAGAAATCGAAACTGGGAAACTATTACAAATTCTGAGAAAATATCCAACAGCTTTAGGATACAACATCACCGACCTAAAAGGAATAAGTCCCTCTATCTATATGCATCGTATTATGCTAGAAGAAGATTGTAAGACTTCTAGAGAACACCAGAGGAGACTAAACCCGATCATGAGCGAGGTAGTGAAAAAGGAAGTGATGAAACTGTTAGAAGCAGGAATAATATTTCCTATATCTGATAGCAAATGGGTTAGCCCTGTGCATGTTGTACCAAAGAAAGGAAGTGTAACAGTGGTCGAAAATGAGAAAGGAGAAATTATAACCAAGCGTGTTGAATCTGGATGGAGAATGTGCATTGATTATCGAAAACTTAACAAAGCCACCAGAAAAGATCATTTCCCTTTACCATTTATAGATCAGATGTTAGAACGTTTAGCTAGACATTCTCATTTCTGTTTCTTGGACGGTTACTCAGGTTTCTTTCAAATACCAATTCACCCTGATGACCAAGAGAAAACAACTTTCACATGCCCCTTTGGCACCTTCGCATATCGACGAATGCCATTTGGTTTATGCAACGCTCCTGCGACTTTTCAAAGATGCATGATGTGATACGGTGAACTGACTTTGTAGGATTTTTGTATCCAAATGTGCGGATAGCAAGAGTCGCCACCGACTTTTATTTTTATCCAATTAAGGGAAGGTAAAAGTACAGAAAAAGACCTTCGTTAGATTCTGAGTATGGGAGAATGGTTATGAAAAGGGAAGGTATTAGCACCCCCTTTCCATCCGTAGTTATCTACGGGCTCTTAGTTGCTCTAGATTACCTTTTAAAATTGCTTTCTGTGTGTTTGACAAAAATGTTTTGAAAAAGGCATTTCGCTTTGACTTTGTAATGACTCATGTAGGAGTGTATACAAAGTGTTCGGAAATGTTTTTGAAAAGAATTTTGAACTTTTGAAAAAAGTGTGTGGTGTGAAAAGCATTTGATAGAGCAAGCAACTAAAAGACTTATTACCCACTCAGAATTGGTCGTTTTATTGTACTTCTACATTCCTTTAGAATAGCGCTAGCCATACCATTAGTTAGTAGGTAGCTCCATTCGTTGGATGTAAGCGGGAAATTCGAAGGGACATCGGATGGTCATAGAAGGCAACTTGTAGGAAGTATCCTAGCACATTCGAAGGGACTATCATCATTTTTCGTAGGCGACAATCGAGGGTCAAGATCATGTATTTGGAGGCGACATCGTGGGTCTTATGATCTTTGTATCGAAGAGACTATGATGATTTGTTTGGGAAGGCAACGGTGCTAGAATACCTCTACGTTCGAGGGACATGACCATTTTGAATCGAAAGGCATCGAGAGAGAATTACCCTAAGGGGTGCATGTGTGAAAGAAGTGTGTCAAATTCAGATATTTTATCTTGGAGATTAGAGTGAGCTATGTTGATTTTAATCTTTCCATACACGCCTAGTTACTAACAGTTTATAGGGTGCGGAAAGTAAAATGCGGAATGTAAAAGCGGAAATGTAAAGGTGCGGAAAGTAAAACCTACGCTATTACATGGCTTTGGGGCAGATACATAATTAAAAATGCGGAAAATAAAGTCCTAAATTAAACTATTACAACCCATATGCAATTACATTATTGAAAAATAAAATAGGAACGGAAGAATCGTCCGAATCAGATGAACCTGTGAAACAAACGGAAAATCGGAAGATATGATGAAATCGAAATAAGAGAAAATGTTAGTAAAAATGCAATTTTTTATATGATAAAATTATTATATGCTAGAAATAAGATAAATATATTAAAATATTTTTTTGGGATTTTTTAGATGCATTTTGGTAATTAAAACTAATTTACAATGATTTAAATGCTAAAATAAAATAAAAATAAATATGCATGCAAAATGTATTTTTTAATTTATTAAATTAAATAAAGATTTTCAGAATGTAATGTAAAAAAGAATAAAATATTTTGGTAATTTTAAAATGCAGAAAATAAATTATGAAAACAATTAAAATAACATGCAAAATATTAAGTAAATTAGAAAATAGAAAATAGTTAGAAAATATGAAAATTTGTAAAAGGAAAACAAATCTGGTCCTGGCATGGTTCGAACTGAGGACCCTGAGGAGAATCTTCCCAAAACAACGCCTTTACCACTACGCCACAGTGCGCTTTGTGTTTGGAATTTGAAATCAAACGTTTATAAACGTACGCGTGTCCTGGATTCAGATTCAAACCCAGTCAGCCGTGTGGTCCCCAGTTGTTTTTGAATGGACGAATTGGAACGCTCCATTGTGCCACGCAGGCCTCCTCGCCGGTCAATCTGTCGAGACGCCGAGCTGGGGCTCTTGCCTTCTCCAAAGGGTCTGATTCTCCAAACCCGCAAAACACACAAATTGAAAGGTGGATTAAGGCTACCCCTAAATCGGGTCTGAGTCCATTGGTGGTCTCCTTTTCCGAAAGTGCTGTATAGGCTTCGATCAAGCCTTTCAAAACCCTAACTATGGCATATCATGATTTTTACGTGCAAGCTTTGAAACGATTGCCCAGATCAACTATATGGAACCTCATGAACACATTAGAATGGTTAGAATCAATTAAAACACACGGATATTAAAAATGCAAAATCACAAAGTTTTGAATATGAATGAATGTATATAGCTCGATCCAGCATGTTTCAGTCCATGGCAAGAGTGTATACTGACTTAAACTTACCTCCTGAAGACAAAGGGATGGTTTGTTTGGACTGAAAAGGGCTGGATTTTGAAACACGATTTTCAAGTTTCTTGGAAATTTTTTGCAAGAGTTTGGGTGGTTTTAAGGGTTAGGGCTTCGTCCCCTGTGCTGGCTGCAATGCTTGATATTTATAGGAGAGAATTGGATGGCAAAAGCAAGCAAAAAAGATTCATCCATCAATGTGCAAATATTTTCCAATAAATAAAATCAAATTTCTTTAAAAACTTGATTTTTTCTTTCCATATGCAAGCTATCACGATTTGGCAAGAGTGGTGGGCTTTCTTGGTCATTAAGAAAGATATAAATCCAACTTATTTGAAAAAGAAACTTAATTTTCATATTTTACATAATTTATTTTTGAATTAAATGTTATAAAATTCAAATATAAATCATGAAAATAGAAAATCACCAATGCCAAGCATTTATGGGTCAAGAATATTGTCATGAACAAGTTTGGATCAAAAGATTATAGGCCCATTTGGAAAATTTTGCATTTTGACCAAAATGTCCTTTTGTGCAATCATCAAAATCGCCCAACTTCGAGTAGTGTATCTTGCTCAATTTTCCACATTTTTGAGTGTTCTTGGACTTTTTGGAAAGCTCTAAGAGTCCTCTAGACAATGTCTTTGGTTTCATCTCAATTGGAGTTACCATGCTCAATATATCTTCAAAACAAAAGTTGACTTTTGTTGACTTTGAAAATGACTGTAATGTTTTGAGCTATACCTCTCAAATGAAGCATTTTTGGACATTCTTGTGAGACATGAAGTTGTAGAGAATTGAATTTCCTTCAAAATGAGCTTTGGTGGGAAAATTTCGAGAAAGTATGAGAAAGTTATGATCACCAAAGTTCATTGACTTTTCACCTAGAAACCCTAATTTAGAAAGTTTGACTTTTGAGCAAATCTTGAGTTTTCTTGATGAATCATGATCAACCCTTGATCAAATGATGAATGTAACTTCAAAATGAGGATGTTGACCAAAAATTATGAAGTTTGACTGTATGTTGACCACAGTTGACTTTTTGTCCAATACAACTGATTTTCAACCATCTGAGCAATTGTCTGAGGAAACTTGACTTGTGAAGCTTGAAACTTGACATGGAGAATCTTTGAAGCATAGGAGGAGGCATGAAGGCCATTGGAGATGTTGGAAGTTCATCTTGACTTGAGAGATACCAAACCCTAGTTTGGGTTGATTGTCTAGGAGAGAGTTTGTCTTATCAACTCTTGAGGAATCCTTGAGTAGGGGTGTATGAAATCTCTTGAATATATGGAGGGCAAATTTTGGGGTATGACACATGATGGCAATATTTGCTGATTTTCTTGACAACATCATGGAAGTCTTCATGGACGATTTTTCCGTTTGTGGGCAAAATTTTGAAGAATGCCTAGAAAATCTAGAAAGGGTTTTGGAACGTTGTGTGAAGGTAAATCTAGTGCTTAATTGGGAGAAATGCCATTTTATGGTACAAGAAGGAATTGTATTAGGCCACATCATATCTAAAAGAGGAATTGAAGTAGATTCAGCAAAAATCGAAGTTATTGAGAACCTTCAACCTCCAAAAACTGTTAGAGAAATTCGAAGTTTTTTAGGACACGCCGGTTTCTATCGACGATTCATTAAAGATTTCTCTAAGATAACTAAACCTCTAATCGAATTATTAATGAAAGACGCTGAATTCATCTTCGACGAAAAATGTTTGGAAGCATTCAAAACACTTAAGAAAGCATTAATATTTGCGCCCATCATGCAAACCCCAGATTGGAATGAACCATTCGAAATAATGTGTGACGCGAGTGATTACGCCGTAGGAGCTGTCTTAGGAAAACGAAAGGATAAAAGACTCCATGTCATATATTATGCAAGTAGAACCTTAGATGAAGCGCAAATGAATTATGCCACAACCGAGAAAGAATTTTTAGCAGTGGTCTTCGCGCTAGATAAGTTTCGTTCCTATTTGGTAGGATCCAAAATAATCATCTACACTGATCATGCTGCTATTAGATATCTCCTAACCAAAAAGGACGCTAAACCTAGACTCCTGAGATGGATATTGCTGCTGCAAGAGTTTGATTTAGAAATCAAAGATAAGAAAGGAACTGAAAATGTAGTAGTAGATCACCTCTCTAGAGTCGAGAATCTCAAACATGAACAAGTGCCAATCGATGATGAATTCCAATACGATAGACTCATTGCCCAATTATAGGACAAAGAAACCGATAATTTCATAGATACCACCTTAGTCATTTCTCCTGTGCCTTGGTATGCAGATTTCGTAAATTACCTCGCTGCAGGCGTTCTACCACCTGAACTAACCTACAAACAGAAGAAGAAATTCTTCCACGACCTTAAACAGTATTATTGGGATGAACCTTTGCTTTTCAAGAGAGGCCCCGATGGAATCTTCCGTCGATGTGTGCCAGAAGAGGAAATTGAAAGCATTATAACACACTATCATTCTGCACCTTACGGAGGACATGCTAGTACATCTAAAACATGTGGGGAGATCTTACAATCCGACCTCTATTGGCCTAATTTATGGAAAGACGTACATGCCACCATCATGAAATGCGATAGGTGTCAACACTGGTAATATATCTAGACGCGACGAAATGCCACAAAAAGGCATTTTAGAAGTCGAAATTTTTGATGTGTGGGGAATAGACTTCATGGGACCCTTTCCATCCTTTTCCGGTAACAAGTATATACTCGTGGCTGTAGATTATGTTTCAAAATGGATCAAAGTTATAGCTTCTCCAACGAATGACACCCGAGTAGTACTTAAGTTTTTCAAAAATATAATCTTCCCAAGGTTCGGTGTACCCAGACTCGTCATAAGCGACGGTGGCTCTCATTTCATTTCCAAAATCTTCGAAAAATTATTAGGGAAATATGGAGTTCGACACCGCGTAGCTACACCTTACCATCCCCAAACTAGCGGGCAGGTAGAAGTTTCAAACCGCGAGATCAAACAAATCCTTGAAAAGACTGTTGCTACATCTAGGAAGGACTGGTCCTTTAAACTTCATGAAGCTTTATGGGCATATAGAACCGCCTATAAGACTCCCATCGGGACTACCCCTTTTAAGCTTATTTATGGTAAGTCGTGCCATCTCCCGGTTGAGTTAGAACATAAGGCTTATTGGGCCATTAAAAATTTGAACCTAAGTTATACAGCCGCTGGTGAAAAACGTATCCTTGATATAAATGAATTAGAAGAACTTAGACAGGATGCGTACGAAAATGCTAGGATTTACAAAGAACGCACGAAGAAATGGCATGACAAGCGCATATCTAGGAAATTTTTTAACATAGGTGATATTGTCTTACTATTTAACTCAAGATTAAAATTATTTCCTGGAAAATTACGATCTAGGTGGTCAGGCCCTTTTGAAATTACTCGAGTTTATCCAAGTGGTGCAATAGAAATTAGGGGAACATCGATTGAACCGTTTGTAGTAAATGAGCAGTGTTTAAAACATTACCATTTTACCGAAATCGATGAAAATTCTCAAACGTTAAATCTAGACGAGCCACACGCTCGATTAAAAGACTAACCCTTAGTTTTATTTGTCGAGCTTACAACATAAAACAAAGCGCTTTGTGGGAGACAACCCCACCGTTTTTTATATTTCTTTATCTTTATTTTATTTCATTTCTTCTTTATTCTATTTTAAAAACATAAAAAAAAAATTCTTATCATTATCTATTTTCTTCTCATTGTTTTTCTATATTCTTCTTTGTCTTATTTCTTTCTATTCTATGTTTTTCTTCTTATCGGCATTTGGCCAATGCTGATCTTCTTTATTTTTCTACTCTTGGATAATTTCTAGTGCTTATTCTCTTTCCACCATGTCTCGAGTTGATAACATGCAAGTCACATTCAGAGGAAGAAATTAGGTTGGAAAATTTGGAGTTTTATCTAGGCGTGAGATGCTTCCGACTATCTACCCTCATCATGGTACTATGGCTACACTTGGTATCTGTGATAGTGTGCTTTTTCTGCTTAACCAGATCGGGTGGGACACTTCGCGCCTTATGACTTGCTATGCTACCTATCAGAATCTCACCCTTGAATTCCTCAGCTCTCTGACTTACATACCTACTCATGGGTTAGGTCACCGTCGTG
The DNA here is from genome assembly GCA_021764765.1 of Vicia sativa. Classification (NCBI taxonomy): domain Eukaryota; kingdom Viridiplantae; phylum Streptophyta; class Magnoliopsida; order Fabales; family Fabaceae; genus Vicia; species Vicia sativa. Next base: position 19,043,352 of record CM038795.1, read on the forward strand.
GACTCATTCTTTTCAGACTTTTTGGTATTAATTACAAGTTTAATCACATGGAGTTGGGTAATCTTCTAGGATTTCCTACTGGATTGTCTGTTTACCATGAAACTCAGGAGGAACAACTTGGTTTTAGAGAGCTTGATAAATTTTGGGGATCTATTTCTGGAATTCTTAACCCTGAGCCGGCTGACTTTGTATCAGAAAATATTCATAACCCAGCCTTCAGGTACTTCCACAAGATTTTGGCCCACACCATTTTTGGAAAACCCTAGAATGTCACCACTGTATCTCGAGATGAGCTTTTTATTATGTTTTGTGCTTCGCAGAACCGCCCGGTTAACGCGATCACTTATATGCTGCGTACTTTTGTGCATCTTATCGATACTGACCATGCACCCATTCAGATGGGAGGGCTTGTGACTATGATTGCTAATATTGTTGGACTCAGACAGCCTTTCAAGAATCTGAATGCTTTCAGTGGTGTCACTTGCATGACCATCCAGTTTTGTTTCAACACTGGCATGATTGGTGACCTTGGCCCCACTCAGTTTAGCATAATCGAGCCAATTGGCTATATGGTCTGGATCAGCCCTCTGCTCAACCTACCACTCCTGAGACTCCTCAAGACTATGAGATTTTAGAGGACTCCGAGGAAGATCCTACTGCTCCTCCCGGTTATTACGACATGGCTCATCCTCAGCATGCTTCTACTGCTCAGTCGTCGCACCACAGATAATGTTATGCATCAGGCTCCTACGATTGATTATGCTACGGCCATCCACGCTCTCCAGGTGGAACACCAGGCTTTGAGGGACAACTTAACAAGTTTGCGGGCGGATTTCTTCGGTTTTATGGACACAGTTTCAGCACAATTTCAAGAAGTTTTTGCATATTTCCGATCCTCGTCTGCTCCTAAAGCAGGGCCTTCCAGTGGCTAGAGTTTTAAGCAGTTATTTATTTTATTATAGTTTAGTTTAATTTAGTTTAGGATTTCCAATTTGTCCATTATGTTATTTTACTCCGTTTTATTTCCGAATACTTGGTCCTTTAATTGTTAGCACTTCCATTTTCAATATAATGCAATTTCTGATTATTTATTAAAATGTTGCAGTTTATTTTATTTTATGATATTATATTACTGTTTCATCTTCTTCTTTAAATTGCACTTATATCGTTGCTGCTATTATTATTACTATTGCTATTCCTGTGTATTATGCGTTACTGCATTTATAATTTGTACTAGTGATTAAGTCCATCTGCATTTCGACTTAGATTCCCACGCGTTTCCTCTGCTATATTTATTCATTGAATCTCTACCATGCTGTCTAGCATGAGACAGTCGCCTCTGTTCACGCTCCCTTTCCAAGAGACGCACGCCTCCTGTTTTTTGTCTACCATGCATGCATTGAGACGCCCGCCTTCCCTGCCTAACACAGACTGAGATGGTCGCCTCAGCTTTTATCCATGTTTTGAGACGCACGCCTCCATGAGTGGTCTCCTTGATTGAGACGCCCGTCCCATTCCCCTTGTCTCGTGCTGATGTCTTCTGGTCTCCTTGTCTTGATTGTTTCGTCCGTTTCTTCATTCAAAATATTCTTCCTTTTATTTTCCTACCATAATTATCATTCAAACTTTTCCCTCCTCATTTCCCAACATAACATTATTAAAATTTATTCCTCTTCACTCTCAATACTCTTCCATTTTTCTTCCCATTTCACATCCTTTCACATCTACTACTCAAATACTTTATTTCTTCCATTTCAATTTTCTCCAATTTTATCCTTCATTTTCTACTCTTCCATGGCTCCACGAAACACTCAACGCCAAGTGAAACCCGACCGACCACCACCGGATTTGTCTACCATTGTGTTCAGGGATAGTGATGATGGCCAACAACAAGCAAAATACATGAAATTTTACTCCCGTTCGGTTGTCCCCACAAAATATGTAGACACCGATTGTTTGGATACCTTAGGTATGGCGGATAGCATCACATTCATGCTTACAAACACAGGATTACTTAGTCTCTGTTCAAACCCATATCCCACATTCGAACCGCTAGTTCTTGAATTCCTCAGTTCATTCTCCTACATCACACCTCCCGACGATCCTTATACCACCGGCACCGCTAACTTCCGCATGTTCAACCAGGAATATTCTATTGATCAAGAAAGAATTGCTGAACTTTTACAGTTCGCTCGAGGTCAGAATGTTCACTATCAACCGTTCGACGCTGACAGCGACATTTCTTGGGATCAAGTCGGCTTCTCTCTATGGCACGATCTAACCGGTCAACCCACGGAAAGTTGGCGCGATCTCTACGCTTCACATATTCATAATCCCGCTCTGAGGTACCTTCATCGTATCCTTGCAAACACCATTTTTGGCCGGACCAATAATCACAAGGTCAACCAAAATGAGATGTTTCTTATTTTCTGTGCCCTCAACGGTCAAGCTGTCAACGCCGCACCTTTCTTGCTCAGCCACTTTCACACATGCGTAAATGAGGCCGGTACCAACCCATTTGTTTTCGGTGGAATCATCACATCTCTAGCTCTTGCTTTAGGCCTTTCCGACGAGCTTTTGTCCTTGGGATAATTTATGATGCCGGCAAATCTTCTAGATGTCATCTACTGTCGTGATTCCCATATCATCTCTCCTCGACAAAATGGCCGGTACACCTTAATGATCAACCGTCGTCTGGTACCCGGTGTAGTGTTGCCTTGTCTTTCTTGACCTGGAGGTAGAAGATGATTGAACACTCGAATACACCTGAAAATTTGCACTCGCTGTTGGTGGATGATGCGGGAATGGGCTTACAGATGCCATTTGGAGAAGCTGGATACTTCGCTGGAGGGTGAGTCGTACGCTAGACTCGAGAATGTCGATAGGAGAATTGCCAGAGATGGGCTTAAGATGCCATCTGGAAAGATCGATGCTGGGGAGTGAGCCGTACGCTAGGCTCTGTAGTCGTTTCTGGAAGGAGCATGGAGATGGGCTTAAGATGCCATCTGGAGGGAGTCATACGTTAGACTTTGTGTTCATCTTTGAATGAAGTTGTTGGTTTGTATTGATTTTTAACCAAATATGCAGCATTTTGAAAGTGGAGAAATGTTGATAAATGGTCGGAGATGGGCTTAAGATGCCATCCAGGGCAACTGAGTCGTACGCTAGACTCTGTAGTCACTGTTGATAATAAGGAATCAGAATAAATCTTCGTGCTGATTACTCTGAGAGAAATAGTAGTTGGCAAAAATGTGGATAGTTTCCAGTGCATCGGTGTTGATCCATTGCTCATTATCGGAGGATAACCGAGGCGGTCTTTGGATAGTTTTCCGCGATTCGGGCTTAATCTGACATTTGCGTAAGTGATCATTACTGTTTGAAAAAACAAGAGGAACTTTGATAGAATATTTGTTAGTCTTATGCAAAGTATGATGCATGACAGTGTATATGAATGACATATGCATGAATTATGACTTCATGAGTAATGTATGGATGATAGATGTTGTGGTATTTCAAAATATATCCATCTTGAAGAAGATGCGAATGCTTTGTTTGAGGATTTCTGACTCCTGCTTGGGGAATTGAGTAGGTGGAAGTCCCTGCTTTTGAAGGTGAACTGACTTTGTAGAATTTTTGTATCCAAATGTGCGGATAGCAAGAGTCGCCACCGACTTTTATTTTTATCCAATTAAGGGAAGGTAAAAGTAATGTAAAAGACCTTCGTTAGATTCTCGAGTTCGGAGAATGGTTATGAAAAGGGAAGGTATTAGCACCCCTTTCCATCCGTAGTTATCTACGGGCTCTTAGTTGCTCTAGATTACCTTTTAAAATTGCTTTCTGTGTGTTTGACAAAAATGTTTTGAAAAAGGCATTTCGCTTTGACTTTGTAATGACTCATGTAGGAGTGTATACAAAGTGTTCGGAAATGTTTTTGAAAAGAATTTTGAACTTTTGAAAAAAGTGTGTGGTGTGAAAAGCATTTGATAGAGCAAGCAACTAAAAGACTTATTACCCACTCAGAATTGGTCGTTTTATTGTACTTCTACATTCCTTTAGAATAGCGCTAGCCATACCATTAGTTAGTAGGTAGCTCCATTCGTGGATGTAAGCGGAAATTGGGGACATCGGATGGTCATAGAAGGCAACTTGTAGGAAGTATCCTAGCACATTCGAAGGGACTATCATCATTTTTCGTAGGCGACAATCGAGGGTCAAGATCATGTATTTGGAGGCGACATCGTGGGTCTTATGATCTTTGTATCGAAGAGACTATGATGATTTGTTTGGAAGGCAACGGTGCTAGAATACCTCTACGCTCGAGGGACATGACCATTTGAAATCGAAAAGGCAACGAGAGAATTACCCTAAGGGTGCGTGTGTGAAAGAAGTGTTGAATTCGAATATGTTATCTTGAAATTAGTGTGAGCTATGTCCAATTATTATCTTGCCATACACGCCTAGTTACTAACAATTATAGGGTGCGGAAAATAAATAGCGGAAATGTAAAGTGCGGAAAGGTAAATCCTACGCTATTACATGGCTTTGGGGCAGATACATAATTTAAACTTGCGGAAAGTAAAAGCCTAATTAACTATTACAACCCATGAGCAATTGCATTATTGGGAAAGAATAGAAAAAAACGGTAAAGAAACGTGAATCGAACAACTCGTGGAAGAATGAGAAATCGAAAATACGAGATGAATTGAATAAGAGGAAAAATGTTAGAAAAATGCAAATTTTAATATGAGAAAATTAATATATGCTGGAAATAAGATAAATAAGCTATAATAATTTTTTTGGAATTTTTGGAAAAGATTTAATAATTAAAATGCAATTTATAATGATTTAAATGCAAAAATAAAAATAAAATAAATATGCATGCAAAAATTATATTTTTAAATTTATTAAATTAAATAAAGGTTTTTGTGAAAATAATGTAAAAAGAAAAAATGTTTTTGGTAATTTTTATAATGCAGAAATAAAATATGAAAAGAAATTAAAATGAATGGAAAATATTGAAATATGGAAAATAGGAAAATAATGCAAGTTTGGTAAAAAAGAAACAAAACCGGTCCTGATGAGGATCGAACTCATGACCCTGGGGCGAAATCTTAAGTCCACATGCCTTGACCAACTGTGCTAGCGTGCTTCACTGTTTGGAAACGGAATGAGTGGAACAAAACACGCGTCGCCTTCTGGTTGCTTCGTTCTCGCGCCAGACTTCATCTCCTACCTTTTGAATTTTTGAAAGATAGCGTCGGCTTTGGTTCGACGCTACAGACCCTGGCAAAATCAAAAATGCAGTATACATAATATAAATGAAATCTAAGGCCATGGTTCGATTCCTTGGAGCATTCCGAACACGATGGTACAGGTCCTATTGTCCAATTTTTCCATTTAAGCAAAGCCCTAAATCGAGCTCAGAAACCCTAGATATGGTATATCTCGATTCAGGCCATGGAAACACGATTGGCTTACCCAGATCGCTTGCAAACTTGATTCTAAACATGAACAAACAATCAAAACAGATTAATAATGCATGAATGATGAAAATCGATTTTGAAAGAAACTTGACAAACCAAATCGTGTTTGATGAATTCTTGATGGTTTTGAATGATATAAGAGTCTGGATCGACTTAAACAACCCAAGGAATGCAATGGAATCCTCAAAATCGGTGGATGGTCGGAACTAGAATTGCAAGTTGCTTCAAGAACACGAAATTTTGATTTTAGGTTAGGTTTCGGAGCAATTTTTCCTTTTTTCTTGATAGGTATGCATCATATATTTATCTGGATGGATTTGGAATGGTTTTTGAAAGAATTGATCAACATTCAATGGAAATCAAATTTTGATATTCTCATGAAATCAAATTTTCAAATTTTGTCCAATTTCAATCCAATCTTGCCAAATTTGATCTAATTTCGAAATTGTGGCATTTATGGGTTGATTGGATCACAAGAAAGCAATAAAATCAATCTTCCAATTAATTTTGATTTTATAATTTATTTTAAGATTTAATTTGCATTTAAATAAATAAATTACAAATTAAATAGAAAATAAATCAAAAATTCGTGGCATTGGGCTTGGATATTCCTAATTGCATGAGGAACAAGTTAGGATGAAGAAAAATAGGCCCATTTGCAAAAGATTTGATTTTTGAAGTATCTCTCTTTGTGCATTCTTCCAAAATTGCCCAACTTGTGAATGGTGTAACTTGCTCAATTTTCCACATTTTGAGTGTTCTTGGACTTTTGAAAGCTCTAAGAGTCCTCTAAACAATGTCTTTTGTCTCATCTCAATTGGAGTTATCATGCTCAATATATCTTCAAAACAAAAGTTGACTTTTGTTGACTTTGAAAATGACCTGTAATGTTTTGAGCTATACCTCTCAAATGAAGCATTTTTGACATTCTTGTGAGACATGAAGTTGTAGAGAATTGAATTTCCTTCAAAACAAGAGGTGGTGGAAAAATTTCGAAAGTATGAGAAAGTTATGATCAACAAAGTTCATTGACTTTTCATCTAAACCCTAATTTAGAAAGTTTGACTTTGGGCAAATCTTGAGTTTTCTTGATGAATCATGATCAACCCTTGATCAAATGATGAATGTTACTTCAAAATGAGGATGTTGACCAAAAATCAAGTTTTGACTGATGTTGACCACAGCTGACTTTTTGTTCAATACACCGATTTTCAACCATTCGAGCAATTGTCTCGAGGAAACTTGACTTGTGAGGCTTGAAACTTGGCATGGAGAATCTTTGAAGCATAGGAGGAGGCATGAAGACCATTGGAGATGTTGGAAATCCATCTTGACCTGAGAGATACCAAACCCTAGCTTGGGTTGATTGTCTAGGAGAGAGTTTGTCCGATCAACTCTCGAGGAACTTGAGCATAGATGTATGAAATCTTTGAGAAGATGGAGGGCAAATTTTGGGTATGACAGCTGCCTGCTCAATCTTCTTATACCGGAGGGTTAGATTGACACGCTTGTCTTTCGTGACCGGAGGTAGAAGATGATTGAACACCGAGTACACTTGAAAATTTGCACCGCTATTGGTGATGCGGAATGGGCTTACAGATGCCATTTGAGAAGTTGAGACTTCACTGGGAACGAGTCGACGCTAGACTCGAGGATTGTCGTAGAGAGCTGACGGAGATGGGCTTAAGATGCCATCTAGAAAGGTCGATGCCGGGAGTGAGTCGATGTTAGACTCAGAGATGTTCCCGAACGAGAGGAGATCTTAAGATGCCATCCGGGGAGTCGACGTTAGACTTCGTGTTCACCTTGAATGAGGTTATTGGTTTGTATTGATTTTTAACCATATATGCAGATTCGAAAGTGAAGAGATGTTGACAAATAGTCGGAGATGGGCTTAAGATGCCATCCAAGGCAACTGAGTCGACGCTAGACTCAGAGTTGCTGTTGATAATCGTAATATCTTCGCTGATTACTCCGGGAGATTGTAGTTGGCAAGAATGTGGATAGCTTCCCAGTTGCATCGGTGTTGATCCATCCCCGTTATCGAGGATAACTGAGGTGGTCTTTCGGATAGTTTTCCGCTGTTGGGGCTTAACCGGACCCGTTTGTGTCGGCGACTTTCACTTTTGGAGAAAACTGAGAAACTTTGATAGAATATTCGTTAGTTTTATGCAAAGTATGATGCATGATAGTGTATATGAATGACATATGCATGAATTATGACTTTATGAGTAACGTATGAATGATAGATGTTGTGGTATTTCAAAACATATCCATCTTGAAGAAGATGCGGATGCTCTGCTCAAGATTGACTCCGCTGGGGAATTGAGTAGGTGAGAACCCCGCTTTGAAAGAGAAGAAGATATCCCGGATTCTTCCGATGCACTATCCGACCAAGTCTTGGGCCTAGATATTGTTGAAGGTAGAGATTTGAGAGGCTCGTTGTCGGAGATCTCATATAGACCCCCGAGAGAGTCCGGGAGGCGATCTGAGGACCTCATGTAGATCCCGATGAGGAAATTTAGGAGGCGCCCACTGGGATTCCGAGTGTAGATCTTCTGGAGAGCATTTGATGGTTGCTGAGAGACCGGCTAGAAGAGTCCGAGTCCGTTGTAATCTCCGGCCGGGAATAAAGGTGTATGCTCCGATGCACTATCCGAAGTTTTGAGTCCGGATACCGCCCAGAGAAGGGGAGGATTGAGAAATATCCACCGGGATGAAGTGTTACCGCTGAGACTGATGTAACGTTGCTCGATTGAGTGGAATCACCGCTTAACATATACTCCGGGGGTGTGTGTGAGTGACACCTTTGTGGGGATCATGTTCGTGGGAACTATTTGGTAATCCCAACCCCGGAGCCCGTAGTAAGTACTTTTGTATGTTCACTTTTCGTATGTTTGTGATTAGATTCTTATTGTCAAATGCGATAGTCATTCAAAGCAAACGTTGGACTTATTGCAAATAACAACAATGTAAATTGTAAAGAGAAAGAAGCTATTTATTTGAAAGGTGGCGATGGCCAAGTAGTTTGTACACAAGAAAGGTAAAAGCTATGCGGAAACGATCTCGTTAAGTTCCAACTATGCTAGTACTCATATATTTCACTATCTCATCTCCTTGCTGTCAAGAGAAAGTGAGTAGACCATCTTCGCCATTTGAATCTTGAATGCTGATAGTAGTCTGAAGCAAGTGATCCGAAGAGACATAGTCATACGCTTAAATCCCTAACTTTTGCCTAGACCGCCTCTTCGGTTTTCGCCCACCGGATACCCTTTTTGCCCAAGCCGCTTTTCGTGTTTTCGACTTGCCGTGTACATGTTTTAGTATATATCCTTAACTTTGCCCGAACCTTTGGTTCGCCAGGATGCCCTTATTTTTGCCTAGGTTCGTCGACCTAGCGGGTCTCTTTATGCGTAGTATTTTTTGACTATGTCCGCGTTCACAGGGTGTGGGAAGTCTTCGCCATCCATGGTGCTAAGTATCATAGCTCCGCCGGAAAATACTGTCTTGACTACAAACGGTCCCTCGTAGGTGGGAGTCCATTTTCCCCTGGGATCACCTTGTGGAAGAATGATGCGCTTGACTACTAGGTCACCAATTTGATAGACTCGGTGCTTGACCTTCTTGTTAAATGTTCTGATCATTCGTTTCTGATAGATCTGTCCGTGGTATATGGACGCAAGTCGTTTCTCATCAATCAAGTTGATCTGGTCAAGCCGTGTCTGAACCCAATCATCTTCACCTAGCTCTGCCTCCTGGAGAATTCTAGTTGAGGGTATCTGAACCTCGATGGGTAAGACGGCTTCCATACCGTATACGAGAGAAGGGGTTCTCCATGTTCGTGTCAGAAAAGCGATAACCATGAAGAGCAAATGGTAACATTTCATGCCAATCTTTGTAAGTCACCGTCATCTTCTCAGATAATCTTCTTAATGTTCTTATTGGCTTCCATCGCGCTGCTCATCTTAGGCCGATATGGAGAAGAATTGTGATGCTTGATCTTGAATCGCTGCGTAGTTCTTGATCATCTTGTTGTTGAGATTGGAACCGTTATCCGTGATAATCCTTTCGGGAGTGCCATACCGACACATAAGATTATGCTTGATGAATCGAGCCACAACATTCTTGGTAATGATGCATACGAGGCGCTTCTACCCACTTGGTAAAATAATCAATTGCCACAAGGATGAAACGATGTCCATTGAAGCCGTGGGCTTGATTTCAATCATGTCAATGCCCCACATTGCAAAAGGCCAAGGAGAAGTTAAACATTCAGATACCGAGGTACGGTACTTTGTCGATAGATCCGCACTTGTGACAAGATCGAGCGAGGGTGACAATCGCCCATGGTGGACCAATAGTAACCTGCTCTCAAAATCTTCTTAGCCATCGTGTGTCCACCGGAGGGTACCAAATTACCGTAACTCTTCCATGATACGCACGTTTTCTTTCTCGTCTACAATGGAGTAAGCACAAGTCGTGGTTGCGCTTGTATAAAATGTCGCTAGAAAGAATTTGGAAGCAAATCTTCTCATGAACTTTATCATTAATGATGCCCTCGGGATATTCCCGAGTCTCAAGATACCTCTTCACATCAGTACCAAGGTTTCTCTTCGCCAAGCTCACAACAATACGCTGGTTCACAAACTTCTCAATGATGATCCGGGAGCCTCGTTGTCCCATCTGACCTTGAACATAGACGCATAGTAGCTAATGCGTCTCGCCAACCGATTCTCTCGTGGAATATGATTGAAAGTAATCTTTTCAAGTAGGAATCAAACTCAAAACATGCTCTCGATATGGAACGAGATTCGATGTTTCGTGATCCCACTCGCCTTAATCGACCGATCACCAAAGCCGAGTCTCCATATACTTGTAAGAACTTGATTCTTAAGTCAATAGCAGCTTTAAGACCCATGATGCACGCTCAGACCGCCATGTTGTTAGTGCAATTGAAACATAATCGGCGGTGAAAGGCGATGTCCGTCGCAGGGATGTAATGATGGCGCCAATGCCATTGCTATGCGTTTGAGGCTCCATCAAAGACCATAGTCCATCGGGATCCTTGTTCGTGTCCTTCGTCTGGCCTCGGTTTTCTAATCAGAATTAGTAAAACATCTTCATCGGAAATTAATCCGATAGATCGATAGTCATCTACGGCTTGATGAGCCAAATGATCGGCTACTACACTTCCTTTGATCGCTTCGAGAAGTGTACCGATGTCATATTCGGTCAAGATCATTTGCCATCTTGCTATTCTTCCGAGAGAGCTGGTTTCTCAAAGATGTATTTTATCGGATCCATCTTGAAATCAATATAGTGTGAGTCAACATATACTGCCTTAGTCGGCGAGCAGCTCAAGTTAAAGCGTTGTAAGTTTTCGAGTCGTGAGTATCTTGTTTCACAATGGTAAACTTTTGCTAAGGTAGTATATTGCATGCTCTTTTCGACTGCACTCGCCATGTTGCCCCAACACACACCCCATTGAGTTCTCTAACACCGCCAAGTACATGATAAGAGGTCTTCCTTCTACGGCGACATCGTATAGGAGGATTCTCAAGGTACTCCTTGATTTTGTCAAAAGCGATCCGGCAATCGCCATTCCATTCCACTACTTGATCTTTCTTTAGTAACTTGAAGATTGGCTCAAGTAGCGCTAGTGTGCAATGAATCGCAATGTAGTTCAATCGCCCAAGAAACTCTCCGACTTCCTTTCAGGGAGCCGGCATCTCTTGAATAGCTTTAACCTTGGCGGATCAACCTCAATACCTTACCACTAACAACAAACCCTAAGAGTTTTCCTGATCCGACCCAAAGGTGCACTTGTTGGATTAAGTCTCGCCAGTACTTCTTCAACCCGTCAAACAGCTTCGCAAATGATCAAGATGTTCTTCGCCCATGATCGAGCTATCATGTCGCCGACGAGACCTCTATCTCGTGATGAATCATGTCATGAAACAATGTTACCATAGCACGCGGTAAGTGGCGCCCGCGTTTTCATCCGAACGCATAACCTTGTAGCGAAAGTGCCCCACCGTAACAAAAGTAGTCTTCCATGTCTTCGAGCCATTTTATCTGATTGTAACCGGAGAAACCATCCATGAAGGAGAAAACCTTAGCCGAGCGTGTTGTCAACCGTAACATCAATACGAGGAAGTGGAAATCATCTTTCGACTTGCTTTGTTCAGATCTCAGAATCCACACACATTCGCATCTTTACCATCCTTCTTGGCACGGTACCACATTTGCAACCCATCGGGATAGGAAGTAACGGCTAGAAACCAGCGTTGAACCGCTTCATGACTTCGGATTTGATTTTCTCCGACATCTCAGACGATGCGATTTAACCTTCGCTTCACCGGAGAAAACCTTCTTTGCTGGCAATCTGTACCACAATATCAATGTCTAAACCATGCATGTTCGTATGACCAAGCAAAAACCTCAATATAGTCTCGTAGCATCCGAACCAACCTTTCTTTAACACTGCTCAAGACCCGCTCCTATCTTGATCTCTTTGTCTTCACAAGACTCAAATTCACAACCTCAACTCGCCTTCAGTGGTGGCAGATAACTCGCTCTTCTTGCAGTGAAAGTGCAAGTTCTCCGGCACTTCACAATCTTCCTCACTTTCGCCTTCGGCTTGGTAGATCGGATTATCAAGTCATATTTAGCACTAGCATAGTCATATTAACTAGATTCGAGTGATTCTCGCAGTATCACGGTGTGTAAGAACACATAGCTTTTTGAAGGTGATAAAGTAAAAGAAAGAAACAAACAATTGAATGCAAAAGTCCAACGATTTATTGAATGAAAATACGCAAACGACAGATAATAACCTCGCAAACGAGCCATGATGCCCCTGCAAGGCACTAGGCTTTCAAAGTTTATTGTTCAAAACATAAAGAAATACGAAAAGCAAAACAAAACAAGAGCAATTACTCCCGACTAAAGGAGATTGGTATGACGCCTTCGCCTTCCAATTGTCGAGCCCATGATCCGGAGTGGAAGATCCACTTGCCGATGTCGAAGCCGCTGTCGTCGCCTTCTATAGCATGGATTCCACTGGCTGATGCGAGAAGTTGGCCGCACGTCACAGCGATCATCTTCCGACTGATGGTGAAGCCTAAACCAGCCTTTGTCAATTTGAAAGGAAGATCGTGAGCTGTCCCCAAATAGTACTACCTTCTTCAAAGCACTGAGCATCTTTCAATGAGGCCATCCTAGGCGGAACTTTAGTAACTTCAGAGTGATGGGAGAGTCAACAGCATGACTGGGATTGTTTCAAAAGCTTGACAGGAGTCTCAAGAATTCACCTTCCATCTCGAGGTATCGAATGATCGTAGATGACCGACCATATACTTTCTTCACCACAACCGTAACAACCTTCCCTTTCACCGGTACTCTGCCTCTGGCGTGTAGGTAATAAGCCGCCCCATGTATCCAAGGGCGCCCAAGTAGGTAAGAGGTCGGACGGATGTCCATGACAAAGAAAGTGGAGTCAAAAGTCTGGAACCGACTTTAACAGGTAGTGAGTTCTCAAGCACTGCTCGCTTAGAACCATCAAAAGCTCTCACGATAATGTCACCGGGTCTCGAACCAACCCTTCGACATCAAGTCGATCAAAAGCAGTCTCAAGGATATTCAAAGCGTAACCGTGTCAACCAAAACATGAGATAATGTAGTCCCTTGCATCTCAGTAGATGTGCAAGGCTTTGTTGTGTTTCTTTCCTAAGAGTCAAATCAAGATGAGAAGCCTAGGTCCGTTGCAGCAGCTAGCAATACAAACTTCGAATTGATCGGTGGTAGTGTTCATACATGAGCATTCTTCGTAAACTTCACCAAGGCTAGTATGAGCCTCGAGCACAAGAGCAAAGCAAGCATGGAAATCTTGGACGGAGTCTCGTCCCAACTGCTCCACAACATTGTAATCACTCTTCTTGATAATCTTCGTAATTCTCCATTTTTGTTCGGAGGTGTCTTCAAGAACTCCTTTGGTACTTCCGTCAAGTGATGAGTCACCGTTCTTCTTCCTCTAGTCGATATTGATTGAGTATCGGAATGCGAAATGGAGTCGCAGGTCTTTTGGAGGAGAGATCTCAGAGAATACTCTTCCGCTCCGTCACCCACTTGATCCGTGATGTTGTCAATGTCGAATGGTAGCTCAATCAGTAAGATCTTCAATGGTCGAGGGTCTTGTTGACGCCATGAGTAAACATCACCCATAATTCCAAGGGATAGCCTTGTCGAGGAATATGGAACGGTCTTGAGAAGTAATGAGGTGCCACCTAGGCACAGGATCAAGAGGAAATCCTTATAGTGTTAACATCAAGATAGTCTTCTCTGGAAATCGTCACCCCATCCTCGCTTTAACATCTTCAATAGGAATCTTGTAACTATCAGATGCGTACTTCACCATGTAATCATATTTTCCACTGCGCCCCAAGGTATCCCACATGATGGTACGCTTCGCTCGCATTGTCGATCTTCAACTTAGACATTTCTTCACATACCGCAGACAGTGGTTTCGTAAATAGTATCTCACGGTTATCCATCATGCATCGAACACGCCTCTCAACCAAGCACATCCATCAGTGTACGGGCACCAACGACAATTCTCGGGCATCCGATTGACACCGCTTGCGCAAATTCTTCTTAATACCATCGAGGAATGGTCAAGTCATCTATGTTGAAAACATAAGTATCATCACCACAGCATGGAACTCTTTGTCATGGTTAGCATAGGCGTTGATCACATCTCGAGTCTCAACCGAGGATCAAACTCAACTGCTTAGCTTCAATCATATCTTGAATCTTGTTCTTCGAGCCCAACAATTGTCGTTGTCGTGTCTCCGGCTATGGAATGGTAAGCACACTTAGCATTAGGATTGTACTTGAGAGGAAGTGTTGACATTCGAGGAGGATCCTCAAGGTAATCACCGCTTTCAACATGTGTTGCAAGGTCAAGGCATGTTGATCTTGAACCGCCTCGTATGCTCGCCGCCGCTGCTGTCTCACCGAGGTTGTGCCGATGTAGGATCGAGATCACAACCGCCTCTACGATTGAGCACGGTCGGTCTTGGCTCGGTCTTTTACACACAGATTAGCTTCTTTCTTACCAAAAGATCTCTTCGCAAAGATTAAGATGACTCTACATGAATCTTCCCACTTTGATACCAAATTTCACGCGCTCACAATATCACTTGGTGAATCCGGATGAAGAATTTCCAATCGATGATTGAAGAATGGGCTGTCCCTATAAACATATCAACCAACTCCCTATCGACAAGGGTGGTTGAATCACCGCTAGATCTCTCCACTTTGAGCATACTCCTTGAACTTCTCGTCACGACCCATAGACATGCTTTGTAGTTGCATGCGGTGGGTGTCATCAAAGATTGTACCATATCGTCTGTAGAAAGCATCACTAAGTCACCCAAGTACGGATACGGTCATTCTCTAGTCGATAGTACCATTCCAACCGAGTCTTGACAAACTCTCTTGAAAATAGTGCATCCACAACTTTCTCACACGGTGGATTGATCTTCGACATAGGACTTCAAATGTTTTAGGGCAAGACATGCCATCATACTTAGCAAAAGTAGGAACTTTGAACTGGGAGGAATCACAACACCGTGAACAAGACTCAGATCATCAAAGTTCAGCCCGGACATCTTCGTTCCAAAGATTCAGACGGTCTTCAAGTTGTTTGTACTTGTCATCTTCATCGAGTGTTGGCTATAATCGAGTGATCCTCCTTTCTTTGGCTCACGATCACCTTCATCACCCTGGTACTCCCCGATGGACACTCCTTCAGAGAGCTCCCGATACCGACCACTTTTGGACCCCTTTGAAACGCTCACCATGTTGAGGAGACCAACCTTCTTCTTCTTGTTGATGAGCTTTTATCTTCTTGGCCTGGACCAAGTGGTGAACATCTCGTTGAAACCGAGCATTCCGAGTCTCGGAGATCTTTGACCATTTTAAAAATAAATAGCGAGCAAATGAGAAAACCAATCTCCAATGTACCTGTGATGCAATGTTATGATATGATATGCAATGTTTATGAATGCAATGCAATGTTTTCAAGGACCTTAGAGATTTAAATTTGTTAAACAAGCAATGAACAAACATTTATTAGTACTTTCATTATTCTTTTTCTTTTAAGTACAAGAGATAGTTCAAAACAATAAAAAAAACATAAACATCCTAAAGCTCTAAGTCTCCCATGGGCGCCTCTTGGTGCAGTGCCGCTGATGTTTCGCCTCCTCGTGAAGTAGCTTGTCAATCTAACACTCTTCTCACTTGCATAACACCGAGCTTCTATCCTTTCTTCTTTAAGTTGAATCCAAGATCTCTTCAAGTCTTCAAATCAGAGGCATGTCGATGGAGAACAAAGATAGGGTACGCCACCTATAGCAACAGGTTCCAATTGCAAAACAAAGCGTGAATGGCATCATGAGGTTTTGAGCTCGAGCTCGCACCCATTTGAAAGGTTCCCAAGGAATGGAGTTTTGGTGCCCCAAAGTCTTGGTATCGGTCTTCTTTACCATGCCCCAAGCATGTATGAACCTTCGCCGTAATCGAGATCGTGGTTGTAGTCGAACAACATCTTGGAGAAGCATATCATGTGGACCATCTCTTCGAGCAAAACCAAACTAACGAGAGCTAGAAGGGTTATAAGTAATACCTCCCCTTATACCAAGGAGTGGTATTAGGAACTCCACAACGCCTCAATGAATGTGAAGTCCTTTGAGAGAAAAGATTCCAATGATATCTAAGAGAGACATCAATTTGAGACCATCTCAACCTTTGTTCATTCTTCAAAACTGGATGAGGAAGGAAAGAAAACCACCTTTGAAAGTAACACAATGAGAGTTCCTTGTCGCTAGTAGTACGAAAGTGGAGAGAATGTAGGATATCTCCAAGTAAAGTAGGCAATCGATCATGTAAGAAACAATTGATGGCATTGATATCTATGAATTGATCCATTAGAAATAGAACCAAACCATAAATTAGCAAGGCTACAATGTTTTCAAATGCATGGAAACTCATAACTTTGAGGAATTTCAAGTTTAATTAGAAACTTAGCAAAACCTTAACTCCACTAGTTTCCCAATTGGCTTCAATGTCCGAGCTGATGTAAGGAGGATGTATGTCTTTACCAGAACCTTTTCTAGACCTGAATGGCATTT